>JAWNOB010000072.1:0-1221666 GCA_035046265.1 Drosophila bunnanda | reverse complement strand
AGTTCGCTCTTGAATTGAGTTAAGTAAATAGAGAGAAGCCTCATCCCGACGACTGATAAAAAGCCGAGTGTTACCAGGCGACCAGCAAGATAGTGAACGATTAATCAGTTTATTTTATTATATGTCAGTTCCAGTAAATCTCCCACACACTCGTACATATAATCCCGAAAATCTGGATGGTCTTTCATCAAGCGTAAAACATCTTCAGTTCGATCCACATTACAGAAGCGATGAAAGTGCGCTGGTTGCGTATCTTTGAGGTTCTTCAGATAATTATCCGGCAATCGCAGGATTGTGGCAGCTATGCAATTGTAGGTCACACCAAATAAGGCGAAATCCTTCAGGGATTGCTCAAATTCTTCCAGACTTAGTCGTTCCTTTTTGGCATCGATGCCCATTTCCCTGAGATCCTCAGCCAATGTATTGTAATAGGTTCTGATCAGACTACCCATCATCGTCTTACGCTTGGATGGCTCCAGATTGAGGTAACTGACCAGGTGAAAGTCCACGGCCGGTGGGGCATACCGACACAGTTGGAAGTCGACCAGGAGAGATCTCTTCTCCTGCGGCTGCTCCTTGTGATAGAAGACATTAGCACCCCAGGCATCGCGGTGAACGAAGACATTCCGGTGCAGTGGCGAGGGATTAACCATATAGTACACATTGTCCAAATATCTGGGTAGATCTTTAGCTATATATTCCTGAGCTTTGGCATTACCGCGGACATCGGGATGGGTGGCAACGACTGCCAGGACGGCCTGCATAACGGATATAGTATACTTTGAATTTAATAACTAACTATTTTAAAACTAACCCTTAAGCCTGTGGTATACCACTCAACATCCGGATCCACAGACATTTCCTTCAGCCACTCTTTCAACTCAATTCCAATGGACTTTCCCTGCTCCTTTTCGTAGGCAATACTGCAGGCATGCAAAGTGGCCAGGGTTTTCAGTATAGGACTCAGCTGATCCTCGTTGAGGAAACGAGTGCCTGTTGGCAAGGCCACATAACCCATGTCCTCCACATTTTGCATCACAAACAGGTCATCGCGGGTGAAATAGCACTTGGCACACCACACATGGGGGGCTGTAATTATCACAAAAATATGACTTTTTACTATTAATTTATTGTATATAGTTGTATAATGAAACTTACAAAACTTCTTCAGCTTGTTGAGCAGCAATTCATACAGCTTAGTTTCCTTTTTGATAAATCTCATTTTCTCCATATAGAAATTCATATTGGCATTCTGAAAGATCACCGATTTGACAAATAGTCGCGTGGTCTGTTCATCTTCTTGGTGCTCAAACTGATAGGTGAGATTCAGGTGAAAGTATTCACCCAAGAAACCGACATGTTCCGAGGCAGGCACTATTTCAAATCGTTTCAAGACTCCCCGTTGGTTCTTATCGTTTAATAAATTTAACAAAATCTCTTTACACTCGTCTAAGGTAAACAATTCCAGGCGATTCTCACGCGTCAGTACGGGATTGTAGTCGTCGTTACTCATATTTTTTAATTGAGGAATCTTGAACAATCAATAAATGTTTATAAATCTACCCGGCAATCGTGATTGAACAGCTCTAGAGTAAGCTAAGAACTGTTTTCATTTTCAATGGGAACTAAGTGTTATACTAAGGAGACATACTGTACAAAGTTTGGGGTATATCAGCTCGCCTTAAAGGTCTCTAAATTTATTAAATATTTAAATCTTAATAATTGTTTAGAAAGTATAAGAATATTAAATGATATGTATAGAAAGCTTAAAAATTAAATGTGTACATATTTAGGGTGTTATCTCCATTCATTATTGATTATAAACATATACCACAAACTTTCTTTCACTTATTAATAAATTTAATTATCAAAATTTCTCAACGAAACGAATTATTGTTTTATTGTGAAATTTTGATAATTAAATTCATTATGTTATTATTTATATATACCCAAATATTTTTCCATTAATTAAAGAGTATCTCAGCTTCAATAATATTTAAGAATATATTTCTTTTTTTATTTACAATCACTTCTTATCTCATTATAAAGGGAATCTGCCGATAAGAACTTAAACACTTCCTTATCGTCAGATTTACTCACATGTTTTCCCTGGCCAAGGCCATCTCCATGACATCCACACAGCACTCCTCCATATATCTTCCAAACTCTTGATCCTTTGCCATATGACTAAGGATAACCCTGCTGCGATCCACATACTTGAAGTCATTTGTTACAAACTCTGGGGGCACCTTGACAATTGTTGCAGCCACCGCTCTATAGACCACACCAAATAAACGATAATCTTCATAGGATTCAAGCAGTTCAGCCTTTTCAATCACCAATTTCTCAAGCTCAAAATCTGATAGATTTTTCACTAAAAAGCTGTAATACAAATCAATACATTTTCTCTCCATATTTCTTCTATTTTGAGAGCTGAGATTCATGTAAAGACTAAAGTTCAAGTCGGAAGCTGGTGGCGTATAGCGACAGGTTTGGAAATCTATGAGCAGAGCAGATGCCGATTTCTCGGCTGGAAAAAAGATATTACCCGTCCAAAGATCACGATGACAGAGGACGTTCTTGTACTTTTTTGAAGGTGCAGCCTGATCGTAGATCTTCTCCATTATCCTAAGAAGTTGGGTGTCTATAAAGTTTTGTTCTCTCTTTCCCTGATATTGATGAAGACTTCGAACGGCAGCCAGAACAGCAGCGAGTCCTGTGGTGAACCAGGCAATCTCCGAGGCCACTGTGATCTCCAGCAAATGATCGGCATAGGCTTGTCCAATATCATTTTGTGTTTTGTGTTCATAAATTAAACTAGCAGCGTGAAAAGCAGCCATTGACTTCATTAATTGCTGCATATTATCCTCGGAGAGTTCGGGTGTCTCCGCTGCTCTGTAACCTTTTAGTTTGATGTCCTCCAGGACCAATAAATCGCTGCGAGTGAAGTAACATTCGGCGCTCCATTTTGTAGAGGCTTTTGTTGAAAGTTTGTTACATATTTTAGGATTTTTATATTATTTCTAAGTACTTACAATATTTTTGCATGTCACATAGTAAAGTCTCATAAAGCCATGCTTCCTTTTGGAATATGGCCTCTTTAGCGAGCTCAGCACTTGCTTGGGGCAGGGCTTTTAGAAATAGTTTAATTTCTTTTGTCGTTGTTTCTATCTCCTAAAAGTAGGCATTGGAATTAAAATTTAATTATTATTTATTGTGTTAAATGTAAACTATTTTTTACATAGGGCCTCAAAGGGTTATCTTTCTGGACCTCAGCAAATTAATCTGTCAACAGATTTTCGATGAATGATTGTCACACAATTAAACACTGAAACCTTATAACAATTCGTCGATAAGGAATACATAAATTTTAATCTTTTTTATTTAATCATTTAATTATTTTAAATCTATTAATTCCTAAAGTTTCGTTATAATAAAAATGTATTTCATAAATGTATCTTGATTCAAAGAATATTTTTAATCATCATTTATATATCATTTTATAGAGCCCAACTTTGTATCTCTGGGATGCACTTCCTCATAGGCAACAATATAGAATCATACTTACATTACAGTATCTCAGAGTCAGCCCATAGTAATCCCCTAGATAACCGATGGCGTCAAGATCCCTAACCACACGATAGTCGATAAGTTTGACGCTTGACGATCCCCTTTTCACATTTTCCAATATTTTCTCGCACTCACTGCGGCTAAGCAGCATATTGCGTATACGTAATGTGGGCGGCGTATTACGTATACGTACTATATCACTCTCTTTTTGGTCTGTTTGCGGCTGAGACAAATTTTCCGGCTATTTTCACTCAGTCAAGTTTTCACTGCAGTCCGTGCACAACTGAGCAAAAATAGAATTTCGCTCAGTTTTTATTTTCCGATCTTCCGAACGAACGAACACAGCTGTTCTTCTAAATTGCAGGTAATCTTTATGCCTATCAGAGCTATACAATTTTCAGGGGCGTAGCACCTGTTAAAATATTGGACACAAAGGAGTCTCAGTTAGGGAATAAAGAGCTTTCTTTCAATGATTTTTACATAATAGTTTGGAAATTATTCGAGCAAGAAAATGAAAAAAATATAATGTTTATTGATGTGGCATCGTTGGGACCTAAAAAAATAACAAAAGGGGTGGGATTTAATACTAAATTAAATTAAGATCTGTTAAATAAATTTAAATAATACTAATATATATATGGGATATATATATATATATATATATATATATAGAATATATTTTGTAGGCCCAAAATTGAGTGAGAAAAATAAAACAATGTCCATTATTATTTATATCATTTTATTTAATCTCCTTTAATGAATTTAAGTCCGTCTTTTGTTGTTTTAAATTATATAGTATTGTTAGGTGAAATGATTAATATTAAATATTTTTAAGTGATTCGAAATTTTGTTGAGTTAAGATTGACATTTTTTTTTTTTTAATTTTAAAATACATTACCATATGTATGTCTGTGTTAAACCTTTTAAGCAATTTTTTAAATATGTTGCTCAGTAAAATCTTTTAGGTAACATCAAACGTTTCAACCGATTTTTCTCATGGATATAAGTGCTATAAGGACGTATGGTGATGTAGTAAAAGATTTCCACAAAACTAAGCAGACTAGCGCCTACAAAAAGGCCAGTGGTTCCACCAATAGATACTAGAAATGAATTAAAAAATGAATTAATTAAATTTCCATTATTAATTAATCATAATAATTAATAATTAATAATTAATAATTAATAATTAATAATTAATAATTAATAATTAATAATTAATAATTAATAATTAATAATTAATAATTAATAATTAATAATTAATAATTAATAATTAATAATTAATAATTAATAATTAATAATTAATAATTAATAATTAATAATTAATAATTAATAATTAATAATTAATAATTAATAATTAATAATTAATAATTAATAATTAATAATTAATAATTAATCATAATAATTAATTAATACGTTTGCAATGCATTTATTTATTTCTCAGCAGCAGGCTCTCTTTTACTCCATTTAATTCATTGAAGCCTCTATCGCTAGCTCTCTGGCTGCCGCTCCCGCTTTCTCCCTCTCTCTATCTCTCCTCAATTGATCTCAATGTTGCTCGGTATGACTATCTCTCTCCCTGCGTAGCTTTAGATAAACCTCTTACTCTCTCCCTCCCTATCTCTAAACACAGCTCTTTCTCGCTTACTCTCACTCTCACTTTCTCTGATCTCTCTACTTGGAACTATAAATAGAGGCACTCCCGCCGCACCTACCAGTATTCCTTTCGCGGCCTCCCCGCTGTTTACATCGAAAGTGATTGTGGTTGTGATAGTGATAGTGCCCTTCGACCCCAAAAATATGACGTGTCCATTGGATTACATCTGGATAACCAGGAAGAAGCTGAAATCGATGACACCAAAAAAAGCCTAATTGAAGTCAATCTACACTGGAAGACTGCGGTAAGTCGTAACAATGATAATTATATTATGTATCACTTATAGCCTTGTAAGGTATTATAATAATAGTTTGTAAATGTTCAAACCGAATTTCTATGATAAGTATTCTATTTTCTATAATTCCTATTAGTTTTTCTTTTAATTTTACCACGTTTTATTATTCCTTAATGACCCAATTGTAAACAGGTACAAGTATATACAATTCGGCGTGCCGAAGTAAGCTTTATAATTTACTGTCTTACCAACTAAGTCCAATTTGCCGCGCACCAAATTCCTTTTGTATCGCTCCGTGGGCAGCTCAATGAGCCCCACTTCGATCCTGGACACTGGATTCTGCTGTCCCGCCATATTATCCTTGCTGTCATAGACCGTGGTGATGTCCACTTCCGTGCAGGACGGCAGACAGTCACAGACGAGACCCTTGCGACCACGACGCTTTGACCACTTGGCAATGATCACCGACAGATCCTCGTAGTTCCGATTCAGACACTCCAAGCCGTCCATATTGCAGAGCTGCCAGTCGGGTGAGTTGGGGGACAGGTGACTGGAGCAGTTGCACAGCTCCATCTGCCGATCCTTGCGACACTGCACGGTGCAGGCACTGTAGCTATAGTGACTGTGCACATCCAGGATGTTCTCATCGGCGAAGCGGCAGTTTCGCTGATGGACACTTGTCTGGCGAATCTCCTCGTCGTTCTCAATGTCGCGCTTAGAGATGTATCTTCTGCAATATATATATATATATATTTATAGTTTTGAGTTAAATAATATTGTGAGTATTTAATATATATTTTTTATATGCCAATTTTTTGGTTAAATCACAGTTTTTAACATATCATAACTAAGCAAAAAATTAATGAATTTCAATTCGGAAAAAAGCTCTGTGCTAGTTTTTATTGCATTTACAAATCTGCATACTACATTTTAAAATTCAAAAAATTTAATTTTTCTTCAAATTTTGACAATTTTAACGATGTAATTTAAAAAAAATGGAAAAAAAATGTCAAAATTTTTTTTCTGTCTGGCATAGCTAGATCGACTCAGCTGGTGATGCTGGATGATGATTTATAGGGTCAGAAACGACTCCTTCATTGCGTTTCAAGCTTCTGACTAAAAATATAATACCCAGCAAGGGTATAAGATTTCGTATAGCAGTCCCATCAAAAATTACGTATACGCACTGATGTAAATTTGATTATAACTAAGCCAAAAATGCATTAATTTCAATTCGGAAACATGTTCTGTGCTGGTTATTATCGCGTTTACAAATCTGCATACTAAATTTTAAGCTACAAAAATTTAATTTTTTTTCGAATTTTGACAATTTTAATGATGTAACCCCTTATCAAATTTTCAAAAAATGGAAAAAATTTCAAAAAATTTTTTTCTGTCGGGCATAGCTAGATCGACTCAGCTGGTGATGCTGATCAATAATATATATGATTTATAGGGTCGGAAATGAGTCCTTCACCGAGTTCCAATCTTCTGAAATCATTATTCAAGAGTATACAAATAATTGTTACGCAAAAGATATAAATATTTTGATAACAAAAATAAAAATATTTGTAGTATTTTTTAATTATGAATAAATATTTCCTTAGACAAAGATGATATAGGTCATAATTAAAATAATAAAGGAATAATTTTTTTAGATATTTTTATTATCGAAAAATATTTCTTACACAAAGGATATGTAGGGTCCAACCACCAGGAAGTCCGTTTTGGGTGTGACTAATGTAGGTACTTCTTCGGTGCCCAAAATAAAGACCTGTTTGTGACAAAATAGATTAAATTATTAGATAAAAGATAAGTTAATTAAATTTTAATAGCATTTGGCAATAATTTGAAATCCGAAAGAAAATTAATTACATTTCCTCTATAGTTAAAAGAGCTCCAACAAAATCTACAGCACACTTTTAGGTTGTAAGCTTCCAAACGTTCTATATATTTATATTTATTTATAATTATATTTTTAGCTTTATATTGAATATTTAATAATTATTTTATTATTTATTATTACCGTTGCCTCCGTATGTAATTCCATTCTCAAAGCTCCTGGTCCACTGTCCCGATTCGAATACATATTCAGCTTGGGACCTTTGCTGCTCCTAAAAATAGGAAAATTAGTTTCATATATTATTTAATTATTATTTAAGATACTAATAGGATGAACCCACCCCGCTTGCAGAGAATTAATGGCATAGCAAATTCCCAGCTCCGTTTCCATGCGATGAAAGTATTTGCAGCACTCGAAGGGCTGATTATTCCACTCGCAATTGCTGATGGAGTCCACGCAGCTGCTCCTGACCAGCTCGGCGTAGTACGAGAAGTTGGAGTAGAAGCAGGAGGCGGTCACCTCCTCGCCACTGCACTCGTGGACCGTGTGATAGGACTCGCCCCTGAAAAAGGCAATCTCGCTGAGGACCTCCTCCAAGGTGAAGTCATGATCGGCGCCCCATAATCTGTTAGATGCAAGGAGAAATTATATATTTTTCTAGCTAATTACCCTTTTTAAACTCACTGCTCAGCCACCTCTTGAATCCGATCCATGTTCTTGGATTCACAAACAATAATCGCTGGAAAATTGGTATTCCAATCCCGATACGAACTCTCCACCACAAAGCTAATGGCATTGTTCTCAAAGGCACCTACAAAGGTGGCCCATCTTATCGTAATCTCAATGGGTCTCTGAAAGCTAACTCACTCAGTGAGGCCTTGATGAGGAGCCAGGAGGCATACCAAGAGGCTACCAGGCAGATGACCCAGAAGATGCGCTCCAGCCAACTGGCATCCTTGTCCACAATGAACCTGGCTCCATGCAAAGTGGAGTTCTCCAGATACTCCTCTATAATACGTCCGAATCTCATAATGGATTGTGGTCACTCCGATGTCCATTTAGTAACTAATTTCGTATTATTTGTGTAACTGCAATTGAGGGCCTTATTAATGACCTAAACCAAGTGGGATATCTGCTATCCATCTCAGTCAGGTGTTGATTTTCCCAGACTTTTCTAACACGCAACTGTTCTCGGGAATTAAATCAACATTTATCTAGGGATTTACTTTTGCTGGTATTAAGTTTTATTTGCTGCGAACAAATAATGTCTTAAGTCAAGTTTATTTACTCGGATTTTATACGTTATATCTGCTATAAAATTTTGCTAATTAGTTGCTAACCTGGAAGTGCGACCGATTTGCGTAAAACGTTTATTCTCTGTGCAAGTAAATACTACAAGACTGACGTTGTAGGCACACACGATCAAGTTTTAGTCATTAGAAGGGAGAAATTTTATAAATAATATGGGCTAAAAGGGGTTTTATTTACAGTTTTGAAAGGGATGACTTCGAAGATTTAGTGCTTGGAAAAATTAACAGGGAATAAAGCCATGCATTGTTTTTAGAAGTTTTTAAAGACAAATAATTGATAAATAATTAAATGATTTCTTTCATAAATTTATATATGATTGATTTAACTAAATTTAAGCTTAATACTTATACAGATATTGACATTTATTTTAAAGTTCTTACCCCATCTGCAGTTTTATTTGGACTTTTTAAAACAGGAGCCCTGAATTCCATTTCTAATTTCATAATTTCGCGTGTTTATTTTCGCTTTCATCAGCCTTTCAATGCCTGATTCGGCTCACCCCCAAGATCTGATCCCTAATTCCCAGTTACACAGTCTAGGCCCAATGCAAATAATTTGAGAGATTTCGGCACTAAGGCTTTTCAAGTGGCAATCCCCCCGCCACGAGACTATACACACTTTCATATCTGATAAGAGATACACTTGTTCCTATCTCGACCAGAATATACAGCAGTCGGTTGGAGGTGGGATATATAATGCTGATCCCACTGGCAGCGTTCCAGAACAGTTGATTTCGAGATGGCCACCGCACTGGAATTGAGCAGCAGCGAGATCCGCGGTCTCTGCCAGCGGTATCTTCACGAGGATGTTCCAGAGTCGAATCCAGGATTCGATATCATTAGCTATAAGCTGAAACCCACCTCGGATGCACCGGCTGGTTACCTGGGGAGTCACTTCTACCTGCAGGTCACTTTGAAGCTACATGACTCGGAGGAGGAGCACCGTCAGCTGACCTTCTTCTCCAAGTCCGCACCCGAGGGCAATGAGGCTCGAATGGAATATTTGGAGGACTTCGGAGTCTATCAGAAGGAGATCGCTGTCTATCAGAATGTCCTGCCTGAACTCCACAAGGCCTGTGCCGAGGTGGCCCCGAAATGCTATTATGCAGACAAGAATCTCCTCGTTTTCGAGAACCTCGCCGATCAGGGATATCGCATGGGCGCTGGTCGTGATGGTTTACTGTCTTACGAACAGCTCCACTGCTGCCTGAAGACCTTGGCTGCCATGCATGCTGGTTCTATCATCCAGGAGCAGAAAACGGGAAGGAAACTCACTGAAACCCAGCCGAAATCGGTGGTGGAGAATGCCTATCCCAGCAATGTGGGTCCCGAACAACTGCGATGGGTGAATTTCCACAATGCCTGCCTGGTGCTCAAGGAGTTCATCAAACTGATGCCTAAATATCAGAACAAGCTGGACTATATATTGGAGAATTTTACACAGAGGATGTCCTATATTTTTGAGGCTGTCAAGACCTCGGAGAAGTATCAGAATGCCCTGCTCCATGGCGATCTGTGGGCCAATAACATTATGTTCCAGTATGGCAAATATGGCGAGAGTCCGCTGCAGTGTCGCCTCGTGGACTTCCAGCTGGCCCGGTATGCACCACCTGCCCTGGATGTCCTCACAGTCCTCACCATACCCACATCCAAACAGTTCCGGGATGCCCATTTCCAGGAACTTCTGGCGGAGTATTATCGGTTTATGAGCGAGTTCCTGAAGCGTGCCAATCTGGACATAGCTCGCTTTTTGCCCGAGCAGAGCTTTTACGAGTCGGTGGAGGAGTTCAGCAGTATTGGCCTCATTGAGAGCTGTCTCTTTTGCCATTTGGTGATCCTACCACCAGAATCCACCAAGAAGCTGACCAGCTCCGCCGATGGCTTCAGTGATTTCTTCAGCAATCGCCGTATTGAGATCTGTTTGGAGGCCTTCAACACGGATGAGATATATAGAAATCGCTTGATGGACATGCTTGAGGACTTTGTGGATCGTTTTGTTCTCAAAGGAGAAGTGTAAACTTAAGTTGTTTGTTAATAAAAATTATTAATATTATTTAAATTGAATTAAATCACAAACTTTTGGACATTTTAAGCCAAAGCATATAAAGTGCAATGTTTTCACTTTCAAAATTAATTATATTCCCCCAAAATATAATTATAAACCTTGAAAATTCAGAAGCGAATCCCTCAACCCCAAGTCAAGTTTTTACTCAGCTTTTTTGTTGCATGCTTCGTTGAGTTTTCATTTTCATTTTCATTTTTATTTTCGTTAGCTTCTCTTTTGCCTTTCTTAGTTTTAAAAAACTTTCAAGCTGTGTCCAAAACCTGCAATCCGATACGACACGATACGATCTCCGGCTTCGGCCAGTCTCCGGCCGCTTGGCTTAAACTCAACTTAAACTTAAATTCAGTTGCCAATTGGCCGCGTTCAATTCAACAACTGCTGGCGGCTTAAAAAACTTACCAAAAAACTCAACTGTCACTTAAAACCTTAATGATTAAATAAATAAAATCGCCGCTGATTTTCTAAATCGTTCAATAGGGGTTTTTATTAATCAAGCAAAATGTGAGTTTAAATTAAATAAAATATATGTGTGATCAAGTGTTTGCTTTAGTTTTAAAATTTTTACGAAGAAGGAAATTGAGTCTTTTAACAAAATGTTTAATAAATAAAAACAAACCCAATGACTTTATTATTTAATAATCTTAAAGATTTATAAAAATCTTTAAGGTGCTTTATTAAAAAATACATTTAAATATACAAGGAAGTTCTCAAAATAAAGAAATAAAACATATCTGTTTACAAATAAAATGATTAACCTTTTTCTACATAATTTAATTAATAAATAAATATTTTAATTGTCAAAAAGCCGCATAAGCTTGTGTTTGCCACCTTAAAATCTTTAACAAAATTATTAAAAGTTAAATAACAATATCTTTATATCTAAAAGCAAACTTCCTCTAAATTGAACAATAAAAGCTTAAATATGATAGTAAAAATGTTTAAACCTTATAAAGTATTAGCTAATAAATAAATCTAAAATGAAAAATATAAATATACAGTACTCAAATACAATTTAAAAAAATAACCCTTCATAAAGGCTTTGCTCTCTAGACTCCTTTTAATTCCCCGCATACGATCCTCCAAGAAATATTTTCAACCCACAATATTACATAATATTTAAAGCCCCATAAAATGCAATGATCCCACAGCATATAATTTTTAAAATTGAAAAATTCGCTACGGTAGTTACCACCTATAAAGTGAAGTAAAACTGTGACCAAAAAAAAAGGAACAATAAAAACGGTGACAACAAAATGTGACAAAAACTGTGACACGTACAATGAAAAAAGCCCATAAACCTCTTGACCTATCACAAGAGCAACAATAGCTTAAAGTGGTGACGACAACAACACCAACCGGGCATTCAGTGACTGACAAGCATAAAATCGAAAAGCGAAAAAGAAAAAACTTACGACGCCTGCACTCAACACATAATTTGGTTTAACGGTCACGTTTTTTTAACAAATGCGCAAAAATGCCCAAAAAATAAAATACCAAAAAATAAAGCGTAACCAAATAGAAATTCATGAAAACCCAGACACAGACCCTATAAACTTTATGAAAATAATAACAATAATGCAACTAAAAAAATGGTGTTACGATTGTCATGCCGCGCCGCATTTTCAATTAACGCAAGTGAAGACCCAAAACAAATGGCTTTTAGCCCATGTTTCGGTTTGGCCACTTACGCCATTTGGCTAATAAATATGATCCGCATATCGAATATTGACCATGGGTGGCAAAAGGGGCGTGGCTTAATGGGGGAGTGCCAATGGCCGAAAGGCGCGTGCCTCGAGCTTAAATAGGTTGGCATAGTTATTACCAAATATCAAATATCATGCTATAAATAGCGGCTTTAATTGAATATTAAGTTTACCTAATAAATAATATATAAATAATTTAACCGTTTTGAATGTTATTTAATTTTACATATCCAGCATTTTTCTTTAAAAGATAATCATTGTTAAATAAATATTTATTTAAAGCCACAGGTGGAAAAATAAACAATTTATCCATTGAAGTTTAATAAATACAAATGTTGTTGTATAAAAAAAACATTTTGAAAACATTTCATTTCAATAAATATTTTGTATGTAAATAATTTCAACTAATTACAAATTACAAGAATACTTTCAAACCCTAAAAATAAATTCTAAAATAAATTTTGGGCTAAACAATAATAAAAACCATACACTTAAATAAATTTATAATAAATACGCTGATTTAAATTATTGATAAAAGCATAAAACACAAATATATATAATTATTTAACTACTTTATATTATCACCCCATGAAAAACCCACCTATTAAGCCCCCTTAAAACCACATATTAATTTCCATTTAATTACCATCTGTCACAACCTCTACACTGGGCTACTCCTCTTCCTTAAACAATATTTTAAAGAAAACAAATGTGAAACAACATTTTTAATTAAAAACTTCATGGGGAAGTGAAATGTGCACAAAAAAGGGGCAAAAACAAATCATCCTCAACCTCTGGCAACCTTGAAATGATTTAAAAAGCTTACACTTTCGAAAAATTTAACGTTCACTTGGCTACCACTCGCCGGCTAAAACTTGTAATGAGCGTTAAGTGCGGAGAGGTTTCCGTCCCCAACCAGCTCTCATCCCTCGTGATATATTATCCCAAGGTTCCTGCATAACGGTAGCGATTCAACCTAATTTCCCAGACCCAGTTTTTTGATCCCACGCACCCAAAAAAAAAAATAAAAATAAAATAGGAAAATTGTAACAGATGCGCATACCAAACGGGCATATTTCCTCATTGTCCGGCATGCAAAATGTAAACAAATTTGTGGACTTGTTGTAGAATAACAATAATACACAATACGTCAATCTTTGTCAATTAACCACATGACCCAAATTGGGAATGCTATAGCCACTACGTCTATATATTTGTATATATACCATGGAATGTACGTACGTCTGCCTTAAAAAAAAAGCGAAAACTGCAGCGACGCTCCGTTGACGCCAATTGGATTCCATTGACCTAATCATGGTGTATAGTCACCGCTGTTCGGTCTCCGAGAGCTGCAAGTAAGTAGCTGAGCGAAAAGCCCGGACTCCGTACTCGAAATGAGCCCCCGAAAACCTGAAAATGCCAACACATTTCTCGTCTGGCAACGGCGGCGGCGGCGGCGCATGCGCAAAACGCCAGAATTGCATAAGATGATGATGGTCGGGGTACCAAAGTTGGCCATTGGATGCCAAGCGAACAAGTCACGGGACACCGACTGGGTGGGGTTTCTACCCCACCACCGGTGGGTGCTGCTGGGTGCTGCTGGGTCACTGAACCAAAATATGTACCCACATCTAAAGTATATATGTTTCTGCCACACAAAGGAGAGGATGTCTTGAGTTTAAATGGTTTCATGCGCCCGAAAAAATGCAGTTCCGCATTATTTTATTCAACAATTTATGAGTTCTTTTATTTGGTGAATTGATACAATGTCTTCAGAATGAAATAAGTAGAGATTCGGGTCATTTTGCATCTTAAAATTGGGAGCAATAAGGAAGAAAAATGTTTATTCGGTTCTTGGTAATTCGGTTTGTAATGCTTACAATTATATGTAAAATTCAGTTCCGTATTATTTCTGTCAATTCAAAACAATAATATAATCTTAAATAAGGTTTTTTTATTAATTAATAATATAATAGTAACTAATAGCAAATTATTTAATATCTAACTTTAAAGTGAAGTTTACGACGGTACTAAATTGAATTTTACGACAAAGCTACGCTTATGGTAATTATACTCTTTCAAGGGGTATTTTAATTTTAGTTAGTAAAGGAGTCATTTCCGACCCTATAAAGCATATATATTCTTGATCAGCATCAACAGCCGAGTCTATCTAGCTATGCCCGGAAAAAATTTAATTTTTCCAAAATTTTCAAAATTTTATAAGGGGTTACATCGTTAAAATTTTCAAAAATTGTCAAAAAATTTAATTTTTAAAAATTTTAAATGGAGTATACAGGTTTATTACCCCTGAAAAAACTAATATAGAAACGCCTTCCGAATTGAAATTAATGCATTTTTGACTTAGTTATGAATTTTTTAGATTTGATCATATTATTTAGAACTAACTACCTTCATATAAAACCCATACATTAAGGTCCTATATGCAGGTTCCATTGAAAGTTCGATAATAGTTATAAAATGTCCTTCCGCAAGCCCGAAAAGCCACCTTTAACTAGTATTTACCATATAAGTACCCAAGTACACAGTCCACTCCATTGATTTGCATTTCGTTGCATCACACTCACAACTCAAAAGTTTTTCCCAGCTCTTTGCTTGTATTGAAATCTCATTATCAAGCCCAGACTTCGGCAATCTTTCTGCCTTAACAAAGTGCCATGAACCATTGGCAAAACCATGAGTTAGCAGGTAACCGAAGGGCGAAATCACACACAGAGTCCGACAGGCAGAGGCACTTGGACAGCGAGACTGCCGCAAGTGGCAATATCAAGTCCAAAACTTACATCATCGCGCGGCCAGAAAGCAACCAGAGAGGCAAGTGTGGTCGTCACTGCCGGTTATCCAATTAAAAGCAAAGATCAGGGATCTTTTTTTCAGGCCGAAGTGGGCCGGCCAGACGCATGACGCTGGAAAATATCTCTGCAGCAGTAGCAGCAGCAGCGGCAGCAGCAGCAGAGTTTTCCTCCAGGCCAGACGCACGCGACATCTAGGAAATGGCAATCACATGACAACCAAGTTTTAGCTATGCAGAAAAATAGAAAAAATTAACCGGAGATGACTGGAAAATAGCTAGGAAAATATTTGATATATCCTTACGTTGAAATATTCAAATATTATTGAGTGAATTAATATAAAAAGTTTCAAAAAAAGCAAATTATTCATATGAACATGGACTCTTGCATTTAAATTTCTTCTGCCTCAAATATTTATAAGTTATACACCATTTACTGTACTATATAATATCTAAAAATTCAGCTCTCTTGGCGCGTCAGCTGACTTGGCCAACGGGTTGTCCCAAGCCTCCGAGACTGGAGAGTGAAAAGCGGTCATTTAGGCGTGGACTGGATGCGTGGTTCGAAAAGTGCGGGAATGGGGAATGTGTCTGTGGTGTGCGAGTGTGTGTGCGTGACAGGCGGAAACTTGTAATATTATATGCACGCCACAATTATGTAATGATCTTCATCACCATCGCTATAATATGTAGCCTTAAGTCGAGCAAGTGGAATATACATATCTGTCAGTCACCCGAAATCAACGAGGCGTAATCATCTTCTTTTCTTCTGTCTTTAATGTAATAAAGGTGCCTCCTGCGCGGTCGTCTCAGCATCTGGCCAGCTCTTGTATTGGCCCTGCTGTCTCTCTTGGCCGTAATCGATGCCAGGCCCCAGAGAAACCTGCAACATGTGGCCGTGGTGGAGAATGCCGCCTGGGAACAGACGCTGCCGCAGCAATTTCAGAATCCCTTCTACAAGACACCAAGGGTGAGGGATGCTTTGGCCAGATCCAGTTGGTTTGGACCCGGCGAGGAGGTGGTGAGTTTGTGTTTGCATAATACCATGAAATATTCTATAGTGACTAAAGCAGAATAAGAATTTTGCGTAAGAAATGTTTAAGTGGGATAACATGTCGTATACGTAATTTTTGTAATAAAGCTTGACTTTACTAAAACTGGTAATTTAATTTAGATTTGGATTTGGATTTAATTTAGGTCTAAAAATAGGCAAAAGTATACAGTACTTTTTAATATAGAATTCACTTAAGGTTTCCATATAATATAAAGTTTTTCCTTGGAAATAAGAAAAGTATAAAGAAATGAATCCTTAAAGAACAAAACCTAAGCTTGCTATTTAAAATTAATTATTCACCTTTATAAATCTTTTGAAAATATAATTTATATATTTAATTATATTATCCAAATAATTATAAATTGTTATCATTATTCTTCAGGTTTATGACCGCCAAGCTGAAAAAATTCCACGCATGGAAATCTACAATGTGCTGTCGCATGCCGGCTTAATACCACGCCGGCGTTTCCTCTAAAATTAATATTAAATAATCCATAAACATTTATCTACTGTAAACTTTATGAAAATATAAATCAAAGTCATTAGTTTAGGAACAAAACAAACGTATACCACGTTTTTTATTCTATTAAACAAAATAATTTAGAAGAAACCTTCCCAAACAGTCAACAACTCTTTTGAATAATCCAACTCCCATATCTTTTCTAATTAAAAAACTCTCTCATTTTGTATTATAAACTTTTGGCCTTATACAAAAATAGCGGGATTTATTAGGGTATTTTAATAAAACAACTAAATAGATTTGTTTACAATCATAACCTTAGCTTGGTTCTTTGTGCAGCCACAGCCTTCAATCTATTGTCCAAGGCCTGCTGGTCAGCATCTTCTCCTGTTGCTTTTTCCTCCAGCTTTTCATTCTGTTCCAGCAGCGTTTTCCGGGTCGCCTTACTATCCTCTATGACTCCTACATCAACATCCTCTTCATCAGCACTATCCGCATGTGACAGGCCATTGCCATTGATGGCACCGCCGTTGGTCAAGGCGGCATCACCTCCTCCTCCTCCTCCAGTTGCCGAGGAATGCCTTGAGGCAGAGTCCGCTGGGATGAGCAGCGACTTGACGAATTCGCTGCAAATGAGGCTCATGGCGGGCATCGTGTGGGCGGACAGATTGACAAACTGTAATCCAAAATAAAGAAATAAAACGATTAATTGGCATTGACCTTGGTGAAGTTCAAAAAGTGTGTTAGTAGTGGCAGTGATAAGTGGATTAAATAAAATAAAATCGGATTTAAAAAACGATTTTCTACAAAAAAACAATAAACAATTATAGTTATTGTTGTACGAAACAGTCTTTGTATTTCCCCTAAACAAATTAATCAATTTAAACTTCTCTAAACATATTTAAAACTAGGAGCATTTCAAAATCATCAGTAAAGTAGCAAACATTGGCAAGGTAAAACAAAAATCAATTCCTTACGAATTTTAAATTACAAATAAATTAAAACGATTTACATGGATCCCCAAAGAGACACGCTTGTACTCAAAAATGTACATTTTGTTTTAATAATATTAAGTGTAAAGAATAGTGACTTCTGACTAAAATAAGTAAATTTAACTTTTGTACAGTTTTTATTTCGAACACAAAAAACTTATATAAACTATGTTTAAAGAAATTAGCTATAAATAAGCTAACCTCCCAACAATCTGTAGTTTTGGCGCTTGTACTTGTTATTATTATGATGTTTTTGGGTGTCGAGATTGCGGTTCAAGTTCAGCTCCACGGGCTGGACAATGTTAATCACATGATTATTATTCGCTTTCGGTTTTTGTCATTGCTGAACGGCTTTTAAACGTCTGTTGTTTGTTTTGTTAACCTTCGCGCATGCGCTTGCGTCGGCTTGTTTGCTATTGTTGCTCCATTTTAATGCAAAATTCAAGTAGTTCACGAAATTTGGCAAAGACAATCGAAGTGCAAACACATCTTTTGCGTGTCAATCAGCTGAACAGGCCAGGCAGTGTGCAATTTGTGTTATTGTTTTTCCAGGAAAACACACTCTATGGCTCAGTGACTCAAACTGAATCAGGGGACAATAAGTCACAAACACAAATTGAGTTCAATTTCGAAAGAACCGAATAAAACCAGAATAAACCATCGAAAACTACGATAATTGGCAAAAGTAATTAAGGCGAGCGAGTTACAATATTACACGTAGCAACAGTGTCAGAAAAATTTACAGCGTCGGACAACAAAGAGCTCCTAATTATTGGCCCCCAGCATAATAATCGAGTAATCGAGTTTGGGGGAGAAAAAAGGTAAACTAAAGTGTCACCGGCACGCAATGGAAAATGCTTGCCACACGCATAAAATAATAAATTGGAGGGGACAGTGGGTGTTGCGGGAAAAAGTGGGGAGTAATGTGGCATTTTAATTTAAACAACAGTGGAATAGAAGAAACTCGGCAAAGAAAATTATAACAATTTAATTAGTGTTGAAAATAATCTAATCTAATCTATTATAATTAATGTCAAATAGTCTTTAGTAAATCGCAGAGACTGTAATTATTTTAAGTTTTCTAAGATGAAAGAGAAATTTTTTAAATTATATCTGATAAATATTATTATAACTCTTTAAAATGATAACGGGTCGTATACGTAATTTTCTACCCCTTTCGAAGCTTGTAACGCTGTGAAGGAGTCATTTCCGACCCTATAAATCATATATATTCTTGATCAGCACCAAAAGCCGAATCAATCTAGGCATGTCCAAAAGAAAAAAAAAATTTACTACAATTTTTCAATATTTTATAGGGGTTTCATCGTTCAATTTTAAAAATTTATACAAAATTTAATTTATGTATATAACTCAGTATACAGATTTATAAACCTACTAAAACCTAAAACAGAGCAGTTTTCCAAAATAAAATTAATGATTTTTCGGCAAAGTCATGATCAAATTTACAACAGTGCGTATACGTAATTTTTGTTTGGACTGCTATACGAAATCTTATACCCTTGCAGTCAGAAGCTCAAAATTCAGTGAACAAGTCATTTTCGACCATATAAATCATATACATATATTCTTTATCAGCATTAACAGCCAAGTCGATCTAGCCATGTCCAGTTAAAAAATAATTTTTCAAAAATTTTTCAATTTTTTCAAAAAAAGATAAGGGGTTACATCATTCAAAATGTCAAAAATCGATAAAAATTTAAATTTTTTAAATTTTTAAATTGAGTATGTATATTTGTTAAGCTAATAAAAACTAACATAGGAAAGCTTTCCGAATTAAAATTAATGCTTTTTTGGCTTAGTTATGATCAAATTTACACCAGTGCGTATACGTAATTTTTGTTGGGACTGCTGTACCCTTTTAGGGTATTATAATTTCAGTCAGAAGCTTGAAACGCAGTGAAGGAGCCATTTCCGACTCCATAAATCATATATATTCTTGATCAGCATCGACAGCAGAATCGATCTAGCCATGTCCAGTTAAAAAATAATTTTTTCAAAAATTTTCCATTTTTTCAAAAAAAGAGTAACCCCTTATCTTTTTTTGAAAAAATGGAAAATTTTTGAAAAAATCATTAAAAATGTCAAAAATCTACAAAAATTTTAATTTAAAACATTTTTAAATTGAGTATGCAGATTTATTAAACTAATAAAAACTAACATAGGAAAGCTTCCCGAATTAAAATTAATGTTTTTTTAACTTAGTTATGAGATTTTTAAAATTTGATTTCGCGAAGAAAATGTCATAAAAATATACAGAAATATCGACTGAAAAAATGGTATTTTAGCTTCAATCAGAAGCTTGAAACTCCGTGAAGGAGTCATTTCCGACCCTATAAATCTTATATATTATTGATCAGAATCAAAAGCCGAATCGATCTAGCCATGTCCAGTTAAAAATTAATTTTTCGAAAATTTTTCCATTTTTCAAAAAAAAAAAAGATAAGGGGTTACATCGTTAAAATTGTTAAAAATAGTAAAAAAGTTAAATTTTTTTAAATATTAAATTGAGTATGCAGTCTTAAAAATCTAATAAAAACTAGCATATGAAAGCTTTCCGAATTGAAATTAATGCATTTTTGGCTTAGTTATGATATTTTAAATATATTGATTTACCCAAAAAACTAGCATATAAAAATATCTATTTTGCTTATTTAATATTAATCCACTATTTACGCTCCCAAATCCACCGTGCTCCAGTGGGCGGCAGTTCGGCTGCACCGACAAACCCCATTGACCATTCACAATAGCCCCTAATAGCAAGTGCACAAGCAAGAGAGCAGCGGTCACAATAATAACAAAACGAAGAGTTACGAGAGCGGGTCACGCACGATGACAGAGCCGAAGCCAGAGCCGAAGTCCAAGTCGCACGCGAAGCCCAGCCGAAGAACGCACAGCTGCGAGCTGTATAAATGGCCGAGAGCCCCAACGACAGCTCAGCATTTTACCGTTGTATTTCACAGAAAAACAACAGTTAGCCGGAAAGAGAGCCACACGGAGAGCGAGAATCGAAAAAGAACGGAAGCGCGTGCCGCCAAAGTTTACGGAAATAAAAGCGGACAAAAGTTCATCCTCGCGCTCTCTCTTTCTACCTACCCTTCTCTTCCCCCTGCTCTTTCGCTTTAACTACAACTGACAAAGTGGCAAAATCAGATTAAACGATTTACGGGCCACTGACAAAGTAAAAAAGAAAATAAGAAAGAAAAAACACAACAAAGTGCAGTGTGCAGAGGCGGAGACAGAGAACTCCTTGCTGAGGAACAAAAGGAAATTTCCGGAAAATGTGGCCCAACTTTGTAGCTGTCATTTCCCTGCTGTGCCTTGCATTCATCGCCTGGGCGAAAGCTGGACCCGTGCCAATTGTAAACGAGGTGAGTCAAAGGGGTAAAAGGATTGCACCGATTGCAGGGGATGCAGGCTACCAGGGAAGCAGGCAAGTAGGTGGCGAAAGGAGCACACACCGAGCACACACAGCACTCGCAACGGGAGGCATGAATTTGGGGCAATGACTTCACTCGAATTTCACGCCGAAATGGCCGCCTCCGCCGCCGCCACTTCCAGCAAAAGTGCAGGAAGTGCAAACTCGCTAATTAAAAGTGGGCGGAGTTAAGAATTTGCTCGAACAAAATAAACAGAGTGCACTCTTTAATTAAAAGATTGCTTTCGAATTAAAAATAATAGCTGAGGGAAATTATAAACACAAATTAAACGGAAGTCAAACTTGGAAATACCCTTGCGAAATATATATACAAACACAATGTTTCGGCGTTATCAGATCTACATTTTTTCCTGAGAATTATTTCCTATAAACAATACTTTAGTTTTTTAAAGTTGAACTGTTTTTTCAAATTATTTATGATGCAAATTATTAACCAGTTTCTATCTATGAATAATAGAAATAATATTTTAATTCTGACAAATTGTAATTCTTCATTGAACTATTAATTTTAAAACTATTTTAAGGATATAATACTTTAAATGTAGATTCATAAACATCTTAGCTGGGAGTTCATATGTTCTATGGATGAAGTCTTATTTTTTTCTCACTAATAAACCTTTGCTAAAATCATACTTGGGAATTTAAAGCGATATCTCAGCAACTCTATCATGCTTATAGTTGTTAGGTCTTTTTCTTATATAATTGAAATTGTGATCTTAAAAACTGCAAAGGTATAGTTCCCTAAATATTTCCTCTATGGAATATTTCTTCCTTCCAATTTCCTTAAATGCATAAAAATTTTAAATTTGAAATATTTAAACAAACCTCACTAAAATTCCCTTAGAACCCTTTAGCACCCCTTAGCAAGTGTATACAAAAAAAAATAACTAAAACTAAGCTGGCAGACACGCTGGCAGTGGGTGCTGTCTTAATCTGTGTAACTAAATATAGTCAAGAGGCAACAGTTTTTTTTTTATTCCCAAGACATCGTGCCGGTGACAGGCGTTTATATAATACATATTAAAAATCTGGATCCTATCCGCTTATCAACTGCCGTGCAGACTTGACCCTTGATAGAACAAAACAAAGTGATTAATCAATTTTAAAAATAACAACAACTGATTATTGAAAGTGATCTTTGGAAAGGAATACCCCCAAATTGCAGGAGTCAAGTTCAAATATTATATAAGGCTAGCCTATCAAGAATTTGATAATGTTAAGGGATCATGACGACATACCAGCCTTTAAAATATAATAAATTATGAAAGAACCTGATTAAGTAATCTTTTCATAAGGAAATGCCTGTAAATTGGTCTTAAATACAATAAGGTGATTACCTAAGGCACATTAAAGGCACATGTGAGATTAAAGGATCACGTGCGAAGTCAATCATTTTCACCTCAAGTAGACCTATGCCAAAAATCCCTAAGCAAGTTTAGTGAATCGCAGTTGCTAGGCTGATAAATCTCACTCGACGTACGCCCAATTTAAGGGGACTTCCAAAAATAAAATCCACTTTGAGAAAACTGCGTTATAAATCTCAATGGAAATTATTCAAATTAAGTTGAACGCGAGTTGTTGGGCGCAGACAGAATGAAAAAATATGAAACACAAAAGACAACACAAGGGACAAAAGATGTGCAATGAAACGGCGTCAGAACCTGGGAAAATCTTGTAAAAATATATACAAAATATATAATTTAAACGTTGAACTGCATTTGTGGGTCGCATTTGCATAAGAAAGCAGTTCCAGAAATAGCACTTTAATCATAGTTTTCCATCACAAAAGTGAATTCACGTAATGTTTAGTTTTCTTCTATTCCCTTCTAAGTTTTCAATGAATAAAACTATGTATGTGCCTTATAAATTTGAATCTTAACTAATTAATATCCCTGAATAAAAATCGTAATTACAGCACCAACAACTAATGCCCAAGGTCCCTCAATGGCACTGTCTACGCTATTTCAAGCATGATGTCCTCATGATGCGTCGCTGTCGGCACCTGCGTGTCCCGACAGCGCCGCGACTTGGGGATGTCCTCAAGCGTAAGAAGAAATAGTATCCGGCCAATAGACAATCAACGTCAATACTCAACACGACTGAGCAGCAACAAGATCAATTAAAGTTACCTTTTTTAAAGGATTTCTAAGACCAGAGACCAAAGCTAAATCAAATATATATATAATATATACTACCAATTAATTCTACGATTTCTAAACTTTATACTAAGTCCTAACCAATTGTACTTCATAGATGTGTAAGCTTTCAAAATAAAACGACTAAGAACTCTACTAAAGCAAATTAAATTCAATTTCAAAGAAATATATATCGCAAAAAAAAAATTGTAAAGCCCAACATAACATATTCCTTCTTATAAAAATATTTGTAGACATATATTTTTTATAATCCAAACTTACCGCATTAACAGCACTATGTTCTCCACGCCCAATGATCAGCGGACCATTGCTCTCCAGGGATTCCGCGGTCACCTTTGGCTTCGCTACATGAATGCCGAATGTCGCGTGCCTCAGCAGATTCTCGCTGTCGGCGGGCTGCTTGGCGAAACTGATGGGTGCGGGCGCATCATCCGATGGACTCTGACCCGGTGGCGCCAAATAAGCAATCTCCTGCGAATGTGTAAGCATCAGCAGCGACGATTGCGCCTGCCAGTCCACATTGATGGAGCTCTGCTTGGGCTGTTTCCGGGGCAGCCAAACCAAGCCATATGTCTTGGGCAGGTTACTGCGCTGGTACAGAGGCAGCGGAACTTTCGGTTGAAAGACATGCACTAAAGAAAGGGTAATAATTATTTAAATCAAAAGAGTATTTATGACATGCACTTACACTCATCGTTTTTCGTGATAACAGCCATTAGGTTGGTGACCGGATCAAAGGCCAGCTGGCGAACGGATAGCTTCAGACCGGCCTCAAGTCGTAGGGTCAGTAGGTTCCAGATCAGGACCCTGGATTCGGTACAAACGGCCACTAGGTGAGCCTGATCACCGGCTCCGAATTGAACATGTGATATCTGTGCCAGCCCTTGCAGTGGGGCCGCTACGGCAGGAATTTTTTTAGCCATTTTAGTCTTGTTACTTTCCTCCGGCTGTGGTTTTTCTTTCTTCTTCGGCTTGCTGCTTTCGTCCAGCTTGAGGATGCTGAACAAAGCCGCCACTTCCTGCGGTACCAGATTCTCAAAGTTCCGTCGCCTCTTGGTCAGATGATCGATTCGATACTTCGCTTTGTAGCGATGCCGAGGGTGCAGGCGATGCAACCTAGCGTCCAACTTGAGGAGCTTCATCCGCGCAGCCTCCGGCAAGATGGCTTTCTGTTGCAGCAGCTCCATCAAGCGATTCCTGTGCGTCATGGGCACCGTGCATTTAATACCAAAACGACGAAGCAATTGCAATTTCTGGTGCAGATCGAGCTCAGGCATTTCCATGATGTATTTAAACACAGACTCCTTTTTGGCATCTTCCGGTTGGTTAAGGAGCTTCCCCGTGACAGGTTGTCCCACTATCAAGGCCTTGGCCTCCTCGACCTGCGCTTCATCATTGTTTCTTATGAGACTCTGTAAGAGTTCCAACAACGGTTGTCTCTGTTGGATGAAATCTTGTTTAGCGTTCAGCGGAGCCAACTTAAGCTGAGCCTTGGCTATCACACCATCCAAACCGGGCGGGCAACTGAGCGTTTGAATGGGCAGTCTTGGATCCCTGGTATCGTACAGAACCAAAATGTTGCCATAGCCCACGGCTAAGAGGGATCCATCCTGCGAGAAGCACAGTGAGCCAATGGCTAGATTCCTATAGCTTGTCTGTGCCAGGCAACTCCACATCTTGCCACGTTTATAGATGTTCTCAGAGTCGGTAATGCCCCAGATTTTGATCACATTATCCTCGCCGGCGGTGGCACAAAGCAAATTGTCCACTCGGAACTGACTGGAGAAACTGATGGCCTTGAAGCCATGATCATGCGGCAGATCAATGTCGGTGTTTAGGATGTAGCTGGAATGAATTCAAAAAAAATTTAAGCTTTAAAGGATTCATTGATAAATGTGTCAAATGATTTGTGTGCAGTTAATCGTTAAGAACTAAAGGCAGTACATAGTGACCAAGAAGAACGAATACAGCCGCCAGCTCAAGGAGTATGAGCGGCTGCGCCGCCTAGAGAAGTATCAGCTGAAGCAAGAAGCTCACACTCAACAGAAGGCGCGCGTGGAACGCTTTGTGAATGCACAGAAGCCAGTGGAGAAGCCTTCCGAAACAACTTCAGCTTCTCTGTCCACTTCCTCCTCAGTCTCCAACATAAACAACAGTCACAAGAATATGCGGCCCGTTTTTTGGCTCCCCTCGGAGTGTCCCAATGCTGGAGTGGCCCAGACCAAGAAGCCGGACCCTCAAATATACTGCCCCGTGTCACACCAACCCTTGAAGGTCAAGGATCTGATTGATGTGAAGTTTACACTGCTGAAGGATGGCGGTGACGGCAAGCGGTCGCTTATCACCAAGGAGGCACGCTACATGTGTCCCATAACCCACGATGTTCTGAGCAATGCCGTGCCCTGTGCCGTGCTGCGTCCCACAGGCGAAGTAGTGACCATGGAGTGTGTGGAGCGGTTGATCCGGAAGGACATGATCCATCCGCTAACCAATTGCAAGCTCAGCGACAAGGACATTATTCCCCTGCAGCGAGGAGGCACTGGTTATGCCAGCACGAACAATAGTCTGCACGCCGTGGAAAAGAGACCCATAATGCAGGCATAAGATCATGCATCGGACTTTTCCGTATGATGATTATTTTTCAAGTTCTCACTCAGTACAATGGCTTTTTAGGCAACCTAATGCCAAGTTATCTTAAATATATGATTAGAAATAGAATCTCACCTTTGCAACTTCTCATTGTAGTGCCAGAACTTGAGCCTTACTTCGGCAAAATTCTCCAAATCGTTATAAACCTCGCCGGTGGCCATCCAATTGATGTTAAACGCCGCTCGGGTAATGCGTGTATTGTAGATGATCTGATTTGCCTCCTCACTATGTACATTGGTGTCCACCACGCGCAGCTGGAAAATAATTAAAACAATTAATTTCCTACAGTTCTCATAATTACTATAGAAGACTCACATTATAAAGCATATTCTTGGTGTAGGCTGAGTAGAATTGCAAGTGTCCTGATCTGCCATTCAGCACCAGCGTATTGGTCCTGGGATTCAAACACAATCCCAAGGGGAACTTGCTCCTGCCGGTCTTATCCTTGACCTCATATGTAAAATGCTGGACGGTTGACTTGATTGCATTATTGCTGCCACTCAGCAGTTGAATTGCATTATCCTCGGTGCACACGAGCACATTCTCATTGTCATTGCTCACTACTATATGCCTGATCACACTGGCCATTCCGGGCAAATACTTGCGTTCCTCGGGCATGGCCACGGACCATTTCACCAGTACGCGTTCACGGCCACCGCTGTAGATGCTAACGCCCGAGGGCGAGAAGGCCAAGCTGGTCACCTCGTCATGATGCCAATGGAACAGGGCGTTGGTCATAGTCTCACGGCTCTCGAAATCCCGCCACACAAAAATCTGACCCTCGGCGTCGGCAGTGGCAGCCACCATCTCACAAGGACTCATGCGAACACAGGTGATCAGGTGCTGCTTGGGGCTCTTGAAACGGGAGAACTTCCAGGTCACATAGTTCAAGAAGTAGATGTAGAAGCCTTGGGCTAGGATAATATACTTGTACTGACCCTTTCCCACGTCCACGAGGGGTGTGCGAACTCTATGGAGATGGAATATTAAGTTGTATTGGTTATTTTAAGGATTTTAAAGATCACAATTGAAAAAGGAGCTCACTTCAACTTCAGGCCGCAATTCACATCAATCCTGTCGCCCGTACTCGTATTGACCACAAACCAGTTGACCTGCTCGCCACTCTTCCTCTTGGTCGTGACAAAGGCACAGGCTGTGTCACCACCTTTGTACAGATTCATCAGGTGGCAGGTGAGGACATTGGCCTCCGGCACACCCAGCTTCAGGGATACAGTCTTCTTGAGCACGCCAGCTCGCCAGTTCCATCGCAACACCTCGCCAGTGCTGGTGCAGCCCAGCAGTAGCTCCGTCTGCTTCAGGTCCAGCTCCAAGCTGATCAGGGGAGCCGTGGCATCATCAAGAACCCTTGTGAGTTCGCCCGTACTGGTGGCGTACACCTGCACCTTTGTCAGGCATCGCACGAACATGAACCTGGAGGGCAGGAAATGTGTTTTTGAACAGATAATCATACATCACTTCCTGGCAGAGCCACTAACCTTCCATCAGGCGAAAAGAGAGGCGCATGTTCCACGATGTTGCCGCCTGCCAGATACTGCAGCTCCAATCGGTCCTCGTCGTCGAAGATCATGGCTCTCCGTGGGTTAGTCTTGCTCTTTAGGAATCCTCAGTGCTGCGGCACTGTTTACGGAGGGGAATTTCGTTCAATTAACGCGATTTAAGCCGATTTTCGTGGATTCTTCAACAATTGCACGTGTAGAGCAGTGTGACCGGTCAGTGAGCGCCAAGAATATACAAAATGTGAAATACTGAAATACGCCGGTGAGCATTGTTGTTAAATTATATATAAGATATATATTGAAGCCAGGTATTTGCGAAATAGCTGTAGAATTTTTTATTTTATATTATTTATTAAACTAAGTCAATAATAATTTAAGTAACGTAATAGAATAGAAGTGTTTTAAGTCGGAAAAATACCAACTGCCGCCTTAAAGGAACTGGTTCCGTTCCGTCGATTGTCCAGCGATTCCTGAATAAATGTTTATATTAAAATAACAAAAGTTGCACAGCTAAACTATTGAATATTGAAACTATAGTTTCATTATAATGTCAAAACGAGTTTTGTGAAGTAAAATATATAATAATATACAAAACTAGTTCAAAACATCGATACTATCGTTTGCGGTGCCACCACTATACATGCTGACAGTATAGAAATATATTAATAAATTTGTTAATGGCTCAAATCCGGCTCGAAGAGTGTTCCGATTAGCCAATTCAGCTAGCCGGGCAAAACAACTTGGCCAGGATAAGTCAAGAGAACAAAAGCCGACAACCGCGCACCTGGGAAACACGAGAAAATGCGAGGAAAACTCCAAGGAACCAGAACAACACCAACAACTGCTGACATGTGCAACGTTGCATGGAAAAAGAGGAGTTTCGCGGACCACTTGCTGGCAAGTTGGATGTCCCTCTTCCTAGCCGCCCTCGTTCTCATCTCCTGCAGCACCAGGACCTGTGCCGCTGATCCCCTCAAGGTCATATACGCCGTTAATGCCGGCGGGGAGGAGCACACAGACCGGAATGGCATTCAGTACGACGCCGATCCTTTGAAGGGCATCGGCATCGCTTCGGACTATGGCAAGCACCTTCTGATGATCGGACGGGTGCAGGAGCAGGACGAAGTGCTGTACAGGACGGAACGCTACCACACCACCACCTTTGGCTATGATCTGCCTAGCGACGGCGACGGGGATTACGCGTTAATCATGAAGTTCTGCGAGGTGTACTTCGATGCCCCGCAGAAGAAGGTCTTCGATGTGCTGCTCAACCGGAAGCACACGGTGGTCCGGCAACTGGACATCTACGACCAAGTGGGTCGCGGTTCTGCCCACGATGAAATAGTGTACTTCAATATCAACAACGGGCGGCTGAACTACGAGGGCGAAGTGTCCGACGTACGCAATGGTCGCCTGCGACTGGACTTCATCAAGGGTGCTCTGGATAATCCCAAGATCAATGCCTTTGCCCTGCTGAAGGGCGATGTGTCCCAGCTGCCGCGTCTGCACGGCACGGAGGCGAGTGAGAGGATGAAGCCGGAGGTGGGCAGCACTAACAGCAAGCTGATTGTGGATCAGAAGCAGCCAGGACACCAGCCGGAACGAGTTGTGCGCACGCAGAGGGATGATGTGGATGAGGACGACGAGGATCTGGATGATGAGGAGTTCGGTGACGAGCTGCCCGATCAGTTGAAAGAGAGTCGCGAGCACAGTGATCACTCGCATCCTCAACAGCAATCAACGGACTCGAAGAAATCTTACAGTGGACCTCGTCAGCCAAATCCGTACTCCATGGACGACTCCTCCATACTGCTGCCCGTGTTCATTGCCATTGGAGCCTTCATTCCGCTGCTATTCTGCCTCTGCAAGCTGTGATCCCCCATCTGCAACCCGATCTCGGCCTGTCAGTTCATTTCCTGCTGCTTTTTGTGATTTTGGATAAAAGACTTAATTGTAATTACTTATCGTTTAGTTCGTACGTTAGCCACTTGCCCCAGAGACCGTATCGGATTCCCCCGATTCCGATTCCGATCCCATAGGCGCACAGCTCGCTCTCTATCGCTCTTAACACTCTACACTTTCCGTACTTTGTAAGCTTTTTGAGTTCCTTTTGCGTTGACCACTGCCGTCCCAGGCGGCTCGGGTACTTAATCCTGTTGAGTCACTTGATTTATACATATATTCCTAGGTCTAGGTCTAGTTCTAGTTCTAGATCGCTTGGTGGGATGTGCGCACAAATTTTAGGCGAGTTTTTGGCGACAGTTTCATTTGGAAACTGCCTTATATGAATATGGAATGAAATAAAATCAACCTTGTTTGTTATTGAACAATTTTATTGTCCTTATTTACAGAGGGTTTTACAATATAAGGCCTCAAAAATATATAGGATAAATAATAGTAATTATTTAAATATTTATATTTATATTTTGTTCTTAAAAACTATCTTTGTTTACCATTCTTCATCAATATCGTTCTTAAATAATTTCCCTAATATAAAAAGTAAATAATTATACTTGGTCGGTGCTTTTTATAAATATTTAAGAAATTTCAAATATAAATTTACATTGCGCCCAATTTGTGAACCGATACGAACGTGTAAATTTGTTCCTTACACATGTAAAATGTGAGCAATTATTACTTATTACAATGAGCTAATTCTACCCCATGTATCTGTAAACGTGTAAAACTGTTCTGTAATCGTGTAAAATAGTTATCTAGGCGTGTAAATTGTAAATAACGCTTCGGAATTCAGAGTGACCAAAAACAGTTTCAAACAAAATGTTGGGCAAAATGTCACGTTGAAATCCTTTCGAGAAAAAAGTATAGATTTTTGATATTTTGATATATTTCAAGTGTCCATCGAATTGGAAGTGAAAATGTGCCAGCGGCGGGAGTACACTTGCTTTAGTTTCCACAACATCAAGTTGTTTGCCGTGTACATGAAGACGGCAAATCTGATGCAAATCTTCAACGTCCTCAAGCGTTCGCTGTAAGCAGCGCTGCCGCCGCCTCGGACACCCCCGCAAAAAAAAGGATATAGCAAGAAAATTAAATTAAAGTCACCGACCGGGCTGTGTGTGTGCGCGCGTGTGTGTGTGTTTGTTAGTGTATTTATTGCTAATTTGGTGCTACAAATAAAACGAAGAAAAGGATGTAAAATGTGTGAGAGAAAAAACCGTAAGGCCTGTGCAAAGTCCTCGATAACATAGCCGCCTTAAGGGCTAGAAATAAATCAAAATCTAAATTCAATTTAGGCGTGTCTGCAAGAAATAACGGTGAGTCGGAGTCCTGACAACTTTCTTACATAATAATTAAGTGGCGGCGGCCTTTGATTGATAACGGTATTGCATAATATGGCAGCCACAAGTTCGGTATTAATGTTTACCGACTTTTTCGTCTGTCCTTCCATCGAAATTTGACTTTGCCAAAAGCCATAAATCCAGTGGTGGCGAGGGGGGGGGGGGGAAACAACTCTGTCATCAGGTGCAGTTGGGGGATAAAAAAAAGGGATGGCTCCACAGGCTCTCTCTCTCTCTGGCGCTATCCTCCCCATTTACCGTTACTCGCTCTCGCTCTCCCACGCCAAGCGAACAGATGTTTTGTCCGCCTACGCTAAACAAAAACAAATTGTCCGTTTGCCGACGCCGTTTTTACGTCATAAACACTGCAGCTCGTTTACAATTACAACAAGAGTATCAACTTCGGTGCAACGCTGAAAAGCAGGCAACGCTTTTTGTGTGACTGCGCTTGTGTGTGTGTGTGCGTGAGTGGGTGTTCTTTATGTAATGCAAAAAGAGCCGCAGGCCTTGCAATTGTTATTGTTATTTGTGCTTTTGATGCTACAAATGATTGTGTGCTGTGATGTGGACAATGGCATCTATAGCCAAAATACGTATTTCCAGCTTAGTGTGCTCTTGAAAGCTGGGCGACCTTCGGTGTTATGAACTTGAGAGATAAGAGTCGCTTGGCGGCCATTTCGAATTTTAAGCCATAAACTGAAATATTAAGTAATGAATTTGTGTTAGACATTTGTATATAGAATTAATATTAATAGTTCAATTTGCCTAACTAAATTAATACATTCAGCAGCTGACTTTGTGCTTATATTTAATTATTTTTATTTGTGTGTGCCTTGCTAAATTAATTAAATACAAAAAGCTATTGGGAAAAAGTAAAAGAATAAAATAAAAATTATTTTTGGGTCTCCAAAGTTTCCAGTTAAACTTTTACAAGTTTGTTAAATATTTCTTGTATACTTTAGGTCCAGTTATCATTAAAATATTCCTTTAAATTTCGAAGATTTTAAAATAATATATTATACCAAGCTTACAGGCAACTAAAGTTACCTAAATAACAAATTTTTAGACAGATGTTAGTTAGAAACTAACCATTTATTTGTTAGTAAAACGAATAAAATAAATAAAAATATATAATAATGCACACACACAACACTTAAGTGCCATGTCCCGCAGCAAATAGATTTTAGTGTAGTAAATAGTGTTACGTTATTAGTTTTCCTTTTTGGCTCCGGTTTTCGCGTGGCACTGCGGCAAAGCCATAACTATTGTCTGGTCGTCACGCCCCGAAAAAAAGAAAATAGTGGAAAAACTAGAGTTGCTTTTGCCCCTGATTTACTGTGCTGCGTGTCCTTCGCCCATGGTCATTGCAAATGTGTACTATGGCATCAAATTGTTGTATCCCATTTCCCAGGGTCCTCGTCCTCCGGCCATCCATCTATTCGTCTGATGATGGAGCTGGAGGAGCTGTCTGATTTGTTCTGCCTCTGTTCTGTGTTTGCTATTTTCGGTTCTGCGGCAGCATGTCCTGTGGCGTGTCCTTGGGCAAAGCCCGGGGCTTACATAATAGTCGTCGTCGTCGGCGGCGGTGGGTGGCGCTCACTGGGCGTTATTATTATTATTGTGATGTTTTTCAGCTGAAAGTTTAAGCCGTCGCTGAACACACAAACACACACTCACTTAACATTCCAGTCTAATGAACCTGAAGAGGACTACGGCAGGACTACGTCTTCTATAGCTTCGGCTCTTCAGTTGCGAACTTTTCCGAAAAGTTTGGCGGTTTTCAGTTTTCAGTTTGCGTTTGGGCTTTTGTTTTGTTTGCGAATGGCTTTTGCGGATTGCCTTTATGCGTTATCAAAGCCTAAGCCATTACCATTGTTTTCATTTAAAGTTTAAAATGGGTTTCTTTTTCTGGATATATAGAATTACTCAAGCACTAAAGTTTTTATTTCATTATATATTTATATAGTATTTATTTAATCTTTTAATTAACTGATTCATTAATAAAAGTAATACTTATTAGATCAAAGCTTTAAATACTTTGTATCACTCTTTTAATTTGTTTTTAATTTGCAAATTATTTGTTGATCCCATAACCACTTATTATTGGAAGGCATAACAAGCCATTTTAATTATTTATCAGCCAAGAAATTGAATTCCTACCATTAAAGCAAATGATCCCATTATTAACAAAGCTCCCTGCCAAATTATATGCCACAAAAGCTAATCTAATCGGAATTATTTTGCCATTGTCAGCTCAGAAAATCGTTGGGAAAGTTGTTGTATACACTGAAAGGAAATTAAGGACTACCATGAAACTAACTTCGGGAAATTTATGATTGATTCGGAAATCCATCATATTTTTATGTGATAATTTTTTCGACAAATCAGACTTTAAAAAACTCATAACTCAGCCAAAAAAGCATTAATTTCAATTCGGAAAGCGTTCATATATTAGTTTTTGTTAGATTAATAAATCTGCATACTGCATAAATTTTAAAAAATTAAATTTTTGGCCAATTTTTGAAATTTTTAATGATGTAACCCCTTTCCTTTTTTTGAAAATTTCGAAAATTTTGAAAAAAATCCATTTTGTCCGGAGATGGCTAGATCGACTTGGCTTTTGACGCTGATCAAGAATATATATGATTTATGGGGTCGGAAACGACTCCTTCATGGCGTTTCAAGCTTTTTACTAAAATTAGAATACCATTTTTTAGTAGATAATTTTGTATATTTTTAAGACATTTTTTAGTATTACCAAAGTTTAAAAAACTCATAACTAAACCAAAAATGCATTAATTTTAAATCGGAAGGCTGTCCTATGTTAGTTTTTAGAAGGTTAATAAATCTGCATACTCAATTTAACATATTAAAAAATTTAATTTTTTGACAATTTTTGACAATTTGGATGATGTAACCCCTTTCCTTTTTTTTGAAAATTTCGAAAATTTTGAAAAAAATACATTTTGACCGGACATAGCTAGATCGCCTCGGCTATTGATGCTGATCAAGAATATATATGGTTTATAGGGTCGCAAATGACTTCTTCACTGAGTTTTGAGCTTCTGACCAAAATTATAATACCCTGCAAGGGTATATAGTAAAATTGTGTCTCTGTATTTTAACATTTAATATTGATAAATCTTCTTCTGTGGAAACCTGCTCCAAATCCTTTTACCGCCTGTTCTTTTAGTGTACAAAAAATCCTCTCTTAACCATTCATAAAATCGTCGTTAGGGGCATCCAATCAGGGCGGACAAGCGACGGCGACGCAGTTTCGCCAAATGAACCCCCAGCGAATTGTCCTCAGGATTCAATTACGTGCACTTAGCTGCAGTCGTTCAAGTACAAGGATAATGTGTACACTCCACACTATATATACTTTGTCTCGTGATAGACAAAAGGATAAGGGCGAGAGCTGCACCCACGCCATCAGCTGCCAACTTTGGATCGATATTATGGAAATGCCACACGATATTGAAATGTTTGTACTGAAAGTGCTTGCTCCGTTGCCCTTTGCAATTATCAAGGAATTACAAACGTGTCGTTAGCCTTGCACACACAGAGGATACCCAGCCAAGTGAGCCTTGTTATGCCAACGATAAAAGAAAAAATCAATTTCCATTGCGGAAAACTCGCTTTTCCTGGCCGCCACCGGCGGTTACCTTTCATTGTCCAGCTCCCTCAATTATTCATTTCAATTAACTATGAAAGACTGGACACAAAATGCAAGGAAATTGCCAAACGATTTTGTTCGAATTTAAGGATGTCCTTAATTGACGGCCTGGCCTCCTGGGGGTATGCAACGATTTTTGCAAGTCTGGGGGAAATTAAGTATTTTTCATTTATCGTTATTGATATTATAATATTATATTTAAAGGATATATAATGGGATGTTATAATAATATATTTAGTGTAGTAAATTAAAACTTCAAAGAATTCCTATAAAAAAGTTTTTAAGGGTTCCTTATAGTTTCCTGAATATTTGAATATAACGATTAATGTTTCTCCTCGAACAGCTGTATTGGTATATTATTTACGTTGAAAGTGGTTTAATTCTTGTATTATATTTCTCTTGAAGTTGTGTGATTAATTCTTAATAAGTAACTTTATTTCGTTGCCCAAAAATAGCCTTCAAAATTCAGTCTAATATTGTTTATTTTATATACAAACTATTTTATATGGCAAATCCATTGCCAAATATTTTATTTTACATTATTTTTTAGCCATTAGTTTTTATGTGCATCGAAGAAACATCGATACCTACAGCACTATCGAATGGTACCGATACCGATATCGATGTCGCTGTTCGGTTCAAAATATATTCCGCCGATTCTCGCATTCAGTTCTCGGTCCGCGCGCGGCAATATACTTTTTACCTCGGTAGCGGAAAATCGTAATTTTCCACTATCTATTTGGAAATTGTTTAAACTACTACAAAATTAAGAAAATGTAAATGGAAGCGAAAGCAAGCCGTGTTTTTCCAGTACTTTGTGTATTTTTCTATATTGTGTGTGTGAACCAAATAGAGTGCGCCTTTTTTTGGTTCGCCAATAAATATTAATGTGCATTGTGCCGCTTTGTCGGGAATAAATTAGAAATCATTATTTATTTGTGCGGATCAAAACAAAATCGGGAATCAGATACGGATACACAGAGAGAGAGAGAGAGAGTGAGAGACTGTGGAAAGCAAGAGAGAGCGGCGAAGAGAGTGCGAAAAGTAGTGAAAAGAAAGAACAGCTGCCGGCTGATTTGTTGTTGCGGAAAAGGAACAGGCGGAAAGAGCAAGAGAAATGTGCGTAAAAGAAAGTAGACTGAAAAAAATTGGTAGATACCAAGAAATAGAATTTCAAATCATAACAATATTTTAGTAGTTATAAAGTGAAATCTTCTGAGAGGGAAACTGCAGCGAATTGTTTAAATAAATTATAGTTACTTTCATAAGATAGAAGATAGATTTCTTTCCGTGTAAACATTTTTTGTTTAAAAAGTTTCAACAAAAAATTTGTGCATATGTACATACATATATATTCCTTGGATATTTTTAGACATCTTTTATATTTTCACGTTTCCAACGACAGGCATTTTTCCTCTATTATTTATTTTTTACGTCTATAGCAAAAGTGCACTTGAGTTTATTTTGGTCTTTCGCCGGCTCTGTTTTTCCACCCATTTTCCCTTCTCCATTCGCTCTGCTCTACTTATTCGTTCCCATTCGTTTCGCATTCCAAAATACCCATGAACATATGTATGTATGTATTGTATATACATATTTCTAGTATAAACATGCTGTTTGAGTCTACATATTTTGTTGTTGCCAAGCTGATAACAACGGCACAGCATAGCAACATATTTTTATGCTATTCGCGCTCTTTTTCTGTATTTCTTGGATGATTTTTTCTGCGGAGTCACCTCATTCACAGATTTCATCTTGAAATTCCAGTATTCCAATGTATCTAGGAGTTCCAATAGCAGTTCATTTTTAAGAGTCTGAAAGGAAAAAACTGTAAATGATTATAAGAATATATTTCAAATTCTTAATTACTCAATATTTCTTTTTACAATGTTCTACAATTCTTCTGATAATACATATATATTCTTAAAATTTCTAATAAATAAAATATGACTCAGGTGGCCTTCGCTTGATCGGTGCCGAAACGTGTTTCTTCCGTCTAGAGTCTAGGGTCTAGACCCTCGTAATATTCAAGCAAACATGCATAAACAAATATTTATAGTCGTACATAGCGCCTATATAAATAAGCGTCTGTATGTACAAGATACGTATCTCTATGCGGTTCACAGCGTCGGTCGAAATTTCTAAAAAAATGTGCTTTTTGGGATTAAATCGTCAATCAAGTTGATTTCATTATCAATTATCAGCCAATAAATTAAGATATGGCCAAGCGGGGCTATATATACAGCTGCGGTTTATCTATGAACATTTATGTAAACATTATTCGTTTGTTATCTAACGTGTTTCAGTAATATCAGCCCATTTGCCTCTGGTCAGTAGTTGTTGTAAAAATGATACCAATTAGTCGGTACACTGAGCAACAAGTGTAAATAATTACGCGGTTAAATGTGTCATGATATTCTTCCTAGGAAAATATTATTGTTAGGGGCTCAATCAATCCCAATTACATATTTGGTTGGGTTTTTTTGAGCTCCATCAATCAACAATGGTACAGAAATGTCACACCTGCTGGTCAGAGTGTGTATATCACTTTGACAATATAAACCACAAAAAATATTGCTCATTTATACACATATTTTTTCCATCTGATAAGATTTGACGTGGTCTTGTGTAAGGAAAGAAAAATATTTGATTTATGACGAGTCGTAATCATTAGAGACCTTGACCAGAACTCGATGTAATAATGCCTTTTGTGATACGCAAATTATTCATATTTACTATCGGCAGAACAGAATAATATCTCAAGTAGCCACACACCAAAAGCTTTGCCAAAAAATCCATTTAGAAACCTTAGGAAAAAATAAATAAAATCGATTTTTAAGCTTATAATTACGTCCAGTTTGGAGCTGACCAAATGCTGGAAATATTTTATCAAAAGTCAATATATGGTGATCTCATTGTAGGAAATACTTTTTTATTATTGATAAATTTAAGTGTTACTTAAGTAATGTGCTTAAAATAATTGTTTAGGTTTTTTAAAGCCTACTTTAGGCACGGTGACTAAAAGTTATGGTTATGGTTAAGGTTCAAAGTGAACTTGGGCACGTCCAAAGTACAGGTTTTAAGATAGAGTTATATCTTATTTTAGAATGGGGATTCTGGGGATTTCTTAGATAAAGATACAAGTCCGGCCGAAAGTATTTTATGGTTTAGATTTTCTTTATCAACATTTAATTGAAATCAGCGTAAGCTTTTTATTTTTAGATTTAAGACCGTTTAATATTGGCTTATAAATATTTTTCAGAGGTATTATCTAAAAATGAATCACAATTTCTAAATCTAAGACGTCACTCTCAATGATTTTTATTCTTATCTTGATTTGAAGTAAAATATTTCCTTATCTAATTTATAAAATCTTCAAAGTTTGCTTGCTTTTTATGGCGGTACTTACGCATTATAATGAAACTTGAGTTAGCACATTAAATCAAAAGTGTGCAATCTGTATTTCCTGTTTTCATCGAAATCAGAAATTCCAGTAGAGGGTGGACACCCTTATCGACCATCTTGATGGTACTCCCTAACACAATATATATGTACGATTGTGTGTATATATAGCAACGAATATAATGAAACCCTCTACGGGCAATTTCAATGCCATTTGTGATTTGAGTTCTTTTTCGGGTTCCCAACATCAATCCCTCTTGTCAGTCAGTCAGTCAGTCTGAAATACTGGCAGATATTTTGTCGCAACCGCAAAATGATTTTTGTCTCAATTTTGTGCTGTTCATTTTGTAGCTTTTCCCTTTTATTTTGTACTCTTTTTTTACCCTTTGAGGGTATTATAATTTTAGTCAGAAGCTTGTAATAATGTGAAGGAGTCATTTCCGACCCTATAAATCATATATATTTTTGATCAGCATCGACAGCCGATTCGATCTAGCCATGTCAAAGAAAAATTTAATTTTTTCAAAATTTTCAGATTTTTCAAAAAAAGGAAAGGGGTTACATCATTAAAATTTTTCAAAAATTGTCAAAAAATGTAATTTTTTAAAATTTAAAATTGAGTATGCAGATTTGTTAACCTACTTATACCTAACACTGGACAGTTTTCCGAATTGAAATTAATGCTTTTTTGGCTTAGTTATGATCAGATTTACTCCAGTGCGTATACGTAATTTTTGTTGGTACAGCTGTACCCTTTTAGGGTATTATAATTTTAGTCAGAAGCTTGAAACGCAATGAAGGAGTCGTTTCCGACCCCATAAAGCATATATATTCTTGATCAGCATCAACAGCCGAATCGATTTGGCCATGTCCGGTTAAAAAATAATTTTTTGAAAATTGTTCCATTTTTTCAAAAAAAGGTAAGGGGTTACATCATTAAAAATGTCAAAAATTGATAAAAATTTTAACTTTAAAAATTTTTAAATTAAGTATGCAGATTTATTAAACTAATAAAAAATAACATAAGACCGCTTTCCGAATTAAAATTTATGCGTTTTTGGCTTAGTTATGTGCTTTTAAAATTTCATTTTTTAAATATTTCTCGTTAAAAATACCGATAAGTTTTTATTAAAAGAACAACAGAAATTGAAGCTTACTTATGATCGATTTACGATTCCATCCTGTATCTATTTTGCAAATTGCAAGAGTATATAAGCATCGGCATCTCGAATTAAGTTCCATTCTGGTTTTTTTTTATCATATATTTGCATGATCAAAATTTACATTTTCAACTCTTTTATGTAGATGAGCATTTATTATTTTGGGTGTGTGTGTGTGGACAAAAAGGGTCTGCACATGACGGAATACCGCAATGTTTTCCAAATAAGATGATGTTGGGGAGGCTAATGTGTAATGTTCCTTGAACTGAGTGAAATTGACTTTTGTAAGTGAACATGTCAAGTTAAATTATGTTTGGGATAAGAAATGTGGCTGGCATTTTAATGGGTATTCACTAAAGAACCCCAAACTTAATTAGATGAAAAAACGACCTTTAAATGTAATGGAAAGTTAAAGAAACTTGTATATTATGTTTCTAGTAATGGATGTAATCACTTAAGCGAGTACTCACCTTACTCACCTTTGAGATAATATCTTTAGTCATGAAAATATAATTCCGTAATTTTAAATTCCAACTATACACAGCCCATTGCAAATGTATTTACAGTGTCACAGGTGCAGAAACAAAAGTCGTGCGAGTAAATAAATAATACTCCCTATATAACCTTGAGCACTTGACTGCATAATGCCAATAAATATTAAATGCCTTTGGCTTTTGTTGAACAGAATCTATTCAAATATTATTCCTATCTCTTGGCGCACATTTAACTAGATAAAAACCAACCTGTTGGCTACCTGACTGCATTAAACAAAATCGCACAACGGAATAAAATCGAGCAGAGAATGAAAAACAAATTTTTGCTGCAACTTGTTCGCGACAGTAAAAATATTTTACGGATGCAGGAAACCCATCCACACAGATTTTTTCCTACATTTTACCATATTTTCTCGCTCGTAAACAGTCATTATTCAAGTTAGCATCAACAGAATTTCCATATACTTGTGCATCTGCTGGTAATTAAAATCATTTTAAGATATTTTGTGCCTTAAATTGGTCTGGCTGCCAGATGCACTGGCCTAGTTATGGGCCAAGTTAAATACAGTCGTCCACTTTGGCGCTTCGGGAAATCGCCTTGAACCAGTTCAAGTGGCTTCCCACCGGTTTTATATTCCTCGCCGGCTTTTGTTGCAGTCACTGATGCATTTTTCACAAATCAATTGAGTTTAATTTGTTTATAAATAATTTCGCCCTGTAACTGGGCATTTTCCATATTCCATTGTGGCCGCATGTTATCGATTTGCTGCAGAGAGTGTAACCTTCTAGCGAACGGGGCAAAGTTCAGGAACCTGGCAACAAAATATTTCTTTAGTGTTCAATTTGTTTCAAAAGTTTCCAAGTAAAATCAATCAAAACCACTACAAGCTTAGGGTACAGTTCCATGCAAACTAAGCTGTATTACCATATTTTATTGGCAATAAGTTAAACTTAGGTACAGTCACCACAAGTCGTTGTTCTCTTAATAAAGGCAGATTTTCCGGCTCTATTCTTAACCAAAATTAAAAACTACTAAATGCTATTATAATAACACTTAAAGGGGTACAAGAAGCATACATATATTCGTACCATTTCAAGGCCTCTCCGCCTCAGTAAATGCAATATGTTCTATTCCAGGTACAGTGCCTTGTATTATAAAAATAAATATAAATTATTCGGACGTTTTTCAATATTTTCCTCTGCTACATTTGCAAAAAAAAAAGAAACTGTTTGGCATGGACAGACCATACATTTTCTTGGTATCTGGCCAAAATACACATCATGCATTCACATATTAGATATATATAGTATTCCCAATTGGTTATTTTTCGCCAATCTATATAGTATTGGTCTTTTTGAAAATCGTTTGACCTTTGAAATATAAATTGTTTCCGCTGGCTAAACTTGAACCGAACCCGCGCCGGCCATGAAAGACCGAAAATCCTTGCCACAAATATTTACGTTTGGATTGGGAATTAGTCGCCCGCCCGCACTGGCCAAAATAAACACACAAATTTATGGTTGATACAGAGTTGAAGGGTGCAGGGACGTCAATCCGATTCACGTCTATAGCCCAAGGGAAGTGGACCTGAAGCATAGAGTAAACTCAAATTAAATATTAACACATTTTAGGGGTGTCTGGTGGCCGACGATGTGCGAAGAAATCAATTAAAACGTGGCGCAATTCATTCGTGCCCAAGGACTTGTGGCCCATGGAGTCTCGGGTCCAAGTTGTGGACATATCCGAGAAGACAGGGAAACAGATTTTCCACACAGTGGGCTAAGGAAACTTTTCAATTGATAATGCAAAAAGTTTTATGCACTGTTTTATTTATTAAACTTCAAGGAAGTTGCAGTCAAAAGAGTAGCCTTGCCACAGAAACTTGAGCAGGGCTTCCTTCAAACGTCATAAAGTTTTGTTTTTATTCACTTTCCATATCCTGCAGATAAAAAGCAATATTAATATTTTACAATTTATTTTCACTTTATAAAATTAAAAACCTTACAAACCACTTATTGTGTACAAAAATAATCTTGTTAATTTCCACAAGTTTTACTCAATTTACTTTCAATAATCTCCACTGTCCTTGGGCTAAGCACTTAATTATTTCAAACGATTTTGCACTAATGCCACTCTGTATTCTGGCAGATTTTGTGGGAAATTCTGTTAGCCATTTAATTTAAGCCTGTTTTAGTTGGTTGACTGTGAACAGACGTTAATTGAAGTCAGTGAACTTGAAACTTTTGTGGTCGCTAATCGAGTCACCCCCAAAAATGGGGTTAGGAGAATCCTAGGAAATTCAAGCCTTACACAAGATCAGCGGCCATAAATTGGCCATCAATTTTATATAATGACAAACAACAAGACTCAATTGACCGAAGGGAACTTGAGTGAGAAAATTATATGGGAATCGCTTCAGGTACATTGCCCTCCAATTTATCAGTTTCCCAAATGAGATGTGTGACACTTGAGGGGGCCAATTGCTATATATTGAGATTATTTAAGCACTCGATAGATAAGCCTCGATGTTGCTGCTTCTACTAATTTAATTTCGCCAACAACTTGGAATCAGTTCTTATCGCGAGCGTTGAGGACCAACTGCTGGCAGAAACTCGACATTCGTTTACTCTGGTTTATTGCCATGTTTACGATTGGTATCAACTCGCTAATTTCGCATGGCGCTAAGTGCACTGGATCCAACCAGTTCGAAAAATCAATATTGTCGATAGAAATTTATATAAAGCAAACCAAATGGCCAAGTGGGTAAACAGTGGTAATTTAACTGGATTTATTGCAAAGAGATTGCGAATTAACAATGGAAATACACGGGAGCTTTTTCCACATTTGCTGGAGATTCAGGAATTGCTGAATCTTTAATCATTTACCCTATCTTATTTATAAATAAAATTATATTTGGATAATATATACAAAAAATAATAATGTAAAGTATTAATAAGAGTATCTTGATCAACCCGAGAATATCGTAAAATTGAAAGATCAATTTAGAGAATTTAATATATATTATATTTATTGTTGAAATATTTCCATTATTTTATTTGTCCTTGAATCTAAACGTGATAAGCTCCGATATATCAAAAACAATATAATTATAAATCACAAATATATCGCAACGTTGAAGTATATATCGTATTTTCCTTTAATCAGGATATAGGATATATATATAGAAAAATTTATCCGTAAAGAAACTTAATTAAATATTAAAAAAGATTTCAACATAGCGCTGAATGATATATTTTAGTGGATGATCTAATTTCGGGATACTATATTCAGCTGGCAAAATAAATCCACACCCACTTAAGCCTTGATTAGTATGAAATCACGTGCCAAAATCAATTGAAAACTTGGCTTAGATTTTAGCACATTTCATATTCGCAATTTGCCCCCAAAAAGAAAGACCAAAATCAAAGCGATTTAACCATAAACCGATGTGTATTTGAGGAACAAATACAAACGTGTGATTTTTCGGTGAATGGGTCTGGATTTTCAGCCAGAAGTCTTAAAGCTGGGTGAAATTCGTGGGTTTTAACCAGTTTCAATTGGTTATTGCGGCAGGTCGGTCGAGTTTAGTTAGCCGCTGTGATAACACAAAAAAAAAAAATAATTAAAGCCGAAAATAAACATTGTTCTCTTTTAACTTTTTCCTTGCAGATATATTCAATCAAAGGAAGAGAAACTAACCACAACAGAAGGACACTAACTAGCATGCCAGGATCATCGTCAGGGAAGTGAGGAGGTACCCAAGGAACACACAATGAGCAACCAACGCACGGAGCAGGACTACGACAGTGCCACTCCGGCGCTGCAGCAGCAGATGAATCTGGCCAGGCGTGCCTGCTGGAGGAGGAACAAAATCCCTCCCAGATGTCCCCAGCTAGCTAATCCCGATCCAATTGCGGAACAACCACCACCGAGCGATGAAACCAAAACACAAAACACACGGACAAGAACACCAACAACCTGCACATCCAGCCGACAGAGGAGTGGCCTTTGCAGCAAAAGGATGCTGCTCCTTGCCTTTGTATTCCTCGTCCTTGGACTCACCCAGGGACGGCCCAACACGAGTGCCGTAAGCGTGGCTCCCGGCAAGGATAGTGCTGCGTCTGCGGCTACGGATGCGGTCACCCAGCTAAATGTAAGTATCCTTAAAGCCATAGCCAAAATCCTAAATCCCGAATCCGGTTGAACAGCCATTAAGCCCTGGCATTACCGCACATCCGGTGTGCGTTGTGTGCAACGAAAGCTCTTTACTCGATTGCAATTACGGACAGACTTCACTTTCACAGTGGAGCCTGACATAAAGCGCAAAATTTAAAGAGACTATACAATTTAATGACAATTTTTTAAGAGTCCAATCATTAAATTTTTTTAGTAGAATTTAGACACCTTAAGGATTTATCTTTATACCCTTGCAGGGTATTAAAATTTTAGTCAGAAGCTTGCAACGCAGTGAAGGAATCGTTTCCGACCCTATAAATCATATATATTCTTGATCAGCATCTACAGGCGAATCGATCTAGCTATCTCTGGGAGAAACAAATTTTTTTCAAATTTTTCAAAATTTTATAAGGGGTTAAAAATGTTAAAAATTGATCAAAAATTTAAATTTTTTAAATTTAAAATTGAGTATGCAGATTTATTAACCTAGTAAAACCTAACACAGGACAGTTTTCCGAATTTATATTAAAGCTTTTTTGGCTTAGTTGTGAAAAATTTACATCAGTGCGTATACGTAATTTTTGTTGGGGCAGCTGTACAATTTTAGGGTATTATAACTTCAGTCAGAAGCTTGAAACGCACTGAAGGCGACATTTCCAACCCCATAAAGCATATATATTCTTGATCAGCATCGACAGCCGAATCGATCTGGTCATGTCCGGTTAAAAAATAATTTTTCGAAAATTTTTCCATTTTTTCAAAAAAAGATAAGGGGTTACATCATTAAAAATGTCAAAAATCGAAAAAAAATTTAATTTTTAAAATTTTAAAATTAAGTACGCATATTTATTAACGTAATAAAAACTAACATAGGAAAGCTTTCCGAATTCAAATTAATGAATTTTTGACTTAGCTATGCGTTTTTTAAACAATGATTTTGCGAACAAAAAAATGTCACTTAAAAATATTGATTATTAATTTAAACTTATTTATGAGCGATTTTCGATTCAATCCTATAATTCAATTGCAAGCTTAATATTTTAAAGAATTTTTGTCTTTAAAGTTTATTATTTTCAACAATAAGCATTTATAAATTCACACAGGAAAGATTTACTGTTTTTACGATTCCTTTCTGCTATTTAAGCTGGCAAGTGCTATAAGCTAAACTCTTAATTGAAGCAATTAACTGATAAATCTAATGAAATATCGACTAGTTTATGTGGGAAACCCCAGAAGATGTGGTGTGAGCTCGAACTTTGCCTAATGCAATTAAAGATTTTAAGCTACGCTGGACTCTGGCATCTTTATAAATTGATTTAGGTTTAGGAAAAATATTTATAGAATATTTAATTTGTTTATAAATTGAATAAGCTCTTCAAGTGGGGGAAAAATTTAAGTAAGAAGATTTTCTTTAATATTTTTTAAGTACAAATGTAATTCAATTTAATTTAGTCATAATTTAGGGGAACTATAAGCTAAGGTTTCTACCTTTATGATTGTGTCTGCTTTTCCTTTATCTGTCTAATGGGAAAATCCCTTTGATAGAATGTCAGTTTTATAGAGTCAAGACAACCCATGACCAAAGTTATCTATACATTAACCCCATGATTTCTTATCAACATTCTTCGGAAAGATTGATTTATTAAACTAACTCTCCGTTAGGGGGAAAAGGTCTCTGTTGTCACTATAAATAGATATCGATAATGAACTTGTAAAGGAAGCCCCAATTATAATTGTGGGAAGCCCCATTTAATCACCATGCATATACGAATATATATTCCAATGTCTTTGGAAAGTATCAAACTGATTAACCTCAGTACCCGATTTAATATTCATTGAACCGCTGACACACAACATGCTAAGTGCCTCACACTGACCTAGATCAACATTTCAAATGGGTTGGTTTCGGAGTTTTATGCTCAGACATTGTGGAAACGCTGACGATTCAGTCGGCAAACAAAATAAAAATAAAAGAAAAGCGCTGACACTCCGTGTTTTGTTCGCTCGCTTGCATGCGTCATTAATGGAATTGATTGTAATTTTCGATGGCGTGTGTTACCCACAAATGAAGGAACTTAGCCCCCAATATTTCCCACCGCACCAGCAGGCATGTCTGGGGTCTGGGATCTGGATTTTATTTTCCGCAGTTTAGTCAGCCCCGGTGTAAATATTTGATATTTACTTTGCCGGGTATTGGGAAATGTACCAAAGCGCATTTATCAATTTTCTTCTTTCCCCCCCTCTAGAGTATATGTTTGCCAATTATAAAACCGCTAATGCCTGAATTATTTTATACTTCCAGCTGCCTCAGACGACCACCTTGGATGTGGATTTGGGTGAGGCCACGCCCACACTGCGTTTGCCACGTGCCGAGCCACTGAAATCTGGGGAGGATGAGAAGGCCAAGGAGGAGGATGGTCATGGCAGTGATGGCCACAAGATGACCCGGTATCCACTGTCCAGCGTGGATTTTGGCCGAGTTAAGACGCCTTTTATCATCGGTATATGGATACTGTCGGCCAGTATAGCCAAAATCGGTGAGTGGAAATTAATTATTTTTCAAGCAAGGAAATTGTGTAATATTTACTAAACTGAAGTTGAAAGTAAAGGAGAATTGTAGGAATATTTTTGTCTATTACACATATGTACGTTCAGAGGTAATTATGGGAAAGACTATAGGAAAAATATTTCTTAATAATTAAATATTAAGTACATATAAGTAAGATGCTAACCTAATACCTTAAGGAAGTCTCAGTATTTAAGCCAGTTGCCTGGCTTGCCCAATTAGGGCAAATAAAGCAGGATTAGCTTGCCGCCTAATCAGCGGACAATCAGTGCTTTTTGCCGGAAAAGCGAGGTTTCCCTGAGCTGCGGCGCGCATCCTTTCCTTTTTCCTTTTTTCCCTTGGTGCCAGAGCTGCTCCTGCTCCTGCGGGTGTCTTGCTATTTTTCCCTGAGCTCTTGTTGCCAGGCAAAATCAATATGGTTTATGTAATTCTACTACGACTGGCGACGCCATCATCGTCATGCAGATTTGCGTCAAGTCGTCGTCGTCGTCGTTGTCGTTGTCGTTGTCGTTGTCGGCGACGTAACGTAGCCGTGTGTGTCTGTTCAGTGGGTGTGAATGTGAGTCCTGGCCGAAGGACATTGCATAAGACCACGCCGACTGCGTGTGCAACAAGCCGCAAGAACATTTGGGGCCTTGACCCTGCCCTTCCCTCGAGCAACAATTGGGCTTGTGCATTTATCATTTACTCCAAGCCTCTCGAGACTTTATTACCTTTTCTGATTTTCTGATTTTTTTGGGAGGGCCTCGAACCAGACAGGTTTATCTGGTGGCCCTGCCCGTAACCTTAGCCCGAGAGAGAGAGAGAGAAAATCCATTTTCCACACACACACCCATCAAGGACGCTGCCACCAAGTCCCTGGTTTTCCATTACAATTTCTATTTTCACGAAATTTTCCACTGCAATTGAATCAGTGGCCAGCGGGCAGCAGAGGCTAACTGGCCCGAAAATAGGGCTTAAATCATTGCGGAAAAACTTCAGCGAAGGCCGATTATAGACTTGAGAGGCTTTGGCTCTTAATGGAAAGGAAATGGAGGGGAGATAAGGTTTGCTCGCCAGGGAAATGTTGTTTAAGAACCCGAGTTTCAGGGGCGAAATAGTTACGTAATTTTAATGTGGGTTCAGTTTAATTGTCAAGCATAATTGCAGAGTAAGATATGGTTCTTTAAACAGATAGAAATTAAATAGTACCCGAAATAAATAGTATTCATGTGTTTTGTTCTTATTTTTATAGATTTTACTATTGTAAGAGGGATTAATAATATTTTTTTAGGATAATTTATTTATAAGATTTAGTTAAATTTAAACGGAGCTAAAGAATATATATATTGTCAAAGTTAAATATTTCTTAAATATATATATTTTCTAATTTATCAAGACCTCTTCTATTAAATATTTAAATTAAAATATACCCTCGCCACCCTCTTGAATTCCTTTCATTAAATTTCTAATAGGAAAATGCAAATTAAAACCTTACCTTTTTTGTGCGAATATTTTCCTTTCTCTATTTTTGTTGTACCTTATTTGCACAGCATAATTATCCTTCGGTTTCTGGTTGCCCTTGAACCCAAAATATTTGCTAGAAGAAAAAAGGACTAGAAGCCAAATGGCAAAATAACAACAACAAAGAGAGAAGAGGTCAAAGGGCAAAATGTGTACCAAGAAATTGCATGCAAATTCCCCATCATTCCCCAAACGAACGGGGGAATATTTTCGCTTTTATAGCTGCGCATTTCGTAATTAAGGAAAATATTTTCGGGGATGCCACACACACACACACACACACTCGTAGTTACACCAAATTGCGTTGCAGAATTTTCCTGTTTATCTAGTAATAATTTGTACCTAATATATACAATTTGTGTTCATATATTTTGCAGGTTTCCATATGACGCCCAAGCTGCATCTAATATTCCCCGAGTCCTGCCTGCTAATTGTCGTGGGCGTGGTCATCGGCGTGGTGCTTTATTTCTGCACAGATGTCGCCGTATCGCCACTGACGCCGAATACCTTCTTTTTCTACATGCTGCCACCGATTATCCTGGACGCAGGCTACTTTATGCCCAATCGATTATTCTTCGACAACCTGGGCACCATCCTGCTGATGGCCGTGGTCGGAACCATCTTCAACATTGCCACCATCGGTGAGTAAACGGAAACTTGAGAAGGATTCGGTCATTGTCCTTGGGGGAAATGGAATTGTCCTGTCCATCGTTTAGAGTTTGATGGCTTAATAAACAAGGGTGCCGGCAAGGTAGAGATGGATGGTTGGATGGAGGCTTGCCTTGGGCCAACGACATTCCATGTAATCCCATCCATTCAAGTCCAAGTCACTCTGAAAAACGGTCAATGGAAGTTGTTGTCAATAAAATATATTGTTTGCTTAGGTGGGGCCATTGGTATAAAGAGTATAGCTAAATTTATTAATTGCAATCAAGTCTGTATTAGATTAATGTTAAAAGGATTTCGTTTGCCTTTTTATCGATAGAAAACTCTTCCTAGAGCAGATTGTCATTTAAAAATAATTTATAGGAAAGCTGTCAGGTAGCAAAGTCAATATTTAAACTCATCTCAAGTGCGAATAGCTTATACTTAAAACAAATAAACATGTTAACAGTACTTGTCAACCAGTTAACAATTACAAAATAGGTGTCAGTAAATGACAGTAATTACACGAAAGCCGAGTTACTGGAATTAGTTGTATTTACTTTGTATATTGGCAAAAGTATTATAATAATGAGGTCCAATTTGTTGTTTAGTCTAAAATTAAATGAGACTATCATTAAGCTTTTTTTTTGTATTATTTTACACTCCGAAAAAAATTAAGCTTATTAACAAAAAATGTAAAACAAATTGATATACTGAAAAATGTTACAATCTTTGTCAAAAGCTAAAAACTATGTGAAGTAGTCATTTCCGACCCTATAAATCATATATATTATTGATCAGCATCAACAGCTGAGTCGATCTAGCTATGTCCGGCAGAAAAAAAAATTTTGAAATTTTTTTCCATTTTTTGAAAATTTGATAAGGGGTTACATCATTAAAATTTTCAAAAATTGGCAAAAATTTTAATTTGTTGAAATTTGAAATTGAGTATGCAGATTTATCAACCTAATAAATACTAATATGGGACAGCTTTCCGAATTAAAATTAAGGCTTTTTTGGCCGAGTTATGAATTTTTTAAATCTTGATTGGTCTAAAAAATTGCCATATACCATAAATATGTTTTATTCAGAAGCTTGTAACTTGTGAAGGACTCATTTCCGACCCTATAAATCATATATATACTTGATCAGCATCAACTAGCGAGTTGATCTAGCCATGTCCGGTCAAAATCTAAATTTTTGAAATTTTTTCCATTTTTCGAAAATTTGATAAGGGGTTACATCATTAAAATTGTCAAAATTCGAAAAAAATTTAATTTTTTTAATTTTAAAATTTAGTATGCAGATTTGTAAACGCGATAAAAACCAGCACAGAACATGTTTCCGAATTGAAGTTAATGCATTTTTGGCTTAGTTATGATCAAATGTACACCAGTAATAATTTGTAATTTTTTTGGTACAGCGGTACCTTTTTAGGGTATTATAATTTCAGTCAGATGCTTGAAACGCAGTGAAGGAGTCATTTCCGACCCTATAAATCATATATATTCTTGATCAGCATTAACAGCCGATTCGATCTAGCTATGTCGGAGAAAAATTTAATTTTTTCAAAATTTTGAAAATTTTATAAGGGGTTACATCGTTAAAATTGTCAAAAATTGATAAAAAATTTATTTTTTTGGGAATTTAAAATTGAGTATGCAGATGTGTTAACCTACTAAAACCTAACACAGGACAGTTTTCCGAATTAAAATTAATGCTTTTTTGTCTTAGTTAGGATCAAATGTACACCAGTGCGTATACGTAATTTTGTTTGGTACAGCGGTACCCTTTTAGGGTATTATAATTTCAGTCAGAAGCTTTAAACGCAGTGAAGGAGTCGTTTCCGACCCTATAAATTATATATATTATTTATCAGCATCAACAGCCGATTCGATCTAGCCATGTCTGGTTAAAAAATATTTTTTAGAAATTTTTTCCATTTTTTCAAAAAAAGATAAGGGGTTACATCATTAAAATTGTCAAAATTTGACAAAATATTATTTTTTTTTAATTTTAAAACTTTGTATGCAGATTTTTTAACCCTACAAAAAGTAGCACAGAAAAGCTTTCCGAATTGAAATTAATGCATTTTTGGCTTAGTTATGATATTTGGAAAACTTTAATTTACCACAAAATTTAGCATATAAAATCATGGATTTAAAGTCTCTATAATGCATTAAAAAAGTAATACAAATTTAGACTTTATAGTCAGACTTAAATTGAAAAATCTTTATAATACAACTGATAAATTTGACACTATTCTCCATTAAAATATATATATTTATATATTAACTATAACGTATGATAATTTATTCCAAGTGCATAATATATATATATAAATTTAACCGGCACGCGAGGGGGCGTGGCAGCATCATCGCCTCCAACTAGATGACCGCTTAGAAGTGATTTACACGAGAGTGTAACAAAGCTTGGCGATTGATGTGAATGGGGCAGCTGCCACCGCTAATGTTGCTGGGCTCCGATGACAAAACAAAAGGGGGGAGAGGGATTCCATGGGCAAAACCCAGATGAGGAGCACAGAAAGGGGTTTGGGAGGAGACTCCACTTAGATGAATGACCGCACCACCGGCGAGCGCGAAGCGAATCCGGGGGATACACGCTCGAGTTGCCACACTTACCCGCTCCCCAGACTTGGCAATTACTTATGCTCAACAAATTGGATTACATATCGCACAATGAAAGCCGACAACGCCGCTCTGCTAACTTATCTCGCGCGATTCATTCGGAAAAGTGGAAATTCCATTGCCATTATTCATTCGTCCGCGTCAGATATTTTCTTATTGTTATGTAATAAACATAAAACAAAAGCCAAGAGGGAGTTGCATAAGCCTCAATTAATTTGCACTGGCTTTTATTGCAACGAAATGACGCTTTAATTGTCCTCGATGATCATTCATTCTGTGGAAATTTTTTTATTCAATTTATGAATATACTCAGAATATTTAGTATATTCAGTCATTTTTTCTGGGAATAATTTGAAAGTTTTATTTATCGAAGGGTAGATGCTTTATGACATTTTAATTACTTTATTTTCAAATCTTTGAAAAATATTTCAATGAGAAATTATTTACGAAAAGAACATTGTTTCTCTGAGCAAAAACTAATTTATCCAAATGTAAATATTACCATAAACAAATGGAAACCTTTTGGGATGCTTTTCTCAAGCTTTCAATATTTGTTTTTCCGCATCAATTTGTAGAACCAATTTGAAAAGCCGCCACACTAGCAATATTATTGCAAACATTCAATTTGCGTCGCTGCAAATTCAATTATTCTGGAAAGAATTCGCTTATCAATTGACTTAAGTAAACTTCGGGATGCATTTTGAAAAACAACAAGCAGTCTGGCGACTGGCAGCAATGTCAATGCCATCGATTGGCTGGCTGGATGGGTGGTATCTATGTTAATTAAGTCTATGCCTAAGGAGCACAGCACTCGGGGAAATTGATGGGCTGGAAAATAAATTACACTCCGGCTTGCATCCACTTCCAATCAGTGATTTTTCTGCATTTTAATTTGAAGGTGGCTCCCTTTATGCCTGCGGAATGATGGGAATTTACGGGGAGAACGAGACCCCCGGGCTGATGGATGTGTTCCTCTTCGCCTCGCTGATATCCGCCGTGGATCCGGTGGCTGTTCTGGCCGTCTTTGAGGAGATTCACGTCAACGAAATCCTGTACATTGTCGTCTTTGGCGAGTCCCTGCTGAACGACGCCGTTACGGTGAGTGGCCTTCGGTTTATTGATGAGATTTTGTGGTCGCGGATATTGGTTGTAATATCGAAGCAATTAAGTCAACAAGTGGTAATGTTTTCCTTTCCGCCTTCCCGCAGGTCGTCATGTACCACATGATGGAGTCCTACAATGAGATTGGCTTGGACAAAATCATCGCCCAGGACATTGCCAGCGGCGTGGGTTCCTTTTTCGTGGTTGCCCTGGGTGGAACTGCCATAGGTGAGTGCCTGTCTCAAGCGCTTTTAATTGGATTCTATTTAAAAAAAATATTAATTGGATTTTGGTGGAACAATCTACACAGAATTATGAATAAGATTTTGAATTTCCTAGATTAGCCAAAATATAAAGCATCATAAAAATCTTATATGAGCAGTATTCTGCCCAGTTATATATAATAACCTTATTAATAATGGATTGTAATATTTGTAGGCATCATCTGGGGCTTCCTCACTGGTCTGGTGACTCGTTTCACCGATCATGTGCGTGTCATAGAACCTATTTTCATATTTGTAATGGCCTATTTGGCCTATCTCAATGCGGAAATCTTCCACATGAGCGGCATTTTGGCGTGAGTATAATATATCATATATCAACCCTATATAAATATTTAATTGATTAATATTTATTCTCTAACAAACCAGCATCACATTCTGTGGTATTACAATGAAAAACTATGTGGAATCGAATATTTCACAAAAGTCACACACGACTGTTAAATATGCCTTGAAGATGTTGTCGAGTTCAGCGGAAACTATCATATTTATGTTCCTCGGCGTGGCCACTGTCAATAATATGCACGTATGGAATACGTGGTTTGTGGTTCTCACAATTGCCTTCTGTTCAGTGTTTCGTGTGATTGGTAAGTATCTTTCAAATTAATTAATTTAATAATCTGCAATGCTATATTCCATTAATTTTAGGTGTCATCCTGCTCTCGGCCATTGCCAATAGATTCCGTCTCCACAAATTGTCCCGCGTGGATCAATTCGTGATGTCTTACGGCGGTCTGCGTGGTGCCGTTGCCTTCGCCCTGGTGCTCCTGGTGGATGAGAATGTGGTCAAGCAGAAGAATATGTTTGTGACCACCACAATAGCTGTGATCTACTTTACTGTCTTCCTGCAAGGCATCACCATTAAGCCGCTGGTCAAGATACTCAATGTGAAGCGGGCCAACAAGCGTAAGCCCACCATGAATGAGCGCATTCATGAAAGGGTGAGTCTACTGATTAAGAGAATTAAATATCAATAAATATATATATATATTCTTCCCAGTTCATGGACCATTTGATGGCTGGAATTGAGGATATTGTGGGCAAGACAGGCAACTATAATGTGCGTGATAAATTCAAGCGTTTCGACAATCGCTTCATTCGCCCGCTGCTGATCAGAGATCTCAAGGTATATTTTTGTAGTTTAAGTAAGAAATGTATATAGAAACGCCAACCTAAAACTGCCACTCAGGAGGTGAATGAGTTCCATTTACTGGATCGCATTCCCATGCAAAGCTATGAGCGTGATTTGGACAAGAGTAAGAGGATAAGAAGTTCCCGGGATGGTCAGAACGCAAGATCTCGAATGCAGCGCCGTGATGCAAGCATTCCCAGCCGAATAAAATCAGTCAAGATCTCATACGAAGAAGATGATATTTAGTAATAAGTCTATATATCAAAAGTAATCAATCATTTCTTTAAAACTTATTTTATATAATACTTTGTTCAGGGCGCTGAGCCGAAGATCATTGAGACGTACTCCAAACTGACAATGCGCGATGCCATGGAGGTGATGAGACGGAATCCATCGACCATTGGCCAGATGACGGGCACTGAGTCAATGAGCGCCCTGTTCCGGAACTATACCAATAACTATATTGGGGGCAGGTGGGCACCGCCAACCATATACACCACATGGTAAACGAATTTTGGATTGAATATAAATTGATATCTATCGATACACTTGCCTGTACTCACACCGAAATGATCGTATATATATTGCATGAGTACGAAATAAATTCGAAATTGAATGTAGTACAATTTGACCGAAACTGTAGCATGAAACTGCACAAAAGTATAATTTTTAAAGTAAAATTGGCCACTAATACAATCGAAAAACACAAATTAATGAGGTGTCACAAAAGTCTGTAGCCAAACAGTAATGATATCTAACACAGTAGATAGCACTTGTACATACTCTTTGAATTAAACTTGTAGACTGAAATAGTTTACTTTTCTAATTTAATATAATAATATTTCCAAAAACTTAAAATAATAATAACAAACTCAGTAGTTGAGCTATTCTTTAACTCTTTCTCTCAGCCACAGCTTGCACAGATCGATTTTGTGCAATTAGTTATTTCTTCTATTTAATTATTTTTATACCCTTGCAGTGCTATATACTTTTAGTCTAAAGCTTGGAACTAGGTGATGGAGTCATTTCCGACCCCATAAATCATATATATTCTTGATCAGAATCAACAGCCGAGTCGATCTAGCCATATCTTGTTAAAAAATAATTTTTCGAAAATTTATCCATTTTTTCAAAAAAAGATAAGGGGTTACATCATTAAAAATGTCAAAAATCGTTAAAAAAAATTTAATTTTAAAAATTTTTTAATTGGGTATGCAGATTTATTAAACTAATAAAAACTAACATAGGAACGCTTTCCGAATTGAAATTAATGCTTTTTTGGCTGAGTTATGATCAAAATTACATCAGTGCGTATACGTAATTTTTCTTGGTAAAGCTGTACCCTTTTAGGGTATTATAATTTCAGTCAGAAGCTTGAAACTCAGTGAAGGAGCCATTTCCGACCCCATAAATCATATATATTCTTGATCAGAATCGATAGCAGAAGCGATCTAGCCACGTCTAGTTAAAAAATAATTTTTCGAAAATTTTTCCATTTTTCAAAAAAAAGATAAGGGGTTATTAATTGAGTATGCAGATTTATTAAACTAATAAAAACTAACATAGGAACGCTTTCCGAATTGAAATTAATGCATTTTTGGCTTAGTTATGAGTTTTTGAAACATCGATTTGTCTACAAAATTGAAATATCATCGATTTAAAGAATGCAAATATTTTAAGCTTGTATAATTATAATTATAGTTATATTACTATAACTATAATTCAAACTGCAAGGGTGTACAAACTTAGGTTTCCCCAAAGATAGTTTTCTTTCTGGTTCCTATAGACTTGAATGTGACACCTCTGTTATTTTATTAACATTATCTCTCTGCATATATCTGAAATTCGTTTAACCACTTCTTATATTTTCTTCGACTAAATATTGACTGTATCTTCTCCCTTAAATTAATTATTTACTGATACCCTTTTGGTTCAACTTTTTAGTCCCAGTCTGACAAATCTAGACAATACTTGTTCGCGTAATCTGGACATGGCTGAGCTGGATTACAATCCATCCAAGAAGGATCTGACTGATGCCAAGATCCATCATCTGTTGGCCGAAGAACTGAAGCCTTATAGAAGGGTATGTACTTTGGCTTATATATTTTCCCCTGTCACTCTTTTGTAATAATCAAATTTTGGTTGGATATTCTATATAGCAAAACAGTTAAAACTTTAATTATTCCCCCCAAAAAAAAAAAGATTATTCACGCAGCCCAAAAGTCTTTGCCTTTCCTGTTTCTTTTAATTAATATTTGATATTTGTCAATCTGTCACTGAAAGGGTCGTGTTATGCCGAGTTCTACTGTAACATCACATTCGAATTTTCCTTTCTTTTCTGTACTTTGGGCATTTAGTTTCCTCACACACTCTATCTACGCTTCTTGCTCTGAATATATATGAATATTGATGGCCAAAACGCTCTGACTCTACATATGAATAATATAGATATATGTATATCGATATATTTGTAATTAATCGTTTATTTAATTTCTTCCCGTTGTTTCGATAACTCAACATCTCTCAACTTCTCGACAACAACGTGTCAATAAACTTTAAATCGAAAATGCTTCAAACTTTCGTGTGCTAAAAAAAATGTAACAAAATTTCGATAAAATATCGACAATTTTGAAAAAAAAAATCGCGATAAATAAAGGCTTCAATACAAATGGTACGAATAATTGGATTCTGTTCTAATTAATTTGATCTGTTTCTTGGTTTATTTTGATAAACTCCTTTCGAATTAACAAATATGAAACCTTTGTTAAATGTTACACGTTGTGTGTCTGTACTACTTACTCTTTGACTGCAAAAATCTTTTAGTTAAACCTTCTAAATGTGTCTTCTAATTGGTGTCTTGATAATATGTTAATATTTAAATAATGCTATACTAATTTATTTAAAAGAACGCAAGGCTTAATTCTGACCCTTAACCATTTAATGTTAAAGTATTACGGAGGCCTTTAAAAAATATATACCCCTTGAACTATCTATATTTTTGGCTAAAAACTATAATATACTATTAATTTTTATAGTTAAAATTATAAACCATAGGACAAAAAACATTTATAATAATATTTCAAAAAGCTCTTATATTTGCTTGGTAAAGAAATCCTTATAAAGGATTCTAAGACGATATATTAAAACTCCTTATTATAATTAAAGAAAACGTAGAAAATACCAATAAAGAATTGCCACCTTTTTAAATTTTTGAGTAAATTAAAACGACTTTAAAATAAATATTAAATACCTTTAATTCATATTCCTACTACTCTTTTTTTGCCAATGCCTAAATGTTTATTGTAAAATGTAATGTTAACACTTACAAATAACACAATTTATTACAAATATATTTTATTCACAAATACAAAAGAACACAATTTAATCAAAATACATGAAAATTAAAATCAGAACGTATTTAAGAACATTTTTAATTACTCCAAATTCCTTATTAATATTATAAAGCACTTTGATTTTACACCGAACATTGAATATCTTGTCTTGTCTGTCTATATTTGTTGTGTTCACAATTATATATTATGTCGTAAAGAAATATTATATTTGTGGGACGGAAGGATCTTACCTAGGCTGAGCACTTGATTCAATATTAATCTCTACTCATAAGATGTACAAATGTTTATGGAAAGCCGTTCACACTTAATCAGTTGTTGTTTTTGTGCAAATTAATCGTACTTTATATACTATTTCATAATATCTATCCTATACTGCAATTAAAGTAACTCTTAAGCTACTTACATCTCTCTATATTTACATCATGGCGCCGGCATTTTATTATTTTTGAAACCTAATTTGCTCCATCCAATGTTTTTACAGCACCGTCGTCTTAGTTATAGCCGACACGCAGTAGATGACAGAGATTTGTCCACACAGGTGAGTAGAGAGCCACAAATCAAAAACCACCAACCAACCAGCAATAACTTGCTTCTACAAATTTGGCTAACCACTTTTTAAAGATTGACAATAAAACTACAATAATACTCTTCCCTCTATTTTGCAGGTCAATTACAAAATGCAAATGAATTTCCGGCGCATGTTCAATGATCGCAAACATCACAAGCGCAGCAAACGTGGGGCCAGCAATAAGGTGAGGCATCTGGATAATATATATCACTCATAAGAAACCTATTTTAATGGATATCCTCTGGCATTATCCTTAGGAGGCCAAGGAGAACGTCAAGCAGAATCATGTCTCGTTCCATGATTTCCAACAGAACGGCACCACCAAGCAGCTCACCAATGGTACGGATTCGAGTTCAAACCATTCACGAAAAAAATCTTACAGAAAAAGACATACTCACAATTCACTTAACAAATATCGTAGATTAGAAATAGGTAAATGACGCTAAAAACAGCAATTAAATTTTAATCAAAAACTGAACAGACAACAAAATCATGTTGTAGAGTACCTCTCAAATCGAATTGGTTGTAGCTTTCTATTTTATTTCTTAATCTTTCCTTTGTCCAGACAGCTTAAGAATTTGTTGAAAAATATTTTTTTTGCTGTCTTTACGACTCTTGAGTTTGTAGTGAAAATAATGTAGCGATTTTAAGTTTTAAATCTCGTTTCATGCGTCATACTAACCCAACTCATCACTAAAACTTTAGTTTTTAGGTGTCACTTTACTAAAAACTATTTTATTTTAGTTTCCAAATTATGAGGGGTGTCACAGAAAATTCCAAAAGTTTTGAAATCTATTTAAAAATTGTCTAAAGGGAAGAAATTAAATATTTAAAGTCCTTTTACAGTTATTTAAAATCAAATACATTTTCTAAGGCACCCCTCTTTATTAAATGCATGTTCAAGGTGTTTTTTGGTTTTCTTCCGTAAACCATCCCTCAAAATTAATTAAAAAATGAGAAAAACGATTGGAAATAATTTATATTTAATTGGTAACTAATTTGTTTTCTACCGAAACCTTCTCTTTTTCTTCCCCGCATCGCTCACCCTTCCAAACTGATGGCAAATAAAATAAACTACACAAATATACACTGCAAAAAACCCTCACAAAAACACACACAATTGAACCAAAATTTGTGCACTAAACAAAAAAAAAAACACCGACATTCATAATATTCTACTGCCTGTGACCATTATTTCTATATTTGTTAAACTTAACCCAACTGCAACTGCTAAAGACTATATTAACAATGTGCTTAATGAAACAGCCGAGGATTGCCAACAGAATCCCAACGAGATCAATGTTGTTGGCCCCAGCGACGATTGGGATGATGGCCTGACCTTCACCGCCAAATCATCACGTAAGTGTTCTCATTACTCTCTCTCAGCCCCCATGTGTGTATTTGTTAACACTTTTTATTTTTTGTAACTAACACTTGAGTTTGTGAGAGGTTGTCTACATTGACCATGGGCAGCCCTTTTTGGTGGTTTTCGGTTTACTCTTCTTTAAAAACACAAGTTTCTGGTTATTATTAAATTTTTTTTAAAAAGGATGTTTAAAAAAGCATAGCATACTTTTTGACACCTTTTAAGAGATTTCAAATAGCTGGGAATTTGTGTACAAGTCCCCTCATTTATTGAACTTGTAATCAGATCAGTCATATGGCAATATCTGATATATATATTCTCCATCCAAACCACCAAAAAACTTGTTCGACTTGTTTGTTTTGTTCAGTACACACAAAAATGCCATCATTTTATATACAACTTTCTTTGCCAAAAGAAATGAAAGCAATCTTCAAAAGGTTTTTCAAGTATCTGTACATATTATATATATATATCGACTAGTTGAGTAGACTGAACAAGGTTTTTGTCGTAGGTAAATATAATAAATATAATAAATAAAATACACAACGATTATTTCGTTTTCCAAAAAGAAAAAGCTTTGCTAGTCCTTTTTAGTTGATTTCTTCTTAACCACTGTTACCACTGTTCTGTTTTTTATTGTATTTCTGCATTAGTTTTTTATCCTAAACTCCTAAGGAGAACCTAAATAAAAGCTATAACAACGAACTTTCTATATATATTTTTTTCTTGTTTTATGCCTTCCCAATTATTTCGAAAAAATGAAAATAAAATCACTTAAAAAAAAAAAACACAAAACCAATTAAATGTTGCTGGGCGCAAACGAATGCAAAAAAATATACGAAAAAAATAAAAACAATTACGATTAGCTGACTCGGATCGCGCCAATAACAATTCCCTGATAGCCCACATCCAAAACCTGCCCGGCTTCGATGCCTCCAAGGCGCGCATCGTCGTCCAGCACTATGCCCCCCGGGTCGACGACAGTCCGGAGCCAGAGTTAGACTCACCGGACCAGGCCGTCGGGCCCACGGCCGCCGAGCTGATATTGCCATGGCGGCGGGACCGTTCATACCAGAGCATTGGTAAAGGAATCACACAACCACAGATTCACCAACAGCATCACCAAGCTCCGATTACATATTTCATCAGCAACATTTGCATAAAACACAATTTTCAAACAAGTTTTTTGATAGAGAGATTCTTGATCACTTTATGCTTCATGGATCATTTTATTCATTAAAATTGTGGTCAGAACAATATAGGGTATTACTTACATTTTAGCTCAGAACAATATATATTGCTCAGTAATTAATTAAAAAGAAGTAATTTTTAAAGTTTAAAAATATTTTAAAACTTTTCATGATGATTACATTTGTCTAAACTTAAATTAGGGCTGCCAAAAAAATCTTTGAACATTTGAAATCAAGTAAAACTCTTTCTAAAAATATCATTCAAACCGTACAGCTTAAAATCTTACCAAAAAGTGATGAATTTGGAAAATTAATGTATTAATGAAGCAACTTAATATGTGAATTAAATCTGCATAAAGTCAAATCTAATGCTAATTCAATCTTTCAATGATAGAAACCCATTGGAGACTCTCTTGAGTCTCACACAATTACACCACTCTCTCTCTCTTCATTTACCAATCCATTACGTGTACTTTTACCTCATATAAAGCCAGTCATTAACTCGTTTATAGAGTGCCTTAAGCTTAGTTCAATATCAATTTTGTGCTCAGCACTTTGCGCGATTATCTCGTTTCTTCCGTTCCGTTCTGAGTTAATCCATTTGAGTTAATCATTTAGTGCCTAATACTATTATTTTCCTCAACACGATTGAATCCGATATATCTATTTTAGCCATGCTAAGTGTTGCCTAGACGTAGCTGCCCATCTAATTACCAATAGTTGTCATTACATTGTGTTCGTGCGTCGTCTTTAACGTTTAACGTCAATTGCTCGTAGAAGTCGCTAGTCTCTAGTCTCCACCACGAGAATGCAGTTGAATTGCCCAGTTACTTATTGCCAAAACAAAGCTCGAAATTACCTGCATTTTAGAACCATCAACTTACCTAAAACCAATTTGAAAAGTCTTCACATATTAAAACAAAGATTTCGATATTACAAAAATTGAACAAAAACCGAATACGAAACGTCGAAACAAAGCATGGCATTTTTGTGCATGATCAAATTTATTCTTGCTTTATTTTTTATTTTAATTTTATTATTTTTTTAGATTTATGTCCCCTTACAAGGCAAATAAATAAGGAAGAAACTAAATAATTTTTAAGGGGGAATACGAAACAGTATTTTCTGTAGATAAACTAAAGGTTTAGTGATTATTCAGGCAGGTCCTGATTTTTTATATTACACTACAACTTATTATGGTTTAAAATATATCTATATTTCTGTACACTGATTTTCAGAAATAATATATAATTATTATAAAAGATGCATACTCAAATTAGTTTAATAAACATACGAACTACGTAATTAATAATTTAATAATTTGGAGAAACTCTGGTATACCACAGAAATCACTAGGGCATTAAAATCTCTTTAAAATGTGTGTATAAGTATGAAATTAAATGTTTCAAATACATTTTAAGGCATATTAGGATCCTTTTTTAAGGATTTTGAACTTGGTGATTTTTGTTTATTTAAAATGTATCGTTTTATAAGATTTCCGATGGTCTTAGTGTGAAACCCCTTTACTGGTTAGCAGAACCCTAGGTTTTCATTTCCTATTTTCCTTTTCCTGTGTCTTTCCCATTTTCCTTGAGTTGTGCGCACTTTGTTTGTCTATTTGCCCTTTTGACTGTGTTCCTTTCTCCATCAACTGCGTTTTCCGTTTCCAATTTGTTGACAATATTTCCCCAAATTTGGACAACACAAATACAAAATATCCTTCCCTCAAAAGCGACAGCTTTAAGCGATCCAATGCCAAGAGCTGCATGCAAAAGCCTTTAGAATGATTTTTCCAAAGAAAATTCTCCAACATTTCGATGCTTATTTAAAAGTTCTATAATTTTTCATTTGCGATCTAGTGGCAGAGCATCCAATACCCGAGGAGGATCGCAATTTGTCCCGCGAATCCGATGGCGAGAGGCGCGTGGCCACACCCACGGCCACGGAATCCCAGCTGCCCTGGAAGCGCCAGGGCGATGAGTGTACGGATGCAGTGCAGCAGAACGAGTTCCCGGCCTGGGCCTCCAACAAGGAGTACTTGGCCTACAACTCGCCCAGTGCAACATTCCTAGGTAATGTATACATTCAGTTTCGATGCAGATTTTTCCAGGAAAAAGTGTCTGGAGGGGATTGGGAAAGAGGGAGTTTCTCCTCCGACAAACACACAACAATTTCCGGCTGGTTATTGAGGGGCTTAGGGCTCTATCTTCTATGATTGTTCCAACCCATATTGAATATTCATGTTCTCAGTTGATTACTGTTTGTACATTGGCAAAAAGCGACTGTTTGCACAGAGAGAAAAGATGATAAAAACATGGTTATCTTTATTTATAAATAAATACAAATATAGTGTATCGATTAATGGATATTTTCATAATTTTCCCAAGTCTAAACATATTTAATAAAAACTCTTTCTATATAGCTTGCTCTTCGCATTACAAAATTTAAATCTTGCTTTAATTCCACTCACATTTCTCTCTGTGTAACAGCAGTTTTGTATATATCGATCCGTCAGTGTATATATTGTTTAATCGTTTCCATTAAGAGCACCAAAGCGAAACAAAAATTGTAACCAAGAACCGATGGCAAAATTGCACCCCAATTATATTGTGTGTGTTTTTTGTGATTTCTTCTACGTTGATTTTGTTGTGATTTTTCCTTAACTTTTTCCTTTTTCTTTCTCTCTTCTCCCCCGCATTGTTTTCCTTCGGTAACTGTTGCCCACACCACAACCACAACCACAAAACGACACCACTGTATACGAACACCCTGTAAAAAAAACACTCCAACTCCAACTCCAATGCCAACTCCAACGACGACCATAACCATAAAAAATAAAGGTGGTATAAACAAGCCTAAACAGCCCAAGTCCGTCATAGGTCTCTTCCGGCGAGAGAGTTCCAGCTCCAAGGCCGGCAGCGTGGGCATCGGCAGCTCGGGAGCTGTGGATTCGGGCAGCTCGGATGCCATGGTTGTGCCTCTGTCCACTGGACAAACGTCCGTTGTACCATCGACATCCTCCATGCACAATCCCCGCCTGGACAAGCGCTCGCAGTCAATATCGTCGGGTTCGCTTGGCGCCGGACCTGGGGCCGGAGCTGGAGCCGGAGCCGGAGCCCACCAGCTTGGCCCGGATGGCCATTCGGGTCCATTTCCGGTCACGGCCAGCCATCGTAGGAATGTGCGCAGAGGCTCCATGCTGGAACTGAGCGGGTAAGTTTGACTTTTTCCACCTGGTCAGACACCAATGAAGAAAAACTACACCTAATTGTCTGGTCTATTGATTTTGTGCCTATATTCATCAAGTGTTTCGGGTTGTTCTTATTTGTGACTGAAATGGGTCTTTAGTGAACGGTTTTTATGAAATATATTAAAAGTATATCAGATATATGGGTTATTATTTTAACAAAATCTGTAATCTCTATAGTTTGAAATCAATTAAAACGCAATCAATTGATTTAAATTGATTGATTTTATTGATTTAAAATATTTCGCGATTGCGAACATTATTGTATATAAATATAAATTAATATACAAAAATTTAAAATATATAGAACACATGTTTTATAAAAATGAATGCATATTTTTAATAAATTATTATAAACTATTTTTTCAAGTTAAATAGATTCCATTTTACAAAGATTATAAAATACCTACTTACTTAAACCCTAACTTTAAACCCATTTCAGTTTGAATCATTACCATAATCATGCCTGTAAATATTGAATATAGCTTTCATTAGTAATCAAACATTATACACCCTTTATTTTTTTTATTTTAACCTGAGCTACTAATAAACTAATTTTTTGTTAGCGCCTTGTAGAAATATTAGAAAGTAGTTTGAAACGCCATCCAATGAATTTGATTATTAAGTTAATTAAAAAAAATGAGGCCTTTAAAATATATTTATATATAAATAAATATATATTAATTTTTTTTTGTTTGCATGAATCGCTTCTATGAAATTTTCTATAATTTAGCTTAAAAGGTTTTTTCAACAGTGTGATCTGACTCGGTTAATCTTAAACATTTTCAAAAGTCAAAACTATAAATTTGTTTCCTTTATGGACTTTTCCCAAAGGCTTCTTTCCTCTTTGATGTGTTCCAGGACAAAAGAATTTGCGTTATCTTCCTGCTAGATATTTTCAAAGTTTTCCGCTTTAATGTTGCTAATATTCACTTAAATCGTCTTTTGTTACACCCTTTTCCGCAAAAAGTGAAACGTTGCTTAAATTTAATTTATCCACACCAACAATTGACAAAGGAATCACTTTGGGTTTAAAATCAATTGAAAAGTCGACCAAAGATATCATAGCATACATTTGGCCAGTTTTGATATTGGATTTGTGATCCAAAGCGATTACTTCTTCCTGTCGTTTGAGCTTCTTCCGTCTGTGTCTTTTATTGTGATGATTATTTTACAGACTCATTGCAACTGGACGCAGGCCCAGTAGAATTTTGCAATTTAGTCCGGGAGCCACTAATTTACTAGAGTCAGCCAAGATCACAACTCCTTCTCCTCCACATCCTTCTACTTCTACTTCAACAACAACAACAACAACAACTCCAACAGTAAAGACAGCCACCAAGAACACCACCAACAACTCAACAGATACCACATCGGGCAGCGCGACTAACTCGACGCCCGCGTCCCCAAGATCGGAGGATAGCGACACCATCCAGTACTATCCAAAGTAAAAATCGAAAAACTGTCTTGAGTGCAATCCAAACCGGCCATTAAATCGAATTTCGAACTCTGTGAACTAAGAGACAATGCTAAACTTACACATATACTAGCGTACATATATTTACTCTGAATACTAACCTCACGATCTTTATATATATATAGTACATATATTGTATATATACAAGATACACAGATCAGAGCATATCATTGTAGAGTAACGATCAATATCAGTCCTTGTAGGTTTGATAACTTTGCTAGCGATCTCTTTCCTCATCTCAGCTGGAATTGGTATTTATCTCTTTCAAAACTTAAATCGATTTCCTTGAAATTCTCTTGCAAATTGGATACAAGCTTCATTCGCACTCACACCGAGCTCCTAACTCTGGCCTACCCACGAATTTTCACTGTATATATATATTTGAAATTAGGATGTTTCATTGGTGATCGATTCAGTACCAGGAATTCGCTACTTTCATTAAAAAAGATAAAAAATTATGCTGGGCTGCTCAACATGTTTCATTTTATGTTGCAATTTTTAGTCTTTACGCATGTTTTTGATGTATAACAGTGGTATAACAGTTAAATAAAAAGGGGAATGACAGTTTTAAAATTGTATAAACATAATTGTTTTTGAAAATTACAACTTTTCAGTAGTATAACCGTTATGTCACTGTTATAAAACAATTTTTATTAAACCCAAATCCATGTCTTTGTCATCAATTTTATATTTTGTATTGTCCTATATATTATCTGTGTTTTATATTACCAATATGTCTGCAATATTTCGATCCCTAACCAAATAATTCACCCAACCTGAAGCAAATGCAATGCAATTTCCAAAAAACAATTAACAATTATCAAAACAAATTTGACTTCAACCTAAATTGCCACACATAATGTCTGCCGTGCTGTGTTTCTTTGTTTCCTGATTTTATTCCCAACCAAAATCCAAAAAGGAAAACAATAACTAAACCAAGGTCTAACTAATAACAAAATATTAATGTTTGATTGACCAGATTGATTGATTGGCAAACGATTTGACGAAAAATTATATATTCTTTTAGCTGCATCTCAATTGAATCTGATTAGGCCAAACCGATGCGAAAATCAGCACAGTACCAGAGCACTTAACTAGCTAAAAACACACACACTAAATGCACAAAAAGCGCACACACAAAACACACACATGCACAAACAAACTGTTATACAGTTGAGCACCTGTGATAACTTCCTTAGACACAAATTTCTAAGTGTATCTTTAAATGGCTTTAAACACAAGAACTCTATATATGTGTAAGTATGAATCAGACAAAAAGTATCTTTCCAAATTGTGTGTGCCTGGGGCAGGCACAACTAACCATCGAACCAAAGACAATATAAAAAGTAAGATATGCAACGCCAAACGATTTTTTTGGAGCTGGTCAGGCCCTATCTTGCTTATAGAAAAACTGCTTCTGTATCGTTATCAAAATATCTGAGCGTTACGCATCTTATTCATTTATATTGTCTTTGAGGGAACCCACACCTTTAAAACACTAATCTCCTGTGCTAATTGATATTTATTATCTCTTAATTGTTTACTTTAAATAATGAAAATCCCAAGAACGAACAACAGAGAAATTGTATTGTATTTACTAAACGAAAATCTTGTAGAAAATGTAGAAAAGTAGAGCTGTTCTATATAAATAGCTATAAACTGTGCCTTAAACTCGTCTTCCCCTTTTATACGCTTACCTGTAAACTATTTATCTTCCATGTTTCTGTTCCATTTTGATTTGCCCTATCGTAGTGCTTAAAAATAAATGTGATTCCTACCAAGTGCTTCGATTTACTCTTTAACCTTAATTTTTCATAAGTTAAGACCTAGTCGTAAATAGCTCTAGCCTCATGCTAACCATTAACCCAAACCGAGTCCCAGAACCAAACCGGATCATTAGCCAAAATTGATCGCAACTTTTGACATTAACTTTCTACGCCTTCTCTCCACATCATATTCCCTCCACCTTCGAACCACCGAATCTACACACACACACACTCCACACACAACATCAACAACATCGACACCGCCACGACCACCACCCACAGAGACACAATACCCGAGGAGTCGTCGTACCAGCACGGGCACTCCAAGTCCCTCTGCGAGCCGGCGGACACGGACGACTGGGAGGGAGCACCTCTGTCCGCCGCCGTAGCTGGCGGCGGGGCCAACAGCGAGCGAATGATGCGTAGCGGCCGGGAGCCGCTCCTGCCCAGGGCCTCCAATACGCCGCGTGCCCAGATCCGACGCATGAACGCCGGAGCGGTCGGTGGAGCAGCGGTTAGTTTGGCAGGACGAAAGAATCAGGTGACCAAGGCGCTGTTGGATTACGAGGATTCCGAAACGGATTCGGAGGAGAACGACGACGACGACGATGAGGACGAGGACTTTGATTCTTATGATGACGAGAACATTGTGGTTACCACCTTTACCACTCCCGCCCCAAGCCGGAGGCCGGGGTCTAGTCCGGGATCGGATGCAACCACCACAACCACCAGCATTCGGCTGACCCGCAACAACGACGAGAGCATCATTTGAGTGTCGAGCACGGACGGCGACGTGGAGGAGGATGCCCTGGAGGAGCACGAGGAGCTCCCAAGGCCATCGACACGTTCGCCGAGGAGCCTGTTCCCCTACGAGATGTTCTATTAGGCCCCGGACACACACATTTGTATGATTAGTTAGTAAGCCCAAAGTTGACACAAAGAAAAGGAGTTGCTAAATAGTTTCCCAAGAAGAAAGATAAATGGTTTAAAAGAAAGCTTTATAATTAATGAACTAAAATTTAAACCGAACCAGAAAAAAGTCAAAGAGCAGCTTAGTTAAGACCGAAAATAGTGAGAAAATTGTACATAAATCCAAATATTAATGAAACTCAAATTAAATTTTTTCCTTGAGTCGCTTTTAAACTTTTAACTTCCAGTTTTGTGTTTAGTGTTTAGTCCCAAACAATTGTTAGTTATTCTTATGTACTACGTATATATATAAATACTTATATATAAAACGATTTAGTGATTACAGCTGATGTGTTCCAAAAAATAAATATAGCAAGCAAGTAAATTAATTAATTAACAAAAAGCATAGCCAAATATTAAGCCTACGCACTAAAGTTGATTTCGTTGTTTGTTTTAGTTTAGGCCAAAAGTGTACTAAGATTTAGGTCGCATTTTGAGAATGTGGTGCTAAAAGCAGTACTTACAGCACGTACTTAGTTTGATAAAATAGTGAAAAACGCAGAGTTTAGTTAAATTTTAGCTTTAGTTTATTAATTAGGATGCCCAACTTTAGATAACTATTAAAGCAGGCTCTTACTGTTTCAAAGTAATTAATTTCAAAATAGCCGAAGAGTCAGAACTAAGACGAAAGTTTTTCCCAACTGAAACTGTGGCTTAAATATAAGCATTCATTGTCGTAGAAATAAACTTTAAATGCATTTGTAAAACATTTTAATTTTTTGTATTTAGAACAGTGACTGTTGAGGAAAACTTTCGCTGTGGAAAACTATAAAACGTATACACAAACTAAGAGTAACTAAACCCGATGATGGTAAATGAACAGAGTTATGTAATTTATAAATTATTTTTGTAAACATTTACGAACGATAAATAATATAAAATGTAACTTGACTAAAGGTGGAAATGTTTGGATCGAGCGAGTGTGTGAGTGCATGACTAGGATTGAGCTAAACCAAAGCATAAAGGTAAAGATTAATATGCTCAAAATAAAATAAAACCAAAGTGACATAAACACAAGATATAGATATAAATGCTGATGTAGATCTGAAGGCACATTAGGAGACACAAAGAGCCAACTGGGAACACACACACAGTAGCCAATAGATCCGGAAGTGCAAATAGTTTCTGGAATTCCTACCTACCTACAAAAATTAATTGCGGGGACAAACAACTAAACAAGAAATCGTAAAAAATCGTGGAAATACCTACCTACCACGAGTATATATTTTCTAATTATAATTTAGTCATTCTAAACCTATGTCTTAAGTAGTTTATGTTCTATCCAAGAAATTGCCTTCTGAATATGCAAATCACAGACATCATTTAGAATTGGAACACCGGAAATCCGGTCCCCTTTGTTTCTTCTACTCATTTCGATCCGAAAGACAATAAACAGCTTCAGGAGATGCCACAAAAAAGCTCTTGGAAATTGTCATTTCAATAAATCTAGAAAATTGTAAAATTCTAGAATTCATTAAAAGGAATAATAAACATGAAATATAAATCAGAGCTGTGTTACCATTATATGAGCAGTAGGTTCTCCCATATTAAATTGAATTATTCGCAATCTGGATTACAAAAGAATTAAGCCGATTTAAAAAAAAAAACGGATTGTGGCCTAAGCAATTTAAGAATTGGACAACGCTGTGGCTCATTAATAAATCACTTGCTTAAGTCTATAAAAAGAAACTAAAATTGAATTCAATTGATGAAACTAAATCGAACAAAAGTGTGTTTGCAATTTTCATACCGTAGGCCTTAAGTTGTGCATACTTCAAAAACTTGAATACAACAAATATTGATAGCGCAAAAAATTAAATTAAAACTAAAACAAAACAGAAGAACTAAAAACGACACGACACAAAAACAAAAAAGAAAGAAATTGTAAATTGTTAAACTGATTTTAAATATTAAATAAGAAAAAATTTTACTAAAAATACAAAATAAAAAGAAAAAAGCGAAATAATAATTTAGAATGATAAAGATTCTATTCATTTTGGGGTTTTTGGGAACACGGCACGTCTCGTCACCAGCAGCAGGACATCTGTCGCTCCTTGGACAACTGCCAGTCCACAAGGACACTCCTGCCCACCAAGCGGTTATCCTCATCCTCGAGCATGGCCTGTGCCATCTGCTCGGTGCACTCAAACCGAAAATATGCACAGCCCATCAACTGGCCATCGCTCCGCTTGCCTATGTGCACCGCCTGGATGGTGCCCTGGAGCTTGTCCTCGTCCGGCTCCGCCTGGCATCCCCGCCACTGGTGCCACAACCTTTGGATTCTATTGGATTTTCTCTCGCTGAAACCTGGATGGGAATCTTGATGATGAAACCTCGGAATTATATTGGCACTTGGATGGGGATCTTGTTCTGCCTGTCGCTGGACGCTGTCTGCGGGCGGAAATTTATAGGGATTATATAATATTAATTTTGCTGATTGATACCAGGCCTAAAATATAGTAAGAATATAAACAGTTTTTGTTTGAAGTTCCGTTTATACATTTATTGCACCAAATATGTGTAATTTGTTTATTTTTCATAATTTATTCTTTATTTTATTTACTTGTTCTTCTAATTATGGTTTGAAACTGATATATTTCAATATGTTTTATGTTATTTTGTTAGTTTTTTGTCAAAGAATTCACTTCACTTCATCGCTGAAGACATGTCTTCCTTGTATATATAGGTAAATATATATTTATATATATATATCGATGGTCACCATTTCGCGTTTAAAGTGAGTCTCTCTCAGTGTAAGGTGTGGCTGTGAGTGTGTGTGCCTATGCATTTTGGGGCTGGTTTCTCCTGGTAATTATTCTTAAGCTTGGTTTTACATTAATTAACTTTCGTAACGATTAAACAAATACGCTTATATATGAGCGAGCATTATATGTATGTGTATAATGTATGTGATTTTCGCTTTTCTTTTCCATCTAAAGAAATCGGTAGTACCTGCTCTACATATATGTATGCATGTATATAGTACTATATGTGGTATATGCTTAGTTTTTGTGGCTCATTAGTACATATATATGATAGAATCAATAATCAACCCAACATTAGCTACATAAATATGTGTGTTTTGTTAATGCTTTTAGAATTTCCCCGCTAAATAACGTTTTTTTTCCATTTTTTACTTCGGTTTCGTTTATAATAGAGCTATAGACGCATAAATAGTTGTGGTATGCAATAACAAGTTACGATTAAGTTAATCCATGTGGTAAGGTGATCGATTTGGTTATTAGTTGTTAGGTTTTTAGGTTTTTTGGTTTTGGTTGAAAGGCATTCGACAGTGTGTACGAAATAGCGTATAGAATATATATATATATAATGTGTGTGTGATTTTGTAACTAGCTTTAAACAGATTCGAACAGCATAACGTTGGCCCTATATCATATTATAAGTGACTATATCGAAGCTGCCTCTCTGTTTTTTGTACATACTCCTTATTTTTACAGAGTCAGCTTGAAACTAACGGCAAACAAGTTCTATATTCCTCAGATATAAAGACACAATAGACATTAAATAAATACAATTATGGCAGTTGAGATAAGCGCTTAAATTAGACAGTAATCCGTACGTAAGTAAATCAATTAAATCAAGTCAAGTGTTTAAGCCCATTAATATTATCAATACTGGTTGCCCCTCCGCCTCTCTCGAGTTTATCCCTAATGTCCTCATAGTTTTCACACTAAGATATATATACGAGAATGGTCGTCATATGCTTAATATTTAGTTAACAATAATTCATTTTCCTTGCCATTTGAAATATATATACAGAGTTGCTATATTCGGATATTATTGGAAAACACAGAAAACCATCGTTATAGTTACTATATATATGCGGCGTATTTTTTGGGGGAAAAAAACTGCTGAATATTTCGATTAACACATCTATTAGTACAACGAAATTGAAAATTGTCCTTTGATATCCTTATGTAGTTTGCATTTTGTTTTGTTTAATCGTTTCTTCAATATGCTGAGATTACTTTGTATTTAAACCCTTTAAAAATGTATCTCGGTTGTTTGTTTCGTTTGAACATGAGAGCAATGTTTGATTCTGTGAACGATCTCCGAGATCTCCTTACTAATTCTATTTAACAATTTGAAGGTATTTTCGAGCGAGAGCAAGTGGAAAACATTATACTTTCAGCCATTCAGCCACTAATTCCTTTGGTAGTTTTACGAATGACATATGAAGGATGCTGCCGATGCAGATGCTGATCTTAAGAGTTAACCCAATTCCCCGGGGGAGGATCGTTCGTGTAGATTTGTTCATATTATTTCGACTTTTGTGTGTGTGCAAGCGGTGCCGCTTAGAGGCCAAAGCCGATGACTCGTTATACGTTTCCTGTTTAGAAAGGTAATTGAAATTGAAATCGGAACAGCATTTAAATGGGCTTATCATTATATATACAAAAAAATACGAGATATATTTGTATAGGGCAGACTAAATAAATACACAAAATTATTTAAAACTAGGGAGGAGATTGGCTAAGCGAAATGAATACAAGACAAGCGCGGATCAACTTAAAGGTAAATCGTTATTAAAAACTAAATAATCACACAATTAACAAGTAGATACACACATCTTGGAAGTATTGCAACAAAAATTAACACTAAACATAAAAGGGTTTATCCTGGATAGCGACAAGGCATGGCTTATTCGAATAGCAGAAATTAGAATCATAATAATCATATTAATAATAATAGTAATGATTATCATAGACATAATTATAATAATAATAGTGGTAATAATAATTGTGTAGGGAATGTCTAGAGATAGAGAGCTAGGCATATAGAGAGCTGGAACTGCAGTCATAGAGATTCACTGCTTGATGGTGCCATTAGGTTTCGCTGGCTTACCGGACGTTACAAACGGTCCCACATAGTTGCTGGGAAACAGGCCGGACAGGCCATTCAGCTCGCCGCGCCACCACTCCGGCTCGTCCCGACCCAGCACGCTGATGATGTCGTCCTTGTCAAACGAAAGCTCGTCGTCGTTTTGTGCTTTGTACGGATAGAGAGCAATGACCTTGTCTGTAAGAGCAGTAAGAAATGTATATATATATATAATTTAAGCTCCCTTTCGATACTATGCCACTGTTATACTATATCCTATAATATATTTACACATAAGAATTCAGTTGATGAATACCCACCCAAAATCTGCTCGGTCATCTCGATGCGGCTGCCCGAGACGGGCGTGTTGCGTCCACTGTTGCGACCGCCCTGTAGCACCTTGACGTAGGTGGCCGGGAACCAGCCGATCTGGCGTCTTCGGCCCTTGGCCTGCAGCTCACCCTCCCACCAGCCGGAATCGGTCTTCTTGCGGATCATGATCAGCTGGCCACGCGTCAGCGAAAGCTGTTCAGTGCTGGTGGCCTCATAGGGAGCGATGACTTGGGCAATTTCTGAACGCTTGGCCCGCATGCCCTGCAAGTTTATCACAAGAGAAGAGGAGAAGGAGAACGGATCAATTGGATGATACAGTATGAAGGGAGGATCAACAGGTTGTGTCAACAACTATTTACGGGTGTCATGGAAGAGGTGCGTGACATGGGTCGGCTGTAGCTCTCGGCCGGCTCGCTGCTTTGTGTCTTGGACTGTGTATTGATCTGGGAAACTTCCGTGTCGAGGTCTTCGTGCGCTTCTTCCGCGCCAGCGCCAGTGACAGTGCCAGAGCCTGGCTGCTCACTCAGTTCCTGAACGGGCAACGGCTGGAACTGCTGCTGCTGTTCTTGCTGCTCAACGGGAGCAGCGGCGTAGGCAGCGTTGCCATTCAGCGTCGCCTCCTGAGTCAGTGCAAGTGTAACGATAACGGTGGCAAAAGCACAGCACATGAAAAGCATTGGATTAGTAGATGGACATGATGAAGGAAGCAACGGTTATAAACGGCTCTGGGTTAATCTGGGTTACTTTTAGGGGGTTGTGACCTAGGTCTGTATAAATAGTATATAGATTTATGGGTCAAACTAATATAATATACATGGGGTCGCATTTAAGCTAGTTTGTATTGGAAACTAAACCAAAACAAACTAGCTTAACTTAGTCTCAGGCTTTCTTCTGTCGGCCCCTTTAAGAACGCTTGCTATAGGGCCAGATCCTTATTTATTCACTTACCTGTTCATATGCATCAACTGAGGCAGCAGTTGTAGCCGCTGCTGCTGCTGTGTTCGCCGTGCCCACATCGGCTTTTTGGACATAGTTCGAGGGGAACATGCCGGTGCGATTGCCAATTGTGCCCGTCCACCACTCGCCCTCCTTCTTGATGACCATCACCATCTCACCGGCGCCAAAGCTCAGGTCACCTTCTTCGGCAGACTCATAAGGATATGCGGCTATATAGTACTCCACATCACCGGCGGCAGTCAGATCGGCAGCTGGCTCTGCAGCCGCATTGATATTGTCATTGTAGCTGTCCGCCACCACGGATGCCACTTGGGCCACGACTTCCGGCTCGACGGCTGCAGCAACGGAGGAAGCCACTTCACCGTCCAGCTTCTCCACATAGGATTCGGGGAACCAGCCAGTGTGCCCATTAATTTCGCCAGCCAACCATCCGGGCTCGGCATTCTGTTCCAATGGGACCAAGATAATATCACCTGGCACAAAGGTAATCTCCTCAGCGTTGCGAGCATTGAATTCATAGACAGCTCGATATTTTGCGAAACCCTCGGGCGCCGGTCCACTTAGATCCGCTGCAGGAGCTGTCACAGCGCCGATGTCGTTGCTCAGACCGGCATAGGGATCGGCAACGGCCGTTTCTGGTTCTCCCCAACCACTGGAGGTGCCCGTATCCCAGGCTGAGCTTGTGCTGGACTCGTTCTTGCGATTGTACTTTAATTCCAGAACCGAAGTCCGCTCCACATCGTACTCCTTGTACAATTCCTCGCACTTGTTGAGCAGCGCGGAGAGTTCCGCCTTTAGCTCAGTCATTTGTATGTCGTTGGAGTTGATGTCTTCCTTCTTGGACTCAATCTCCTTGCCAATGTTCTCCACTTTGTCTTTTATTTGCTTGATTAGCAGCTAAAGAGGATTAGAAAATATAATGGAGATGAAACTTGTGGAATAATAAGTGTAGAAGGTTTCTCTCTGAACTCACCTGCTTGTGGGCAAAGGCCGCATTCAACTGCTCTTGCTGGGCATTCTCGCCGCCCATGGCCGCATTGCTAGCCTTGCTCTTGGCATCCCACTTGGCCCGCTCCTGGGTGAGCTGAAGTAGCTTGGCATTCTGCTCCTTGATGCGAGCCTTTAGCTGCGCCATCTCGCTCATGGAAGTGTCGCGCTGAGTGCGCATGCCATCGATGACGGTCTTTACATTGGTTACACCAGCCCGGGTGTCGCAGATCTTCTGCGAAAGGTCCTTGATCTGGAAGAGAGATATCAAAATGAACAAAAGCTGTAGGTTTTTGTGGGATAAAGGCTTACCTTCTCATTGAGTGTGCTCAGTTCCACGTTCAGCTGGGTATTGTGTGCCTTCTGCTTGAGGACACGCTCCTGTTCCCTTTGCTTCTGTGCGTTCATTTCAGCAATTCTGGCCTGCTCCCATTCCTGCTGGCGTTGTTTCTCCAGTTCCCTGAAAAAAAGCAAATGATACGTCAATAAGATAAAGTTTCATCGATTAATCCTGCTTACTTTCTGGCTGCCTCCTTGGCCTCCAGTTCCCGCTTGCGCTGCTCTTCCTTTTCCATCTCAATTTCACGTTGACGCTGAAGCTGTCGCTCTAGCTCCTCCTGCTGCTTACGCTCTGCCTCCAGGCGCGCCTTCTCGCGCTTCTCTATCTCCTCACGCTCCTTACGCTCTCGCTCTTCCCGCTCCTTTCGCTGCTGGTCTTCCATGACCTTGCGCCTGCGATCGAGCTCCGCCTGACCCTTCACATAGTTCTCCTTTCGCTTGTCCTCGAAGGAAGCTATTTAAAATAAAGACATGAACAAAATTTCACCGTGATAGAAAATTTGAAGAACTCACTTTGTCCGGGCAAACCGGCTGCTGGATCAGCATCCGCGGCTCCCGCAACGCCGCCCTGCGAGGACACGGAGGCATGCCGGGAGGCAGGCTGCGAGCCAGGGCGCGACACCACCCCGGAAACTGAGCCCGGCCGCGACTTGATCTTGCGCAAGTTGGGCGGCACCCAGTCCTGGGGCAGGGTGACCGGTATCTTTTCCCCACTCATGGCCTTCTCGCACAGGAACATGGCCAGAATGAACTCATCGCAGCTAAGCCGTCCATCGCCGTCAATGTCAGACAGAGTCCAGATCTGGGCAAGCGTCACCTGGGGTAGCTTACTCTGGACTAGAACTCCCCGAGCCTGGGCACCGGTCAAGTAACCGGATCGAGTACGATCGTTGGCATTGAATACCTGCGTGTATTTGCGCTTCTGAGCAGCTTGAACGGCCCAGTCGGCTCCTTGCCTGTGATAGAAGAAGGGATGAAAATGAATGATTAGTGGGATCCTCTTTCTCTAAATATAAATATATATTATAAAAATAAATATTTTGCTGATAAATGCTGATGTTACCCTTTGTGTATCACCTAGTGATATATGCTTCCTGTTATAAAAAATAGATCATTGGTGTCTTAGCTAAGTGTTCTTATGGAGTTTAAATTAGCCTAAGCCTCATAGTTTTTATACACTCACAGCGTTTTATAATTTTAGTAAAAAGCTTGAAACGCCATGAAGGAGTCGTTTCCGACCCTATAAATCATATATATTCTTGATCAGAATCGACAGGCGCGTTAATCTAGCTATGTCCGGCCAAAATTGATTTTTTTCAAAATTTTCGAAATTTTCAAAAAAAGGAAAGGGGTTACATCATTAAAATTGTCAAAAATTGGCCAAAATCTTAATTTTTTTAAATTTTAAACTGAGTATGCAGATTTATTAACCTTCTAAAAACTAACACAGGACAGCTTTCCGATTTAAAATTAATGCTTTTTTGGTTTAGTTATGAGTTTTTTAAGTTTTGATAATACTAAAAAATTTCGTATAAAAATATACAAAATTATCTACTAAAAAATGGTATTCTAATTTCAGTCAAAAGTTTGAAACGCCATGAAGGAGTCGTTTCCGACCCTATAAATCATATATATTCTTGATCAGCATCAAAAGTCGAATCGATCTAGCTATGTCCGGTCAAAATTTAATTTTTTCAAATTTTTCGAAATTTTCAAAAAAATGGAAAGGGGTTACATCATTAAAATTGTCAAAAATTTGCCAAAATCTTAATTTTTTTAAATTTTAAACTGAGTATGCAGATTTATTAACCTTCTAAAAACTAACACAGGACAGCTTTCCGATTTAAAATTAATGCTTTTTTGGTTTAGTTATGAGTTTTTTAAGTTTTGATAATACTAAAAAATTTCGTATAAAAATATACAAAATTATCTACTAAAAAATGGTATTCTAATTTCAGTCAAAAGCTTGAAACGCCATGAAGGAGTCGTTTCCGACCCTATAAATCATATATATTCTTGATCAGCATCAAAAGTCGAATCGATCTAGCTATGTCCGGCCAAAATTGATTTTTTTCAAAATTTTCGAAATTTTCAAAAATAGGAAAGGGGTTACATCATTAAAATTGTCAAAAATTGGCCAAAATCTTACATCATTAAAATTGTCAAAAATTGGCCAAAATCTTAATTTTTTCAAATTTTAAACTGAGTATGCAGATTTATTAACCTTCTAAAAACTAACACAGGACAGCTTTCCGATTTAAAATTAATGAATTTTTTGTTTAGTTATGAGTTTTTTAAGTTTTGATAATATTAAAAAATTTCGTATAAAAATATACAAAATTATATACTAAAAAATGGTTTTCTAATTTCAGTCAAAAGCTTGAAACGCCATGAAGGAGTCGTTTCCGACCCTATAAATCATATATATTCTTGATCAGAATCGACAGGCGCGTTAATCTAGCTATGTCCGGCCAAAATTGATTTTTTTCAAAATTTTCGAAATTTTCAAAAAAAGGAAAGGGGTTACATCATTAAAATTGTCAAAAATTGGCCAAAATCTTAATTTTTAAAAATTTTTAACTGAGTATGCAGATTTATTAACCTTCTAAAAACTAACACAGGACAGCTTTCCGATTTAAAATTAATGCTTTTTTGGTTTAGTTATGAGTTTTTTAAGTTTTGATAATACTAAGAAATTTCGTATAAAAATATACAAAAATATCTACTCAAAAATGGTATTCTAATTTCAGTCAAAAGCTTGAAACGCCATGAAGGAGTCGTTTCCGACCCTATAAATCATATATATTCTTGATCAGCATCAAAAGTCGAATCGATCTAGCTATGTCCGGTCAAAATTTAATTTTTTCAAATTTTTCGAAATTTTCAAAAAAATGGAAAGGGGTTACATCATTAAAATTGTCAAAAATTGGCCAAAATCTTAATTTTTTCAAATTTTAAACTGAGTATGCAGATTTATTAACCTTCTAAAAACTAACACAGGACAGCTTTCCGATTTAAAATTAATGTATTTTTTGTTTAGTTATGAGTTTTTTAAGTTTTGATAATATTAAAAAATTTCGTATAAAAATATACAAAATTATCTACTAAAAAATGGTATTCTAATTTCAGTCAAAAGCTTGAAACGCCATGAAGGAGTCGTTTCCGACCCTATAAATCATATATATTCTTGATCAGCATCAAAAGTCGAATCGATCTAGCTATGTCCGGCCAAAATTGATTTTTTTCAAAATTTTCGAAATTTTCAAAAATAGGAAAGGGGTTACATCATTAAAATTGTCAAAAATTGGCCAAAATCTTAATTTTTTTAAATTTTAAACTGAGTATGCAGATTTATTAACCTTCTAAAAACTAACACAGGACAGCTTTCCGATTTAAAATTAATGCTTTTTTGGTTTAGTTATGAGTTTTTTAAGTTTTGATAATACTAAAAAATTTCGTATAAAAATATACAAAATTATCTACTAAAAAATGGTATTCTAATTTCAGTCAAAAGTTTGAAACGCCATGAAGGAGTCGTTTCCGACCCTATAAATCATATATATTCTTGATCAGCATCAAAAGTCGAATCGATCTAGCTATGTCCGGTCAAAATTTAATTTTTTCAAATTTTTCGAAATTTTCAAAAAAATGGAAAGGGGTTACATCATTAAAATTGTCAAAAATTTGCCAAAATCTTAATTTTTTCAAATTTTAAACTGAGTATGCAGATTTATTAACCTTCTAAAAACTAACACAGGACAGCTTTCCGATTTAAAATTAATGCTTTTTTGGTTTAGTTATGAGTTTTTTAAGTTTTGATAATACTAAAAAATTTCGTATAAAAATATACAAAATTATCTACTAAAAAATGGTATTCTAATTTCAGTCAAAAGCTTGAAACGCCATGAAGGAGTCGTTTCCGACCCTATAAATCATATATATTCTTGATCAGCATCAAAAGTCGAATCGATCTAGCTATGTCCGGCCAAAATTGATTTTTTTCAAAATTTTCGAAATTTTCAAAAATAGGAAAGGGGTTACATCATTAAAATTGTCAAAAATTTGCCAAAATCTTAATTTTTTTAAATTTTAAACTGAGTATGCAGATTTATTAACCTTCTAAAAACTAACACAGGACAGCTTTCCGATTTAAAATTAATGCTTTTTTGGTTTAGTTATGAGTTTTTTAAGTTTTGATAATACTAAAAAATTTCGTATAAAAATATACAAAATTATCTACTAAAAAATGGTATTCTAATTTCAGTCAAAAGTTTGAAACGCCATGAAGGAGTCGTTTCCGACCCTATAAATCATATATATTCTTGATCAGCATCAAAAGTCGAATCGATCTAGCTATGTCCGGTCAAAATTTAATTTTTTCAAATTTTTCGAAATTTTCAAAAAAATGGAAAGGGGTTACATCATTAAAATTGTCAAAAATTTGCCAAAATCTTAATTTTTTCAAATTTTAAACTGAGTATGCAGATTTATTAACCTTCTAAAAACTAACACAGGACAGCTTTCCGATTTAAAATTAATGCTTTTTTGGTTTAGTTATGAGTTTTTTAAGTTTTGATAATACTAAAAAATTTCGTATAAAAATATACAAAATTATCTACTAAAAAATGGTATTCTAATTTCAGTCAAAAGCTTGAAACGCCATGAAGGAGTCGTTTCCGACCCTATAAATCATATATATTCTTGATCAGCATCAAAAGTCGAATCGATCTAGCTATGTCCGGCCAAAATTGATTTTTTTCAAAATTTTCGAAATTTTCAAAAATAGGAAAGGGGTTACATCATTAAAATTGTCAAAAATTTGCCAAAATCTTAATTTTTTTAAATTTTAAACTGAGTATGCAGATTTATTAACCTTCTAAAAACTAACACAGGACAGCTTTCCGATTTAAAATTAATGCTTTTTTGGTTTAGTTATGAGTTTTTTAAGTTTTGATAATACTAAAAAATTTCGTATAAAAATATACAAAATTATCTACTAAAAAATGGTATTCTAATTTCAGTCAAAAGTTTGAAACGCCATGAAGGAGTCGTTTCCGACCCTATAAATCATATATATTCTTGATCAGCATCAAAAGTCGAATCGATCTAGCTATGTCCGGTCAAAATTTAATTTTTTCAAATTTTTCGAAATTATAATTAAATAATCATTAAAATTGTCAAAAATTGGCCAAAATCTTAATTTTTTTAAATTTTAAACTGAGTATGCAGATTTATTAACCTTCTAAAAACTAACACAGGACAGCTTTCCGATTTAAAATTAATGCTTTTTTGGTTTAGTTATGAGTTTTTTAAGTTTTGATAATACTAAAAAATTTCGTATAAAAATATACAAAATTATCTACTAAAAAATGGTATTCTAATTTCAGTCAAAAGTTTGAAACGCCATGAAGGAGTCATATATATTCTTTATCAGCATCAAAAGTCGAATCGATCTAGCTATGTCCGGTCAAAATTTAATTTTTTCAAATTTTTCGAAATTTTCAAAAAAAGGAAAGGGGTTACATCATTAAAATTGTCAAAAATTGGCCAAAATCTTAATTTTTTTAAATTTTAAACTGAGTATGCAGATTTATAAATCTAACAACAACTAATATAGGAACGCTTTCCTAATTGAAATTAATGCTTTTTTGGCTGAGTTATGAGTTTTTTAAAGTCTGATTTGTCATAAAAATGGTCATAAAAATATTGATTTAAAGAATATGAATATTGTTTGCTTAGTTATGATCCATTTTCGATACGATCCTAAATTTCAATTGCCGTCTGCAACGGTATGTAAGCCTCGGCTTCTCGAAATAAGTTTCCGTTCTTGTTCTAAATTATATGTACTATCGCACTTTTGGTTAAAGAAAGCGATAAGAGCGATAAATTGAACTTTAAAATATTACTAATAAATCAAAGCTACTTAGTCCTACGGCTTGCTAAGATGACTATCTTAAAGCGGAAATCTTACAGTGATTCGATGGAGGGGGCTCGCTCCGAGACAGACATATGGCGACTTGGTGGGTTGCTGGTAGGCGGCGTGGGACCAGCTGGTAACTTGGCTTCCACGACGCCCGGAGGCGAGATAACAGCCGCTGCTGCAATCGGTAGAGGAGCGGCTACCGCTGGCGGAGGAGCTACTACTGGAGCTACGGCGGGCACAATTCCCTTGAGCGGATCCATCGGACTCATGGAGCTGGTGGAGCCGCGTGGCGTCATAGAGGGCGTCTTCACTCCATCACCGCTGAGGGAGGCCAGCAGGCTGGGCGGCAGCACCTTGGGCACCTCCATGCCCCGGAGCTTGAGGTTGATCAGCTTGCAGGCAATGCTGAACTCGTTGATATTCATCTTGCCATCGGAGTCGGTGTCCGCCAGAGCCCTAAATAGAACAAGCAATCAGAACGGCAACAAAGCGGATGAGTGTGAGCATAACAACAAGCTCTTATCAGTCCGGAAAGACCCAGTGAGTCATCTGTGGAATACGTACCATATCTGGCCTAGGATTAGCGGCGGCAGCTGGGACTGCAGGAAGAATCCTTTGGCCTGGGCTCCGGTCACGAAGCCCGCCTGGGGCTGGAGCGCCTTGAACTGCTCCTGGTACTTGACCCGCTCCCGCTGGGTCACCGCCCACGCATCCACAGCCGGATTCATCGTTATCCTAGTTTCGCTAAGCTCCGCCTCCGCCTCCTCTCCTCTCCTCTGCCTCTCCCTCGTATCCTTTGCGTATGTACGTGCGAAAGTGGGCGCTCGTTTGCTGCCTGTGTGGGTGTTCGCTTCTCGCCTGCTTAGTGCGCTCTCTTCGGCCGCTGCTGCTGAGTACACATCAAATACATGCTCCGCGCGCTCTGTTCCGCTCTCTTCGCTCGCTCTCTTTACTACGACGACTCTGGCCTATTGAGTATCCGTTTTGGCTCCCAACCACCCCACAAAATTTTCACAATGGATTTTTATGGTCTACCTGCAAGGCAATGCAATTCGAAACCGAAAATTAGCTTCCGCACACAACCATCACCTGGCCGGAAACTCAGGAATGCAAATGCAGCCAGAAGTACCAGCAATTCGACTCAATTCGATGGGATCGTTTTTATTTTCGCATCAGTAGGCGTTTTCACTCGCCGTGCCAGCCAACAACCGACGGCCACCAACAACTGATAAGCGATGCACCAACACGAACGGCACTGCTAGCGCGTCGGCCTCTGCATTATCTATTAATGTGAATGGCTTTTCCGGCAGCTTACTTTGCATTGGAACACAAATTTTTGTATTTGCGTAAATTTTATTTCAATCAATAGTCGGTAGTGTGACCGGCTTTGCGAATGCGGAGAACGTCACCGCAGGGCTGGGAAATTGCAACTATCGGTATTTCCGGGCGTATCGATAGTATTGAGAAATGACTTTTCATTACGCTCTTTTTATTAGTGTGACCAGCTTCCGAGCAAGCAAAAATTCTCATATTTTTTTTAGCATTTTTCTTCATTCTTCCCGTCAAGAACTCTTTTTTTTGTTGGTCAAAAGTTGGCTGCACTATTTCTTTCTTTTCAAGCACGTGGACCTGGTAATATCGGAGTAGCGGAATTTTTGCCCAATTTCATGTAACGAAATGTCGGAAACTTCAGAAGACGAACAGGCGCAGCTGCAAACCAGCGACGAAGAGGAGGAGGAACTAAGTGGCGAGGAGGACGAGCAATCAGAAGATGATGAGGGCAGCGATGAGGCGGCTCAAAATGGCGACGAAGATGCAGCCAGTGACTCCGCAGAGGAGGAAAACGACGATGATGACCAAGCCGAGGAGCAGAAACTGACCTGGAAGGACCTTGTACGTTGCCCAGGACACACACATCATTCTTGATATTATAATTATTGTGCTCTTTAGGGTCTCAACGAGACTTTATGCAAGGCCTGCGACGAACTGAAGTGGAAGGCGCCTTCGAAAATCCAGCGTGAGGCCATTCCGGTGGCTCTTCAGGGCAAGGATGTGATAGGTCTGGCGGAAACGGGCTCCGGCAAGACTGGTGCTTTCGCTCTGCCCATTTTACATGCGCTCCTCGAGAACCCGCAGCGATATTTTGCCCTGGTACTGACGCCCACACGTGAACTGGCCTTCCAAATCGGCGAGCAGTTCGAGGCTCTCGGTGAGTGTCCCCTTTTGGTTTGAATAGATGCCTTCCCTCCACAATGATGTTAAACCTGTTTTGATTTTGTTTATAAAACGAAAATATGAAATTATTATTTCTTATTCGTCACTACCTCTGAGCCTTAATACCTTCAAACGCTAGTCTTGGTTTCTGTGTATAACATAACCTGATTCAAGATCCTTCTACGCTCTTCTAGGCAGCAGTATTGGCATCAAATGCTGCGTGGTTGTGGGTGGCATGGACATGGTGGCCCAGGGCCTGCAGCTGGCCAAGAAACCCCACATTATCGTCGCCACACCAGGTCGCCTTGTGGATCACTTGGAAAACATGAAGGGCTTCAACCTGAAGGCCATCAAGTACTTGGTGATGGACGAGGCGGATCGTATTCTCAACATGGACTTTGAGGTGGAACTGGACAAGATCCTGAAAGTGTTACCGCGCGAGCGACGCACGTTTCTGTTCAGCGCCACCATGACCAAGAAGGTCAAGAAGTTGCAACGCGCCTCCCTCAAGGATCCTGTCAAGGTGGAGGTATCCAACAAGTACCAAACGGTGGAGCAGCTGCAGCAGTCCTACCTCTTCATCCCGGTCAAGTACAAGGACGTGTACTTGGTGCACATACTTAACGAACTGGCGGGCAACAGCTTCATGATTTTCTGTAGCACGTGCAACAACACTGTAAAGACTGCGCTGATGCTCCGTGCTCTGGGTCTGGCCGCCATACCCCTTCACGGACAGATGTCGCAGAACAAGCGCCTGGCCGCTCTGAATAAGTTCAAGGCCAAGAACCGTTCCATACTCATCTCCACGGACGTGGCCTCGCGCGGTCTCGACATCCCTCATGTGGATGTGGTGGTGAATTTCGATATACCGACGCACAGCAAAGACTACATCCACCGCGTGGGACGAACGGCGAGAGCGGGACGCTCGGGTAAGGCCATCACCTTGGTCAGTCAGTACGACATCGAGCTGTATCAGCGCATTGAGCACCTGCTGGGCAAGCAGCTGCCTCTGTACAAGTGCGAGGAGGACGAAGTAATGGCCCTGCAAGAGCGTGTGGCGGAGGCTCAGCGCACGGCCAAGCTGGAGTTGAAGGACCTGGAGGATACGAAGGGTGGTCGTGGGCACAAGCGCGGCGGGGACAACCACGACGATTCGGAGCACTTCACGGGTGCCCGAAAGCGCATGAAGCCCATGGGTGGGGGGGGTGCCAAGGGAGGAGGAGGTGGCGGCAAGAAAAGCTTTGGCAAAAAGAACTGGAACAAGGGTGGCAAGCCTAGGCGGTAGAAGATATACACTATATACATAAGACTCGACTTTATTTAAAACTACGTTATTCCATAATAAAACAAAATATAATGTACGCAAGAAATCTGTATTGCTTTTAATTATTTTTAGTAACTAATTATTCCGATAATGCAAACCTGATTTCTCTTGAAATAGGTTAGGAAAGGTCGTTGTAGCCAATTTAATCGATTCAGACCTCCAGAAACTTGAAAAACAAAAATTCTTGCAAGCAAGACAGAATCCGTTTCAAGTATCAAATAATTATCAATATATTTTACTGTATAAGTATTAGTATTAATGGAAACATAAACAATGGGCTTGATCCCAAAGGAACTGCAATATGATCTCATCAAAATCGTCAATTTAACTGCAGGGAGTCATCTCCCTAAGGTCACATATATATATAGAAAATGGTAGAATGGGGTAAATAATTACATTGAGTGAAAGAACTATCCTATTGAAACCCATCCGGGTAATTACGAAACGCATTATTATCGGCTCTGTTTAAATTGTCCGCTTGCCTTCTCAAGATCGACGGTGAATACTCCTGCTGCTCCTGACAATGCCCAACTAAAGTACCGCTGCGTATAAGAGATGGACCAGGGCCTGCTCCAGGATGGTCTTGATGAGGACTTGGACTCACACTGTGTGTCCAGTGTGGTGTAAGCGCCGGACTACTCCTAATAAGCGATGGACCAGGAACTGCTCCAGGCAGTAGGGAGACCAGATGGGGATTATAGTTCCAGCTTGATGCTGGATACTGTGGTGGCTGACCACATGCCGGAGATCTCCTAATGAGGGAGGGACTCGAACCAACTGCAAGCCGTCGGTCTTGTTGCGGGATAAGCTGCTGTTGTGCTGGAGATCTCCGAATAAGGGCTGGAACGGGCCCTGCTCTCAGCTGTTGAAGATTAGAATACGGACCGGGGTTGGAGAACCTGTCGACAAGGGACATGAGATTCGGAGATCGGGAATACGTGGCCATGTCAGCGAGTAGCATCATCATAGCCTTTTTCTGGAGGGCTTCGTTCTTCGTCACTTCTGCCCACTTCATAATTCGGACCATTAATTCGTCGGATAACAGGAACTTGTATGTTTCGTGCAGCTCCACTAGCTGATCGATATAGTCTTGCCAGTTGGCCGTTTCCAGTATCTTTAATATCGCCAACGTCAACTCACTGAACTTGTGTGCCTTGTCTGGCATCCACAGATACGTCATCATGCAATTCGTGGCTTCGCGAGCCAATCCGGAACGTTTGAGGGCTGGGAAAACGTGCCCGATAATTTGCACTGCTAAGTTTCGATACAACCGGCTGTTGGCCAGCATTTGCAGCAGGTGCATGTCGAGTTTGCGCCGCTCAAAGATATTCGCAAAGCACTTAAAGTACCTCTGGAAAATGTAGAAGCTGCGCAACGCCTGTCGGTAAGTTTGAACCAGGCTTTCCTCCGACATACTAAGGAGACGCCTCTCGACCTCGCCCACGGGACTCATGGCATGATCGCAGTTAGCCTCAAGACACTTGTTATGCAAATACCTAAGGCACTTGGCTCCAAAGATATCCATCATCCAGTGTTTGGCACCAATGACTTGATGGTTAGGAACCGGTCCTTCGGGGGTGCAAGTATTCCTCCAGCTGGTGGTCAAGTTTTGTGGCACATAATGGGATGCTCCGGTGGAATGCCGTTTGAACGCGTCAGAACTTGGAATAAAGGTTTCCGGCGTATATTGCGATGCGATAAGTTGCCGATAGTGTGGCTCTTCCCTGTTTCTGGGCGGGACAAAAATCGGGGCCAAATCTTCGGTACCAAACAACGGGAGAACCAAGTCTTGGGGGCCCAACAACGGTTGCGGCAAATCTTCGGGAACAGACTCCTCGCGAGTTTGCCGATAGGGAGGTGCAAACCGCGGCATTGCTTCCTTGGGACGCCTGGCAACTCTTGCCTCATCCCGTCTTTGGCGCACATCTTCGCTTATTTTCTCCCCATTGCGTTCATTATTTTCCTGTAAATACAGGGAATGCATGACGGATGGCTGTGCCTTCAGGAGCTCCGGGTTTATCTTAGGTATCCGAAAGTTTCTCAATTTTTCCCCATTCGGGATTTCGGGTTTACCAATTGGCTTAGGTTGCGGTTCGGGTTTGATCGACTCCACTTGGGGTTTTGGGCTAATAATCTTTTTTCTAGGCTCGGAACTTTCAGTCGTCTTGGATTCTTCTTTGGACTTGCTCAAACCCTCGTCTTCCAGTTCATCCGAAGAGACAACCAGCGTGAGCACATCGCTGTCAGCCTCGTAGTCTAGCACCTCATCCTCGTCCATGAACGGCCACATTATGTTCGACTTGTCTGCATTCACATCTACGGGCGGCCGACTTGATAGCTTCTCGATAAACTCGGCAGCATGGGTTAGCTGATGGTCGATCGGACTAGGCGCTGTTTTGGGACTGTTCGGAATAGTGTCTATTGCCTCCAGACATTGATCAAAGGACATCTGGGGCTGCGTATTAATCAGCGCAATCTGGTTAGCCACGTTATCATCTCTAACCAACAGGTCAAGGTCGATATCGATGTCCAGGGCATCCTTATCACCTTCCCCGCCGCCAACTGGGCTGGTTAGATCCATGGCAACGTCGATAAGCCGCTCCTCTTCCTCCAAGTCATTCAAAATGAAGCCCATTTGCTTGGCTAAGAGCTCTTCATCTTCCTCTTCATCGCTTGAGAAAATACTCTTGTGCATCGAACGGCCGTTTTTTCTGATGATCCCATTCTTGGTCGGATTTGACTTTGGTCGCAATTCGTCCTTCTCCTCCTTACCCTCTCCCTGCTTGTCTTCCTTCTCCCCTTCTTTATCTTCGGGAGCAACTTTGGAAGGACTTTTTAAATCTATTGCATGCGCTGGCATGTGGGCCGGTGGAATCCGATCTTCATCTATGATCTGTGAAAAGGAAAAAGAGTTAGGTGATTTAATGAACATATAAAAGCTTACAGCGGGTGGTACGACAACATTTGAAAGTATGGCGATGTCCGGTCCTTCCTGATCCCTGCCTGAAGAAGTTGACTGACATTTTGGCTTGGCTGTTGGCTTCTGCTTGGGTCGTTTGGAATACGTGTGGGGCTTGGTCGTCTGAGGTAAAAGACTTATTGTAGTGGGCTGCAAGCCGGGTTTCTGCAGCTTATTAGCTGCATCATGGGACTGAGCTCCTCGGCATTGATCCTCTGATGCTTCTATATTTTGAGGTTTTTGGCCCAGGTTTGGCTTCGTCTTATTAGGTTTTGATTTCTTCATTTGTGGCTCCTTCAAAGAAACCGAAGCTTGATGCATCTTTAGCGCTTGCTCCTCCTCCGCCAGTCGCTTGGCCTTCTCCTCGCGAGACGGGCGACCTCTCTTGCGCTTCACCGGCGGTTCCACTTTAATATTTTTCGGAACCTTCTGCGGCGGAAACCCATTTTTGGGGGTTCCCAAGGGCTTTGTGTCTAACGCTTTACGCTGGGCAATGTACGCCTTCCAAGTCGATAGCGCCATCTCGTCATCCAGCTCGTCGCCCGATCCCGTTACATGCTTAACGACGCTTTTCGGGTTCTGCAGGGCCTTGCACAGTGAGACTTTCGATTTTAACCTTGGCGGAGATCTAACTAAGGTGTCCCGACGCTTTATCGGACTGGGAGTCCAAGGGAATATTGATTCATTACGATTCATCCCCAGATCTGATGCCCCAGAGTCTCGACGCATGATGGGACTGGGAGCCAAAGGTGATATTAATTTTATAGGTTTCATCCATTGTTCCAATGCCATCGAGTCCCTGCGCTTGATGGGACTATTGAAGTCATTATAATCGATAATATCGAATGCGGGAATCACAGAGTCGCTGCGCTTAATGGGACTGAGCAACAGATCTGTTTTATATACGGTATCGCAATCGTGAGCAGCCACAGAGTTTTTACGTTTTACGGTTTTGGGAGGCGATACTGTTGATGGTGGTGCCAGAGAATTGCGGCGCTTGATAGGACAGACTGATAAAGATAATGACGGTCCCAGAGAATTGCGGCGCTTGATGGAACAGACTGGCGAAACTGATTGCGGCGCCACAGAATTCCGGTGCTTGAGGCGACTGACTGATGGCGTCTTACGGTGCCTTCCTGGAGCAAAAGCCACGTCTGCCGGTGGCTCATGTGCCGCTGTGACATATTGGCGGTCGATTAAAGGGTTTAAATCTGCAGCAGGAAGAGCGTTCTGTTCATGGAAAAAGCAATTAATTTGATTACCAATAAAGAAACTAAATCGCCAAACATACTTTTTCGAGGTTGATGTAATAAATCCTCTTCCAGCTGCGCAAGTAATACTTATATAACTTGGTCCATTCCTTCTCCGAAAGTGATGGCACGCCCACTAGGGTTAAAAGTTGTTGCCAGCATCGTAACCTATCACGTTTTCGCATTCTTAAATTTTCGCGTAAATTCTATTCTCATTCACGCAACGTTTTGCAAAACTTTGCGGTACTTTCAGAGTGTGACCATGCTGAGTTAATTAGGTCGTCCAGGCATGTGTGGATAAGATAAAAACGTGGTGCACTGATCACGCCGACGCATAAACGTAATAAATTCGGGAAAATTTGAATTTTCACGTCCTGTGGTGATGTCATAAGTTGTTTTTTGTAACATTTGTACTATAATAATATTTCTTTAAATAATATAAAGTCTAATTTCATAGGGACAATACAGTTTCTATGATATAAGCGTAATAAATTTAAGCTAAAGCATATTTCTTCTAAGCTTTGAATATTCCCATGCTTTAACATGCTTTTCGACAAATCAAGTTTTCAAAAATTCATAACTATGCCAAAAAAGTATTTATTTTAATTCGGAAAGCTTTCCTATGCTAGTTTTTATTAGGTTTATAAATCTGCATACTCAATTTAAAAATTTAAAAAAAAATTAAATTTTTTGTTCAATTTTTGAAAATTTTAACGATGTAACGGGTCGGAAATGACTCCTTCAAAAAGCCATAAGCTTCTGACTAAAATTATAATACCATATTTTGAGTCGATATTTATCTATATTTTTATATGACAATTTTTTCAACAAATCAATATTTAAAAAATTCATAACTAAGCCAAAAAAGCATTAATTTCAAATCGGAAAGCGTTCCCATATTAGTTTTTGTTAGATTAATAAATCTGCATACTCAATTTAAAATTAAAAAAATATAAATTTGTTGCCAATTTTTGACAATTTGGATGATGTAACTAACCCCTTTCCTTTTTTGGAAAATTTCGAAAATTTTGAAAAAATTAAATTTTGACCGGGCATAGCCAGATCGATTCGACTTTCGATGCTGATCAAGAATATATATGATTTATAGGGTCGGAAACGACTCCTTCATGGCGTTTCAAGCTTTTGACTGAAATTAGAATACCATTTTTTAGTAGATAATTTTGTATATTTTTATACAAATTTTTTTACTATTATCAAAACTTAAAAAACTCATAACTAAACAAAAAAAGCATTAATTTTAAATCGGAAAGCTGTCCTGTGCTAGTTTTTAGAAGGTTAACAAATCTGCATACTCAGTTTAAAATTTAAAAAAATTAAGATTTTTGCCAATTTTTGACAATTTTAATGATGTAACCCCTTTCCTTTTTTTGAAAATTTCGAAAATTTTGAAAAAAATCAATTTTGGCCGGACATAGCTAGATTAACGCGCCTGTCGATTCTGATCAAGAATATATATGATTTATAGGGTCGGAAATGACTCCTTCACTTAGTTTTAAGCTTCTGATTGGAGCCAAAATACCATTTTTTCAGTCGATATTTCTGTATATATTTATGACATTTTTTTCGTCAAAACAAAGTTTAAAAATCTCATAACTAAGCCAAAAAAGCATTAATTTCAATTCGGGAAGCTTTCCTATGTTAGTTTTTGTTATGTTAATAAATCTGCATACTCAATTTAAAATTTAAAAAAATTGAGATTTTTGCCAATTTTTGAAAATTTTAATGATGTAACCCCTTTCCGATTTTTGAAAATTCGAAAAATTTTGAAAAAATTAAATTTTGGTCGAACATCGTTTAATCGACTCGGCTGTTGATGCTGATCAAGAATATATATATATATATATGCTTTATAGGGTCGGAAATTAATCCTTCACAGTGTTACAAGCTATTGACTAAAAATTTAAGAGTATGGTGAGGGGGTTTTCTTTTTCTGATTCAACGAATTTACAAAACTCATCACAACGTCAATGGTTTTATGTTATAAAAGGTGTATAATATGCAATCACACCCGCTAAATGGGTGTACTGCAAAGAATTTATTGGATTTAATGTTAATCTGCCGAAATTACATTGGAATTAAGCTAATTAAAATTTCTACACGGTATATAAACGAATCAAAGGTCAGAATTGTACTAATCATAAATATTTGCACAATGCTCGCGGCCATTTGCAGTGTAGTTGTACAGTCGATATTATGTTTAAATCCCCCGTCCGCGCAGTTAGGAGCATTGTACGTCAAACAGCTCGCAGATGCCTTCGTCGCTTTTCAGCACAAAGTTGAAGTCTTCTTGGGGTGGGTTTAGCTGCACTAGCGGCGGGTTTTCTACACAACACGAATAAAAGTGGTTAGCAATCGCAGGTGTGAATGAGATACACTGTAGGAACTCACCTAAATTTGGGTCATCGGGATAGAAACGTCGCAGCGAGTGTCCGGTCATGTAATTCTGAAAGATTATCTTAGCCGTCAGTTCGTTTTCAAGCAGTTTCATATCATCCTTCATGTCGGGATTGCACGAGTACGTGTGTTCGTCGGTGATCACATTCCCCGTGGTCCCCGTACCCTTGCCATCCTCGCTGGAGCGTGACGACATTGAGGGTGAGGGCGTGTCCAGGCGTCGGTAGTCGAAGAAACCGTCCGCATCGTGCGGACTCGCTGTGCTTTTTCCCTGGTTGGTAACCAAGCGAATGTCGATGGTGCTTCCATTATCCAGCGATACACTCAGTTCGTTCTGCAGAGAGAAATACAAGCTCAAAGTTAAACCTTATGCGGGTTTCATATAGTTTACATTAGGATTAAAGTGTTGTTGAATTGCTGTACCTAAATTTACATAAATTAGAGACCTACGTTAATTTTATTATCAGACAATTACTGCTGAACTTTGTAAAGTACGCCTTATATCATAACACCTACCTGATTTCGCTGTATCTCCACTTCCTCGTCATAGTTAGGTATAGTAAATACGGAATCATCTCCATAGAGGTCCAACAGATCGTCTCGGGTCAAATACGCATACGAACGATTCGCTGGATCCTGCATTACATAGCGCAGATTTCGCTGTGCGTACTCCAATTGTTTGTCCAACTCGTCCTCTTGCAATTTCAAGTGATTGGTCCGGTCACGCGCCTCCTCGTATTCCTCTTGGTCCTTGGCATTGTTGAAGCCCCCACCGCTAAAGGAGAAAGATATTTAATTATTAATGTTGCTAATATTGCAAAATGGATAATGCATATGGGCTTAGATAAGAAGAATCACTATCAGCTCATACGGTTAAAGTTACATATAAATTCCCCTGAAAGTCTTCTATAAAAAACAAGTTATACATATTTCCACTCTGTTTTCCTAATTTTCCAGCTGGCGCCCTAAAATGGAAATTAGCTATGTAAAACCTACCGCCAGCGCACTAGGGAGCAGTGTCTGCCTTTATCAATTAGGCCAATGCCCTCCAGCACATTGGTGATATCGTATATACGCCGCTTCTGCACATCCAGGATTTTGGTGGCCTGAGATATATAGAGGGTTGTATAAAGCGTGGCTTAGCATGTTATTTATAGGGTATTGAGTCAACTTACGGCTTTCAGGTCTATAGTGCCGCCGTTCGCCTTCATGAGATCCACAAATTTCTGTGTGAGCAAGACCAGCGAGCCCACGGAACGCTGCTGTCCGGGCTGCAAGTGCGGTGACTTGAGTGGTGTGTGCATATCCTGGGATGTGTCCATGCCGATGGGCTCGTACACCTTGGTGGGCGTGTGGGGCTCGTTCTTGTCCACGTTGCCGGCACCGCCGCCGCCGCCGCCCATCATCATCACCATTGTGGAGGAGCCCGCCGCTGCGGAGCTGCTGTCTCTTTTAACAATAGTCGTTGATTTGCGCTTGTACATGGTCTGCGGTGGCTTCGAAGACAATTTTTCCGTTCTGGTAACTCGTTGTGTGGTTGCACTCAGCATTCAATACTTAAGCAACGCAAAATAGTGCGAAATTAGTCCAAATTAAATACGAATGTTGGCGCTGAAGGTTTCCGCCATTTATGTCACTTTTTTCATTCTCCCTCTATTCTACCCATGAGTAGTGTGCTAAAGCGACGCCGTCTCTTTGCAACACTCTATCGTGTTATCGATATATTTTGCGCACTTTCAAACACTGTTTGTGGATTTTGAACTATTGCGTAGTAATTTTTTACATTTCCTTTATTACAAATTTATGTTTCTAGGTTTGGTTTTTGGGTGTTATCCTGCAGCTGTTTTAGTTATTTAGTTAAAGATCTCTATGTACTACAAATGTACATGTTCGATGATTCAGTTTCGGGCAAACCAATGTCGTGATAGACCGAGGATGGACAATCACAAAATTGATTTTCACTTTTTAAACTTGTCAAGATAGAAGAGATTTTTCTTTGGACAAGTTGACAAGTGTTTTGAGGCAGGTGGTTTAGCTCTTTTTTTAATTCTTTGCAGAACTCATTTAGCTCATCCTTATACGAATCTTTCCTTGTTCTGCAGAAGTTCAAACGCTTTTGTGTTACTTCTTGTGCAGTAATATTGGATACAGATTCTTTTGGTATTGGTTCCTGCAGCAGGAAATTAAATTCATCCAGGAGGTCAAAGGTCGGACTGCGGTACCGAACTCCCATCCGTCGGCATCTGTCCATCCGCTTGAATACCTGCAAAGCCTTCGCGTGCAAACACTTCATATGGCATTCAATGTGTGATGGGGAAAGATTGCCGCCGAACTGGCGTGTGATCCAGCACCAAAGTTCCCACTTTTTGCTCTCGTTATAGTAATCTTCGTCCTCACAATTCCAAAGGCACTCGTGGCCGGCATAGAACCGTATCATGGTTAACAAATTACCCCTGTTCCGAAATATTTCACATGGATCATAAACTTGTTTTCGGAATGGCTTGGTTAGGCGAGAGCAGCGTATAGATTGGTGTTTGGAAGAACTCCTTAATTTAGGCATATTTTTGATATTAAATGTTTTCTAATAAGTGCCAAAATGAGAAAGTAGCCTACTGAACCTGTCTTATATTCAAATATAGTTTAAATATTTATTTTAAATATCGCAAAAACACGAGGGCGCGCCACGTTGTCTTGGCGCAGCCTATCGGCGTTTTCCAACACTGCCACTTTTTTCCTCTTTGTTTTGTTCACACATTCTGCTTGTGAAAAAAATAAATAAACGTGCCTGGAGCTGAAGCTCAGATTTTGTGTCCCTATAATTATATTTTATATTTAACATCTAAGCAAAATGCCATCTAAAGTAAAGCCACGTCTGTCGCGAGGTGTCCTTGACATGAAATTCATGCAGCGCACCAAGGTAAAGGTGGAAAAGGAGGCGGACGACGAGCAGAGTCGAGCACTGTACTCCAACGAGATCAACGAGAAGATGATCAACTCCAGCTCCAACTTCATCGTGGAATCCAGCTACTCCATATGCGAGGGCCTTATTGACGGACGTCTTAGCTTTCGTGGCATGAATCCTGAAATCGAACTACTGATGGAGCAGGAATTGGCAGAGAAACAGGCCCAATCGAAACCAGAGCAGCCCAAGGAAGTCTCCGACAAGGATATGGCTAAGGCCTACTATGCCAACAAGGCGCCCACTGTCACAGACAGCATGGCCAAGAAGTTCACCTCCAAGAAGAACTTCAAGCGAAAGCAGCTCGGCGACGGTGCCCAGAACAGTAGATCCGGCCAACATCCTCAGACGAAACAGCAGTTTAAGAAGCCCCGCGAGGATGACGATTAGTTCTCTACTCTTAAGTTACATACATCGACTTAGCACTAGTTAACTAAAATATACGACTTCAAGTGAATCCTCTTGCTTAGGGGTTCTTATTTTTGACCGCCTGCAGGGCGTAGCACATCTGAGTGTTGTTGATCCAGCGCCAGGTGTTGCTCCAGAAGTCGTAGGTGCTGCCATTCACCAATACCGTCTGGCAGTTCACTGTAAATGGGTTGAAAACGGTTCAATAGAAAGCGTTGCAAGGATTGCTAGTAGCACATCAAAGGAGACCTACTTGTGTCCAAGATACGCTGTACATCCAGTGGCGAAATCATCTTTTCCCAATGATGCGTTCCCTTGGGCACCAGATTCAGCACATATTCGCTCAATATAACGCCTCCGAACCAAGAGGGGATAGTCTTGTTCAAAGTGGTGATAAAAATAGATCCACCGGGCTTTAAAGCGCGTACACTTGCCTCCAGCAGGGCCACTTTATCGTCGACATGCTCCAGCACTTCAGACACAATCACAGAATCGTAGCACTCGCAATTGCCCTTGGCATGCTGATCTACCGGCTCTATTTTGTACACAACATTGCTGGCCAGTTCCGGACTGCAGCTATTCAGATGATCACGAGCCGCTTCGATGAGTTTCTCGCCCAGATCGATACCCGTAACCTGGGCACCCAGCCGAGCAAGTTGCTCTGTTAGTAGGCCCCCACCGCATCCGACCTCTAAAATTCGCTGATCCTTGAGCACCTTGGTGGTATTTACGTAACCAGGCTCCACTGTGCCGCGCGAAACGATGCCATCTCTGATGAAAGGAACTCTGTGGTAGATATAAGAGTGTTATATCATTCAAACAATTGAATCTTGGTTGAGCCTACCGAATCTCGTTTAGAGCATGCAGTGCCCCCATCGATCCGTTTTGATTCCACCAGTCGGAGGCCTGGTTCTCATGATGCCGCACTTCCTTCTCGGTGCCGGCATCGAGAGACGCCGTCGCTGTGCTGCTGTTCCTCGCGGAACTTTGCGCCAGAACACCAGCTAGCGGTTGCCTCAGCCTTCTGAAATGCAAAAACTGTAAGTTAATATCATATTATTAAATTCCTTTGTTTTAATTTACGCGCTGGCAAAAAACGTATTTCTCAGCATTTTCGAAGTGTAGCAACAACAAGCTTTGACAGCTGAACAGCTGACTGTCTTGTTGCAACTGTTGTCCGTAGGGGCGCCATTAAAAACTTTTTCCACGGGGGTTTTCCTAGTTTTGTTAGAAAAACAGAAGGAAAGCCTATAACTACTATAAAACTTACATATCATTTGGTTATTCGAATTTACTCACGTTATGTAAGGGAAATCCTGTTTTAAAATAATAATAATAAAATGATAAACTGTGGGGCGACACTAATCCGTTATGGAACCCCTTTGACTACACCCCTTGGCGAATAGAGAGAGAGGAAGTATTAGAATGAATCACTCTCTCTGTTGTTGCTCCGATCATTGGTTCTTTATCATTCTTCTTTAACCGCTTATTCAAGAGAGAACCACTGAGCGACGAAGACTATCACCTGGCAATATCGACAAGATAAGCAAGCCATTGTCGCCGCTAATCGCCGATCTCGGGTATTTTCACCATGGCCCAATACAAGACGCTCGAGAATCAGGATTCCGATGTGGAATGTGGCTCCACCCCCGCTCCGGCCGCCCAGGATGGACAGCAGGAGCGACCGAAGCCAGCACCGGAAAGCCCGGCGGCTGCACAGATGCTAACGGTGTCTGTTTTCATGCTCCTTTTTCTCGGTTCCTCGTACTTCCAGCCGCGGCCACGCTTCCAGCAGTGGCGTGGGGGCAGAGGTCATGGTCTGCACGACATCAAGTATGACTGCAACATTCAACTGGTAGAGACGATACCCCAGAACCTTACATACCCTGCCGGCAGCCCGCAATTCCTTGGCACTTTCGAGGCCTGGCTCCAGTTGCTGGACAGCGCCAAGCAAACCTTGGACATTGGTTCCTTCTATTGGACTTTGAAAGAAGAGGACACACCTGGAGTGAACGACAGCAGCACACAGCCGGGAGAGGACGTGTTCGCCAGGCTGTTGGCCAACGGAAATGGCGGCAGTCGCACACCGAGGATCAAGATCCGCATTGCCCAGAGCGAACCATCCAGTGTGTCGCCCAATAAGGACACCAATCAGCTGGCCAGTAACGGAGCTGCCGACGTGGTGAGCGTTTCGTTCCCCAAGTTCTTCGGCGGCGGCGTGCTGCACACGAAGCTGTTGATCGTGGACGAGGAGCACTTCTACCTGGGCAGCGCCAATATGGACTGGCGGGCTCTCACCCAGGTCAAGGAAATGGGTGTGCTCGCCACGAACTGTCGGGCGCTGACACTCGACGTGCAAAAGATCTTCGAGGCCTACTGGATTCTGGGCCACGCGAAAGATTCTCGAATTCCATCTTGGGATTCGTCTTTGAATACGAATTACAACCTCGAGTCTCCCATGAAGATAAATGTGAACAAGAACACCAGCATGGAGGGTTTCCTCTCCAGCTCACCACCGCCCCTGTCAGCCTATGGACGAACGGATGACCTGGACGCCATCGTCAGCACTATTAATTCGGCCATTACCTACGTGAACATCGCCGTAATGGACTATTATCCTTTGACCATATATGACCAGCGGCATCACTACTGGCCCTTCATTGACGATGCCTTGCGTCGGGCGGCTGTGGAGCGCGGAGTGGCGGTAAAACTGCTCATCTCTTGGTGGAAGCATTCCAATCCCAGCGAGGACAAGTACCTCAAGTCCCTGCAGGATCTGGCCTCCAAAGATGACAACATCGATATACAAATTGTAAGTTAAAAACGGGGAAGAAAAGCGTTATAACACGTGCCTGAAAGGATTTGGTTAGAATTAATTATTTAGATTGAATAATTGAATAGATTGAATAATTACAAATGAATTCCCTCGCCAGCGCCGCTTTATTGTACCCGAGGACGAGAGTCAGGCAAAGATCCCCTACGCCCGGGTCAACCACAATAAGTACATGGTCACCGATCGAACGGCCTACATTGGCACATCCAACTGGAGCGGCGACTACTTTACGAACACTGCCGGTATTGGCCTGGTGTTGAGCGAAACCCACGAGACAGAGCACACCAAGACGCTGAGGAGTGACCTGCGCGACGTCTTCGAGCGGGACTGGAACAGCGGCTACGCCCACTTGCTGAAATGAGCAGACTCCATACACTCCACATATTTTTTATTTGTTAATTCTATAAACTTTTAATCTGCTATCGAATTTATTCGAAGTATTTAATTCACTCCTCACAAGTTTTTCAATCTTATTCATTGCTTTTATTCTGTTTTGATTATGCGTGAAAGAGTAAATAAAAGTGGGTTCGTTGTACGACCCCATAACAGAAAATACAAAAAATAATACATGTGTACTATGTGTGAACAATTGGAATAATGTAAGTGTATACAACATTTCCAGGTAAATCATAAACCAAATTATAAAGTAAATGAGGATAAAATTCATTTCTCGTCAGTAATCTATCGTCGGTTGCTTTTCATTTGTAACATTTCCATTGTACAAAGTGCATCCGATTAAGCTGTCTCACTAATTGTACGCTAAATACTTTTCAACTTTAATGTTTGCACTAAGATTAGGTTGGGCGAACGGGCGAACGCGCTGCCTTTGTCGTCGAATCACCATTCGCTCCGTGAGAATCGGGATCCACGCAGGCCTCACTTAATGTTAGCGCCGCGTCTCAAAAAATTGTTGCCGGCAATGCACTTTTCAATGGCCACATTGATGAAGGACACGCGAGCGTGAAGTGTGTTGTAGATCAGCAGCAGGCAGCGGGCATCGATGGCTGGAAAGGAGAACTCATTAGTAGCTCCATAGGATAGTCATAGCTTCAAACTTACCTGCATAAAGAATCTGCTCGCGACGCAGCGGTCGATTGGCCCAGTTGGAACACTGATTGGACTTGTTCAGCTTCTTGCCAAGGCACACCAGTGAGAGATCGGTGAGGGCATCGCCAGCTCTGTTCACATTGCCGTAGGGCAGCTCCACCCCGGAGCGATGCTTTTTTAGTTCTAGCCAGAGATTCTGCAGGTCCAGGTAATGGTGTGGCATTTGCAGGCGCAGTTGCAGCGGCAGGGACCGCTGCAGAACGCTGAGATCACTGGCCATGGAGAAGCCCACCTTCAGGATATTGACGTTGTTAAAGATATTGGCGCCTAGCGAGCGCCAGTGCTCCGCACGAAGATTCTCCCGGGCCAGACAGTCGATCAGGTAGACATTGTGTCCAGTGGCTATCTGCAGCACGCACAACTGGTCGTCACCGCACACGTTCTGCATCCACTCCGAGTCTAGGTAAATGATGTGCTCCTTCTGCAGGTGAAACAGCATGCGCTCGAACTGCGCCGCCGTCTCCACAATATTCAGGCACTCGTCCGGCAGGTCCATGGTCAGGTACATATCACAGCCACTGGACACGCAGTGGCTGGCCTCGTCGCCGGCATCAGATTCTCGATTTGTCAACTCCGTAGAGCCATTCCGCGACATCTGCGACTTGATTTCCAACGGGCAATCGTTTGGGTTCAGCTTGAACTGCCTATACCAGTAAATAGCTTCTGAATGGGCCTGCGCGGCGGCCAAATAGCTGACAAAGTCCTTGCACAAGGCATAGTCATAGGCGTGGACACTAACTAGCTCTCGGAAACTAGTCAGATTGATGCGGGACTTCTCGTACTCACGGTAGAGGTAGTGAAGGTAGCTGCACGTCTTGGTGAACTTGTAGTTCGGCGTCACTGCGCCGTCGAAGCCGTACTTTTTGGCCAGCCGCGACACAATCTTGGACATGACCCGATAGCTGAGCACATTGTCGGAGATCTTGAGATTCTTGTAGCGACTCAGCAGATGTGCGCAGAGCTCGAAGACCGACTTCTCCTTGTGCAGTAGCGAGTCGAGAAACTTTACGAACGGCAGCCGCTGCTCGGTGGCATGATCAAGGTACTCCTCGGCCAGCGGCAGCTTCTCGACCGCGATCAACGGAAAGGCCAGGTCCATCATGTCGAACTCGTGCGTCAGCTGTAGGCTTATGGCCCACTGAGTTACCTCCTTGACATGCCCCGCCTCCAGCAGTTCGCGCAGTTTGGGTAGCAACAGCTCCCGTATATGGCTCAGGCTGTAGGCCTGGATCACAGCGTTGTTGAGACTCAGAAGGCCCGACATTTTCACAAAGTTAAAGGCAATCATACTTGTGTTTGGATCACAGCCCTTCTCGCCAAGAAGCTCCGGGTAGTCCTCATGTAGCTTGCACACCGTGTCCAGCACGAAGTGCGACAAGCTTTTGGGCTTCACATTGCTGCTGTCTGGACAATTGGCGAATATCTTCAAAGCCAATAGTAGTGCCGGCTCCGGGTGGCTCATCAGCGCCTTGCCAAACTCCTTGCGCAAATGTGGCGACTTCCTCTTGCTGTACATGTTCCACTTCTCGCGGAACACCTTGAAGAACTTCTCCGCTTCGGCGTCCAGTGTGGCGTCGAAGTTGCACCCATTGATCCCGGCACCTGTTGTGATGTCTGCCAGGCGCTTGATCTTCAGACACTGCATTAACTCCTCCAGTTCCTCCTCGTCCGACTCCATGCCGCCGGGTATGGCGTTGTACATTTGGTGGCTGTGGTCCTTACGTGCCATTTTCCACCTCGCCTTGGCTTCGCGATACGAATTGCAAGTGAAAATGGCGATTGCGACAAATAAAGATTTAGCCTGCAAGTCGCAACAACAACAAGAAACGGAGCTGCCAACTCGGGCAGGATTTGCAGCGATGGCACTTTGCGTATCTTTTTGTCTGCCTTTTTGTATGGTTTTCGAGAATGCCTTCAGACTCTTTTCATGACGATTTCAATGTTATTTAACAAAAAAAAGATTTTTTTCATATATTACACACCACGGAAAAGGCCAGTACGAGAAAAGCGGTGATTTCGTACAGTCTGGCAACGCTATGCCATGGGGATAATTAAGTGTGCCCAGCTGCCGTGTAGGCCGCAATCATAACGGATTTTGTTTCATTATCGGCGCGGCACACGTGCGTTTATTTTGTTTTGGAGTTTCTTTTGTGGGAAAAATGAAGTTAAAAAAGGTTAAAACTTTAGGCAAACCCACGCCGGGGATAAGCAAAGGGAAGCCACAAAAGGATGGCATTAAGAAGGCGGTGGCCAAGAAATCCGGAAAAGCCCCAGACACCAAAGCGATAGCCAAGAAATCCAAGCAGACGGCAGCACCTGTTAAGAACGTCAAGCCCGCGAGGAAAGGATCCAAGAAAAGCCATAAGGCGGAGCTGGAGGGACTGAAGGACATTGATCCGGAGTTCTACGATTTCCTCAAGAAAAACGACAAGAAGTTGCTGGACTTTAATCTGTCCGACAGCGAAGACGAGGATGAGGAGGTGGAAGAGAGCAAGTCGGCAGCTGCTGATGAGAGCGACGACGATGAGGAGAACGAAGAGAAGTACCACAAGCCCAGTGACGATTTAGCCGTGGCCAGCGACGAGAGCGACTTCGAGGACGAGGAGGAGGATGAGGCTTCCACAGGTGGCACCCAAAAAATCACGCTTAACCTGCTGCGCCAGTGGGAACAGCAGTTGGGCCAATCCAACGTCTCCATTGACATTGTCCGCAAGGTGATTCAGGCTTTTAACTCGGCCCTGGCCAGCATCTCTGCAGACGGTGCCGATGGCGGGGAGAATCAGCCTAATGCCGCCGCCTTTAAGGTTGTGGGTGCCGCTGCCTTCAATGGAGTTATCCAGCTGTGCGTGCTCCATCTGCAGCCGGCCATCATCCAAGTGCTGGGCGTGAAACCTAACAGTAGCCTGCCGCTGCACAAGCACAAAAAGTGGGTTAAGGTGCGCGGTTGCCTGCGCTACTACCTCACGGATCTGATTCGCCTGGTGGAGCAGGTGTCGAGTCCAAACATCCTGGGTGTGCTACTGAAGCACCTGCACCAAATGGCCGGCATGGTGGTCCCATTTACAGCGCTGGGCAAGACCATTTTGAAGCGCCTGATAGTGCTCTGGGCAACGGGCGATGAAACCGTGCGAGTGTTGGCCTTCCTTTGCATCCTAAAGATAACCAGGAAACAGCAGGTGAGTTGTAAATATAGTCTCAATGAGTACCTCTCTTTAAAGTACTGAATCCCTTTCAGGCCACAATGCTGAACCATGTGCTGAAAGCCATGTACTTGGCCTACGTAAGGAACTCGAAGTTTGTGTCGCCAAACACTCTTCCCGGAATCAACTTTATGCGCCGCTCTCTGGTGGAGATGTTCGCCTTGGACCTGAACGTCAGCTACCAGCACGCGTTTCTTTACATCCGACAGTTGGCTATCCATTTGCGAAATGCCGTGATCCTGAAGAAGAAGGACAGCTTCCAGGCGGTGTACAACTGGCAGTTTATCAACTCGCTACGCCTGTGGGCGGATCTCCTGGGCGCGAGTGCCAACAAACTGCAGTTGCAGCCTCTGGTTTATCCCTTGGTTACCATTGCCACCGGAGTGATCCGTCTGATTCCCACCGCTCAGTACTTCCCGCTGCGCTTCCATTGTCTGCAGACGCTAATTTCCCTGTCCAAGGAAACGAACACGTATGTGCCAGTACTGCCTCTGATCGTGGAGGTCCTCAAGAGCAACACATTCAATCGGAAGCACACGGCAGTGTCCATGAAACCGCTACAGTTCACCTGTGTTCTCCGACTGAACAAAGCTCAGCTGGCGGAGAACGGCTTTCGAGATGAGGTGATCGAGCAGGTGTGTGGTCTTCTGCTGGAGTACCTTGCCCACGAGTCCACCTCGCTGGCCTTCTCCGATCTGGTGGTGCCCACAGTGATGGCAATTAAAGCGTACTTGAAGGATTGTCGCAACGCCAACTATTCCCGCAAGCTGAAGCAGCTGTTGGAGAAGGTCCAAGAAAGCGGTCGCTTCATTGAGCAGCAGCGCAGCAAGAGTAGCGTTAACTTTGATATTAAGGACGCCAAGGCGGTGGCCGCCTGGGAGCACCAGCTGCGCCTGAAACGCACACCGTTGGATATTTACTACGCCAGCTGGCTGAAGACGCACGAGACCAAGAAGCGCCGACAGGCAGCACAGACCGATGAGATCAATGCGGACTACGATGTGCCGAAGCTGAAGAAACTGCCCGCCAAAACGGCAGTGCCGGTGCGCAATGAGAAGGGTGAGGTGGAGCTGTTCCCCTCGGACTCTGAGGATGAGGGCGACGATGGCCTGCCCATCGCATCAGATGACGAAGATGAGGAGGATGAGGAACTGGAGGTAGAGGAGGAGCAGCTGAAATCGAAGAAGGCCAAGAAAGAGAAGCCAGAGAAGCTGAAATCCCACCCATCTGAGGACGCGGCTGCTGGTGATGATTACGACGAGGCTGGTGGAGCCGTGGATATAGTTAAGGACTTGGACTTGAACGATTGGTAGAACATTTTAAGATCATTTAACTATATTTACACATTAAATTCTTTAAAAATAACAAGCACCTACGTGAATTACTTCTCGGGCGGCTCCTTGCCGGGAATAAACTCGTACTCCTTGTACTTGGGGAAGGTGCCAATGGTGGGCCCATCCACCTGCTTGGGCAACGCCTTGTCATCCTTGCCCTTGGCGTAGGTGGCCTCCAGTTCGGCGGCATTACGCTTCTTCATGTCCATGATCTGGAGATTTTTCACCAGCTCCTCCCGTGTGGGCGGCTCTTCGCGACGGCCCCGCAGCCACGCCTCCCATTCGGCGGTTAGCTCCTGGTCGAAGGCATCCTTGTCCGCCGGCTCGAACCATCTCGATGGCTTGCGCTTCCCAATCGAAGGATTGGCAGGAATCTCGAAGTATTTGTTGCCAAAGTAGTCTTCGCCAATGTAATTGCCACGGAACTGACGCGGCTTCAGGGACTTCCAAAAGTTCTGGAAGATGATGCCGAGCACATCGCGTGTCGGCTTGTTGGCCATTCTTTATTTGATTTGTTGATTTTTAATAGAGACTAGTAAAAATTGTACTTTATTTAAGCTGCGAAAGATTGAGGTTAGATCTGGCGTTTGTTATGACATGAACAGCTGATGGCTGCTGGGCAGTGTTGCAAAGCGTTTTTTGACAGCTAGATTCAAATCCGCAAATTCGGTTTCAGGGGCACAGCATAGGGACTGAACCAATCCCTCTGGAAAATGGCCAGCAAATCCGTTCTCAGGCTGTTGTTGTTGGAGTCCATGTCCTGCAGAAAAAGCCCCATTCCCGCTGAGTACATAAAACGCTCGCCTGACCAGCTCGCAGAGCCTATAAAGGCTATTTCATCGGTGACCAGGTACGAATTGCAGGCGACCCTTCCACTGGAGATCTTTTCCAGTTCATCGGTTGTGGGCACCACGAAGCGGCGCTGGAATAAGGTATACAATTAGGTAATATATTTGAAGTTTATTTAGTTACACTTGCCACTTCTATGTCCACCTCTTCCCGCATCTTGTTTAGCGCTTGCAGTGATCTCAGGAAGTAATCCTCGCTGGGATCAGAGTACTTCCACCAGGAAATGAGAAGCTTGATGGCCACACCCCTCTCCAAGGCAGCTCGCCGCAGGGCATTGTCGATGTAGGGCCAATATTCCACCTTTTTGCTGCTCCTCAATATAGGTGAGTAATCCATCAAGAAGATAGATATATATTCGGTGGCCCTATCGATAGCGCCTACGATTGAATCCAGCTCATGGGTCCTGCCAGTGGGCGAGAGTCCAGGTGGCGAAGTGGCCACATAGGCACGCATCGTGTGGTTCTTGTTAATGTTCAGCAGCAGCGGCCGCCGCTGGTTGATGTGCGTGTGGTAGGTCCAGGGCCAGTAGTCAGGCACCTCATTACTGCCCAGGTACCAATAGGTCTTGAAGATCTTGGCCAGATCCTGCGCCATATGCGGACAATTCCTGCCCAGGACACCGAGCTCCTTGCGCTGGGTGAGCGAACGCCAGTCCATGTCAGCGCTGCCAAGGTAGAAGTGCTCTCCGTCCGCCAGCCATAGCTTCGCGCTCAGGAAATTGATTCCCACAACCTCCGCTGCTCCGTAGTTGGACAGGATTCGGGCATCGGCATGCCACAGACTGTCCTGGCTGCGGTTTAGCACGATTCGCAGGCGCAGCTTTGGCCTGCCCACATCCCCGTTGGCCAGCAAACGCTGAAAGAGGTGGTCACCGGGCTCGGTGCTGCTGTCGTTGACGTCCACCCCCCGTAGAGTCCAATGGGGCGCGGCTATGTCCAGCGATGTCTTTGCCCTGCCCAGCAGCAGCTGCCAAGCCTCGAAGGTGCTCCTTAGACGGGGGTGGGTACCCTCATAGTTGCTGTAGTTCAAACCGACAGGCAGGCTCTCCACCACCTCAAGTTGGCATGGCAACGGGGTGTCCACTGGCACGGGGCTGCTTGCGGTCTCGTTTCGGTGGATCGTCTCCCACGGCAACAGCAGGACAATCAGCACCAGGACGAAGAGTATAAACACGGGTATGATGTAGCCGTGGCCGCAGCAGCAGCAAACCTTCTGGCCATCCCGAATTTGATAGTTACAATTGGGACTCCGGCAGCACGTAGTGGAAGTAGTCGGTTCTCCTCCTAGGCTGGGCTGCCTGGGCACTGGCTGGTACTCCCCGGGTATCTCGTGCACACCTCGACGCTCGGACATCGCGTTAGGGTCAGGACTAACGCCGACTGCGCTTCGCCAAACATTTTCCCATCCGAACTTATTTATTATTCGCACAGTTGTTGGGAATTGTCGCTCGCCCGCCCACGCAAACAAACGGGACCTGGCAGTGCTGGAAAGCGGCTAAAGGAAATCACCCCTGTTCGATAAATTTCATGTTTGGCAACACTGGCTCTGCTTGCGACTTCAGTCTGCATTAAAATCTTCCGGCTGAGAGGGCTGAAAATTTTGATGAGGGCTTGAGTGTTGTGCTGAAATATCAATTCCAACGAGTGTCACACGTATTCGAGTATCGCCTAAATTGGACGCGAACCATGGCTGCGAGACTGATGAGCGCCCAGGCACAGGTACGTTCCTTCTGGAGCCACCACCTTCTCCGGCCGCCCGAAATTCCACGAAAAAAAAAACTATATATAAACACCTGAAATCAAAGCTGTGCTGTGACCCCTGATAAAGACTGGAACACTGCGAAAAAATACGCGAAAAATTAATGGCAATCCATGTGCAGATTTTGTGCAATTAGTCAAAGAAGTTGGGCAGCAAAGAGTCGCGAATTTTTTGCGCACAGCGCTTTTCTAACCTAAAAACGAAATCAAAAGTTGTTAGGTAACCGAGTGTACGTACATACATTGTGATTGTGATTCTCGGCTTCGGTCCCAGGCTGCGGCGCCTGCCCCTGCATCCAGGGCAGAGATCTGGAGCATCCGTGAAAACGAGAGCATGCAGCAATTAGCAGAGATTCGCTGCGGTCCGGATGCACTGGCCATTTACATAAGCAGTTATTTAACCAGGAGTCCCTAGCATATATCTTCTGGGGCAGCGGCAGCTTCGTCTTATCTGTGACAGGTTTACTTACACTCCGATAGTGTTCCGTATTAAAATTATTGCTTAAATTAATGTCGTTCTCGATCCGGTCATCACGCGCACAGGTGGGGGCTGGAGCGAGGCATTGCCCCTCGTCGAGTGGGGATTTTCCACGGCCAGAATGCTTCACTGTACTGGGTATTCGCCAATTTGCCAACAAGTTAATGACCTATTTGACGTAATTGTTCCCTCTTGTTTGGCTGCGTCACGTGGCTCTGGTTAATTCGAATGCATTGCTGTGGCTGCAGAAATAAACAAATTTCTAATTTATTGCCATTTAAGGAGACATCTTTAATCGAGCATTATCTATGCAAAAACTATTTACTTTTCACAGCTGTTTTCTGTATAAATAGTATTGCTATGTTCTTGAATAATTTGCTTATTTGTAGTTTTTTCGAGTATTTCTTCATTAATTATCATATCTTCATCAGTATTAAATTTCTTTAAGAAAACAAAATAATAAAGGCTAGAAAATGTTATTTGTTTTAGATTTTTGAATAATTGTTACGAAAGTTATATATTTAATGTATAAAAATAACTTTTACAAGAAAATTCATTCAATTGTTTACAAAAATGTACTTCAAATTAAATTATTTTATTTATACTTTCAAATAGCAATAATTTAAGCTTAATATTTTCAGTGCTTTCGTACGCTCCATTAAATGAATATACGTTTTTTTATTAAAAGATTCAAAAATATATATTTTTGGAAGGTATTTCATCATAAAGTACAGTTTACATACATAAATATTTTTTAGCAAAATTTCCATAGCTCCTAGTAAGGGCCATAGAGTCATAAATTCTGTTGAATAATCCTAATCTAATCTTTTTTTATTTATAAAAGTTTCAGTTAGTTTATGTGTTGAAATTAACTTTTTCACCGATTCCTACGAAAGCTTTAAGAGTTCCCAATATTTCTAATAATAACCAAGAAAGAAAGCGAACTTCGGGAGGCCGATGTTTATATCTCCTTGCAATTTGCAATTAAGATTCAAAGAATATAATTCTATTCTTTGAATCGATATTTTTATATGATAATTTTTTAGAAAAATCAAAATTTAAAAAACACGTAACTAAGCCAAAAAAGCATTAATTTTAAATCAGAAAGCTGTCCTGTGTTAGTTTTTAGAAGGTTAATTAATCTGCATACTCAATTTAAAATTTAAGAGAATTAAATTTTTCTTCAATTTTTGAAAATTTTAACGATGTAACCCCTTATCTTTTATTCAAAAAATTGAAAAAATTAGTTTTCTTTAAAATATACCTAGATCGACTCGGCTATCGATGCTGATCAAGAATATATATGATTTATAGGGTCGGAAATAACTCCTTCATGGCGTTTCAAGCTTTTGACTGAAATTATAATACCATTCTTTGAGTCTATATTTTTATTTGACAATTTTTTCAACAAATCAAAACTTAATTATAATACGCTGCAAAGGTATAACAACAAACAACGCTTGAGACCCAACAAAATTTCCACAATTTCCCGAAGTATTTCTAGAAATTGTAGAAAAAAAAAACAAACTAATAAAGAAAGCAAACCTCCCAGAGAGGTACTTGAAATTAAGTAGCTTAGATTTATGGCTCCCAAAATAAAACACTCGCTTACCAAGTGCCCAGTACGCGTTGTCAACAGTTTTATTTTTTTCACACAATATTTTTGAAAATAGGAATCTTTTTGAAGCCTAGATAATAAAGAAGTGTTAGCTATCCAGTTTATTATTAGGAAAAACACCACACAAACATACAAGCATATTTATTTATAATTCACAGTACTTAGATTAATCATCAAAGTATATTTTTGATTTTAGTGCAACCTTTAATCTCTGCTTTATTGTGAAGCGTCATAATATTCTAAATATCACTGCTAATTGAGATTTGTACATTTCTTGATAAAGCAGCTCCAATCTAATTAAAGTTGAGAGGGCCCGTGACATGATAATCAAGTGGTTTTATTACGGCTGGCAAACAATCGAATCAATTAAATCAGCAGGAGTACGGTGTGTCCTCCAGAAAACCATTTTTTAACTGATAAAAATAATTTAGATTTCTTAAATTAAGCAGACATCACTGTACTCTTCATGAAATGAAAATTATGTTCTCTGACAAAGTGCTAATTGCTTGATCTTGATTTGTTTATTCTGACACTAAGAGGGGAAAAGTTTTAAATTCAGTAAGCAATTATTAATTAAAGAAAGGCCAATGTTTACATAATAGAATTGTGACACAGGCATGGGGTAAATTATAAATTCCCAAGATTGTTGCTTATAAAAATGGCTCTTTATCTCCTTATTTAAATATTATTTTAATTACATAAATGTTGCAATATTTAATTTCCTGCTTTCCCGTTTCAGGTGTGCCGATTGGGTAAGCATGTGGTGGCCGATGGCCCAGTGGTGCGCCAGTTCCACGCCTCCTGCTACACCGCCTCCAAGGTGGCCCTGTCCAAGTTCGACTCGGACGTCTTCCTGCCGTACGAGAAGCTGAACAAGCGCCTGGATGTGGTCCGTGGTCGCCTCAACCGGCCGCTGACGCTCTCCGAGAAGGTGCTGTACTCGCATCTGGACGATCCGGCCAACCAGGATATCGTGCGCGGCACATCCTACCTGCGTCTGCGTCCCGATCGCGTGGCTATGCAGGATGCCACTGCCCAGATGGCTCTGCTGCAGTTTATCTCCTCCGGTTTGAAGAAGGTGGCTGTGCCGTCGACGGTGCACTGTGATCATTTGATCGAGGCCCAGGTCGGTGGACCCAAGGATTTGGCTCGCGCCAAGGACCTGAACAGGGAGGTGTACGACTTTTTGGCCAGCACATGCGCCAAGTACGGTCTGGGTTTCTGGAAGCCCGGCAGCGGCATCATCCATCAGATCATCCTGGAGAACTACGCCTTCCCCGGCCTGCTGATGATCGGCACTGACTCCCACACGCCCAACGGCGGTGGATTGGGTGGCCTGTGCATCGGTGTCGGTGGCGCTGACGCCGTTGACGTCATGGCCGACATCCCCTGGGAGCTGAAGTGCCCCAAGGTGATCGGTGTCAACCTCACCGGCAAGATCAGCGGCTGGACCTCGCCCAAGGATGTGATCCTGAAGGTGGCCGATATCCTCACCGTCAAGGGCGGCACCGGCGCCATCATTGAGTACCACGGCAAGGGCGTTGACTCCATTTCGTGCACGGGTATGGCCACCATTTGCAACATGGGAGCTGAGATCGGTGCCACCACCTCGTTGTTCCCCTTCAACCAGCGCATGGCCGATTACCTGAAGTCCACCGGACGCGGCGGCATCGCCTCTGAGGCGCAGAAGTACCAGGGCAAGATCCTGTCCGCCGACAAGAACTGCGAGTACGATGAACTGATTGAGATCAACCTAGATACTCTGGAGCCTCATGTCAACGGACCCTTCACTCCCGATCTGGGCCATCCCATCAGCAAGTTGGGCGATAACTCCAAGAAGAACGGCTATCCCTTGGACATTCGCGTGGGTCTGATTGGCTCCTGCACGAACTCTTCGTACGAGGATATGGGTCGCTGTGCCAGCATCGCCAAGGATGCCATGAGCCACGGCTTGAAGTCGAAGATCCCCTTCAACGTAACCCCTGGATCGGAGCAGATCCGAGCTACCATTGAGCGTGATGGCATCTCTGAGGTCTTCGACAAGTTCGGCGGCACCGTGCTGGCCAACGCCTGTGGCCCCTGCATTGGACAGTGGGACCGCAAGGATGTGAAGAAGGGCGACAAGAACACAATTGTCACCTCATACAACCGTAACTTCACCGGCCGAAACGATGCCAACCCGGCCACCCATTGCTTCGTCACCAGCCCCGAGCTGGTCACCGCTCTGTCCATCGCCGGTCGTTTGGACTTTAACCCCTTGACAGACGAGCTCACCGGCTCCGATGGCAAGAAGTTTAAGCTGAAGGCTCCCTTCGGCGATGAGCTGCCCGCCAAGGGCTTCGATCCCGGCCAGGACACATATGCCGCTCCCCCAGCGGTGAGATTTACTTATACATCCGTATTTCCTTTTCTTATACCATATTCCCATTTCTTTAGTCTGGCGACAATGTCAAGGTTGCAGTAGATCCCAAGTCGCAGCGCCTGCAGCTGCTGGAGCCTTTCGACAAGTGGAACGGCCAGGATCTGACCGACCTAACCGTGCTGATCAAGGTGAAGGGAAAGTGCACCACCGATCACATCTCCGCCGCGGGTCCCTGGCTGAAGTACCGTGGACATTTGGACAACATCTCCAACAACATGTTCATTGGTGCCACCAACTATGAGAACAATGAGATGAACAACATCAAGAACCAGCGCGACGGCTCCTGGGGTGGAGTTCCCGACGTGGCCCGCGACTACAAGGCCAACGGCATCAAGTGGGTCGCTGTCGGCGACGACAACTACGGCGAGGGCTCATCCCGCGAGCATGCCGCCCTTGAACCCCGTCACCTGGGCGGCCGCGCCATCATTGTTAAGTCCTTTGCACGTATCCACGAGACCAACCTAAAGAAGCAGGGTATGCTGCCTCTGACCTTCGCCAATCCCGCTGACTACGATAAGGTACGTTTGTATAGATTTCTGAAAAGTCGAAACATATTTCTAAATTTCATAAAATTACAGATCCAACCCACGAGCAAAATCTCCCTGCTCAACCTGAAGTCCCTGGCACCCGGCAAGCCCGTGGAATGCGAGGTGAAGAACGGCGACAAGGTCGAGAAGATCAAGCTGAACCACACCCTCAACGACCTGCAGATTGGTTGGTTCAAGGCTGGCAGCGCCCTCAACCGCATGAAGGAGCTGGCCCAGTAAATGTGGTCCGTGAAGCTACTTAAGACCCCTCTGTCCCAGCAGATCCAGGCGAAGATACACTCACACTCAACGCAAGCAATCGAGTTTATGGTATTGTTATTCAATTTTTTTTCAAATTGTTTTGATATTTTTATTTTGAGTAAACCGAAAAGTGTGACGTTCTTTTTCGAAAGTGTAACCGCGAGCGATGGCGAGAATTTGTAAAAGTTTTTATATATACCTATAATTATACACAAACATTATTATTTTTAATTCTTGCTATATACTTGTTCTTTGCGAATTTGTCCAGAGAAGCTCTGCAGATTGCCTCGACGATGATGATAAAGTTGATGATTTAGTGCGAATAAAACTCAAAGTGTAATACGTATTTAAACGATTCTTTTATTTACACAAAAACAACCTTAAAACGGACAATAAGAGCCACATCTCTCAATACATCCCTATGTCCCACTTTATTTTCACATTGATTATCTTAATTGTATCAATTATAAGATGTAAACCACAAACAGCGAGTTGATATTATAATTATATTATTATGTAGTGGAAAATAAAGCATGATATCAATTAGCAGAAGGTTTGTTTTAGTCCCAGGATGGGAGCTCTGCTGTTTGAATAAGAAGCTCTAAGGATTAACCAAAAGGGTGATGAGCCTAAGGCTAGCTCCGATTGTAAAATTCGAAACCCATCTATGATTTAGTCATATTAAACTTATTTGTTACCTTGAATATATGTCAGTAGAAACGAAAATCATTTGTTAAAATTATTTGTTCAAGCCTGTATTTCATTTATGGTAAAATTTAAGTAATACAAAATTAGTAGCCGCCACAATGAGTTACGGTCGCCCTAGCAGCACCTCTTTCATATCTGTCACGGCCTCTGAGGTTAGCGATTCGACGAGTGATAGCGGTATTTTCTTCACGCCCGGTCGGAAGCTTTTGAAAAGTTCAAAAATCAAATTGAAATTGATCGCCCTCTATGGCGACCATAAATGCTTGTGGAACGAGTGTCACAAGGACTTCTTCAATTTCGATCACAAGGCCAAGATCTGGGAGGCAATCGCTAATGAAATGCTAGTAGATTCACCGCCAGACTTCTGGAAGCATGCGATGCATAGGCTGCGATATAATGTCGACCTAGAACGTGTTCAAGAGCAGAAGGCCAAGTCTATGGGTGAAAACTTTAGTTCGAAGCTAAACTATAAGGATCATCTACATTTTCTGAATCACATTTTTTCTCGAGAAAAAGATTTTCCACATAGGGAGATCGTAAGTTAAAAGATTCTTTTTGGAGAACTGATAATGTATTTAAAATCCCAAACAGCCCTTGAATGCCCCATCCTCGGGTGTTACTCTGGAAAAGCCTCGATTGAAGCATACAAGACCCATTAAGGAAAAGCCCAAATCTGAAGCTAAAATCATCGAAAAGATGGCCAAGTTTGATGTTTTGAGGAATCACCATTGCACTCCCTTAATTCTGACACATGAAGCCTTTAAAAAGATGCAAAACATCACTAGCAGCGTGGACCATCAACACGTGGCCAGGGAGAAGCCCAATCTGAAGCCGAAACACGTTTAAATAGCTTTTTCGTTTTATTACATTTCTTGTATCATCATAATCGCCTTGTTGTTTTTTTTTTTTGTTTCCTGGTTGCATGCCATTCTTTAAATATAGACGTTTTTATATAACAATTCATAATTTTAGCTTAGAATATTTTTGTTTCGTACTCTTACAATCTTTTTTTGTTTTCTTTATGCCATTCGTCGGTACACACACTCCTCTGCTCCTCTATACAATTTTCAGAACTGATTTTTTGCAATTATTTAATATCTGTATCTGTATATAATATATATATATAATTTTTTATTTATATGTATAACTAAAAAATGCGTAAAATAATTGTTGTTGTTGGTTACGTGTGTGTGTGTGTGTGTGTGCACATTCCTTTTCACAAAAGGAACAAAACATGAAAATGTACATAATGTATTATTATAATTGTTATTTTTTGCGAGGCAAATTGTTTGCCGTCGTTTAATTTCGCTTTAATTACACAGACACGATCGATATTACATGAACCTGAATTTATTTTCAATCTTTTTCTCCGCGAAGTGGCACTCTCCTCCTCTAGTTGTGTATCTCAATTGCTCTCGTTTTACGTGTCTCTTTAAAGGCAGGAGCAGCTGCGCTTGGCCCCGAGAAGGCTAGGATCGTTCCATCGATCGACTCTCGAGCGCCCGCCGCTTATTGGTTGGTTGCTTGATTATTGTTTGTCCCTCGTCTACTGCTATGAAATGGCTGTTGAAAGTTGGTTTGGCTTGAACGCATCATTCCCACTCGGTGGTGCCCGGCGGCTTGGCGGTCAAGTCGTACAGGACCCTCGAGATTCCATCCAGCTTGGATATATCGTTCACAATTTGATTAAGGACCTGTCGGAGGGGAAATTATGGATAAAATAATCTAATTCGAAACTTGTTGAGGGATTCACTCACTTGCAATGGCAGTTGCACGGAGCCGGGCTCAGCGGGGACTCCCGTCATGAAATCGTTCGTAATGAAGGGACGCAGCACCACCGATCTTCTGCAGGAGGGCGTGCGATTGATGGGATCACGATCAAAATGCACGGGTATAAGAACGACAGGCATCTGTGAGATTTTTCGATACAGTCCAGCTTGCATAATGATCTAGGATTAAAATGATTAGTATAAACCCTATAGAAATCTTATAGACAAATTCTCACCTCATTGGCGATGGCATCGGCTTGTCGTAGCTGCGCCAACACCACCGTATTGAGTGTGGTGTGCGTGATATCCGTCACCAGATACTGCACGGGTTCGCCAAAGATGTAACATACACGGTTGACGTTGTGCAGGATACGTGGTATGATCTTTGCGAGGAAGAGCAGATCCTGCCAGTTGGGCTCCTGACTGGTGGACAGCCCGACCACGTAGCTGTAGGAGCGCTTGTCGCCCTGCACGCCCACTGATCGGATAGGCAGCAGGGTGGCCTGGATCTGTGAGTTGGCAGAGATTCGCAGCAGGTCTTTTTGCTCCGACTCGCTGGTGGCGCCTGTTACCCGGTTGATCAGAGCATGATTCTTCTGCAGCTTATTTTTGTAGTCCACAATCACGCGTACAATGACCTGAAGTAATCATTTAGTTAGATTTTAAATCGTTGGATTTATATGGTTTACTTGCCTGTGTCTCCGAGTAATCCTTTTCCATGTAAGCCTCCTCGGCGCAAAGCACGCGTATGGCCAGGCCGGGACCGGGGAAGGGCTGTCGCTCCACCAGCTCCGGTGGCAGACCCAGATCGTTGCCCAGATCACGCACCTCATCCTTGTGGAAGTCGCACAGTGGCTCGACAACACGTCCCGCGTTCCGAAGTTCCCTTTAGATAATTTATAGAGAGTTAGTTACACTTTTAAACTTAATTTAAAGTTTTTACCTAATCAGATCCGTGTCATTGTGATGCGTTTTGATTGTTTCTGCATTCGTGCTGACCAAATTCGAGGCAGACTCAATCAGATCCGGTCGGAGCGTTCCCTGGGCAAGTAGCACCTCCTCGGGCTTCAGTTTCAGTTCGGCCACTACATCATTGGTTACCTTGACGAATATATCACCGATTATCTTACGCTTCTCCTCCGGATTGTAGGTCTGACAGAGCATTGGCGTCTCTACCACGGAGTATTGGCCGGGCCGCTTCACCTGCGTCGTGCCCTTGAGGAACGTATAGCCTTCCTTGCGAACGATTAGCTCGATACCGATATCGCGCAGCGAACGCTCCACCTTTTCACTTTCGTTCTGGCGCATGAAACCTGTGAATTTACGATTAAAGATGAATTAGGTGTTTTCAGAGAAGAGCCTTATTGATAAACTAGCCTTAAATAGGGGTGACAGCGACATAAACTCGCCAAACGACGTCTTAAAATACGACATAATCTTGATAGAAATTTGCACTGGGCAAGTTTATGTCGATGACTTAAGTAACTATGCCCTAGAATAAGTTTATAAATAAACAGAAGACTAAATTATTTAACCTAAGATTAAAAGAGTCATACAATTGCCGAAAATGTATTTTTTCTTATCTATATAAAGTGTTATATTTGAAAATTCTCCCACTATTTCATACCATTATCTACATGCACGGCAATTATCTGATTAGGATGCAGGGCACGGCGTAGCAAGGCTGCACAGACACTGGAATCCACGCCCCCGCTGACCAGCAGCTACAAAAAGGTATAGATATGTTCACTTAGATATGCAACTCTCTGTTAAGAGATTGAATGCATTTGCTACTCACCAACACTTTATTTGTGCCCACTTTCTCTCGGATATACCGTATGCACTCCTCCTTCCGGCTGCCCATGGTGAAGTTGGGCGTTAATTCGCAGATCTCGTACAGGAAATTTGATAGCATCTGTTTGCCATTGATGGTGAGATCGACCTCCGGATGGAACTGGACGCCATAGATGCGCAATACCTCGTTGTAAATGGTCGTAACGATCCGATTTGTTGACCAGCCACCCACTTTCAGCTTCTCGCCCACTCGCTCCACGCTATCGCCGTGAGTTAGCAGTACGGACTGTGTGCGGCTAAGGCGACTGCGGGCAAAGCGAAAGATATTATCATTATAATGAAAGCATAAACTTGGTAGAAATATCAAAAGATATATGAATCGATATGTTAGACCACGTGTAGATCAGTTTATAGACTTGAACTAAACTGAACTGTTCTTGGTATTAAGATTTCTCTGGCAGCATTGTATCAGCGCTTAACTAGACTCAATCAACTCAAGCACTTTCTTGTTGCTGCCACTATATACTATATAATCCTTGTGCTCACCTGAACAGTGGACACGACGTCACAATTTCAATGTTCTGTTGACCATCCTCCCGCACATCTGTCTTGAGCACAGTGCCTCCGAACTCTTTGTTGATCAGCTGCATGCCATAGCAGATACCCAGCATGGGTATCTTCAACTTGAATAGATCGGGGTCATAGCTGGGCGCATCATCGGCATAAACGGAATTGGGACCGCCGGATATGATGATGCCACGGTAGCCATTGTTGCGTATCGTGGCCGCTGGCGTGTCCAGTGGCAGGATGTCAGATTCAACGAGCAGCTCGCGGACCTTGCGATCGATAACCTGAAATGAAGACCATTAGCATTAGTAAAAGATCAGCAAAACCTTAGTGCTTTGGGCACTTTTTGGTTCTGGGAATGAGCTCACCTTGCCGTACTGTGCTCCCGCATCGAGTATAACAACCTTATCGTGCCGCAGGCCGTTCTCCGCTGTGCCCAGAAATATGTTTGAGTTCATTTCTTTATCGTTGCAGCACTGCAAAAAGAGCAAAATGTTGAGTGTGTCAGTGTCAGCTTCTGGTTGGTAATTGCTAAAACAAAGACTGAATCTCGACTGGCTAGCTGGGGTCGCCTCTATCGCTTATTTATGCTCCAATTGTGGCTGCTGCTGCAATTGAATCTAAAGACACAAGGCTAAAAGCTGACTGGGCTGGGAGGAGGTGGCTAAAATTGGAGGTTACGCTAAGGGTTCTCGGTGGGATTAGTGGGGGGTAGAGTGGCTCACATACCGGCAATATCTTGTGGAGCACTCGCAGAAACATTCAACATGCAGCGGACCCTGGAGGACGCTCTACGGTAGACAACAAACATTGGCAAACAATATTCCGTCACAGAACGTTGAAATGTGTGGTTCAGCAATGGTTGGAAAGTGGAAAAGTGTAAAGAAAACTCCAATGCGAAAAATACAAGCGAGCAAGTGAAAAAAGCAAGGCCGAAAACAGGCGACGCCTACGAAAAATGAGTTGAGGTTTTGTGGTGACGGCGATTGCGATTTGTATACCCTTTCAAAAGGTTATAAACGATTTGATAAGACCATTGGTAACGTGGTAAAGACTATTTCCATATGAGAAATATTATTAAGAATAATTATTATCAATATAAATAACTTTGTTGAAAAGATTTAATTAGAATTATTAAAAAGATATATATCATTATCAAGAGATACTTTGACCAAGTTTAATAATGATCTCGAATTTCTTGCATACTATAATGAGTTACACCTGGCAAAGCGTATAAAATACGTCGGCTAACCAAATTAGGCCTGTATTGTCGTACTACGAAATTCGTACATATTTCGGATAATATAAAATACAATTTGCGATGAAAGAATGACGAGGAAGAAGAAGAAAGAGGCGTGTGGGGTGGGGGGCTGCCGGCTACTGACCACCAGATGACAGGCGAATATGCAGGAAAGAGCGTAAGCAGCGTAACGGCAAATGAGAGTGAGAGCGGCTAGAGAGCATAGAAAGAAGAGAGAATTGCGTGCGTACGATAAACGAAAACAGAGAAAGGAAGTAGAGAAGAGGGAACAAGAAAATGCGCAAGGAAAATGACACAAAAATAAACAACAAAAAACGGTCAAAGACATCAAAAAAACACTCAAATGCCTTGGCAACTCTGCAAGTTTTCTTAGATTTTTCACAACGAGCAAAACGAGGCGACTCCCGGGGTTAAGGGTGCATTAGGTCACCGATGCAATGCGAAGCCTGTGATGTAAGCTGCACGCTGCCACTCCCCCTCTGCTCTCTGCCTCCCCGCCCCTTATCTTTTGATAACAAGCCAGAGGTTATCAGATGCAACAACAACAATAATAATAACGGGAGGCCTCCTCGTGGTGTGCTTGTAACCCAATACAGAGCCACATCACACCGACGAGGCACACACACACACCAATTCACGTGGAGCCGCCTGCAAGCGGCGCTTATAACCACAAAATGGCCACGAGATGCGAAATGTTTGCAAAATAAATCAGCGAGAATGGCAAATGCGGTTAAAGCCGTTAACTAGTAGGAATGGAGTGAGCGGTGGGGCGGTGCGATGCGGTGTGGGTGGTGGTGCTGCTGCTGAGCCGCCTGACCGAGTCCAGAGATCTCCGCCAGATTTGCCAACGTCCTTTCTTACCTGCACTCTGCTCTGTGGCCTGGTAGGCGGTTCCAGAGGTGGGCGGGGCGCGGGCGGAAAACTTTATGCTTAAACACTAGTGCGCGATCCGTTGTTGGCGGTCGTCGTCCCCCGGGCGCTCCTCTCTTCGCCACACTCTTTTCCTCTTTCTTCGGCTGCTGCTGCTGCTACCTTTTTGCTTTTTAGCTTTTCCGCGGCGGCTTGGCTTTGCAGGCTACTTCTTGCACCACGGTTTTTAACACTCTTGTTCGGCCCTTCGACGGCTGCTATTTGGCAGCTTTGAGGCTCTTTTATTTCCTTTTCGCAATTTTTTTCGTGAATTAAAGCCGAAAGATGACTTATTGACGAGCAGTATGACCGGAACTTGAAAGCGAAAAAATGTGGGTTGCGGCTAAATGAGAAAAAATACGGAAGTGTGGATGGAAAATTGAAAAATACCAAACCGATATATCGGTGGGATTTACTGTGTGATTTATTGAATAACTCTAAGAAACAAAGTATTGAGTGTGTTTTAAAAGAAACGCAATTGCCATTTTATATTTAATTTTCGCCATTTAATTGAAAAAAAATACAAATATTCTACAGTACATACGAAATGGTCTTTGCAGCCGGCCAGTGTTGGTTAATTCCATTAGCTAGCTGTTTTGCAGAACTGAATTAGTGCGGTCGCTGAGCCCGCCAAAAGTGATTTTTTACCGCGGATTTAGGAAAACTCGTTGAAAAAATAATATAACGCGTGAAAAACTTGATATAAAGTCGATCTAATGAGTCCCACTAATGCGTCGCAGCCAGATCTCAGCATCGACGATGAAGACGAGATTCTGGCACTGGAGAAACTGCTGGGCGCAGCGGAAGATGACAATGCAAACGCAGCGAAAAGTGAAAAACCGGAGAAACCCACTTTGGACACCGCAGTGCCAAAACTGAGGGAAGACAGCAGTTTTGCGGATGCATTTAGCTATGAAAAAACAGTTAAGCCAGCGAAAAAGCCCATTAAGGAGGTCAAAGAGGGCACGAAGGAGCCGGAGCTAGACTCTTCCGACGACGAGGAAGTCAAGAATTTCCTGGAACGCAAGTACAATGAGTATGGAAGTGACATCAACCAGAGCCTGAAGCAGCAACGGGAGAACGCCCACGAGTCACGGGTGGCCAGGGAGGTGGATCAGGCCTTGAAGGCAAACACAAAGCTGGTTACCTCCACACCACAGGCGCCGCTGAAGAACCCCCACAATCCCATTAAGCGCCAGTCTGCGGTGAGCAGCTCATTTCAGAGGCCACCCACAGCTGCTGCCGCCGTGTCCTCGTCTTCCCAGTCAAGTGCTCCCGTTTCTGCGGTTTACACGGATCCGGTGTTTGGCCTGCGCATGATAAATCCCTTGATCTCAAGCTCACTCCTCCAGGAGCGCATGGCTGGTAGGAAATCAGTGCCCTTTGCTGGTGTAGCCTTTCACATTGAGCGCGGGGACTTGGCCAAAGATTGGGTTATCGCAGGAGCTCTCGTCTCGAAAAGTCCTGTAAAGAACACCAAGAAGGGTGATGCCTTCTCAACGTGGAAATTGTCTGATCTACGCGGCGAAATCAAGACCATATCAATCTTCCTGTTCAGGGAGGCGCATAAGTCGCTGTGGAAGACGGCGGAGGGCATGTGCTTGGCTGTATTGAATCCCACAGTCTTTGAGCGGAAAGCTGGTAGCTCCGATGTGGCTTGCCTCTCTATCGACACCTCCCAGAAAGTGATGATTCTGGGACAGAGCAAGGATCTGGGCACTTGCAGAGCCACAAAAAAGAACGGAGATAAGTGTACATCAGTGGTTAACGCCACCGACTGCGACTATTGTGTGTTCCATGTAAAGCAGGAGTATGGAAAGATGTCCCGCCGTTCCGAGCTGCAGTCTGCTACCGCGGGACGTGGCCTCAACGAGCTGAGGAACAAGGTGTTGGGTGAGTGTGTCAAATATACACTTAATATTATCAAAGTTAATAGGGTTTCTTGTTTAAAATAGGTAAAAATGAAGTGTTTTATGGCGGCCAAGCCTTCACTGCTGTTCCCGCCAAGAAGAGCGCCAAGCTGATCAACAAGGAACGCGATCGTCTGAGCAAACTGGCTGGCTACGATGTCTCACCGTTTGCCCATGCTGTTGATCATGCCTCTAAGCCCAAGACAGCAGAGAAGCCACAAGTGCCATATGCAGAGCGTACTGGACCCATCTCCCGCTTGGCTGGCGGAGTGGAGGCTTCGAGTAAGCAGCGATACCAAGATCTAGAACGTTTGCGTCTGCTGAAAGCTGAAAATGAGCGATTTGAAAAGGAAAAAGCGGCAAAGGGTCATGTTCTAGGAGGAGGAACTAGTACAAGCCAGACAACACCCAGCAGACCAGCGCCAAGCACCCCGACCACACCCATTACACCAGTGCCAGATAAGTTCAAGAATCGCGGCTTCTCCTTCGACGCCAGCCTAACGCCCAAGCTCTCAGGCAGCGAGAACTTTTCCTTTGAGATCAACGTGGGCCCCAGGCAGGCGGCCAGCGCCAAAATGAAGGCAGCAGCGCTGCTTAAAAAGAAGCCACTGGAGAAAGTCAATCCCAACTCCACAAGAGGCACGGAAACGGGCAAAAGGCGGGCCATCGATGAGCTCAATGAAAAGTTCTCCAACAGCGCCAAGCGTCAGAAGATTGAGGAAGAGGATCGCGAACTAATGCGTAAATCCCGTATCGAAAAGATCATGGCCGCCACCTCAACGCACACAAATCTTGTGGAGATGCGTGAGCGTGAGGCACAGGAGGAGTACTTCAACAAGTTGGAGCGCAAGGAGGCCATGGAGGAGAAGATGCTAAGCACTTACAAGATGCCCTGCAAGGCCGTCATTTGCCAAGTGTGTAAATACACTGCCTTCTCGGCCGCTGATCGGTGCAAGGAGGAGAAGCATCCCCTAAAGGTGGTCGATGCTGAGAAACGCTTTTTCCAGTGTAAAGATTGTGGAAATCGTACTGCTACTGTATTTAAACTGCCCAAGCAGAGCTGCAAGAACTGCAAGGGTTCAAAATGGGAACGGGCGGCTATGATACGTGAAAAGAAGGTGCTTACCGGCCGCGAGTCCCTGTCCGTGCGTGGTGACGAGGAGTGCTTCCTGGGCAGTGTGGCCAACAGTGCTAATCTCAATCTTTTAGTTCCCGACGAGGAATAAACCAGGCAAGATTTTGATTATTACTTTTTATAGTTTAGGTTTATTTTATGTATTTTATGTATATTAAGTTTATTAGCAAATATTTACAGTCTGTTTTTGATGGCTATTTGGCATAAATAATTAAGTACAGGACTTTCCTTTTCTAAATAGAAGTTTCTGTGCCTGTGAGAGATTGCTGGTGCAGGCTATAAATATAGCAGAGATGTACCAGGTGTACGCAGTAATGATAATATTGATTGTGAGAATCCTTTAAATAAATTTGATATCTTAGATTCGTGACTGAATGCAACAAAATCAATGAGATTTAATGAAATGAACTCTGGGAAAGTTTACTAAAGTTTTAAAAATTATAAATCACACTTAGCTGGTCATGACTCCTTAGTTTCTTAAGTTATACGTACATTATTTTATCAAATATATTTTTAATAAAACCTTTAGCAAGCAGGCACTATCTTGGAGCTCTTTTCGAAGCACAATTAGACATATATAGTTTGAATATATATATAAAATATGGTATATTTTATCCTATATTTTGTAGGATTTGTACAAAACTTGATTTCTCTTACCACTAGTTTAGGCAAGTTAAGGTTTATATGATTAGTTATTTATAGTTTATAGTTATAGTTAAATTAGAACCTAAGAACGGAATTTACAAGTGCTATCTTTGGTTAATTCTTTCTCTAAATGTCGGGTAATATTCGAACTTGCATTCGTTTCGCTTGGAATCCCTTTTTTTGGCATTGGCATAAAGCTATGAGACTAAATTTGATAAACTAAAACTAATCAACAAACATTTTGAACTAAAAAGCAGGCGCAGTTAAAATGTGAATTTAGTGAAAGTGGAAACTATACAAGGTCAGGTTTGGGAAGGCACTTCCTAAACAGCATCTCCTCCTAGCTGTTCTGGCAACCCGGTTTCCGCTGTCTCTTTGAGGTTTAGCAAGCTGGAAAATCGAAAGGATATAGTCTTGGACAGATGCTTCTCAAAGTCCCTGCTGTCCAGATTGTCGGGTATAAGGCTCCGATTGGTCATGTCCAAATAGGAGCGACCCCTCTTCACGGGCACCGAGTAGTGCGGCAAGGCGTTGGCCCCATTGTTCATGTTGCTGTAACTCGGTGAGCAGCAACTGGACTTGCGTATGTTCAGTGGGAATCTCATATCGTTCTCGTAACGTAGGACCTGCTCCTTGGCAGTGGCATCGATCAGGGGGCGAGGCAGATCGTAGCCCGGGGGAACGCTTGAGGCCGTTGGCATCTCCGATTCCGATTGGTCATAGCTAGTGCCTTGGTCATGGATATCGTAGGCTATTTTGGGCGGACACCATAGGTGATCCAAACACTCTGGTTCCCCCAAGTCCGACGAACTCATCAGGGCGGACTCATCACCGCAGTAGAGAGGATTCGAGACGGCATTCGTCTCCAGATCAATGTACTTTGCATTGTTGCCCAGCAGTTTCTCAAACTCGGCGGCCAGGAACTTGAACGAGGGCCGGGCATTGGGCTCATCCGCCCAGCAGGTCCGTGCTATGGAGTACACAGCCTCCGAGCAGTTCTCTGGCCGTTCCATTCGATATCCTGTCTTTAGAAGGGACCATAGATTTTGCGGGGGAATGCCAGGATAGGGAGAGGCACCCAAAGTGATCACTTCCCAGCAGAGAACGCCAAAAGACCAGACGTCCGACTTGCTAGTGTAGACGTGGTCGGCCAGGGATTCGGGAGCCATCCACTGGAAATGAGGAAGGGTTATGTTTACAGGGTTTTTGGGTATATAATTTAGGATAGGATAGAATTTACCTTTACAGGCACACGATCCCTTGAACGCTTCAAGTAGGCATCATCTTCGTAGACGTCTCTGGTTAGGCCAAAGTCAGAGATCTTGCATATTTTGCCATCCGCCAAGAGGACATTCCTGGCGGCCAAATCGCGATGAACCAACTATAAATAAATAATTCAAAAGAAAAGGTTATTACTGAAGGTTATCTCTCTCCTGAGGACACTGTCTTATTCTTGTTTTATCAAGGGGCACAGTCCGATATGAGTCTGATTATAAACCCACCTTGAGCTCGGTGAGGTAGGCCATTCCCTTGCAGATCTGCCAGGCAAAGGTGAGCACCATCTTGACGTTGACAGGCTCCACGCCATCCGCAAAGTCCACGCCGGCACACTCGATCTTCCGGCTGAGACGCAGATAGCTTCTCAACGATCCATAGCGTGCATACTCAATGATTAGGAGCGGTGCCTCCGTGGATTGGTTGCAGGCTCCCAAAAGTTTGATGACATTTGGATGCGAGACCTCTTGCAAGAGCTGGAACTCAGAAAGCAGAGCCATGTACTCCACAGAGTTGGCACCCTTTTTGAGCATCTTAACAGCCACCGTAGTGACTCCATTCAGGCCAGCAATATCGGTGGCATAACCCTTCAGCACCTGACCGAACTCTCCCTCTCCCAGGACAGTGTCCAACTGGAGCTTCTCCCTCGGGAACTCCCACTTGGCATCGCCACTCTCGAACTTGAAGCCACCTTGGAGCGGCATTAGGGGTAGATCACCGTCTGCAGCCTCGGGAAGGGAGAGCTTGCCATTAGGGATCATAGATTGCTTGCCCAACCGTCGCTTGAGCATCTTTCTCTGGGCAATGAGCAGGGCGAGAAGCAGCAGAACGAAAACCATGGGACAGCTGATCACGAAGAACATGCAGGAGCGATCGCACTCGAAGCCGGCTACGTTGAGTACACCCAGAAGCAGGGGATCCTGCAGGGACTGTGGAGGATCGCCCAAGGCACCTCCTCTCCTTTCCAGGACAGGTTCCGCCGGGTCTGTTTCGTTTTTCCGCTTACGTGGCTTCTTGGCCTTGGGTTCCGCATCCAAGGGAGCGCAGGAACACTTGCCATTGTCCTCACAGAAGCATGTTCCCGATCCGCTGTAGATCCCTAGCTTGTTGTCGTTACTTATCTGGGCACCCATAAGGTTATCCTGCGAGGTGCAGTCCTGGGGACAGGCCATAGGGTTTAGTTCCTCCAGGGGATCACAAACATGATCGGGACAGTGGCGAGCTTCAGGCACACAGGATCCAAACTTGGTGCTAAACATGGCTGCATGAGAGCCCCTCCACTCACACGATCCCCCGCTGGTGGCCAGGCCACAGAAGCGGATGCACTGCGACTGGTACTTGACCTGGGCGCAGGTTTGCGAAGCTGACTTGATCTTAAGTTCGCAGCTGGTGTTATCCGGTCTTCCATGGATCAGGTGTATATTTATCACCCGGACATGGGAGAGTCGCTCCTTGTCTATCCAGGTTATGTTAAGGAAGTATATCGTCTCGGGGGCCTCCTCAAGAGCCTTGGGATTCTTCACATAGATAATGCCCGATGTCTGGGTAATGCCAAAGGCTCCGCTGCGATCCTCCACGATGTCAAACCGAATGGAACGGGATCGCATCAACTGCTGGAAGCTCTCCGGCTGGGTGACTCGGTAGTAGGGCGACGCGGTCCGGAACACAGACACATCCTTTTCGTAATCTACGGATACTGGACCCCGGGATCTTCCGTTGCCAAAATCATTATCGAACCTCTGCTGCTGCTTTAGAGGCAAAGCCTGGGGCAACTCCTCTCGATCCGTCTCATGAAGATTGTCCAGGTTCACGTGGTAACAAATGTAGGCCGTGGCAGACATGGCCTCGTTGTTGGTGACGATGGTGAGGTCGCGGGCCTCCAGGGAGACACAGTAAGGGGTTTCGCGGAGCATTCCTCTGCGGACGAAGCGGAGTTCTGAAAAGGGAAATATATATTCTATATATGTATTTATTCCCTTAAGAATCTCTCTGAACTTACGGCAACTAACGATGGTGTGCGGCCTGCCCGTGTGATCCGCCTCATAGGCGTGGCAATCCGGATGAAACAGTCCGTTTGAGTCGTTGTGCACCGCATAGACCAGGTGAGCATTCGCCGCCAGTGTGTCCTTGTCCACATAGATGACTTTCTCACCCGCTGCCATGTTCTGGAAGGAAGGGCAGAGCACAAATTAGAGGTTGCTTCATTAGCATTTACTGACCACCGCTAATTAAATTCCACTTGGCACCTTTGCCACCCCCTGGCAAATTGCAGCACGCTGCCCTCCAAGGATGCGCTCTTGGTGATTAGCATTTTCATTTGCGCACAAGGTCAGGCTGGGGTTTCACACTTCCTCGAGGGACCTGACATTCCCCACCCAATGGAGCAGGAGGATTACCAACCCAAAAACCCTTTTTTAATGCATCCCCAGGGCAAAGGACATTAGCAAGGTGTCTGTCTGCGGAGGAGTTAGGCTTTTGTTGGGAATGGTGGGTCATTGTTTTAGAATAATAATTGGGTTGAGACATAAGCCCCTTGCAGGTAAATATATTGTGTTGGGAACGGAGGATGGACTTCCAAGGACAACTGAATAATTCCAAGGGGAATGATGTGTTTGTTTCAAATTTTAATTAAAATAACTAATTAAGGATTGCGAGTTATACTATTTAAGCTGCTATATTGGGTAGTACATTTTTGGGTTTGATGTTCTTCAATTTCCTAGATAAAACCCTAAACCTATCTATAACTATACATCTCCAATCTAAACAGCTGACAAACCCAGTTAGGAATATCAGCCACACCTAATGGCAACAGGCTTTTGTTCAGTTTATTATATGGAATTGGACATGTCGCCAGCACTTTCCATAAAATAAAATGTACATTATTGTGGCTACATAATTTGAATGTAGCGCAATTTGTAATGGTCGCACTTTAGTGCAGAACCAATTACTCCAGTTGAAGGGAGGGCAGGAGGAGTACTATCTGCAGGATGGTCTGACACAGTTCGCCAGATCCTTGGGGATAGGCTTGGCTTGTTTCGGACACGACAACATAATTTACTCCAGTGGCAACTTTAAGGGATCTCCCCCATTGAAGTCACTCTCTTTGTGCACCAGCACCAGCTCCAGCTCCGGCTCGTGCTCCAACTCCTGCTCCTATTCTTTTCCCTTCCTGTCTGTCATGCTCCAATCATAAAAGCCCATAAACGTTACGCGTTTTTAATGGCAACATATGAGCGTCAGAGCTGGGGGAGAGTTGGAGTCGGAAGGAAGTCGCGGTTGTGGCCAACTTTATATATTAGGCAGCGTTTCCCTCAACCCCCAAATATGTGGTCGGACCCAGACGTGGTAATGGCCAAATAATGGCAGGGTGACCGGAGTTGAGACTTCCTTTGATGGGTTCTTCCAAAGCACTTACAAAAGTTTCTGGATTTACTTTAGATATTAATAAAAGAATTTGTATTATTATTTTTGAGCTGAGGTGTTGTTTTAAAATTAGTGAAAGAAATTCCTGAAACAAAAAATCTGTAGAAAAAATATTTAAAATTGTCTACCACTAGTAAGTTTCTTATATTAGGCAATAATTTTCTTTAAGTGCACCTGCCTTGGTTGCGTGTCAAGGGGGCGTTCATCATGGACGAATTCAATAAGCCCGCACCCAGTGAGCGACCAGACAGCCGGCAGACGAATGTCTGGGCAGGGTCTGCCTGCAGGGTACCACCTTCCCCGTGAATCCTCATCCCCTAGAAGCCCCTCAAATATCTCTCAAAAATCTCACAAAACTCACCTCTTGAAAGTAGGGCTGATCCAGGTAGAAATCGAACCTGGAGTCGCTCTCCTGCAACTTGGGTCCGTTGTCATTCCGATCGAGTAATTTGATATCGAAGCTGCGCGTGAATTTCCTCTGTTCCCGCGCGGATAGCTTCACCGTGCAGGTGATCCCCACCAGCAGCTGTCCTGCCCTGGCGTTCAATCCATTTAGCTCGTCATGATCCAGGGGCATCCTTGTGTAGAGACGATTCTGCTTCAGGACAAAGTGAGAGCTGCCGGCGGTGAGGATGTAATCCAGGGAGACGTGCGGACACAGGTACTTGGCGGCCCGCGAGTTCAGGGCTCCTATTAGCACTGGTTCGAAGGAGTCACGCCGACGGTACTGACCCTGCGACTCGGCCACACTGTACTCGGCGCTGCTCCAGAAGCAAATGTGCTCCAGCTCGGAGCAGTAGTCCTCCAGTGACTGCGGCACTACCTCCAGCGTGAGGTGCGATATGGGCAGCAGCTCGTGATCCGGTTGATCCCGGGGAAAGGCGGTCACCACATACTGGGTGCTGGCATTCAGGGGCTTGTAATCGGTTCGCATGTATATCTCCCCAGAGGAGCTATTGATCCGGAGTAAGGCATTATCCTCCAGACTGTAGATGTAGTCACTGGCCAGTCGGTTGCTCGCCATTCGGCGCACTTGGAACTGGGCCAGCGGGATCTTGGAGAAGATGCTCTCCGATTCCTCGTTGATGGGCAGATTGAATTTCACCGACGTGCTGGGAAAGTAAACATCGACGGGGCTTGCTGTGGGGAAAATGAGAGGAAAAATTGAGAAAATCAGGGGGTTGGAAAATCCAGTTAATGTCTCCGATGGCGTCATGTCAAGCCGGGGGGTTTGAGTGAAGTGGGTGTGAAGTGTTTGGGTTAGTGGTGACGCCTCGCCTGATGCTGCCACAAGTGGTTGCCACAATTGACCCACTCAGTGAAAGAAGAGGCGGTTTTTCGATTCCATTTGCGGATTAATATTCACTAGCCAATGGTTTGGGGTTTATATAAAAACTTTCAAACCTAATAGTAAAAGTCTTTAAAATATATATTTTAGAGTTATCATTTAATTTGGAAATTTTATTTATGGTTTAAACTTCAATTATTAAACTCCTTAAATATATTTAAGCACAAACTTCTACAAGTTTCCCAGACTTCAATCTCTATCACAACCAAAGTGCCAACCCCTCCAAATAATATATATATTCATTCCCGAGGGTTGGTATCATATTTTTTTTGGGGTTTGTTTGCCCATCATCATCATCAGCATCAGGGGAGGAATGGGGAGACACGCTTGACAGTCGTCATCAAATCCAATCAAACGATTTAGTTTAATAAGTCCGAGTTGACCTTAATAGGGAGACAGCAAGAGGTGGCTTCCCCAAGACCCCGTCCAACAGGGCGTATGCGTAATTCGATAAGATATTCCCATCCTAATGACACACGATTGTGTTGTGTGGCCGTGTGTTTGCATAAGAGTCAGAGTCCAAAACAAGCGATAAATAAATATAATACAGATATTAGTTATTAGCATATGGGTTATCAAAATGACGCCTGTTCCCTTTTCTGTCCTTTCCCCCTCTGGATCTATATTATTTATGTATTGTTACCATCTGAACATTGGAGTGTCGGCGTCATCAAGTTGCGTATTGATTTTGTGATAGCGATAAGGCTGGGTTTTTTTTGGTCCGGCGGAAAAAATACAGTCCCAAGCATAATTGGTTACAAATTTTCGACCCTTGTTTAGTTGGTTCTACGCCCAATTTTATGCCACACAATGTGGAGCAAACCATATAGGGGGTAGGGAAGGAACTCTTGTAATGTTATGGTGTCAATGGATGACGAGTGGGTGAAGTTATGGCCTTAATAGGTTGAATAAATAGAAATTAAATGCATTGAAGTTCAACTGATTTATGTCGAGTGGGTAGTTAATATATTGATCAAATTATGTTGGGAAGGGAGTTGTGTCTCATTATTCTTATCGAGGTTATTAACTGTTTAAATAGGGTTATAAATAGTTAGGTTTCGTATAAATAATTAATTGAAAGCCGTGCAAAATAATACCTTTAAATTAAATATATGTATAAGAAAGTATATATATTTAATTTAATTTAAAACAAGAGGGGAAACTAAAAAACTCATAACTAAGCCAAATATGCATTAATTTTCATTCAAGAGGCTGTCTTATGTTAGTTTTCGTTAGGTTAATAAATCTGCATACTCAATTTAAAATTTACAACAATTTTATTTTTTGCCAATTTTTGACAATTTTAATGAAAATTTCGAAAATTTTGAAAAAAATCAATTTTGGCCGGACATAGCTAGATGAACGCGCCTGTTGATTCTGATCAAGAATATATATGATTTATAGAGTCGGAAACGACTCCTTCATGGCGTTTCAAGCTTTTGACTGAAATTAGAATACCATTTTTGAGTAGATATTTTTGTATATTTTTATACGACATTTTTTAGTATTATCAAAACTTAAAAAACTCATAACTAAACCAAAAAAGCATTAATTTTAAATCGGAAAGCTGTCCTGTGTTAGTTTTTAGAAGGTTAATAAATCTGCATACTCAGTTTAAAATTTTTAAAAATTAAGATTTTGGCCAATTTTTGACAATTTTAATGATGTAACCCCTTTCCTTTTTTTGAAAACTTCGAAAATTTTGAAAAAAAAATCAATTTTGACCGGACATAGCTAGATCGATTCGACTTTTGATGCTGATCAAGAATATATATGATTTATAGGGTCGGAAACGACTCCTTCATGGCGTTTCAAGCTTTTTACTAAAATTAGAATACCATTATTTAGTAGATAATTTTGTATATTTTTATGACATTTTTTTAGTAATATCACAGTTAAAAAAACTTATAACTAAACCAAAAATGCATTAATTTTAAATCGGAAGGCTGTGCTATGTTAGTTTTTAATAGGTTTATAAATCTGCGTACTCAATTTATATTTTGAAAAAATTAAAATTTTGTATCCAATTTTGACAATTTTAACGATGTAACCCCTTAAAAAAATTTTGAAAAAATTAAAAAAAAAAAAAATTCTTTGGGAGATGGTTAGATCGACTCAGTTTTTCATGCTGATCAAGAATATATATGATTTATAGGGTCAAAAATAACTCCTTCGTTGTGTTGCAAGCTTCTGACTAAAATTATAATACCCTGTTAGAATAAAAATAATGATTATTAAGGAAGTTGCTAAGCGCTTTTCACAATCGTCATTCTCATTGACAAATGTTCTTTAAAATTTCTTTCTTTTTCCTAACAGTCTCCTAGCACTAATTTATTTCTTTTTTCATGACTGCCTTATTCTAAGGACATGAAGACCCCTTTAAATTTCCCTTTAATCTCTGTTTACAAATCTTTTTATAATTCCTCGCTATAATTTAAAACAAAGTGCGACTAGAATCGTTTCCTTGGAGCCATTTTCCCTATATACTATATACTCTGGTGAAGCACATGGTACTTAATCAGGGGCCAACGTTTCAGCCATAAACAGGGACTGGCGCCATCATTTGCTGGGAATCGGCTAAGGACGAGTGCTGGCATAATCCTGTTAGGGATTCCAGTTTCCTCCTCCGGTACACGCATATATTACTAAGACCGCTGACAGCATTAATATATATATTTCTTGTGGGTGGCTCGGTCCCTTGTGGGGCGCCAAAAAACACGCATTTAAAATGTCATTATAAATGCGCGCGTGTTTGTGCCTGGCTGATATACATATTTTATCAGCATTTTTCGCATGCCTGGGCGTCAGCAATTGTAATGAACACATTTTATTATTTATAATGTGTACTATATGCTAGAGGCCATATCAAGGAGGAGTAACCAGGAAATTTCCCATTCCCACACTCTTTTATTTCGTTTGTGGTGGAGGGTGGAGTGTGCTGTGTTTGGTTACCTCTCGAAAGCTTGGCCATAATTATGACAGGCATTTAGTGTGGATGGCTGCCGGTGGGTCGGAGGTATCCAATTAGCGGCTTTTTATTCATTTATTCCAACTGTTTACATTTTTCCCTCTATATGCCGGGTGTGTGAGGCTTGATTTGGTGGGGAACAGTCACTTTATTTTATTGGAGGTCCCCTAACTTGGTTTTTTGTGAACTTCCTGCTAGTTAGTTGAGTTAATAATTGAGTGTCTAAATTATGCGAGAAGTAGTGTCCTTTATTCCTTTGGATTTAATGAGGAATTTGAGATTAAAGTATAGAATAGAAAGTAATCAGAAGAAAAGGAATAAACCTTTTGAAACTTTTATTAAAATTTATAATGTGGTTTAAGTAATTAAAGAGATTATTAAAGGATTCAAAATTAAATATAAAATGAATGTATATTTCAGCTTAAGACTTGTTCAAAGTCTTTAGCTCTTTCTATCTGTCCCTAATTAATTTTCTTACACCGATTTGTTTCAATCAGTTCTTGGTTTGAGCTCAACTTGACCTCTAAGAATCTTAAAAGCCCATAAAAAAAATCAGGCAGGTGAGCGTGTTTAAGCGGGTATTTAAAAACACCCAAACCACCCTCAAAACCTCTGATCAACAGTTAACAACCGTAAAAAGGACGACATATAAAACGCAAACAGGGAAGGACTAAGTCTATTACGTTATCTATTAGGAAGACAATTAAAAAGCCAGCGAATGGCGCATTAAAAACTCAAAGTGATGAAGTTGGTAAAACATGGCCTGAAAAATGAGGGGAGAAACAGGATAAAACCGGGATAGACTATTCCTGGGAGTGACTGGACTCCAAGGGAGTTGATACAGTTAGACAAAAAATTCTTTAATAAAAATAAATAATTCTATTTATAAGATTTTCCTAATATACTTCTTTGGTTTAATAAAGCTTTAAATTATTTTGCCAAAAATTGTTTTAAAACTAAGAAACCTTTGTAGAATCAATTAAAGAAGGAATTCAGCATATACAAGTAAAGACACATAATAAGTTCGTCTTGAACAACTAATTTACTAATTTTAAATACTACGTCAAACATTTAGTTAATACCAACCATGAAACAAAATTGTTTTTTATAAATTTGAGTTAGTTAACCACTTTTTTTGTCTCTGTGCCGAAGACGCGCTAATGACAGCGGCACTGTCAACAATTGATGGGCGGCGACTCGGTCTCTGGCATGGCCATTAGTTGGGCCCGTGCACCTGAACTTGGTGGCCATTGGCCCTGGCGGGGTAGTGGTGGTAACTGAGTGGAGGTAACTGAGACTCGAAACCCAAACTCGGCGGATCGGGGCGCGGCCTTTGGATGAAATGTCAACTAGTTTCGCATAAACTAATTAATCTCCTCCAATTAATTGACTTGCCATCGAATTAGGTCGACAGTTTGCCTGTTTACAGTTCACTTTGGGGTTTATTGTCCTTGTTCTGGGATGACTCATTTTTTGTTGTCCTTTTTTCCTAATTTTGTGTAGTCCAGCATCCGGACTGACATTATATATTTGTCTACTGCTGCGTAATGAAAACTTTGTCTTTGTCAGGGTTTCCTTTTTTGTGCTAGGTTTTCCCTGCTCATTGTTCTTTTCATTACTCATACGTCGTGTGGGCCAGACATGCTTTTTCTATTTTCCTTGGCACCGGCACTGCAATTGTGTCTGCGGTGCTGTTGCACTTTTTTTCTGTGCGTTCTCCAGGAAACATTGGTCGTGGTTATTGCCAGGATTGGGATTATTAAATAAGTATTTCTCCCTGCTCCTTGCCACTTTCACTCAACGATCCAAGTGCGCAGACAAAGTGTCTTGAATGCTTTCTCCATTTCCTGTCTGTCCATGGAATATTTTCTCTTTGTGCCACAGCCAAAGTAAATTGAATTCAGAGCTAGTAACAACACAAAGTAAAGAGTTTGAAATGCTCTTTTTATACCCTTGCAGGGTACTATAATTTTAGGGAGAAGCTTGAAACGATGTGAAGGAATCATTTCCGACCCTATAAATCATATATATTCTTGATCAGAATCAACAGGCGCGTTAATCTAGCTATGTCCGGCCAAAATGTATTTTTTTCAAAATTTTCGAAATTTTCAAAAAAAGAAAAGGGGTTACATCATTAAAATTGTCAAAAATTGGCCAAAATCTTAATTTTTAAAAATTTTAAACTGAGTATGCAGATTTATTAACCTTCTAAAAACTAACACAGGACAGCTTTCCGATTTAAAATTAATGCTTTTTTGGTTTAGTTATGAGTTTTTTAAGTTTTGATAATACTAAAAAATTTCGTATAAAAATATACAAAAATATCTACTCAAAAATAGTATTCTAATTTCAGTCAAAAGCTTGAAACGCCATGAAGGAGTCGTTTCCGACCCTATAAATCATATATATTCTTGATCAGCATCAAAAGTCGAATCGATCTAGCTATGTCCGGTCAAAATTAAATTTTTTCAAAATTTTCGAAATTTTCAAAAAATTGGCCAAAATCTTAATTTTTAAAATTTTTAAACTGAGTATGCAGATTTATTAACCTTCTAAAAACTAGCACAGGACAGCTTTCCGATTTAAAATTAATGCTTTTTTGGTTTAGTTATGACTTTTTTAAGTTTTGATAATACTAAAAAATTTCCTATAAAAATATACAAAATTATCTTCTCAAGAATGGAATTATAATTACAGTCAAAAGCTTGAAATGCCATGAAGGAGTCGTTTCCGACCCTATAAATCATATATATTCTTGATCAGCATCAAAAGTCGAATCGATCTAGCTATGTCCGGTCAAAATTTATTTTTTTTCAAAATTTTCGAAATTTTCAAAAAAAGGATTACATCATCAATAATGTCAAAAATTGGCTAAAAATGTAATTTTTTTAAATTTCAAATTGAGTATGCAGATTTATTAATCTAACAAAAACTAATATAGGAATGCTTTCCGAATTGAAATTAATGCTTTTTTGGCTTTGTTATGAGGTTTTTAATATTTTAATTTTTCTTTCTTAGAACTTCTAATCAGTTAACCATGCAACCTTTTCTTAGGGTATTTACAAGAAAGAATTTGTTATCGATTTAAATGAAATTTTCATTTAAAATATAGCTTTCCTTTTGTCCAGTCCCAGTACAAAGAAGTGCACAGTCACAGCAAAAAAAAGGAGGATTGGGGAATGGAAAGAGCAACATGGAAGGAAATTGCGAAATAATCGCAGACTAGAAGTCACCAAAGCGAACTTCAAAGACTTTGTCTTGGGGTCTCTTAGGATGAGTGACACTCCCGTTCAAGTTTCTAGAACCTCTGCCAACCACCAGAAATTAGTGACACCTAGTGACACCGGTGATGGATGGTAGATTCAACTAATTGCGGCTGTCAGTGAGTTTGAAAACATTTTGCGAGTCCAATGCATTTGTCAAAGTCAGGGGCCTCTTAAAATGTATGCTAATTAATGCTAATTAATAAGGGTTACAATTACTCACAGTGGCTATTTCAATGAATTTAGCTTTAATGCTATAAAAATCCTTTATTTTACAATGGGGAATTACAATTTTCCCAAGCTTGTATATTTTTATACCCGTTCAGGGGATTATAATTTTAGTGAAGGCAGTGAAAATGTCAATTCTGATCCTTTAACGTAGACATATATTTTGAATTGGGATCAATTCAAAATTCCAGTCGTATTGGAATTGTACTGCAAGTACGAATTGTAACGATATTGGCAAAAATAGTGACTGATTGGCATTATATAACACAGTTTCGGTTTGTTCACCAACACTAAATGTATCGATAAGCTTTTTATCGATCTTTCTATTCGCGATTTTCACTAAGCTTAAATCGAACAATCGGCGTCCTTTGCCATTTATTAACTAAATAATTGCAAAAAGTGCTTTCTGTGGATGCCAAGCCTAATAATAACCATGTCTAACGAAAGCGCCAACTTGGTAAATGTTCAGGAGAATTCAGAGGATCAGGAACTCCGTTTGGACGATGAGTTTCTTGAAAAATACTTAGAGAAGAACCTGGTCAAAGTGGTAAGAAATACACGTAGTTTCCGCGGAAAAAAAGCCTCGTGTAATCTGCTCCTCCGAATCGCCGCTGCAGGTTGCCGATACTGCACAGAAGGTAGCGGAGCTGGAGAGGCTCCAGGAGCTAAAGAAGCAGCTACTGGAGCATATGTACAGCTGCCTTGCGACCGCCTGCAAGGAGCCTTTCCCCGTGGGCATGAATCTGCTGCCTCGCCTCAACCAGGTGAACTCAAAGGCCGAGGGACTGGTGGCACAGCTTACAGGACTGATCGAGGCCAAGGCCAACGTGGACAAGGCCTATGACCAGCACTGCAAAGAGGTCAAGAGTGTCACGGCGGAGCAGTTGAAAAGTCGCTACGATGAGTACACTACAATGGTATGTAGGGAGGATACCCTTCGTAATCCATTGTCTAAAGCCTGCAATTCACTCACTTATTGTTAGTCCAATGAGGAAATAGAACAAATTCTCGACGCAACGAAGAATTCTTTGAAGGAGACACTGGCCAAGGCGGCTGCCAAAAAGGCCGAGCTGGCCACCATGAAAAAGGAGTTCCAGGCCAAACACTTGGCCATGATGCAGGAGATTGAAACGTTGAGTCAGGTTGAGCAGGATGCCATGTAAGGCTAATATTATTCAAAGTACGTTCATTTCCATTTAATATCTTCAACTTCTTTTGTTTTGCTTCAAAACAGTGAACGCCTCGAACAATTGAAGCTGGAGGATGCTCTAAGTTACTTGGAGCCTTCCGATTAGGAGCTTATTTGACCTTTTAGAGGCGTATCTCCATATAAATAACCAAACAATAGCATTGTAAGTATAGGAAACGGGTATAAAAACAGTGAAAAGCAAACAGTTTTTATGTTTCAATCAAAAAATATTTTAAATGTGCAAAAGGAAGGCAGTTACCATTATCAAAAATTATTATTTATTACTTAAAGCCAGATTCACATTTCAAAGAAAGTGTAAGTCTTGAAGAAGAACGTTTATTTTGCGGTTATTACTGAAAAATCTAAACCAATGTAATCTTTCTGAAAAAAACGAAAGCTAATTTAAAGAAGATGACTTTGAACAAACTATCCTTAACTATGTTAACTCAACACAATTCAAGATTCAATTCAATTATATTAAATATTCAATAAAACTTACATGTTTGGAATAATTTTCAACAATTACCTTCACCTTGAGCTGTCTTTGATAGTTTAGTTTTATTACTTTCTTATGAATAGGACTACTTGGTTTTTCAAAGAATCAAAATGTAATCAAAGATGACCTTTCTTAGTCTCATGTAAAGACTGGTTTATTCCATCAGGAAATACAAAAACCATAAAAAGAAATCGGTATATGCTGAATGCAGATCGCAGTCTCCCAAGCTGCAGGAGCTGAATGGGATTGCATTATAAACCCGATTTCTGTAGCTGAATCATGCTACTATTTCTGGGATCTGGCAAATTGTAATAAAAAAAACTAAGAATTCTGGGCGTGACAAATAAAGACAGACAGTGGCAAAGACGGAGACAGATCTCATAACTGCGAATTGCTTTTCGTTTTTCCATAACTCTATATATTTGTATATATTTTGTTATGCAAAGTACCCTTACAAGACGACGGCGCGAACCAACAACCTTGGCTGTCTTGTGATAAATGTGTCAAGCTCGCTCATAAATCTAACCATGTGTGCGGGAAATATAAAATATATTATGAAATACTTTGCAAAAGTTTTGTGGCACCTAAAGTGATTTAAGATTGGGCATAAAATATGAGACGTTTCAATAGGAAATGGAGTACAAATTGGATGGAAATTAAAGGAGTTTCCTTGGAAATCAAAATCTCCTACTGAGCTGAATAGCTCAAGAACATTTCTATTTGTTTTCTTATAACAACCAATTAAGTCATTAAGATTGCCGACTTTAAACACATGTTACTCAGCACCTATATTTACCGCATTTACTATATTCTCCATAAAGATTTTTATGTTCAGATTTACTGACCAAAGTTATGGTCTTTTGTAAGTCAACTGAAAGCCTGCCATTTAACAAAACACTTTAATTGATGCCATGAAACAGCCAGCGGCTGCTGTCGAGTGCGAAAAAGACACTGCAAGCGAACTTTGCATGCAATCATAAAATAAAATACAAATAACGCCAACGGAGGCACACACCTATTGACTTAATTGATTGCACATAAATTCATGAATTTCAAGCGGCGACAACGACAGCTGTTGGCCGGCATATTTCAACACCTTTGACCCGCCGGTGACTGATACCTGGTCACAGGGTGAAGGAAGGTGCGTTGCATTCAGCTTGACAGGGACAAAGTGCTCCTCCGGGTGTCAGCTGTGCAGGAATGGCAGGGAGCAGGCAGCAAGTCATCCCCCGAAAAAAATTTGATATGTCTTTTGCAGAATGATGAAATAATTTTTTGGGTGTGTGCCTGCCCAGCACGTCATACACTGAGGGTTAAAATAGGCCCTAGGGGTTTATTTTTATATAAAGGATAAAGATTAGCCTTTATTGAATATAAACCTATTTTAAGAAGGTTTTTCTGCTTATGACGAGGTTTAATTTTATTTTATCTGAGAGAGTATATATACATTTAATTGTATAACATATAAGCTGAGCCTTGGTCTTTGTATTAACACTAACTTCTTGTTAAAAAGTCTTCTTAATGAATATATGTATTTAATAAGTTCATATTCTATTTATTATCATTTTAGTAACACTTAAGTATTTCTTCTATTTTGAGAGTTTTTATAGCAATTCAACCTATATTTTTCCCAGTATATTATATTCATTGGACTTTGATGGAGCGCCTCTGGGGTACTGTCGGTAGTCCAGTCCATCACCGTCATTCTGTCAGTCCGTCATTCAGTTGTTGGGCCCACGAAACATATCGCTCACTAGCAAGCTTGTCGGGCCGTCAGTTCACACCTGTGTCCGATGAAACCTTGTGGGCCTCATAGAACTCTGATGGCTTATAATTATAATTAAGAGCGGAGCTAAGCTAAGTCAAGTTAAGCAAAGCAGTGCACCGTAGAACATATAAAAGAGCACCGAACTCGCATGAAAAAAAAGGGTCATAAAAGGGGGTTCCCACTTTATTACTCCATATCTTCAGTTGCATTCCCACGAGGCGACTGTTTGAGTTCAAGTTATCTGCGGGATTTGTGCACCGCCACTCGATGCAAATTAGTGTAATTGCATTTTATGAGCTCTTTATTTGCTTAAGAACCAGGTGGAACGCCTAGGGGGTGGGGGCTGACTCAACACTGATAAATCAATTGAAAGGGAAACGACCTAAATTAGCCAAACAATTAAAGTTTAAATTGGTTTTAGTTAACTGATCGTTTAAATTAAATATAAATTGTTGAGTTTCAGACTTTTTCTGTCCGCATATTTTCTAAGTATTTTGCCAAATGTTAAAACTGCACATAAATCATTTTAAGAAGCACGTACTTGTTGACACATTTTACTATTCAACGACATTGTAAAACTTTAGAGGATTTTAAGTGTTTTCTACTTATAAAAGACGTTTATTGTTCGCTTTGCCGTGTTTAAATTTAATTACTGGATTTATGGCACAAAAAGAGAGAATAAACTACATTAGCAAGTGGAAATTTGTTTATTGGAGACATTTAAATATTTTTTTTTAAATATTTAAATAACCCAACATTTTTTGTATCTAATATGTAAAAAAGGATAATTTTCAATTATTAGAAAACAACAAGAATATAAATTTCACCAATCACAGTTTCTAAAACTCTAAACATTATTTAAATTTTACAATGCTTTACAAGCCGTTGGAAAATTAATAACAAAGAGTCTCATTGCTTAAGCAGCATAAATTCAATTGCCAAATTGCCTTCTGGATCATACACAATTCTACGATAATTACTCAATCCACTTTAAGTGTGTGTTAATTTTTTTCGGAATTATTATTACTTCATCTTAAATTCATGTGTGTTTTTTATATTTGTTGTTTCACTCACCCGCACAGTTGTGTTGTTGTTGAAGCTTCGTGACAATTGTGAAAAGAGTCACAACAATAACGGTAATTGATAGCGCCATCTCAGATCAGCTGTTGTAGTTAAAGTATCTGTATCTTTTTCTGTTGATGTTACCGTTGTTGTTATTGTTGGGGAAAAAGTCTGTTGGTGTCTTGCTGCCTCTGCTTATCCTTCTCACTCACTCATATAATTGTTAATTGTGGTGTTGGGGCTGTAGTTTCTTGCGATGTTGTTGTTGTCTCACCACACACATTACATATTTGCACATTTTTAACGCTGTTTTTATGGTCTTTCGTTACTTCTTAATGGTTTGTGTGTTTTCTTGGTTGTTTGTTTGGCTTATTATATTTTGTTGTTGTTTTTGTTGAGTTTGACTTCTTTTTTATTTTCCAATGATGTTGGCAATTAGCCACGTTCGGTTTGTGAACTTAATTACTTTTGATCACAAATTGATAAGAGCAGCATTTATCAATTAATGTGCGAAATGTGCCAAAGCAGAGCAGGAAATATGAAAAAAAATTAAAGAACAATAAGTTACACTGTGAAAAAAACTATTAATAGTTTACTTACGTAAAACTATATTATATATATTTATATTTTATTTTATGTTATATGTAGTTCATTAAATTAATATACATGTTTTTTTTTTTTTAATTTTTAACGTAGGCTAGTTGTTTATTATGAGATTCTAGGACTAGCTAGCATTACTCCTCTAATGCCTTTTTGTAGAAAAAAATTGTCATATAAAATATCGATAAATATTGAATAAAAAATAGGAATATTTTAAGTTTAGTTATGCTTGATTGCAAACTCCAAGGGTATATAAATTACGGCTTTCCGAACTAAGTTTCTTATTTAGTTTTTTGTTATTTCTTAGACATTATTTCTCTGTGAGTGAAAAAAACAAACAAGTACCAACTTTTTTGTTCCTCCTCTGTTATTAATAAAACTAATTTTTATTGATAGCGGCGCCCACACTCCCGTTCGTCATTTAACAAATATAATTTATCAGTCGCTTAATGCCGAACAAAATTCTCAAGAGCCGCGGCGGCGTCTACGAATTCTGATTATTGCAATTCAAAATGAGCTTCGCTTTTGATTTCCTTTTTTGGGATTACAATATTATTGATATTGTTATTAAATGGTTTTTCGGTTTGCTATTTTTGGCCAGCGCCAGGTGAGGGGCTTATTGTATTTGCTATTGATTTTGTTTTGGATTCTTTTCCGCACACTTTTTGGTTATACTAAGCCCTCGGGCTTGATCTTTTTTTTTATTTTCATTTATTGTTATTAATCGCATTTTTTTGCCAATTCATTTTATGTCGAATCGCCTTTGCGTTGGCTCAATTGGTTTTTAAATGGAATAATTTAATTAAATTATTTGGGCAAGTAATTTTTTGGCTGTCTGGGAGATTACTTCATTTTGTGTTTGGTTTCTCTTTCAGAAAAAGTTGATTGGTTTTTGTAAGAAGATGGGGTTTTTTTACTTAAGAAATTGAATGAGAAAATATGAAGATTATTTTATTATATTATAATAAATATAAATAAGAAAAGATAACCTTTAATTGAACGATTTCTTATTATGAATAACTTAAAGCCTTTAAAGTTTGTCCATAAATTTCATGAATAGGAAACAAAATAACCAGACTCCAGCTAACGCTCTTTAATTATACCCAAAAACCCGACTTCTCAGCTAATTTGTGTACTTTAACTAAACAAGAAAATATATTTAAATGTATGTAAAAGTAGAAAAAATAATAGAAAAATGCTTTAGCCAAAAAACTAACGAATTCTATGCGAGTACCAAGGCAAACACACTCGATGAGGAGGACGTGCCACGAAAAGAGCAGCCACAAAGTGGAAGTACGTGTACCCTACACTTCTTCGTAGAGTACGCCACTCCACATAGCACTCCACTTGGTGTGCGGTGTGTGTAGTGTGTAGTGTGTAGTTTGCAGTGTGTGTGGTATCCAGCGGTGCACGGCAGGTGTGATAAAAAGAACCCGAAAGAGACAATTGCGGCGTGAATTACTCGCTGGCCCAGGGTACGGAATGGAATGGCAATGGAAGATAGCACGCATAATTCAAACGAGCCCCAAAGTCAAACAACGTGATAAGCAATTCACATACACTGTGCGAAAATACCTAAGCTAATTAAGAGAGCTAATTTACAGCTATTGTAGATAAGATTTCTCAGAATATATTGATGCTGTAAGCGGAAGAAGATCTTCAGATGTTTTTCAATAATATAGGTATCCTAATATTTTAATATATCATTGTTTACGATAGTTTTGATATGATATCAGGCTTCTGAATGGAGTGAGCTGGATCTAATAGATATATTGACCTTAAAGGTCTATAAATCTGGGGAATAAAATCAAGGTGCTTCAAGAGAAACCATAATTTCTCTTCTTTAACATTTTCTTTATCAAAAAACTCCATTAAAAATTTTTCTTCTTTCTTTCTATTCTCACCATTTCCCTATTTACCTTTCTAATATTTTTCGCAGTGCTTCCAACGACCGATAGACCGACTGACTGACTGACTCTCCGCCTGTCCAATTGTCCGCTGTCTACTTTCCGTCCCCAGGCAGTCTAAGTCTCCGGGTTTGACTTTTCAGCCTGAGCTCTTCAGCACCTGAGCACTTTAAAGTTCAAATCTTTTGACACACTGGGAGCTCAGTCGGCGGATGCTAATGACACACGACTGACACAAAGAGGCTTTGCAGCGAGACACACACAAACCGCACTACACTTTGCTATATGAACTATACACGTACATATATAGACAGCCAAACTGGTTGCCAATTCGAGGGAGTTTGAAAGGCCTTCGCCGGGAAGGCTGGCTGTGCTTTCCAATTAAAGGTTGCGATCCCGTCGCGCTTTTAAGGTGCGTCGTCTGCCGGCCTGTTTGTCTCTGTTCCTGCGCCGAAAAAGGCAATTGCCATATGAAACTTATAGTAGTTCTTTATGCCTAACGACCAACGCCGAACCGACGACCGCAAGAGTCAAAGTACGACTGCGGAGGTTCCTCAGTGTCAGTGACTGCCCCCCAATGGTTTTCGCTGCACTGCGATAAAAGGGGTTAATATTTAATAATATTTCGGGTATTTTCTTGGAGGTATCTAAATTAATAAATATCGTTTTCGAAGGTAGGAATTATTAATAATTCCTATTTAGAGCCAAAGCTCTTGTTAATGTCTATTTTTTTAGACTGTTTCAAGGAATTACGGATCTTGTATTATTTTTGCTTCATTTAATTTATGTTGCTTAAATTAATGACAAAAAATACATGAAAATATATATGATTAATAATTTAATAAAATTATATTCATATAATTAATAAACTAATATAGTTAACTTCTGCTCTAGTTAAAATTAAATATAAATATATTACGATTGAAATAATTTTAGTTCTTTATATTCAGCTTATTTCTTTGCCTTAATTTGATTAATATTCTGATTAATTTTTTATTAAAAGAAGTTCCGTGTGAGAAGAAAATAAGCAAATATTTCCCAATTCCGAGTTCAAAGTATATTGGCAATTAAAAAGGGTCAGTGACTGCCCTCCAATGTTTTCTCACTGCACTGTGACAAAATTCGAATCGATGCTGACCAAGAAAATGACTACTTCACATTTTTTCAAGCTTCTGACTAAAATTATAATGCCATTTATTCAGTCGATATTTATATGACAATTTTTTCAAAAAACCAAAATTTAAAAAACTCAAACCTAAGCCAAAAAAGCATTAATTTTAATTCGGAAAGCTTTCCTATGCTAGTTTTTATTACATTAATATATCTGCATACTCGATTTAAAATTTTAAGAAAATAAATTTTTTGCGAATTTTTGAAAATTTTAATGATGTAACCCCTTATAAAATTTTCAAAATTTTGAAAAAAATTAAATTTAGCCAGACATAGCTAGATCGAATCGGCTGTCGATGCTGATCAAGAATATATATGATTTATAGGGTCTGAAATGACTCCTTCACAGCGTTACAAGCTTCTGACTGAAATTGCAAGGGTATAAAATATCGTTGACATTAAGATATGAAGATGATTCCAATTTAAAATGTAATTTTAAATTAAATTGTATACTACATATCATATCATATTATCAATAATATGAAACCGTTTCATTAAATGTTTTTAGGTCATTATAAAAATTATGCTTGAAGATAATTATTATATTATCAAAGATTAAAAGATGAAGCTTCTTTCATGTTTCACTTAAATTTATAGTGAAATAACTCCCATTTTACCAATATCTTATATTTTCCGCTCAGTGTATTCCCGAGTTCCACTCTGTGTGTTTCTTTTTCATTCTCAGTCATTGGCGAATTGGTAAAGAATGCGAGTGTAGCATCAATAATTTCGGCCTGCGAGCTTAGAGTTCTTGTTTGGTTTCCACGAAAAAGGGTTCAGGAATGCCAGAATTTCAGCCGAAGCTGTCAATGTGGCGTATGCGTGATGTTACCACTGAGCCAGAACAAACAAGAAACCAATAAAAAAAACTATAACAAACAAGCTCTAATTGATCTTATTGTTTGAGTTTTTAGACCTGAAGTACTTGTATGGCAATTTGTAATATGTAAATGAATCGTTCGCTCGTTATTTGTCATTTGCATATGTTTCCAATTAATATTCTGTCACCTAGGTAATTAAAATGAAATATTTTTTAATTGCAATTATATATTAAAAGCGATAAATATCTACATTTTAATCGGTATGTTTACACCTGTGCTAGTGGCAGACTCATAAAGCCGTCAACTTTGGCATTTTGTATTAATTGATGAATGCTGTTGGGGTTTTTAAATGGCTTAAATAGTCGTCTAGTTGAGAGATTAAATTATAAAAAATATATTTCATATAATAAATTAATTATATAAATAATTTGCAAAAGGTTAGAATAATCTTCTTAACTTATTTCCTATTATTTCTATCATAAAATATAATTCCATAAAACAACTGAATCGAGGCATTATACTTGATAGCCTACTGTTATCATTTATTTGTTTCACTATTTATTTATTTTATTAATTCATATAAAATATACTTTTTTCACTTCGTAAATCCTTACCTGTGGTTATATTTCTCTCCAATAAACTGCAATTATTTGTAGTCACAAATTGTCGAGTTGTCTAATCCGAGCAAAACACGCACAGTGCTAAATCTCAATTATATCCGCTGCCGATCGACACGATTTTCGTATTGAGTTGTCAGTGCCACCAGAAGTGAGGATATTGCCTGCATTTGGAAAATCCCAATCTGGAAAATCTGGCCATAGTTTGCACAAATAAATTGCAGCTTTTGCAACATGCAACTCGAAAAACACAACGTAAACACGATCTTGATTTTCCGAGCTGCAATTTATGGATGTCTTGCAGCTGCGGCTTTACAGATTTTCGCAGACTCCTTAATTGTCGTATGGTTGGGGCTCCAAAATGACAGTCGGGGCTATTTATGAGACAGTTTAACTAGGCAATTAATTAGCCACCTTTTTGCGTTTTTTTTTTTCGTTTCTTGGGGTAGCTTTTCCGCGAAAACACACACTGGGACCGACTCTGACTGACTGTGGGAAATCGCTGAGCCACCGAGAGACCAAACCGAACCGCTTCGCACGCGCTCCGTTCGAAAAATGAAACCGAAACCGGCAGCCGGCGACTCCAAAGCCTCAGAAAGCCACGAAATCGTACTGAAACTTCTCTCCGAATGGCTTACATGTTGCTGCTGGCTGTCACACGAACACGCTTCGTGAATTTCCACAGTGACGACGATGAAGGGACACCCCTCTTGGCTGAGTTTTCCATTTCCCGCTGCACCTCTTCGGGCTGTCGTCATTCCACCAACTTAAGGCTCATATATATGGCCAAAATAGTAGATATAACTTAAATTTTGAAAGAAAAATTGGGTATATCTTGGGTTGCTTTTGTAGTTGAGTTTCTTTATGGTTAATTTAAGACTTCATTTTTGTTAATTTAAGAATTATTTAGAAGATTTTAACAAAGGTGGACTTAGGTAGAGTTAAAATAATGATATTTAATATAAATATAGTTTTATTTATATAAAAAAATTAATTAATATGGCATTTAAAAGAACGCTTTAAGTATCATTTTTAATAGTGCTAAATTATTTAATTATAATATCTTCAAGAATCTTTATCTTTTTCTCACTGCTAATAGTATGACTTCAACTGTGTTAAAGCATATAAATATGAGATAAATATGATCTCTTGATGGATTTATCTTTTCTAATTTACATTTGGGGTTAGGCATTACCTTTAGATTAGGAAACATGATCTCGTGTCAAGCGCAGCTTCTTGCAATGAGATTCCATCAATATTTACTTAGAATTGTGAAAGGGTTTTTGATTGCACTTATCTCTGGGAAATTGTGGGAAATTTTTGGTATCGAGCAAATAAATAAGGGTTAGTTTATTCAAAGTTTAGGGAATGGGGTAACAACCTAACTAATAAAACCCATTTAATTAAAGCGCAAGAAATTATTAAATTATAGTAACTGAAAATTAAACAAAAATTATATTGGTTATTAGTATTGCTTGGGGTTTTCTATTTTATTTGAATTTTTATGTCTGGTTATGGATTGCCGGTTAATTTGGACTATTTATATGGGCTGAGAATAGTCCTGCTAGCCAAGACTTTCAATATTCGATCGAAAAGCGGAACTAAACGGCCTCCAGAGACGAATGGCTAACTACAAACGCTGAAAACTACTACATAGGCAGCCATTCGTGCCTGGCCGACACATTGCTGGGTTATGGCATGTTGCAGCATGTTGGATTTAACAATTGCAGGCGGGGCACACCGGCTTGCCACCGTCGAGGGCAAAGGTCAGGCTGGTGATCGGACTCTCGCACTTGTTGCATCTAAAGCAGTCGCGGTGCCACTTGGAGTTCATGGCAACGACGGCATGGTCAGTGATCGGTTTGTCGCACTTGGCACACCGGGCGGCAAAGAGATCCTCGTAGTCCTGCCGGCAGTAGACCTTGCCGTCGCGCTCATAGAAGGGCAGGCTGGCCAGCGGCTTCCTGCAGGCGCCGTCACATCGGAAGCAATTCTCATGCCAGGACTCGCCCATGGCCGAGACAGTGCGCTCGAGGATCGGCTGCTTGCAGGCGGCGCAGATGTGCGTGTAGCGCTCCTGGAAGCACTTGGTGCACACCGGCTCGTTGTCCTGGATGTTGAAGGTGGCATCGTCGATCTGCTGCTCGCAGTGCCGGCACCGGAAGTGCTCCGGATGGAAGGTCTTCCCCAGGGCGGTGATCATGCGCTTGGTGATGACCTCCTTGCACTTGTGACACACTATTTCTTCAGACATCTTGGGCTATGGGATTCGGTACTGGGATGGGGATCTATAGGCCAAGGTTTTGGGTGGGAGTGAGGGTAGGATAGGTCCAAGGACAGCTTGCAGACTCACCTGTATACCGTCTCTTTTGCTGGCAATGTGAAACGAACAAACAATAATAATTGAACACAAAATGTGTAAAGACGGTTAGGAATGACCGGTGAATGTAAAAAAAACTATTTATCTTTTTTTTGTTTATTTATTGTCTGGAATTTTGATTATTTTTTTGTATATTTTTTAATACAGAAAACGAAACGAATGAGAAACGTATGAATTTAGCAAGACTCGAAAACTAAATGAAGTATCGCTGCCGGACGCTGGGTATGCAGTTTGACAACTGAGGGAATTATTAGGTACTGCCTACTGAGACTGGCAATAAATTTGATTAGCTTTTCAAAGGACTACTTGGTTTTCCAAAAAGGAAACTCTTTAGGCGTAGTAGAACTAAAAAAATCTCTCTATTTTTATTTCATTTGTTTCCAAACGTCGTATATTTTAGTGGTTGGTTATATGTTTCTTTAATAATTTATAGCCACATTTTCTTTGGAAATTGAAAGCTCACGAATTAGTCACAGCAAGAAAAACCATTAGGAAATTGAACAGAGGAAATCTTTTGCGCCAACTAAGGGTGCTTATTCTCAAGCAAAACCCGGATGGCTGCCATTCCTGCAAGGCGTTAGCTAAAAATGTTTTGCAATTAATAAAATGTTTTCCCAACGTATTTATTAAAAAATTTAATTAAAGCAAAAATTCTTGGAAGCTTCCGCTTAGCCAGCCGGCAATTAACAACCGCTACACATGCGTGGAAGTGGCAGGAAAGGGCGCAGTAAGAAGGGTGGCTGACTCCTTCAAAGGACTCACCCACACAACTGGGAAAAAAATGGTACACTGGGGAAAATTAAATGGTGTCATTATATATTTTTTCAGGGATCATTTAATATTTTTTCTTAATTAAAAGAAAAATTAGACTGAAGTATTATTTATTTCTTTGTACAATACCAAGTTTCTGCAAGCGAGAGGTCTGCTTACATTCCTATTAAAAAATGCTGTACAATATTTGCGTTACTCATCTTTTTCCTTATATTGTCTTTAGTTTAGTGAATCTTGCTCAACTTAATCAACACTTTCCTCAGTGTATATGCCACATCTATTGTTCCCATCTTGATGGCCATTTTGGTGGAACGCAGCATTGTTTGTGGTGGCCACGCAGTGGGTGGTGGTGTTACATAGTGGGTGAGGTTGTGGCTGGTGGTTGGACATATACAAAATGGGATTGGGAATGGGAGCGGGTGGCTCGGCGAGGACATGTCACAATTCGGTGTGCGCTTTGATGCGCTGCAAGGAATTTGGAATTGCAGCCCCTTTTGGGAGCCACATCCACATGGAGAGCCGGAGTCGGAGCCGGAGGAGAGCTGGGGACCCGGAGAGCCTTGTTGTGTAACTTGAAAGGGGAATTTGTGTCAGGCGTCTGTCTGCGTATGCCAAGTGCGTGCCCAGCTCATAACCGCATCCTTAACCAGCACTCCCATTCCCATTCCGTTCACCAGGTTGTTTTGCTCATAATTATTTTTATTAAATGCCACATAAGCCCGACAAATATGCGATAATTGCACTTGGTTTTCGCACTTGTTAATTGCTCAAAGTGGTGGTGCAACCTTGTTTTTTGGCTTACTGGGACAAGTTCAAAGAGTGGCTCCTTGGGGCCACATAAAATACACCCATCAAACTTCAAACTCTCCTTAGTAATTGCGAACCCTCTCTCGTTGCATGACCCATAATAATTTATTTGGTTCTCCCAACTGCACTGGGACTGCTGCCCCGTTTCTCGTGTGCGTAAATTTAATTAGTTGCTAGATAAGATTAGGCCAAGGGGAGGGGGCAAGAGTGGCCCGAAAAAAAGGGGTAACAGTTTATCACAAGTTGTGGCAGAGTCAGAGGAGATTTAGGGGGATATAATGTGACACAGATACCCCTGATGAGGATTATTGGGAAATATTTGGTTTTTGGCTTGTAAATTATAAAAGGAATTGGGTTATATGAATGTTAGTTGGTTTTGTTAAATAATTAACGAAAAAAACACTGGCCATGTTTGCCATTTGTCGCTGAAACCAGAGCAGGATCAAAAACCAAAGCAATCCAGGACCAAAGCAGGAGCAAAATAACGCAGAAAAGGACACTGCAAATGGGAGTCGAAATCAATTACGCGACATTTTAATTATGCAGCAAGGTTTACGGTGTCAGGGGAATACCCGGCGAGTCCTGCATCCAGCAGGACACTCGCCGGGCGCATTGAACTTTGATTTGGGCCAGGCCAGGACGAGTCAATTAACAACAAGCGAGTTACAATTCGTGTAAGAATATTTATGTTGTGTGTGAACCATTTGAATGGCCATAAAAACAGACTAGCAAACTATGTACAAATTAGAACGAGGACAACGACTAGATTAGGCTTAGGCATAGGAACTATCAGCTGGGAACTATCTTAGTCGATGACAATGACCTCCAGTTGAGCGTCCTGCTCGCGCTGCTGCTCCTCCTCGTCGTCCAGTAGCGGCATCGATGGCCTCGGATATTGCCAGAGTTTCTGCTTGTCCTTATTGCTGGGCTTCTTGGAGGAGATCAGGGTGCGGCGTTTCAAACGCTTCAGCTTCTTCTTCTCGCGCTTCTTCATCTTCTCCTGGGCTACCTCCAGTATGGTGCCCCTCAGCGACAGGCGATAGTTCTTCAAGTTGCAAAGCTCCTGGGCCAGGAGATCATCATTATCGTTATTATCCCGTGCGGGAACATGGTTCTCCACATCCTCCAAGTCCTCATCGTCGTCTGTTATCTCAAAATCGGTCCAGGACGTGGACGTCGTCTGTCTGTGTAGCTTGAGCAGCTCCTCGGTGAGCAGGAGCTTCGAGGTGGCCCACTTCATCACCTGGTGCTTCTTGCAGCCCATTTGCTGGCGATAGGTGTACAGGTGAAATGTCAAGTTTGAGGCCATCTGGGGCTGTGGCGTCGGCTCCTCCTCTGAGCCATTTCCCACCAGTTTTTCCGGCTCCTTGAGAGCCAGCGGAGAAGGGGAACTCGGTGGCGATGCAGCACCATTGACTCGTGCCTCCGCACAGGACACCTTGCGATCCATAACATTGCCCATGTTGTAGCCGATCTCGTGGTTCGATTGCCTCTGACAGCTGCAATTCTTCATCCCTCAAACTTATATGCCAAGAAAAGGGAGAAATTCAGTGGGTTTCTGCGGTCTTCTTCTGCCTCCGCGGACTGTCCTTTACCTGTCGGCGAGCTTTACCTGAAGGATAATTAGGGCAGCTCAAGCGTTGCTCTTTTATGGTCGTGAACACCTGGTGGGGATTAAGGGAAAAGTGTCACAATTCGTATATATTATTAGGTTGGTTGCAAAACATTTCAAATCCTTTTCAGGGATTCCTTCTTATAGACTTTTCCAGCAAATTAGTTATTACCTGCCTAAGTTAAAGGTCTTCTTTCGTAATTTTTGACTTCACCAAGGGACGCTTCAACTTTTGAAATGTTAATTTCTGACTTTACCTATCGATTTGATCAGTTGTTTAGCTCTGTCAGGTTCAGGCAGAAAACTAAATTTCTTAATTTGAAAGCAATAAGGTGAACTAGTTAACTAAGACCTTTTGTTCAGAACACAATTAGAACTTCCTTAGTTAAAAGTAAAGTTGACAGGAATGAGCCATTTCACAAGGGGATTGACTGCGCAATCCAAATCTGATTAATTCAAATTCATGGACTGCTGTGAGTTGATATATTTGTAAAATATTTGGAGTATTTCTTATTCAAATCAATGTTAACAAAAAACGAAGCTTACTTTGTTAAGTTTATTTACCCTAGGCAAACATTTGCTATTTGACCTTAGAACATGTAAGAACTTTAAATCGGTATTTAATATGATAATTTTTTGGAAAAAAAGTTTTTCAAATAACATAACTAAGCCAAAAATGCATTAAGTTTAATTTAGAAAGCTTTCTTGTGCTAGTTTTTATTAGGATAATAAATCTGCATGCTCAAGTTAGCGTTTTATAAAATTTAAATTTTTATCAATTTTTGACAATTTTTTCCTTTTTTTTAAAATTTCGAAAATTTTGAAAAAAATTTTGTTGAAAAAAATTTTTTTGAAAAATTTTGGGCGGACATAGCTAGATGAACGCGCCTGTTGATTCTGATCAAGAATATATATGATTTATAGGGTCGGAAACGACTCCTTCATGGCGTTTCAAGCTTTTGACTGAAATTAGAATACCATTTTTGAGTAGATATTTTTGTATATTTTTATACGACATTTCTTAGTATTATCAAAACTTAAAAAACTCATAACTAAACCAAAAAAGCATTAATTTTAAATCGGAAAGCTGTCCTGTGTTAGTTTTTAGAAGGTTCATAAATCTGCATACTCAGTTTAAAATTTTTAAAAATTAAGATTTTGGCCAATTTTTGAGAATTTTAATGATGTAACCCCTTTCCTTTTTTTGAAAATTTCGAAAAATTTGAAAAAATTAAATTTTGACCGGACATAGCTAGATCGATTCGACTTTTGATGCTGATCAAGAATATATATGATTTATAGGGTCGGAAACGACTCCTTCATGGCGTTTCAAGCTTTTGACTGAAATTAGAATACCATTTTTGAGTAGATATTTTTGTATATTTTTATACGACATTTCTTAGTATTATCAAAACTTAAAAAACTCATAACTAAACCAAAAAAGCATTAATTTTAAATCGGAAAGCTGTCCTGTGTTAGTTTTTAGAAGGTTAATAAATCTGCATACTCAGTTTAAAATTTTTAAAAATTAAGATTTTGGCCAATTTTTGAGAATTTTAATGATGTAACCCCTTTCCTTTTTTTGAAAATTTCGAAAAATTTGAAAAAATTAAATTTTGACCGGACATAGCTAGATCGATTCGACTTTTGATGCTGATCAAGAATATATATGATTTATAGGGTCGGAAACGACTCCTTCATGGCGTTTCAAGCTTTTGACTGAAATTAGAATACCATTTTTGAGTAGATATTTTTGTATATTTTTATACGACATTTTTTAGTATTATCAAAACTTAAAAAACTCATAACTAAACCAAAAAAGCATTAATTTTAAATCGGAAAGCTGTCCTGTGTTAGTTTTTAGAAGGTTAATAAATCTGCATACTCAGTTAAAAATTTTTAAAAATTAAGATTTTGGCCAATTTTTGACAATTTTAATGATGTAACCCCTTTCCTTTTTTTGAAAATTTCGAAAATTTTGAAAAAATTAAATTTTGACCGGACATAGCTAGATCGATTCGACTTTTGATGCTGATCAAGAATATATATGATTTATAGGGTCGGAAACGACTCCTTCATGGCGTTTCAAGCTTTTGACTGAAATTAGAATACCATTTTTGAGTAGATATTTTTGTATATTTTTATACGACATTTTTTAGTATTATCAAAACTTAAAAAACTCATAACTAAACCAAAAAAGCATTAATTTTAAATCGGAAAGCTGTCCTGTGTTAGTTTTTAGAAGGTTAATAAATCTGCATACTCAGTTTAAAATTTTTAAAAATTAAGATTTTGGCCAATTTTTGACAATTTTAATGATGTAACCCCTTTCCTTTTTTTGAAAATTTCGAAAATTTTGAAAAAATTAAATTTTGACCGGACATAGCTAGATCGATTCGACTTTTGATGCTGATCAAGAATATATATGATTTATAGGGTCGGAAACGACTCCTTCATGGCGTTTCAAGCTTTTGACTGAAATTAGAATACCATTTTTGAGTAGATATTTTTGTATATTTTTATACGACATTTTTTAGTATTATCAAAACTTAAAAAACTCATAACTAAACCAAAAAAGCATTAATTTTAAATCGGAAAGCTGTCCTGTGTTAGTTTTTAGAAGGTTAATAAATCTGCATACTCAGTTTAAAATTTTTAAAAATTAATATTTTGGCCAATTTTTGACAATTTTAATGATGTAACCCCTTTCCTTTTTTTGAAAATTTCGAAAATTTTGAAAAAATTAAATTTTGACCGGACATAGCTAGATCGATTCGACTTTTGATGCTGATCAAGAATATATATGATTTATAGGGTCGGAAACGACTCCTTCATGGCGTTTCAAGCTTTTGACTGAAATTAGAATACCATTTTTGAGTAGATATTTTTGTATATTTTTATAAGACATTTTTTATTATTATCAAAACTTAAAAAACTCATAACTAAACCAAAAAAGCATTAATTTTAAATCGGAAAGCTGTCCTGTGTTAGTTTTTAGAAGGTTAATAAATCTGCATACTCAGTTTAAAATTTTTAAAAATTAAGATTTTGGCCAATTTTTGACAATTTTAATGATGTAACCCCTTTCCTTTTTTTGAAAATTTCGAAAATTTTGAAAAAATTAAATTTTGACCGGACATAGCTAGATCGATTCGACTTTTGATGCTGATCAAGAATATATATGATTTATAGGGTCGGAAACGACTCCTTCATGGCGTTTCAAGCTTTTGACTGAAATTAGAATACCATTTTTGAGTAGATATTTTTGTATATTTTTATACGACATTTTTTAGTATTATCAAAACTTAAAAAACTCATAACTAAACCAAAAAAGCATTAATTTTAAATCGGAAAGCTGTCCTGTGTTAGTTTTTAGAAGGTTAATAAATCTGCATACTCAGTTTAAAATTTTTAAAAATTAAGATTTTGGCCAATTTTTGACAATTTTAATGATGTAACCCCTTTCCTTTTTTTGAAAATTTCGAAAATTTTGAAAAAATTAAATTTTGACCGGACATAGCTAGATCGATTCGACTTTTGATGCTGATCAAGAATATATATGATTTATAGGGTCGGAAACGACTCCTTCATGGCGTTTCAAGCTTTTGACTGAAATTAGAATACCATTTTTGAGTAGATATTTTTGTATATTTTTATACGACATTTTTTAGTATTATCAAAACTTAAAAAACTCATAACTAAACCAAAAAAGCATTAATTTTAAATCGGAAAGCTGTCCTGTGTTAGTTTTTAGAAGGTTAATAAATCTGCATACTCAGTTTAAAATTTTTAAAAATTAAGATTTTGGCCAATTTTTGACAATTTTAATGATGTAACCCCTTTCCTTTTTTTGAAAATTTCGAAAATTTTGAAAAAATTAAATTTTGACCGGACATAGCTAGATCGATTCGACTTTTGATGCTGATCAAGAATATATATGATTTATAGGGTCGGAAACGACTCCTTCATGGCGTTTCAAGCTTTTGACTGAAATTAGAATACCATTTTTGAGTAGATATTTTTGTATATTTTTATACGACATTTTTTAGTATTATCAAAACTTAAAAAACTCATAACTAAACCAAAAAAGCATTAATTTTAAATCGGAAAGCTGTCCTGTGTTAGTTTTTAGAAGGTTAATAAATCTGCATACTCAGTTTAAAATTTTTAAAAATTAAGATTTTGGCCAATTTTTGACAATTTTAATGATGTAACCCCTTTCCTTTTTTTGAAAATTTCGAAAATTTTGAAAAAATTAAATTTTGACCGGACATAGCTAGATCGATTCGACTTTTGATGCTGATCAAGAATATATATGATTTATAGGGTCGGAAACGACTCCTTCATGGCGTTTCAAGCTTTTGACTGAAATTATAATACCATTTTTGAGTAGATATTTTTGTATATTTTTATACGACATTTTTTATTATTATCAAAACTTAAAAAACTCATAACTAAACCAAAAAAGCATTAATTTTAAATCGGAAAGCTGTCCTGTGTTAGTTTTTAGAAGGTTAATAAATCTGCATACTCAGTTTAAATTTTTAAAAATTAAGATTTTGGCCAATTTTTGACAATTTTAATGATGTAACCCCTTTCCTTTTTTTGAAAATTTCGAAAATTTTGAAAAAATTAAATTTTGACCGGACATAGCTAGATCGATTCGACTTTTGATGCTGATCAAGAATATATATGATTTATAGGGTCGGAAACGACTCCTTCATGGCGTTTCAAGCTTTTGACTGAAATTAGAATACCATTTTTGAGTAGATATTTTTGTATATTTTTATACGACATTTTTTAGTATTATCAAAACTTAAAAAACTCATAACTAAACCAAAAAAGCATTAATTTTAAATCGGAAAGCTGTCCTGTGTTAGTTTTTAGAAGGTTAATAAATCTGCATACTCAGTTTAAAATTTTTAAAAATTAAGATTTTGGCCAATTTTTGACAATTTTAATGATGTAACCCCTTTCCTTTTTTTGAAAATTTCGAAAATTTTGAAAAAATTAAATTTTGACCGGACATAGCTAGATCGATTCGACTTTTGATACTGATCAAGAATATATATGATTTATAGGGTCGGAAACGACTCCTTCATGGCGTTTCAAGCTTTTGACTGAAATTAGAATACCATTTTTGAGTAGATATTTTTGTATATTTTTATACGACATTTTTTAGTATTATCAAAACTTAAAAAACTCATAACTAAACCAAAAAAGCATTAATTTTAAATCGGAAAGCTGTCCTGTGTTAGTTTTTAGAAGGTTAATAAATCTGCATACTCAGTTTAAAATTTTTAAAAATTAAGATTTTGGCCAATTTTTGACAATTTTAATGATGTAACCCCTTTCCTTTTTTTGAAAATTTCGAAAATTTTGAAAAAATTAAATTTTGACCGGACATAGCTAGATCGATTCGACTTTTGATGCTGATCAAGAATATATATGATTTATAGGGTCGGAAACGACTCCTTCATGGCGTTTCAAGCTTTTGACTGAAATTAGAATACCATTTTTGAGTAGATATTTTTGTATATTTTTATACGACATTTTTTAGTATTATCAAAACTTAAAAAACTCATAACTAAACCAAAAAAGCATTAATTTTAAATCGGAAAGCTGTCCTGTGTTAGTTTTTAGAAGGTTAATAAATCTGCATACTCAGTTTAAAATTTTTAAAAATTAAGATTTTGGCCAATTTTTGACAATTTTAATGATGTAACCCCTTTCCTTTTTTTGAAAATTTCGAAAATTTTGAAAAAATTAAATTTTGACCGGACATAGCTAGATCGATTCGACTTTTGATGCTGATCAAGAATATATATGATTTATAGGGTCGGAAACGACTCCTTCATGGCGTTTCAAGCTTTTGACTGAAATTAGAATACCATTTTTGAGTAGATATTTTTGTATATTTTTATACGACATTTTTTAGTATTATCAAAACTTAAAAAACTCATAACTAAACCAAAAAAGCATTAATTTTAAATCGGAAAGCTGTCCTGTGTTAGTTTTTAGAAGGTTAATAAATCTGCATACTCAGTTTAAAATTTTTAAAAATTAAGATTTTGGCCAATTTTTGACAATTTTAATGATGTAACCCCTTTCCTTTTTTTGAAAATTTCGAAAATTTTGAAAAAATTAAATTTTGACCGGACATAGCTAGATCGATTCGACTTTTGATGCTGATCAAGAATATATATGATTTATAGGGTCGGAAACGACTCCTTCATGGCGTTTCAAGCTTTTGACTGAAATTAGAATACCATTTTTGAGTAGATATTTTTGTATATTTTTATACGACATTTTTTAGTATTATCAAAACTTAAAAAACTCATAACTAAACCAAAAAAGCATTAATTTTAAATCGGAAAGCTGTCCTGTGTTAGTTTTTAGAAGGTTAATAAATCTGCATACTCAGTTTAAAATTTTTAAAAATTAAGATTTTGGCCAATTTTTGACAATTTTAATGATGTAACCCCTTTCCTTTTTTTGAAAATTTCGAAAATTTTGAAAAAATTAAATTTTGACCGGACATAGCTAGATCGATTCGACTTTTGATGCTGATCAAGAATATATATGATTTATAGGGTCGGAAACGACTCCTTCATGGCGTTTCAAGCTTTTGACTGAAATTAGAATACCATTTTTGAGTAGATATTTTTGTATATTTTTATACGACATTTTTTAGTATTATCAAAACTTAAAAAACTCATAACTAAACCAAAAAAGCATTAATTTTAAATCGGAAAGCTGTCCTGTGTTAGTTTTTAGAAGGTTAATAAATCTGCATACTCAGTTTAAAATTTTTAAAAATTAAGATTTTGGCCAATTTTTGACAATTTTAATGATGTAACCCCTTTCCTTTTTTTGAAAATTTCGAAAATTTTGAAAAAATTAAATTTTGACCGGACATAGCTAGATCGATTCGACTTTTGATGCTGATCAAGAATATATATGATTTATAGGGTCGGAAACGACTCCTTCATGGCGTTTCAAGCTTTTGACTGAAATTATAATACCATTTTTGAGTAGATATTTTTGTATATTTTTATATTCCAATTTTATAAAAAATCGTTTGTATGCAATACCAGATTTTAGCTTTACTTCATTTCTGTGGAATACCAATTGTTAAGTTTACCTGTTTCGTGAAGAAAATAGAACTTGCAAATTGGCTAAGAACACGTAATAGAAAACATCTGTCGTTATGCAGGTAAAACTTATCTATAAGAATTTCCAAGCTCAGGTAAAACTTGAGCCGTACTTAGCCATCTTACAAAATCCCTAAGCTACCCAAGAAAACCCTAAGGAAACCGACCTGCAGGAACATACAGGCTTATGCAGGCTAGAATCTCTCTGAAGCCTGGCTACCTGTTGCCGCATATAAGACTCCCGAGTCAACCACATCCTTATCACTCAACGCCCAACAGTCATGGACAAAGGTGCTAATTCCGAGAAGCTGCTCATGTTCCGCACTCCCAACGAGGAGGCGCAGCACAACCAGATCTTCATCTTCAACTCCCCGATCGATTACAAGGACCAGCAGCTGATTGTCTACCAGAAGCCGGGAATGCCGAACGGAGGAGAGCCAGGCCCTGGGCCGGGATACGGTTACTGTGTGGTATACAAGCGGGATCACTATGTGATCAACAATCCCCCCAACTTCCAGAGTCCCACGAAGCGAAGCTTCCTCAACGAATGCATCCGGCAGCTGTATTTGATGAACGGCATGTATCACAAGATGTACTGGTGCAGCACCAGCGCCGTGGCCCTGAGCACACCCACCGAGGTGTGGCACCAGGTCAACAGCTGCCTCCAGCCAGAGCGACTGAGTGCCAAGACGGAGAGCCTGAAGCGCGTAAAGCGACAGCTGTTCCGCGAGGAACGCGGAGATCGCAAGAACCCAAGACCCCTGAAGGGTAAATTGTGGGGCACCCAGGTCTTCTACTTCAAATCGATGCGTGAAAAGCTGGGCAGGCGACATGTACGACGAGGCTACCTCAAGATCGCCCGTCAATCGGCCCTGCAGGCTATGATCTGCGAGAATCTGCAGCGCGAGATGATCTGCACGCCGGCGGTCTGCCGGACCGTGATCAGTGCCGCCGAGGGCATATTCAATGTGAATGCAGGAGTTATCGGCGACATTTGCAGCTACCACGACAATGCGGCGCGCCATCAACCCGCCGTGGAGGGTCGCCTTACGGCTGGGGAGGCGCGTCTAAGGAACAACCAGGCCTGTCGATTGACACAGCGAGCCAAGCGACTGGAAGCCATGTTCATACACGAACAGGTCCGCAGGGCTGTCCAGAACCATCAGCTCATCCTGGAGGAGTCTGTGCGTTCCATCTTCTATGCCAAGGAGCTCTTTCGCCTTATTGAGGATCACGAGGAGTTTGTCTACACGGATAACAAGATACTGGGCAAGAGTTGAAGGGGCTGTCCTAACACAGGGCCTAGCCACGGATCTTGTCCTTACTTACTATACAATTGTTATAAACAGACTATACTTTTAGCTTAAATTCTTTTCTTTGCTACTTAACAAAATTCTAAATTTATAATCAAAATAATTAGTTTAAATAGTTTGAAGTAAGGAATTTGAATATAAATAAATATATTTTTGATTGAACTATAATACGTAATTACCAATTGATCATCCGCCTTGCTTTTATTTCCCTTGAAACATTCATTAATACTTTAAAATTTCAAATGGCACAGCCACAGTTCGAGTCAATTTTAGGCAATTTATATATTAAAACACTTGTTACAAAAATATTTCAATTACAGATAAACAAGAAACATTTTCTTAAATGGATTTCTTTTATGATTTGAAATACTATACTGAAGTAGAACATATACATATATTAAAATCAAATTTGTATGATCAATATAAAAGATGTAAGATGCGGGTTTAAAGATACAGATCCTTAGTTATATCGATCTCTTGGGGTTACGTCGTGGGTTGTTGCTGCTCTATCAGTTTGGAGTGAACGTCCATCAGGCTCTGAAAATATGCAACCATTTTTAGATTAGATTTAAATATAGATAAGAAATAAATATTATTAAAGACTATCTATCAGGTTTCTTCAGAGGTAAAGATTCTTGAAAGTAGATTAAGATATTAACTTAGCTAGATAAGTTATTCATAAACTATGTATCTGTATGCTAAATAAGTATCTCTCTAAGATATCTTTAAACTAAAGTATCTTAAAACTAAACAAAAGTATCGTCTTATCTGCGTGTTACTTGCAATCTTAAGCATACACGGAATATAATTAGAATTGTATATTATATCATATCCATTACAATTAAACATATAATTCGATATAAGACACTTTAAAGGATTTTATAATAATTATTTAATTTTATATGCTAGTTCTCATTTCTAAGCAGAATATTCAAATTACAGGCTACATAAATTCACAAACAAATATATTCAGATTTATTTTGTATCTCTTAAAAATATTACAATATTATTTTCATATCTTAAGGCTTAAAATATAGTTTAAGATCCATTTCAAGGCCACTTGGCACATCTTTTGATGTCAGGAACAGTCAGGAACAGTCATATTTAAAATGGTTTAAAACATATAAATGGGTTTCAGTCTTCATTAATAATTTTTAAAAATAAAGTCGAATTTCTATAAAAGTGTTTGGTTTTTCGGGGTAAATCTGAATGAATCAAAAAATACCTTACTCAAAAATCAGTTTACGTAGCCCTCCTGCTGGGCGCCTTCGTCTATATCCCTGAGGATGCCCTGTGAAATTGTGGGAGTGGCCAGTCAGCCAGTCAATATAATAAGATATATATAAATATATATGTATATATATAATATTAACCTTTTTACCATTAAACTCTAACCCTGCAAGCCAGTATGTTACATGCAAGTTCTTAAACCTAATCAACAACCGTATCAGTTAAGTAATTATATTTAATTTTTTGCAGAACTACAAAAGTGCCTTGGGGGTTATCAAACCATCACCTTGGAAGGCAAGCTACTTAAGCACCAACAATACTGCCCAGTTTTCTCTACAAAATCGAGGCAATCGAGGGAGGGCATACCTTGAAGTACTTCACCGTCTTCACTCTCAGCTCCAGGGTGGCGTCCTCATCGCAGATCATCAGGGTGTTGGCATGCTGCTGGAAGGCACTCACTGTCCACATATGGTTGACGCCCTCCTCAATGGCCTTGTACAGGGCGAATGCTTTGTGGGCCCCCGTGATGAGGATCATCACCTCCTTGGAATCCATCACGGTGCCCACACCCACGGTAAGCGCCTGCTTCGGCACCTTGCTCATATCATTGTCAAAGAATCGGGCATTCGCCTCAAGTGTGTCCTGAGCCAGGGTCTTCACGCGGGTCCTGGAAACCAATGAGGATCCGGGTTCGTTGAAGGCAATGTGTCCATCGGGTCCAATGCCGCCGATGAAGAGCTCCACGCCTCCTGCCTCCCGGATCTGATCCTCGAACTTATTGCATTCGGCCACCAAATCGTTGGCATTGCCATCCAGAATGTGGACGTTTTTGGGATCAATGTCGATGTGCTTGAAGAAATTGTGCCACATAAAGTAATGATAGCTCTCATGGTGATCCCTGGGAAGACCTATGGAGATATTAGGGGATATATTAATAGCAAATCAATCAATTTATAAATATAAGCATTTAATTTCGAAATACCAATTTTGAAAGAACCTCTCCTGCACTTACCCACATATTCATCCATATTAAATGTTTTCACATACTGAAATGAGACTTTGCCCTGCTTGTGAAACTCAATTAGCTCTTTGTACATTCCCAGAGGAGTGGATCCCGTGGGCAGGCCCAAAACAAAGTATCTGAGAAATAGTTTATTTTGTTAAAAATCAATTCAGTAAAGATAATGATAAAAATCCATACTTATCAGCACTTGGCTTGAAGTCATTAATCCTCTTCATCACATATTTAGCGGCCCATTTGCCAACCGAATCGCTCGTCTCCAATATTACCAACCTCATGTTTTAACTGAAAGAAATCAAAATTTATTAACAAATTAATTTTTAACAGTTTATTTAAAATGTAAAATTATTTTCTCATAGAGATTATTAAAATTTGTAATGTTTTTGATTTAAAAATAGAAGTTGTTATTCTCCTTTGTAATATTATTAAATTAAAAAATTGTTAAAAATTATAAGAACAAAATTATTTGTATAGTTTACCAAACGTTATTACGTTTTCAGTAATATTTTTTATATAGTTTGTGATTATATTACAAAAGTAAGCACGTACTAAAGTAAACAAAACCAAGTAATAAAGATAATGCCTTCAGAAAATCAAGTTTAAAATATACTTCTATAATTATTATTATTATAAATGTTAACCAATTATTTTCCGCACATTTATCTTATTTTTTACAATGTATCTATATCCAAAATTACCAGGCAGAAGCAGAAAAACAACACTACCAGCTGTGAGCTATTTTTGAACTGGAAAACAAAGACCACCTTATCGTCGCAGAATATTGAGTCGCACAGCGTGTAGCAGCACTGTCCAGGATTTAGATTAGATTTTGATACCCGGACTGGGATAAGATATTATAGAAGCACTTCCCATTCAGTTTTTGTTTGTTATTTTTATTATACAGCCGCTATGTGTGCGTGTGTTTGTTTATTGTTGTACTCGAGCGATAAGCCAGTCGTCGTACTCCCCAATTATTAACAATTAACCCATTTATGGCGTTGTCCCCAATGGAAAACACTCTCGTTCTCAATTGGCAACGCGATTTGTACTTGAATTCACGGCTAACATTTTGTTACTCACCTTCAACAAAGCACTGGCGAATGCAATCTGCTTATTTATTTATTATTTTTAATGTGCGCTAATACTATTTGACAAGTGGCGGCAGTGTTTTTTTCACTCTGAGCTTCAACTGAGACTGTTCAATTGTTCAATTCGACTGGCAATTTATGCGGCAGCTCAAGTTTTGAGTTAGTTCGCGGTTGTGGTTACGAATTCGCTCTCTGGCAGCTGATAAAGGCCTTTATGCGAACGCTCACAATGCAGTGGGAATCGCAGCAGAAGCGCAGCGACAACCTTGAGATACTTTTTGTTATCACGCGCGGGTCGGGGTTGTACGGTCAGGGTTTCTGCATCGGCAACTCTCTCCGCGGTTGAATGAACTTCCCTCCACTGCGTATGAGTGTTTTTTTAGGCTAGAGTTGCCATGAGTGTTCTTTTAGGCTAGAGTTGCCACCTCACTTGTGAAGAGCCGGTTGAGTAAATGGGAGAGAACACTCGAAAGTCAAAAGCCGGTTATGACTCTCAGCACAGTAGGCTCAATTGCTATTCATCGAATTTCTCTGCTATCGATAAATCACTCAAAGCAATGGAACTTTGAGTGCTTACATCGGCCATCTCGAGTACACACACACACAGACACACACTTGGAATTGGATTTGAATCTAAAAATATCTCAACGCGGCGAAGGAAAACGCAAAAGAAATTACGAAAAAAGGGCCGAAAGTGAAATGAATACCCTGGAATGTTTAAGATATTAAGAGTATATTCGCCAGGCATAAAGTATGCCAATATAATATTTAGTTTCTATTATTAGCCAGCTTTTCAGTAATCATTTCTTATTATTTTTATTAAAAATTGTTTTTTGTATTTTTTTTTTATTATTATCAATAGCAATTACATATTTAAAAAGTAGTTTCGATTCGTTTACAATCGTCAATTGTGTACAAAATAGTTGTGTGGGCGCTGGATTTGTTTTTGGCCGGCGTAAAACGCGACCACGCCCACTCATAAAAATGCGACGGATCGCTGAGCGTTGTTAATTATTGTTGTACATACTTTATGTTGTTATTGTTATTGTTGTAATGTTTTAGAATGGCTGCAGGAAGCCCGAAACCGGTTTGAGCCGGTAGAAAACGATCTGAGTGCACGCGGGAGGGGATCAAGAATACCCTTATGGCCAAGTCTAAAAATTATATATTGCTGGCTTTTTGTCATTATGTTCTATATATATAAATGTGTGTAGGTATAAAGTATAATGTATTTTATGCTGATTGTACAAAAAATACTTAAATAAATAAGTGTTTTGTCTGAAGGAGCTTCTTTCTCTGCTGCTGTTGCTGTTGTTGTTGATCTGGATCTTGTCTTCCTGTGTTGTTGGTGTTGGTGGCTCTCGTTGTTTGTGAAGTCATTGCCGAATTATCGCTTAAAAAACTAATTTCTTATAGAAAGAATGTGTGTGCGCAAGTCCATCAAAAATATTGTTCCTTAATGCAATATCTTCAAAGTTCTTAACGTCACAAATAAAATACATCGAAATGAAAGAACAGTGGGGCGCAAGTTGTAAGTTCTATGTGGCATAAAAATGCGAGTATACATTTCTATGCCATATAAAGATTACAAAAGCTTGCTTAATGAGATAAACATAAAACGAAAGATATCATCAGACATAGAAGTTGTAAACTACAAGTATCTGGGAAAGTTAAGAAAACAGAAGTGAAAGTTGACGAAACGGAAATTATCGCTTAGCTGCTTGGGCAGATCTACACAAATATTGTTTTGATTAAATTACCGACGGTCGGCCACAAAAAATAACTTAGCTGATTACTATATCTGTTTGTTTGTGGTGGTGTTTGCTTCTTTTTTTAGGTTGGTTTCTGCCTGGTTCAGAAATTACATAATGGCGCACTTTTCGCCGGTCTGCCCGGCCGGATCGCCCTGCTGGTGATAAAGCTGCTCGTTGCCATCCACGGCACTGATGCTGCGACGGCGACTCAAACGGGAAGAGGAGGTGTGCGTAGAAACCACTCTCTTGATGCGATCCAGATTAGCCACAGCCTCGCCATCGGCATTCAGCAGGATTGTCCTAGTGTTGTCGGCCGAGATCCATTTCTGTGACTTCATCACGATGCTCGACGGCGGTTCGTGCGAGGCCTTTGTGTCGGCAGACCAAACGGTCACCACGGCATTCGAGTCGATCTTCACCGAGCGATGGAATTTGTATGTGGTCGACGGACCTCCCTCGTTGATCAGACGCTGCAGTTGCCAGCCGCCGATGGCCACCTCTTCGGCGCCCTTGTTGTAGAGCTTCACGAATTTGCCCTCGGGATCGATCTCCTTGATCTCCACGTTGCCCTTGGCACTAGCCGAGACGTAAAAGTCGGAGAAGCTGCGATCCTCGGCCTCCTCAACACGCTTGCGCTTCACGGCCCCGGAGGGAGTGCGGCGCGAGGGCGTGGCACGGGTGCTGCCGCGTAGTGACTGGCTGAAAGACTGCACGGTGGCAGTGTTTGCCGGAGTGATGTTCAGGCGCGCCTCCTCGCCGACCAGCAGCTTGTCGTAGGCCGCGATTTCCAAATCCAGAGAGACCTTGAGATGAAAATTATGAATAGTATAAAATATTGAAGCCCCTTGAACCCAAAACTCACCTTGATGTCCATGAGGTCCTGGTACTCCTGCAGTTGCAGCGCCATCTCGTCGCGCAGGCGAATGAGCTCCTTCTCGAGCAGGGCCACCTCCTGACCATGGCGCTCGCGATCGTTGTCAAGCTGCTGCTCCAGCTCGCGGATGCGGACATTGAGCAAGGCGTTGGTCTGCTCCAAGTCGTTAATCTTGGCATTGAGGCCGTCGATGCGGACACGGGTGCTGCGGAGCTCCTCAATGGATTTGTGCGTGGTGTTGTTGGTGCGGGCAGCGGCCTCCTGCATGCGACGGATCTTATCCTCATATAGAGACTCAATATCATCACGGTTGATGCGCATCTGTTCCTCATACTGGGCGCGCAGCTCTTGCAGCGACTGCTTCAGCTTGGCATCATACTCGGAGCTAAGGCGTCCATCGATCTCGCTGTATTCGGTCTGACGGATGCGACGCGACTCGTTGATCTCTTGTGTATGGATCTGGTCCTTGAAGGACAGCTCTTCGCGCAGGCTCTGGATTGTGTTCTCCAGGTCAACGCGGGACAGCGTCTCCTGCTCCAGGTTCTTGCGTGTGTCCTCAAACTGTTTGCGTAGCTTTTCCAGCTCCCTGAGGGCTTCGTTCAGATCGTCGGTGGCCTTCTTGCGATCAGCGCACGCCTGGGTGTATTTGTTGCCTAGCTCACTGGCACGCGACTCGTACATGCGGGCATTGCCTGGCGTGGTGGGAAAAAAATCAATCAATTTAGTTATCCGGCACTCGGTTTTAGGGGTGGGTTGATGGATTTAAAGGAGAACAGATCAGGGGAGGACGGAAATATCCGTATAGTTAGAACGTTCTAAATTTTCAAACAAATGAATCTCTAGCTTCCCAAGACTTACCCTCGGCTGTAGTGCATTCCTTAGTCTTCTTGTCCAGCTTGGCCTTCAGCTCCTCGTTCTCCTCCCACAGACGCTTGATGTCGATCTCGGCGCGAGCCCGATCCCGGGCTGTGTCGTCCAGCAAGCGGCGCGTCTCTTCCAGCTCGCCCTCGTAGATGCTCTTGATGTTGTTGGTCTCCCGGGTAACGGTATCCCTGGTCGTCTGGACCTCAATGCTCAGTCGGGAGTTCTCCGTCTCCAAATTGCGCACGCGGTCAATATAGGTGGCCAGGCGGTCGTTTAGGTTCTGCAGCTCCACCTTCTCGGCGACACGAGAGTGACGCGTGGGGCTCAGCGGGCTGGAGGCCTGCTGCGACGACGACGGTGGCGGCGGCTGCTGGTGGTGCTGCTGCGGACCCGCCGAAGGAGCCCGCGGGGTCGAGGTACTGCCGGGCTGCGGCGTGGCGGTGCCAGCACGTCGGGATTTGCTCGACATTTTCACGCTTTTGTGGGGGCAAAGGAATCAACAAATAACACGTGAGTGGCGGTGACCTCGATACACTGAAATATGTTATTTTTGCGCCACGAGCTGAGCTGGTGCGACCCGCCTGATAAAATTCCAAACAGAAAACAGAAAACGAAACCGAAATGGAAAAAGTGGAAACACACAAAACGCTCAAAAACAGAAGCAGCACCGAAACGAGTTTATCGCACACACACACAGACGCAAGCCACTTTCCACTCAAGCGACTGTACTAAAGCGGACGAAAAAAGCGGTGGAGTGAGTTTGCGGCGTTTGTTTATGGGCGTGGGACAGAAGACGCGGCCCCCTCCGCCTAATCTGGACTTGAGCTAACGCTTTAATTAATTACACCGCAAAGCTGGAGAATATCTTGCGATAGGAGCCAGGAAATTTAACAATATGGCGGTTTTAATTCAACATTTGCGGCATTTTCTGTCAGCGGCAAGCAGGGGGGTATTTCAATATTGAGTGAAATTGCCTGACCGCTTTTCCGCAAAGTACAACAGTTCTTTGGTGGCCTTTTGCACAAACCTTCAAGGTGTACTACTAGCAGATCCACTCACCTGTGTTTTGCACTCGATCAAAGGATGCACAAATTGTAAAATTAAATGTTTTGCTGCAAAAAACGCGGCAGACGCTGAATTGAAATCGTTTTCTAGCGATAGCTACAATGACACGGAAGTCGCGATATAAACATCGATAGGAACATCGATTGTCTCACGAACGATGCGTTTGGATACGTTTAGTGTGACCAGCTGCCATAAAGGAGGAAAATCCATTCATCGGTGTCAAAAAATAAAATGTATGCATCGCCATTTGTGAAAATCGATTCGGTCACTCTTGGAAATTTATCTGCACTGTTCGTCACGCTGGTGTCCAAATTTTTGCTGAAATCGCGTTAAAAGTTTTATTTTAAAGCGACTAACGTGTGCAAAAGGTAGGTTTACCCATTGAGCACGTATTTCCGGTGAAGAACAAATGGTGCTAACAACATATTTCGTGTTTTCTTGAAATACATGTAAACCGGTGTGGTACAAAAAAAAACAAGATGGCGGAGGGTACGCCGGCACCGGCTCCTTTTTTTCTTCGCGCATTTTCTGTTTTACACATGTAAATGTAACTCGTACTCATGTTCGCGTTCCCATTTTCTCCGCAGCATTTATACTTGTATTTTTAGCCAGTCTCTATAAACCACAGGCAACAGCAAAAGAATGGCCGACAACGACGATCTTCTCGACTACGAGGATGAGGAGCAGACCGAGACCACGGCGGTGGAGACACAGGAGGCGCCCAAGAAGGACGTGAAGGGCACCTATGTGTCTATCCACAGTTCCGGCTTCCGTGACTTCCTGCTTAAGCCGGAGATCCTCCGCGCTATTGTGGACTGCGGCTTCGAGCATCCCTCGGAAGGTAAGTAAGGCTAAGAGGCACCGAAAGGTGCTCGCAGGTACAGTCGCACAACTAACGCTGTGTCATTGCAGTTCAGCACGAATGCATTCCGCAGGCCGTCTTGGGCATGGACATCCTCTGCCAGGCCAAGTCCGGCATGGGCAAAACGGCTGTCTTCGTGCTGGCTACACTCCAGCAGCTGGAGCCGTCGGACAACAACACCTGTCATGTTCTGGTCATGTGCCACACCCGTGAGCTGGCCTTCCAGATCAGCAAGGAGTATGAGCGGTTCTCCAAGTACATGCCAACAGTTAAGGTAAGTCTTTGGTTTTGTATAGGTGATAACTTAGGTATTGTAACTGAGATCTGATTAGTCTGTATAAAACTATGTTAATATTGAAAATTGACAAACTAACCCTTTGTAATTTTGCAGGTTGCAGTGTTCTTTGGTGGTCTTGCCATTCAAAAGGACGAGGAGACTCTTAAGAGCGGAACTCCGCACATTGTGGTGGGAACCCCCGGCCGTATTCTAGCCTTGATACGCAACAAGAAACTAAATCTGAAGCATTTGAAGCACTTTGTTCTGGACGAATGCGACAAGATGTTGGAGCAGCTAGGTAGGTTTCCTCAGTCCCCCATTTAAACCCTTGAAAATTAGTTATAATTCACAAAATCTTCAATTCTAGATATGCGTCGTGACGTTCAAGAGATTTTCCGTAGCACACCGCATGGAAAGCAAGTGATGATGTTCTCTGCCACATTAAGCAAGGACATTCGTCCCGTTTGCAAAAAATTCATGCAAGATGTAAATATCAACGCGATTATAACAAAAATGCTCGTACTTCTCTACCTCGCATCCACCGCTATCACGACAATTAGTCATTATTTCCTATGTCGATTTACCGACCTCAATTTCCATGTCATAAGCCAACCACCATCTTGCGAATGGTTAATCGTGTAAACCCGAAAACGTCCAATAGCTCTGCGCGAGCTTAAACCGAATCGAAAACGCGTTAGTTGATGACTGCCAGACACCATTTTCTAAATGGTTAAACGTGTGGAAGACAAATCGTAACTAAAGCATAAACGCCTTGTATCCGCTGAGCCAATGAATTAAAATCCAAATGATTTAACAAACCGCTGAAACGCTCCGGTAAATCAACGAAAAGCTGAAAAGAAACATCGTCGCCGACCTGGCCGAGGCAAAGCAAATTCTCATCTGTATCCGCACCCTTGTCGGAGCGTTTGTTGATCCTCCTCGATCCTCGAGAGCAGTTCAGAGACAGAGTCTAGTTGATGATGAGATGTGGTGGTAGCGTGGCCGTATGTAGAAACTTCTAAACATATTGTTGTATGTGCCGAGGCGAGCCTAGTCTTAGTTCCTTCTGTTCTGTTTTCCCCCCCTTTAAAATGCGCCCCATTCTATTTTCGATATATCTAGCCCATGGAGGTCTACGTGGACGATGAGGCCAAGCTGACGCTGCACGGACTGCAGCAGCACTACGTCAACCTGAAGGAGAATGAGAAGAACAAGAAGCTTTTCGAACTGCTCGATGTGCTTGAGTTCAATCAGGTAAGTCCGTTGGCTTATAAGGCTCGCGTAAGTTTGCTTTTATCACACCATTTTAGGTGGTAATCTTCGTCAAGTCTGTGCAACGTTGCACGGCATTGGCCCAGCTCCTGACAGAACAGAATTTTCCCGCAATTGGCATCCATCGCGGCATGAACCAGGAGGAGCGTTTAAATCGCTATCAGCAGTTCAAGGATTTCCAGAAGCGCATTTTGGTGGCCACCAACCTTTTTGGCCGCGGCATGGACATTGAGCGTGTGAACATTGTCTTCAACTATGATATGCCCGAGGACTCGGACACCTATTTGCATCGCGTGGCCCGAGCTGGACGCTTTGGTACCAAGGGATTGGCCATCACCTTTGTTTCGGACGAGAACGATGCCAAGATACTCAACGAAGTACAGGATCGATTCGATGTGAATATTAGCGAGCTGCCGGCTGAAATTGATCTATCCACATACAGTGAGTTTCTAGTAGCGTGTGATTATGCGAATAACTTCTAATTTCCTTTATTTTATATCGTTTTCAGTTGAGGGACGCTAGAACTCGAAAGTGCATATTAAGAACCCGAAAAGAATGCACTTCGAATAGATACAAACCACAACAAATCTTTTATAAACAAACCACCCAACTTTATTACTAAATAAAAAAACATTCAGACAAAGTGTTGACCTACAAAAGTCGATGAAGAATATTGTATGCTACTAAAATGGGAACGGATATAACAAGTAATATTTATTTTTATTACCAATTATTAACATAAAATAACTTTTTAGCCGATAACGTATCCCAATAAACTATAAAAAATCCCTTAAGCTAAGAAACTCTCTTAAACCGTCACATTTAATTTTCTAAGTTTTCCTTGCTGATTTGGTAATCCGGAACCCCCCGTCGGATAGTTTAGTGTGTCCGTTTCAGGACATGCGCAATGGCTCGGAGCTTCCGGCAGCTGCATTCTAACGGATGAAGGAGATGGGGTCGTAGGGGTTGCCCCAAAAGGAGGAGGAAAAACAGGAGGCGAAAAAAACAATGTAAAATGCACACGTGCGAAAATGTTGCTCAAAAAGTATGTAAAAACGCGACGCAAGGTCAAGATCTTGCTCCTGTTTGCCATCATCGGTTTGCTGGTCATCACCATCATAGTGCTAGGCTCGACTGGACGCAATGCGGCCATCGAATTGCTGCTTGACGAGCGATTCATAGCTCGTGCCTACAGGCCCGGTGGGGGGGACCAGACGCCGGAGAAGCCAGCGGTAATGGCGGCTGCCGTGTCCCTACTTCAGCCGCAACGAGACCGCGGCGGAGTGATTGTGCCCGAGAAGTATGATGAGCAGAAGATCAAGGCGCGTATCATCCAGAGCAAGATGGACCTGATGAAGCAGCAACAGCAGCGGGACCATGAGGCGGAACAAGCGGTAATAAAAACTTGGAAGCATATGATTTTTCCCATGTCTAATTCATATTATCTTTTTCTATTAGTCAAGGACCACCTTGGATGTGGTGACCACAGCGGTACACATTTTCTACACCGCCCCCGTGCCCTGGTACAAGTCCAAGAAGCCACCTCCGCCGCCTGCAGAGCACCCGAACGATGTGCCCCTTACGACGCCGCGGCCAGTCAGAATTCTAAACACGGCTTTCTATCCAGCTCTAGGTCTGTACAAGCCCAGTAACTCCCTTCTCTCCCAGCACTTTGAGAATATTAGGAGTTGTGGCGTGGGAGTGCTCATCCTGAGCTTCACAGGAGGCAAAGCAACGGAGGCGGCTCTGATACACCAAATACTGGAACTGGCGCCGCAACACAATCTCAGCATAACCTTCGAACTGAGTGCTGCAGGCAACCAAAGTGTGGAGTATATGCGGCAGCAGCTACAGGAGATTGCCTCTTATGCCAGTCTTCCCGGCTTCTACAGGGTGTGGAGTCAGTCGAGAGGAGTCTCCCTTCCAGTGCTCTACGTGAGCAATGCCTACAAATTAAGTGATAGCCTGGGCAGGCTGCTGTGCCGAACGCCTTCACTGGTGGAACCAGACGGATTGCGAAGGGTTCTGGATGCCTTCTTCATTGGACACATAAGGTAGGATTGGACCCATCAGGATCCCTTTATGATGAATTATAATTGATTTGTTTTGCAATTAGACTCAAGAGTCATGCGGATGTCCTGCGACGGTTGTGTTTCGATGGCTTCTATAGTAAGCTGCCCAGCAATGGCGCTGTCTTTGCTAGCACCTGGAAGAACTGGTCCTATCTGAAGTCATTTGCTTTATCCTATAAGATGTTATTCGTGCCGACAGTGGGTCCAGGATTTGCGGAGAGAAACAAGTTTCCGCGACACGGCGATATACAACGGCATCGCAGCAATGGCAGGGTGAGTTAAGGCATCTTTCTATAGGCTAGAGCTAGAGCTTATGGTAATCTATCTCCTTAGTATTATGGAGTGGCTTGGCGAACAGCCATCCTGAACCATGTGGGCTTCATAAACATTGCCAGCTACAACAACTGGCCCGATGGCAGCCAAATCGAGGAGGTTATGCCCCGTGCCGGTTTCCTGGACTATAATCCTGGCTCCCGAACCAAATATCTGGATCTCACGGCACACTGGGTGGGAAATTTTCTAAAGACGCGTCAGGAGGCGGCGGCTGCAGCTGCACCGTCATCGCCCCAGAACTGCTACGAGCTGTTGAACGGGACTATATGCTAGGCGGCGCAAATTCCAAAAACGGAGGAGATAATCCTAGTTACTTTAGAGAAGCAATAGCAACAATTGCAGGCCACACACAATTACTTTCTACGGTTAACGAGAGTCTTCTGCTACACATATATATACACTACCTATATATTATATAGATACATATATATATATATATCGTTTTTTGATAGTGATATTTTATAAAAATTCCGAATAATTCGAAAAATCAAGGGAATGATTTTGATAATCATCATAGCGTCGAGTTTTCTTTGCAGGAAATTCCAAAAAGTGTTGGAAAACAGTAAGAAACTTCCATTTCCTGCGAAAAACACCCGACGAAATCTAAAATAAAACGCAAAGAAAGCAATTAAAATTGATATCAATTAAAGGAGTAATTCTAGAGCCAGACGTACTTTTTTTATTAAATCTATAATACCACTTAGCTTTCAATTATTGTAGGACATATAGAGGAGAACAATATATCATAACTTAATGCCATGCCCTATTATGTAGACACCAAAGGAAATTATCGTATGTTATAACGGATATAAACTAAACTTAAACACTTGTTGAACGATTGGTACTTGAACAAATTTTAACTTTATTACCATGAATAATATATGGATGAATAATTTATCTAAGCTTTAATAGTTTAGTGCCAAAAAAACACAAGAGAAGTCGTTTTATTACTCGGGAAATACTTAATTTATTTTGCATTAAATATGATTTTAAAGAAAAATATTTAAAACCAACGACAAATAATTTACCAAACACTGGCTTGAGTGATTGACAAGTCTCCTTGAGTTTGACAGACTGTCAGAATTACGGATTACCTTGGCCAGAATCAAAAAAGCTGTCAAAACGTGAACAGTTCAAGGAAATTATTGCTAAGAAAAAAAGCATAATTTAAGGACATGGAGCAAACCCCGAAGAGAACCTCAGCCAAGGGCAAGGGTCGCGTCCAACCGTCAGCTAAGGGATGCTGCTGCAAGCGTTCGCAATGCATCAAAAACTACTGCGATTGCTACCAGTCCATGATGGTTTGCACTCAGTTCTGCCGCTGCGTTGGTGAGTTATTCTCCCATGCCCATTCAAACATAGTCCCATGGTTACACTTGTCAGGCTGCCGGAACACCGAGGAGCGAATGGCTGTGGAGCCGCGAGCTCCGTCCAGGAACTCCAATGCCGGGAAGAGAGATCGAGCTGCTGCCATGAGTGCCAAGGCAGCTGCAGCCGCTGCCAAGGAGGGCATCAATATCCCAGTGCCCCCCATTGCCATTGTTCCGACCAAGAAACCGACGGTCATGGCACCGGTGAATATCATTCGCATGGCTCCGGATTCCTGCAATATTGTGCTTCAACAAGTAGCAACAATGCCTCCCCATATGATGCCGATGGGAGATACGGAAACCGATGAGACTCCGGATACTGCCATGGATTCGCAGGATCCTGAAGTGGAGCCAGAGGCAAAGGAGCCGGTGGAGGAAACAGATCTTCATGAGACGCACAACCTCTTTACTCCAGAAATCAATAGAGCACAGTTGATATGCTCCCTCATTCAGGGTTCTGACGCTGAGGAGCTTGGACTAAGCCCCACCCAGGTGGGCCGCCTTGTCATTGTTGAATTTGGAAAGTGCTTCAAGGAAGTCGCAGAAAAAATGTGTAATTTGTAAATTAGACAACTAATTTCCGTGAATTGAAGCGATACAAATATTTACAAAGATAAAGTAGCTCGACTCTTAGTTCTATTTACAAAGCACCTTATATTATGTTTAAACCAAATTATGAACATTGCTTGGGTGAGGAGGCTACCAATCGGGCGGCTGAAATATCAGCTCCGTAACTAGCATATCACAGCTCGTAGTCCTTTGACGTAAACGCGTTCCCGCTGCTGGTGTGGATTTGTGCCGCTCCAGCGGCATCTCATTATCACTGTCATCCTCCTCTGCAGTTTCCTCTTCGTCCTCGTCGTCGTCACTGTCAGTCAAGCGTCGTCGCTTCTTTTTTCCATCTTTTGGACCTTTTCCTGACCGGTACTTCTGCCAAAAGTGTGCCGGCTGGGCAAAGTCAACGTAATGAGGAAATCTCATGGCCAGGGCCCGGCAAAAATTGTCAAAAGAATGCTTTAGCTCATTGTTCATTATGGATTTAAGGTTCCGGTGGGTTTCTTCTACGTAGCGAAGACAACGTTCCAATTGCTTGAGCTGCAAGAGAAGAAGCCATTGTAGAAAGTTTCTTCGAAGAAATTTTGTTAGCTTACTGGTTCCTCCGACAAGTCCGTCCTTTTAGGCCTGCCCCTGCCGAATCCTTTTGACGTTGAAGTACTTGGTTCTGGGTTGGGTGGCGGCAGTATCTCTGCAGGCTCATCCCCTCCGGCCTCGTCGACTTGTTCGCCTTCGCCTCGAGTGCTTTTCTCCTTGCCCTTGCCTTTGGTGAGAAAACAAATGCGTCGCATGATGAATAGCATATCCTGGACCACTGCCATAGCGCCAGGAGTGTTGACAAAAGTTTGGTCCTTCGTTTTCTCTGCGAAAATAAAGCAAAATTAGTGAAGAACAAAAGTTAGAATACAAACAGACGCACCTGCCAAGAGCTTCAGTTGTCCAAAGTAAAACAAGAGTGTGTTCTCCTCCACAGAGGACATAATGTGATTATATAGTAACCGACGATTCTTCAACATTTCATCACCCATTAGCGGAGATCTATAGTTTGTATCCATTATCACTCCCCTCGCGCTAGCCAGTCCATTCAAGTCAAAGGGACACTCCTTGAGGCAATGTTCAAACAACTGCTTCTGGTACAGTCTTCTGTAGCGAATGAAGAAGGCATCTGCCTCGCGGGCCACCTCAGCACTCTCGTCCACCAGAGATGCCAGCATGGATATCAGAATGGAGCCCTTTAGCTTGATATTCCCCGACAGAATGATGTCCTTCACGCAACGGAATGTACGCACTCGGGTCATGGCGAACTTGGAGTGCAGTTTGGACAAAATACACTGGAAGTTGCTCTCCAAAATCGATGGGTGCTTCTTCCCCAGATCATTCAAGATCACCAGCGTGGTGTTGATTATCTGCGGCCTGTCGTTCTTAGTCAGGATGATACGGTAAAGCTTCGATGCACGGTTGGCCAGGCGACTGTCCCGCAGACTCAGGCGTCCAGCTATTACAATCATCCAGTTGGTCATGCGCTCGTTCTCCGTATCAAATTGAGATTCACTCAGCTTGGTGCATTCCTGCAGGTACTTGAAAACAAAATCCACGATCCTATTGTCCGGATCCATGGGCAGCATCACAATTATCTCCGTGTAGGCGCCCAATAGACACTGCAGGCGTACGTGCTCATCTTGGAAGTTCTCGGCACTCTCTTGTATGCCGTCGGTGAGATCCTCCAGCAACTTGAGCTGCCAATCTGGCGCTTCGGCATCCAGCGATGGAGCTTGGCTAACGGACAGGTGATGAATCTGATTTAGCAAATTCACGGCGGTCGAGATGAGAGACAACCAAATGTCGCCCGTACTGAGGGCTGTCAAGAGTCTTTGGAAAAGCTGATTTAGCGCCGCTTTCGAGAAGTTCCCCAGACAGCAGATGATGAGTTGAAGAGCGAGCGATTGGTTCGACTGCATGTTGTACGAGGAGAGACCGTTGAAGATGCCAATCAGGGCATCCATATTGTTGGTGATCCGGCTGGACAGGAGGAGTAGCAGTCCCCAGGCATCGGTGGCCATGGAAGTGGACAGGTGCGAGATTATAACGTTCACCAGTTTGGGTCTAAGGAATTTGATTTTTAAAAGCTTTAATTAACATTTTAATGAATGTCCTTACGTGACAAAGGTTTCCCTCTCCAGCAGAACAGCGAATCGTTCCTGCAGGTAAGCTCTGGGCTGCGTCACCAGAAGTGTACTGATTATGCGCCAGGGCATAAAATGCTTGGCTTTATTCGAATACTCCAAAGGTTGAATGTTCTTCAGGACTATCCGATCGAAACTCTGAAAGATCATTCATTAGCTAGGATTGTCAAGGAGGTATGTACATTAAAAAATTAAAAGATCTCTCACCTGAACTGCCAGCTTTTGCAGGGCCACATCCTCGTCGCTCATGAGGCACGCCCAGATGCGGCAGTAAACGCAAATCAAAGCGAAGCAATTGGAAAAGGCCTCCAGCAGCGTTTCCACCATGTCCAGAGCTGATTTTCTCACCGAAGACAGGCGATCTACGGCCAGCAAGGACACTTCCTTCACGAAATTCGTGTTGTAAATGATCAGGGGGTTGATGAGCACCAATCTCTCGAGCAGAGCAATGCCTGCGGTTCGGGCCAGACCATTGTCCGCAGACAGGAATCGCTGATACACCAATTGAGGAATATTCTTGACCTCCACTTCGAGTTCCTCATGCCCCTCGAAACTGAAGGCGTATTGTACTACTCCCGGCTTCTCGAATCGCAGCTCATGCTGCTCTGCCGATGGCTCCGTCAGTGCCTCCACATCCGCATCCTCGAACTGGACAAATCGAATGCTCTCATCGAGAATTTTCGTGGTCATGGGAGAGCCCTGCTTGAGGGCCAGAACGAGCACCTGACACGCCTTCTTGCGAACCGTGAACGTCCTGTCGTTGAGGCAGCGTATTAATTCCGTCAGGAGTGGGACCTCCCTCGGCACCTTGGACACATCGTGCCGGAAAATGCTCCACTGCACCTCGCTCTGTTGCAGCAGGATTCTTTCGATTAGATCCAAGGCACGCGTTTGAATCCCCACAGCATCGTCGGCTTTGACAGCTTCCAGGACATAATCCGCGCAGGATTTATTACACTTGGCGAAGAGAACTCGATCATATTTGGCCGCATAGCCTATGGCAACCTTCTCGTCGTTGCCCTTCCACTGCAAGAGAGTTTGTAAATAAGTATGTATAGATTGGATTCTTGTTGATCTTACCGCCTTGATGGGATTGGAGACCACACACTCGATGTAGAAATGCAGGATTCGGGTCAGGATTTCTGGGTACTTTTCGATCAGCTGAATGAACCAATCTGAGATGTGTTCTCCGCTCTGAATGGCCCCTCCGCGACGTCCGGCCCCGATGCTCTGGGGACTGTCAGTGAAGATGTGCATGGGAAAGGTTTGGCGCATGATCAAGTGAAGGGTTTCATAGACATCGCCATTATGTTCGTTGGCTATTTCCCCAAAGAGCTCAAAGCATTTAGTGTGCAAAGCGGGGGCACCTGCAGAAGGGATTTTAAAATGTAAAAAATTAAATAAAATAAAGCTAACTTCGAGAACCCGAAGTTTGTTTGCAGCTTGCGATTAAATCATAAAATCGATTGGGAAAACGATCATAACTCAGCCAAAAATGCATTAAATTCACTTCGGAAAGCGGTTTTGTGGTAGATTTTAGTAGATTAACAAATCTGCATACTAATTTTAAAATTTTAAAAATTTTAATTTTTTGTGAATTTTTCAAAATTTTAATGATGTAACCCCTTATCAAATTTTGAAAAAATTTACCAAATTTTTTTTTCCTCCAAAAAATAGCTAGATCGACTCGGCTGTTGATGCTGATCAAGAATATATATGATTTATAGGGTCGGAAATGATTCTTTCAGTGCGTTACAAGCTTCTGACTGAAATTCTAATGCCCTGCAAGGGTACAATTTAAATAATTCAATAAATAGGAATTTAATAGAAAAACTCCTAAAGTTTCTCATTTTAAAAGTCCGATTAATATTAAGCTGAACTTACTTAGTCTATTAATACTATAATTACTATAATTACAAATTTAAAAAGGTTACAAAATTCAAAAAATCCGTGTGACCCGCCAATGAAAAAGTACGCAATTCAACAACCCTGTCCTTGGTTCAAATCTGGTCACACTCGAACGCACGGCAAGCGAAAATAATTAAATAATTGTGTAAATCAAAATAAAACTATTGCCAATTGTAGCCTACGCACATGTTGAGCTTTCTGAGGATTCAAGGCGCTGTGGCGTCAGCGGGACAGCTTCGCATCCTGGCCACCAAAACAGCCAGCAATGTGATAACAAACCGATCCGAGTCCACCAGGTCGCCGGCTGCCGAGCACTTTGATATAATCATCGGCGGCGGCGGACTTGTGGGAACCACTCTGGCCGCCGCCCTGGCCAAGAATGCCACTCTGGCGGACAAGAGGGTACTGCTGCTGGAGGGAGCACCGGAGTTCAAAGGATTCGACCCAGCGGGTCCCTACCAGAATCGCGTGTCCGCCATCAACAGCAACTCCATCGAGCTGTTCAAATCCATCGATGCCTGGTCGCACATCGAAGCCGCCCGGTACAAGCCTGTCAAGCAGATGCAAGTTTGGGAGTCCAACACGGAGGCCTTGATCCAGTTCCAGCACGACAACTTTGCCAGCGATGTGGCCTGCATCATTGAGAACGATCTCATCCTGGATGCGGTCTATGCGCGCGTTAAGGAGGCCCCCAACGTGGAGATTCTGAACAAGGCGAGGATTCAATGCGTCCGCCTGCCGAAGGACACCAATGCCGCTCTCTCCGAGCTTCAGCTGCAGGACGGGCGGAGCTTCTCCTGCGATCTGCTTATCGGAGCGGATGGCGCCAATTCTGTGGTTCGAAAGGAGATGAATGTGGACGTTTTCTCGCTGAACTACGACCGAATGGGCCTGGTGGCCACCTTGGAGCTGGGTGAAGACGCCTGCGACAACTCGGTGGCCTGGCAGAGGTTCTTGCCCAACGGACCGGTGGCTCTCCTGCCTCTTACCGACCGACTTAGCTCTCTGGTCTGGAGCACCACAAATGAGCAGGCCAAGAAGTTGCAGTCGCTGCCAGCTGATGAATTCGTAGATGCGCTCAATGAAGCCTTCTGCCGACAGTATCCACGCGTGGAGCTGGCCGACAAGGCTGTGCAGGCTCTGAACTCCCTGTTCGGCAACAATTCTAGCCAGCACCAAGTGCAGTATCCGCCGCGGGTTATTGGAGTCCAAGACAAATCGCGAGCCACCTTTCCTCTGGGCTTCCTGCACGCTTCCTCGTACGTTTGCAGTGGAGCAGCTCTCGTGGGGGATGCCGCCCATCGAGTGCATCCTCTGGCTGGACAAGGCGTAAATCTGGGCTTCAGCGATGTCCGATATCTTGTGGAATCCCTGTCAGCTGGAGCTTATGCAGGCTTCAAGCTGGGCGACAAGCAGCATCTCATCAAATACGAGCGCAAGTGCCTGGCCAAGAATGTACCCATCATGCTGGGCGTGCACGGTCTCCACACGCTCTACTCCACGCAGTTCAGTCCGGTGGTTCTGCTCAGGAGTCTGGGACTGCAGCTGACGCAGAATCTACCGCCCATCAAGAACATGTTCATGCGGGGAGCAATGGGTCAATAGTAGACAATAATTAAATGGTCCAAAAATGGGGAAATTAAAGCTTAAGTGTTTACAGTTTGCAGAGGAATAAAATGATTTTATATCGAGGGTTTAAAACCTACTTACTGGCTATGTCAATGGTATATATACTAGCTTTAGTCCTTAAGATATTGTGCAACTTGGATGTTGATATCAAATGATTTTGAAGGAAGCTACTTTAAGGCCTGATGATATGAAATTTAAGTTAATTAACAGGAACCATGCATGTATATTCTTAACACAGAGGAGATTCTATATATTATAGCTTTGGATTGTGGAATTTAAAGCATGGCTAGGCCTTAAAACAAAAACAAAACGAAGTATTTCTGCCAAAAAAAGACTGCTCTAGAGTTCTTGTTTTAAGGACTTTCAACTCCGCACTTTGACAAATTAAAATCTTTAAGAGCATTGCACAAAACAGTTACCCAGAAAACAACTTACACTAAAAAATCTAAAATTACGTTATTCGTTAATTTGTTTTGGTGGAATTGGATTTTTGGATTTAAGGCACATTATGGTATTTGGTGAAATATTATTCCTAATTTGGCATGGAATTTAGAGCTCCTGATGGCTCTTGGTCAGACTCTCGCCCAGCTTCGGTTGCTGCTGATCGACGACGCCTTCATGTACTTCGTCATTTTGGGCGAAAACCTGCTCGCGATCGCTCTTCGGTCGAGCTTCTCCACCATCACTCTCCGCCACATTGATTTGCTGCGAATCTTCCGTATCCGAAATGTAACCGGAGTCTCCCGTATAATGAATGGGATAAAGCAGCAGAGGAGCGGCACTGAGCGCCGCAAGATTCCTTTTGGGGAAGGCTTCCTTCCAGGTTTCGTTGGGATGACGATTGAACATCAAGGGCAGGAACTCGTCAACGGGTATGAGTTTTTCCAGCGGCTTGGCTGCCAGCAGCTTTAGGGCACCCTCCAGGGATAGAACATAGCCCAATGTCCAGTAAGAGTAGCCGGCATGGACAAGGCTATCGGCGTCGGTGACCCAAGGTTCGCTCTCCTCCTTCAAGCGCTTGCGGCCAAAGTAAATGAGATCGTAGTCTCCAACACTTCTGGCTTGATTTATAACCCGGACGGCATTGTGCCGGAAGTACGGCTCAAAGCGTATATCATCCTCCAGGATGAGAACCTCCTTTAAGCTTTTTCGCACCATTGTCACCCAGATGCTGTAGTGGCTGAGGAAGCAGCCAATTTCGCCCATTGTCATGGCACGATGGTGATAGGGATCCTCGTAGCCGGGCAGAAAGCCAACGCCCATCTCCTGCAGCCGATCCTCGGTTAGTTCCTTACCATCGACAGCCTCGAAGTACTCGGCCTCGATGCCCAGCTCCTCAAAGAGACGCTCCATCTTCTCACGCCGCTCAGGACGTCTCTTCAGGTTGATCATAAAGATGCGATCCAAGGAGAGCTTTGATTTCTCCGGCTTGCTAACCAGCTCCTCGAAATAGTCCAGCACTTGGGGCACAGCACCAAGATCGTTGACCATACTGCCTCTGATATTTACCATCTGCTGGATATCATTATCCAAGATATCGCCAGGCTCCAAGGGTTGCAGGATATAGCCAAAGTTGATGTCGTTACTGATGTGCAGGGGAATGCCCGAACTATTGGCGGATATGGCAAACACTATGATGTCATCCGCTGGTCCATCATAGATCGGTTCCTGTCCCCTGCTTCGTTGCATTGCCAGCAGCTTATGCCTATCGAATGTGAGGTTCCTCGAGCCCCTGTAGTTCATGTCCACCATAACAGCTGTGTGGACCATGGGCACTGGAAAGCTGCCCAGTTTCTTGCCGTGATAGATTTCCTTGTATTCATCGGTGCGCTTGTAGTAGTACTCCTCTGTCATGCCGCACCAGAAATTCGAATACAGGCTCTCCGAGAGCAGCATGGGAGCCACAATGGGTAAGCGGAGACGGGTGAGCGTTTTTAAAGCCTCCCTGGAGGTGAGAAACACATCGGCATCGAGGAAAAACACAAAGTCAGCCCAAATATCCCGAGCATAACCGAATGCCTCCTCTTTCAGGGAGATCAAGTGCTTGAAACGCGATGCCGGCCACTCGTACGGTGAACTCTCGTTGAAATAACTCTGCTCGTCCGGCTCCAAGGCGTAATTAACACCGTGGTAGAGCTCACCCGAATGCTCCAGCCACTTCTGCAGCACATCTATGCTGTCGTCATTGCTGTGATCGCAGCGCAACCTGAGATGTTGCGGATTTTTATGAGTTTCTCGCTGTTTGGAGTGTGCTTTAGCCTTACCAAATGGCAATCCTGTCCTTCGGGTAGTCCTGCTGCTCCAGATAGCTCAGGAACATGGGCAGAGTATGGGCCTTGTTGCGCACCAGCAGAACTATTAGTATGGTTGGCTGTTCCCGATTATCCTCCTCTGTCTCATCCACCGATCCGGAAATGCAAACAAAGGCGCTCGCCAGGAGCAGGCCTAAAATCACTTGTCGCCTGTTCATTTCGTCCACGTCATTTGGTTCAGTACATAGCGGGTTGAAGGGGTCAGAACGCACTATCTGGGGTGGCGGAAGCGTAAGCGCTGCTCGCGAGATGCCGGAGAATCAGCGTTATCTATTAATAAATTCGGTTTCTCCTTCCAGCTCCAGATGCTGAATGCCGAGCCTCTCAAACTGCAACAGCTGTTGTGTCTCTCAAACATAGCGCGGCGTTGGAAGTTATCGATTTCTTTCAGTTTGAATTGATATATCGAATTATGTTGAATTAATATTTCTCTGTTTATAATTAGATTTCATAATTTTTGCAGATTTTCGTTTTCGATTTAGTTAGTTGAAATTATTTCTTTCCATTACTAAAGTGTTAAGATCATTTAAAGGCTGTAGAATATATATAACAACATATTTATTGCTTCGAAATCATCAAGAAAATCTATTCCTACGCCGTGGCCGCATGGGGCTTCGCGTAGCTGGGGAAGTTCAGTTGCAGGCCCTCCTTGGCCTCGAAGAACGTGTAGGACAGGGTGATGGTATCGCAAAACTCCAGCGCCGGATCTGCAGTGATTTCCGGATCTATGTAGAAGAAGACGGGCATATCGACCTCCTCGTGAGGATTGAGCTGCTGCTCCTCGAAGCAAAAGCATTGAATCTTGTTGAAATAGGCGCCCGCCTCAAAGGGAATCACGTTGTATGTACTGATGCCGATTACGGGCTTGTCGGTGGGATTCCGGGCCGTGTAAAAGGCCAGCGCTGTTTCTCCTGGTGCCACCTTAATCTCGTACTGTTGCGGCTTGAAGTTCCAGCGCATGGAGGAGCCGATGTCGGCGTTGAAGCGGATTTTCAGCACTCGATTTTGCACCTTTTGCATGTGCTCCACCTTCTCGGCATCGTGGCCCTGGGTGGTGGTTCCGCCGTAGCTATATGCTTGACAAAAGATGCTGTACAGAGGTACGGCCGCGTAGCTTAGTCCAACAATTAACACTCCGCCGGCTGTTATATAGTAGAGTGTGGATTTTGACCGCAATTTCCGGGCAGCTTCCTCGGGCGAATTTGTGGATTTCATGCGCCAAAATTGGGCAGACTTTTGTACGTTCCTTTCGTGCGGGATGGAGCTTCGGAAGAGCTGTTGGCATTGCCCCCGAAGGGCGGCGAGGCTGCGCAGCATCGTCAGCTATTTATTTGTTGTATTTACGCGCTAACTTTTAGAGATTTTCATTGATTTTCAACTTGTTTGTGTAATCTTGCAAAGGCGTTCGGTGTGCTTCAGTGTGTACACACCAGGCTGCAACAGCTGTGCGGCAATAACAAACTTAAAAACTATCGGGGGCCTGATTATATTCGATTACCGCGACATTTCAAAAATAATTTTCTATTGTCAATTTTTCGGTAAATTGAAAATCTAGAAAAATTCCTAAAATAACCTATTTTTATAATAAGAAAGTGGTACTCACAGGAATTCTGATAGCCGTGCTTGAAGTTCATGTAGAGAATTTCCATGAGACAGCGAATGATCCTGTCGCGCGGCTTGAGATGCTCCTTGAAGTGGACGTAGCGGAAGACTAGCTTCAGGTCATCGCAAATGGTCAGGAAAAACACCCAGATCGTATTGGCTCTTACACTCCGGCCAGCATTCTGTTCCAGCAGCTTAAAGATCTTGAGAACCTGCTCGATCACATCCTCGTCAAAGACGCCATAGCTCTTGGCCCCCGGAATGGTAAGTGTGAGGAGATAGGTGCTCACAGCGTTCAGGGCCAGCTGCAGGTTGAGGTGTTCGTTGAGATCCTCCGGTGCCGCCTGCTGCACATGCTCCGGCGCAATGCCCATGCTGACCAGGGAGTAGATGTACGCCAGGTATGCATTCGCTGGCGACACACCGATGATGTTTGCCCAGTTGTCGTGGGTGTTGCTGTAGCTGGTCTGGCTGTCGTTCCGCATCGAGCGTATAACTCCCGCCAAATCGCGAAGTAACTGTAATTGTGCCTCCTGCTTGCACAGATCTTGCTCGCACATGGCCAGGCCCCAGAACTTGTGCGCCCGCTGCTGCATTTCATGCTCGTCAGCCTCCTCGCCATATAGCCACTCCTCCACGTCCACCCACTGCAGTTGCGGCACATAGTTCACTTTTAAATCACTAAAAATGCTATTCAACTCGGACATGTTTACATTTTCTGCGCGTTGTCCTCTTCTTCTACCCCGAGACACTGAAACGATAGCCGCCAATCAGAATCAGCTGTGCAACAATCGATAAACGATATATGGAGAAGAGCGGTTGGTTTTCAAAATTGGTACAAAATCAGGGCTGATATATTAATGCATTTACTTGGCTTATTATTATGCAATTTAGTTGTTGTTTCCTGGTTACATACGCGCACTTAGTTTCTAATTTCGCTGACAGCTAGAAATCCAGCGAGGCCGTGGCATTGGAATTGCTGCTCAGGAGGTGGCCGCCACTGCAGTTATCCGGCTTGGGCGACTCCTGCACCTCCGGCGGCAGGTGGAACTTCTCAATGACGAACTTCTTGCGTCGCAACTTAAAGGCCAGATCCGTGGTGTCCGGCATGTGGACAGCCAGCGTGTTCAGCGCCGACATCTTTTGTAAATGGAGCAGTCCGCTGTACTCCTTGAAGGCCGGGTGCGTTTCCCGCTCGGAACCGGCGAAGGACTCCAGCTCGATGGCATAGTCTACCAGCTGACGGATCTTGGGCACCAGGCTGGCGTCGTACTTGGCAATCAGGTGCATGGGCATCGTGATCAGACACACCGAGTTGCAGTTCCGCACGCTGGCCATTAGCAGGGTGAGGAACTTGATCAGGTCCTCGCCAAAGTTCTCATCGTACCACAGGGGCGAGCCTAACGAGGTCAGGCATACGCGGCACAGGTTCTTCTTTGTCCCGGCCACAAAGCTCTCATCGCAGAGCAGCTCCTGGATGTCGTTCAGCAGGCCACCGTATCTCGGATTGTGGAAAACCTGCGGCGGCTCCTGCTGGCTGCCGTCCGTCTTTGTGCTGGTGGTGTTCGTAGCGACGCTGCTGGTGTTGTTATTGTTAACGTTGTTGTTGGAGCTGATGCCATCCTCCTGGGGTGGGGCCTTCTCCTCGGTAGCGGCGCCGGTCTCATCTCCGGCAAGGGTGGGAATGGGTGGGGCATCCTCAGTAGGCTGCTGCTCCAGTGAAGGGGAGCTGCTCTTGGAGAACTCCTCGGCAATGACAATGTCCGGCTCCTTGTGGCTATCATCCCACATGGTGGTGTTGGCATAGTACAGCATCATTGAGTCCATCTGCTCCATTAGGTTGAAGTGGTGCCCGATCTTGGCAGTGGCATGCTCGGAGTTCACCAGCGGCAGATCGTTGTAACGCCAGGCAATCCGCAACCCATTCTCGCCACCGCCGCTGCCCGCCTGTTCCTCGCGCTGCTCAACCTCTGTCTCCAGATCAGTCAGCGGACGCGGCAGGCGGCGCAGCATCTCCGCAGGGATGTCATCAAGGCTGCCCAGAAAGATCTCATGCTTGGAGAGCACGCCCTCGGCCAGAAAGTACTTGGCCAGGACCTTGGCGTGGGTCATAAAGCGGTCCTCCTCGATCAGGCAGATAGAGCCCATGGGCAGGCCGCCGCCAATGACCACGTCCAAGTAGGGATTGCCACTGGAGGTGATCACTTGCGCCGTGTGCGGGGAGGTGCGGGTGCCGCGGATTGGCTTCTGCACGGTGCGCTTGCGAAAACTGGTCATGTTGGTCGCCGTCGATGTTGGTGTCGCTCTTCTGGCTATCGGCTCGTCTCCCTGAATTGGCTAACCTTATTTTCTCGGCGCTTTTCCCTTCGCCGTCTCGGTGTTTCCCTTTTTTCTGCGCTAGAACGCGTAAACTTCTATTTCCGACACACACTCGGTATCGATACCGATAGCCCGCGCTCACAGCTGTTTATTTGCAAACGTGGGGGAATTTACCGTGCAAAAAAGCTTACTATCGGTTATATCGCATATGGGTATATATTATATTTAATAATTATAATTATATAAAACAGTTTCCGAAAGGTATACTAGATCACAAATTAAAGCTTTTGCAAAAATAATATGTTATTCGTTGTTATTTCGTACAAACTTTTCTTTTTGTAGCTAGTGGCGATAGTTGTCACGTAATAAGATACTGGCAGCACTGATGCCCACTCACGAAAGAGCTTGCACATACCGATAACATAAACAGCTGTTTCGCCTCCAGTTTCTGCAGTTTGATGACATACGTTGAGGAAAATTGGGAAAAACAATTGGAAAACTGCACTCAATAACGCCAAACAATGGCCGAGGTGACGTCGCCGCAAATGACGGAACAGCTGGACAACGAGGAGGTGAGGGAAATCCTGAAAAACACCACAGATCTGCGCCAGTATTCACGGCAGATTGAAAAGGAGTTCAAGGAGGTGGAGAACAAGTCCATTGAGGGTAAATAGGACACTTTCCTTTAATTCCATATTTAAACATAATTTGACTCTTATTTCCCAATCCAGACTATATAGCCGAGTCCCAGAATATAGCCAATCTGCACAATCAGATAAACGATTGCGACGATGTCTTAGAACGAATGGAGAATATGCTGATGAGCTTCCAGAGCGTTTTGAACAATATTAGCACGGAGATCACGCAGTTGCAGAGGAAATCCGTATCCATGTCCCTTCAACTGACCAACCGGCAGTCGGTGAAGGCCCAGCTGTCGCAGTTTATTGAGGATATGGCCGTATCCGAGGAGATGATTAATATAATCATGGAAACACCAGTTACCGAGCGGGATTTCAGCACCCAATTGAATGTTCTGAATCACAAGCTGTCTCTGGTAAAGGAGCTCAGCTTCAAGGAGTCCAAGTCTACCAGCGATGTAAGCGATGTGCTGCAGAAACTCCGACTGAAGGCCATGTCCAAGATTCGTACGTATCTGCTGGAGCAGATCTACAAATTCCGCAAGCCAATGACCAACTACCAGATACCCCAGAATGCCATGCTCAAACACAAGTTCTTCTTCGAGTTCATTTTGTCGAACGAGCGGCATGTGGCTCAAGAAATATGCAGCGAGTATATCGATACTATGAGCAAGATCTACTATAGTTATTTTAAGGTTTGCTGTAAAGGATTTGATTATTTCGGTTTATATTTCATGTACTTCCTTCCAGAGTTACTCCACCCGCTTGACGAGTCTCAAATTCGAAGAATCCTGTACAAAAGATGATCTTATGGGCATCGAAGACAATGCCTCCAAGGGTTTATTTTCGAAGACCACAAGTCTAAAGCACAAGAGCACCATCTTCACCATTGGCAAAAGGGGAGATATACTTAATCAGCAGCTGGAGGCACCCATCATAGTTCCCCATGCACAGCTCAAGAATAGAGTAAGATTAAATAGCTTTCTTAGCCAAATTAAATTCATTCATCGTCTGTTAATGTTGTCTTTACAGTACACCGTGGAAGCCCTCTTCCGTTCAGAGCAGTACGCCCTCGTGGATAATGCCTGTCGGGAGTATCTCTTTGTCACCGAGTTCTTCATGGTCCGCGGCAGCCAAGCCCAAGATTTGTTCAATCAAATCATGGGCAAAACGTTAACTTTAATGATTGTAAGTCAAGAATTAGTAAATGTGTGCAATACTGACCTTTTTTTATATCTAGAAAAATCTGGAAACCTCCATACACGACTGCTATGACACCATAGCCATGTTCCTGTGCATCCATCTCATATTCCGTTACCAATTAATGTGCCACAAGCGCTGCGTGCCCGCTTTGGACAAGTGAGTTCTTAAATTCTTGTTTAACTTCGTCTTGATTATAAACTTTCATTGTAAATAGATATTGGGATTCCCTGCAGTCCGTTATTTGGCCACGTTTGGAGCTGGTATTCCGCCTAAATATTCAGAGCATACACGACTGTGATCCCACAAAGTTTAACAAAGAATTGGGGCCACACTACGTAAGTCATACATGTATTATTTGCTGACTACCATTAACAAGTTTTACTATGATTAGGAAGAGTGCATTCCCATATAAAGCGTGTATTACTTTCCAGATAACCCGCCGCTATGCAGAGTTCAGTGCAGCAATTGTAGGAATCTCGGAGCACTTTCCCAATGAGCTGGTCAGTCGATTGCTTTTGGAACTCCAAAACGAAGTGGAATGCTTTATACTCCGCATGGCAGCTATATTCCCAACGCGAAAGGATCAGCTCATCTATCTGATCAACAACTACGACCTAGTATTGGGCGTATTAATGGAGCACACCCGCGACAATTCCAAAGAAGCTGAAGCTTTCAGGGAGCAACTCAATGCACGTAGTGCCGAATATGTGGAGGAGATATTGGCTCCACACTTCGGAGGTATTATTCAGTTTGTAAAAGAGTGCGAGCATTTCTTTGAGAAGGAGCAGATGGACGAACTGAGGAAACAGGAGCGAAGAAGTCTGGCCTTGGTGGCCAGCTTCTCGGCCAACTGGAAGAAATCGCTGGAGGAGCTGAACAGGGAGGTGCTCCTCTCGTTTCCCTCGCTGCTGACGGGCTCCCAACTCCTGCAGCTGGCCCTGGCCAGCTTGGTGCAATATTACCATCGCTTCCATAAGCTCCTTACGCCCAATGCACGCGCCCAGCTGACCAATATCCATGTGGTGATGGTGGAGATCAAGAAGTACAAGAGCAATTACTGATTGACGATTTAATTATACGCGTTGTTTACGCTTCTGATGTATTCCAACTTGACTTGAATTGAGTTCCAAAATATATATGTATTTATGTATAAGTATTGACCACCGGCACGGCAACTTAGTCCTCATCCTCGAACATCATCTCCACGAGATCCTGATTGGAGCAGCGCTCACCGTCCAGGCGCTGCGGCTGCTTCCAGCGCAACAGAGTGGGCAAGAAGATCAGATGCGTGTTGGGATCCTTGCGGAAGGGGCAGTTCAGATCCTTCCAGCTGTGTTAAAAACAAGTGTTATATTATGCTCTACAATGGTTAAATGATAAGCGCGCTCAAGAGCATCGTAAAGCTTGCTCGGTCATTTATCGGGCGTTGTTTGATGTGTATTCGTTTATCAAGAATGTTCTCGATGGTGAACGAGCACTCGAGTGGGAATTTCAACACAAACAGCTGCGGTGGAATGACTAGCTCCATTTATCCGTAATCCGGTTAGTAAGTTAATTAATTCTGATATGTAATAATATAATATTCCCTTTTTTTAAGCAAGTCAACTCAACCGCAGCTGTGGCATAACAAAAATAATTAAATACTCACTAGCTCCTCTCGCCCACATCCACATGAACGAAATGTGAGTTGCCGGGGGCCTTCTTCAGGGCGTCGTGTATCACCGGCTCCGCTGCAATCCGATATGTACAAATACGTTATGTGGGAATTGTGGAGACTGATGGCCAGCGCTTAACCGCATTGGGGTTATTGTCTCTCTTACCCTTCACACAGTAGGGACACCAGCTCTGGCCATTCTCGTCCTTGCCGCCGCTGAAGAGTACGTGCACCGCCTCGTTGCCGTTCTCCAGCTCCTCCATTTTCTTGGAGAACTCCTCGTACCCCTTGACGTTGTGTGTCACCACCATGATATTGCTGAGATTGGTACTGACCGCGTAGTAGCGTCTAAATAAACGACCGATGAGCGCCGTGATTAACAAGTTTCTGTTGTGCTTCTAAAATAAATTATCACCAAGTTTTTAGTTCATCACCGGGTGACGTTTTCCAACCTAAAGTAACTAGTTCCAACCAGTGCTACCAAATCGTCAAGCTTTTGGCAGAAACTAGAAAATAAAATCTAAAGTGCTTAACAATTGCAAATTGAGTATTTTGTTTTTAATAATATTGAGAATACTTTTTGCAAAAGCTTAAAATAGAAATAAAGCAAAAAAACATGAATAAAATATATCCTTTTGATAGGGCAACATTGCGTATAAAACAATAGATATCGAAAATCGATAACTTTTTTAATTTGGCGAACTTTTTTTGAAAACTTGGATAACTTCCACAAGATCTGGTCCAGCAGATCCTGGTTAGGAGCTTGGGAATGGCCATCTTCCGTAGGCCGAATCATTTCAGCTTTCAAATTTAGCTGTTACTGATTGTACTAACTTATAAAACAAAACAGTAGTTTAACAAACTAAGTTTTATATTAACAATATAATAGAACACCGGTTCTAAGATTTCTAAATACAGAATTACATATTCAATATGCATAATAAGGATCACTTTAAGCCTGTTCTTCTGTGTGCATCTGACGGATGTGTCGCTTAAGGGTTCCGTTTAGTGCAAATGACTTTGGGCAAATGGAACACTGGTACGGCTTTTCTCCTGTGTGGGTTCGGATGTGCAGCTGAAGACTTTGATTGACTGAAAATGATTTCTGGCAGTGGGAGCACTGGAAAGGTCGTTCTCCCGTGTGGGTTCGCATGTGTGCTTGAAGAGATCCGTTTTGTGCAAAAGATTTCTGACACTGCGAGCACTTGTAGGGCCGTTCTCCTGTGTGGGTTCTCAGGTGTAGCTGAAGGGAACTGTTTTGTGCAAAACACTTCTCGCACTGTGAACACTTAAAAGGTCGTTCTCCAGTGTGGGTCCGGATGTGTATTTGAAGAGTTCCAATTTGTTGATACGACTGCTCGCAATAGGTACACTTGTAAGGTCGTTCTCCTGTATGGGTACGAATGTGTTGCTTAAGGTTTTCTATTCGAGCAAAGGCATTATCGCAGTGGGAACACTTGTAAGGTCGTTCTCCTGTGTGGATTCTGAGGTGTTGCTTATAGCCTTCGAGTCGTACGAAAGACTTCTGACAATAGGAACATGTGTACGGTCGTTCCCCTGTGTGTATTCGGATGTGTATCTGAAGAACTCCGAATTGTGTAAAAGACTTTGCACAGTGGGAGCATTTATAAGGCCGTTCTCCTGTGTGGCATCTGATGTGTCGCTCCAGATCAGAGTATCTTGAAAAGGACTTCTGGCAATGCGGACACTGGTTTGGATGCCGAATATCTTGCGTCTTATCCTCGGGATTTGTTGAATCCCCATTACAATGATCATCTGCTTGACAAGAACTGTTGGACTCCTCTATTTTCACTTGGATGTCAGCCGAAATGTCACAATCCGAAATATGGAGCGGATCTTCTTCGAAGACGTCTTCTTCAATTGGTTCGTTCTTCACTTGACCATGGAAATCATGTCTTTCTGATTCGATTTCTTCATTTTTCAATTCGCAATGAAGCTTTACGGTGTCCGTGCTTGATTTGTCGCTGATTTCTTCCTCCAGTAGATCATTTTCCTCCTTGATATCGTTGTTCATCTGGCAGAAGGCCCGCTGGCTCGTCTCGTAAAGCTGTTTTATCTCATACGCATTTGTCGCATCCTCCTTGCAAGGCAAACATATAGTTTTTGGAAACGCATCTCCTCTAGAAACGCGAAATGCAGTGCACTGGGAAATCATTTCCGCAATAGAAATTCTTTTGTCTGGGACGCTATCAAATATATTCACCACATCTTCAGACGCTTGCAGGCACACTCGACAGATTTCCCTGAAACTGCATTATCAAAAGGATCATTTATGAATTACCATGTAGTATTACCGCTTACACTTTCATGTTTTTGGGCTTTAATAGTTTTAATTCTGCTTTTTTTTCGTGTTCTCGAATTTGTTCATAGATGCAACTGTTTATTTTTGTTTCGTTTACCGCAGTGTGACCGCTTCGGGCTTATGCAAAATACCATTAAACCGAAATGCGGGATGCAATCGTTATCGATAGTTCTGTTGTAATCGTCGAAAAACCTGATCGGAAGTCTTTTTTTCATAAAGTGCGTTTATTTGTTTTCGGTATTCTAATTGGAATTAAAGCGATGTTACGGCTCGCATTATTGCGTAATATAGTGTGCCACCGTCAGAAGCTGCTGCCGAACAACTCGGCGCGGCTGAAATGCGCGGCCCTTATGCACTGGAGCCCACAATTGCGCCAGGTAGAGTCGCGAGGTCTGTACTTCACTAACACTAATGCAAAAAAAGTGCAATTTCATTACATACATACAAATGCACATGTATTTAGGTTCTCGTGGTGGCGGGGCACTGCAGCAGTCTCAGGAAAATGCCCAGGTCTCCACGGACGTGCGTCCCATCGGCGAAAAGATTAAAGAGAACACGAAGACGGCCAGCTATACCGCCATTATTGTGGCCGGCTTGGGTGTCACCTGCGTAATGTTCTTCGCCATATTCCGGGAGCTATTTTCTAGCGAGAGTCCCAATAATATATATGCCGATGCCTTGAGCCGCGTGGTCGAGGATCCGCGGGTGCAAGATGCAATTGGTGCGCCCATCAAGGGATTCGGCGAGACTTCGCGACGGGGACGCCGGCAGCATGTGGCACACTCTAGTTACGAACGCAATGGCAAACCGCACATGCGAATGCAGTTCTATGTGCAAGGACTGAGGAACAAGGCGACGGTTCAACTGGAGTCCAGGAGGGTAAGCACGTGTCAACTTGTTCTTTTATTTGTTAAATGATTGCCCTGCCTTAGGCTCGCTGTGGCAAACTGGAGTATCGTTACTTATTCGTGCAATTAGATCACTATCCCCACACGACTATTATTCTGGAGGATAATCGAGCCTTTGATCCCACCCCTGAGTCCGCATCTTCCTCCACTGCTCCATCCTTTGGCAACCTGGCCCTCATGTCCAACAGCCAAGACAACAAGTAATGGAGGGAACGCCCCTTACAGCACTTAAATTTACTGTACATTTGTTATATTTATTATTTGACTGACAATGAATTGCATTGGGCATTGATAGCCAATATCATCACTCGCCAATTGAAAAATTGTCCATCTCCAGGATGGCACCCGATTCGTGTCAGTAGAGCTTCTTCCAGGGTATGATCTCCCAGGAGCGCAAGATGTGGCGACCGAAGAGAAAGTCCTTTAACTTGTTCATGATGTAAAACGAGATGCCAAAAAAGGAGGCAAAGTACAGCCAGAACTGTCCGAGACGCTCCCAAATGCTAAGATGATAGCGAGCGGGCACTTGCAGCACATCCAGTTCCAGCTCAACGACAAGGCCGGGCTCCAAAGTCGGTGGAGTAGGTCGGTAATAAGTTTCCTGCACCGACAACTGGAAATAGGCTGGATTGGCCTTCACCTGGGCGAGCAGCGATTCCATTTTGTACTGTCCAATGTCAGCGGTACTAGCATTCATGTCCATATGAACCTGCCTGAACTGCGTCTTGATGTTGCGGCCCGGAAAGGGGCAAGTGAACTCTACGTACTGCTTCAACTGCAACTCCCCCTTCAGCTGGATGCGCCCGTTGTTAAGGCGAGCGGCCAGCGGAATCTGTAGCTGATGGGCCAGCACCGAGGGCGGCGACAGATCACACTTGTGCTGCAGCTGAGCCTCAAAGAAGACCAGCAGATTGAAGCTGACCAGGCGAGCGGGCAGATCCTGTAGCTCCAGTTGGAAATGCGCCCGATCGGTCACCGTGTCATAGTCCACATCTTCGGTCCAATATCTGGTGGCACTGCAGCTGTTGGTATAGCCGCCCATTAGTGCATTCAACTCGCTGAAGCTGCTGCATGCCACCGCCAACTCCTGCTCGCCATCCTCCTCCGTCGTGCCCACGAAGATGTACTGATAAGTGAACTGCACATTGGGCTGCTCGTACAGGACCCTCGATTCCGAGATCCCCGAGTACGGACTCAGCAGAGAGACCAGCAAGACGGGTATCATCACGGACAGCGCTATGAAGGCCAGGACTATAAGCGAGGCGAAGGAGCACAGCGAGTTCTTGTACACAATCGCCGTGTTGGTCGTATGCAGCGGAATGAATCTCATCTTGATTTTATTAGCAAATTAATCCGGGTCAGCGTCGGCACACCTGCTCCACGACACTTGTCAATTGAATGTTGTGAAAAAAAAATTGTGAGCTACGTTGCTAAGCAACCTGATGGTAAGTTGGTATGAAAATTCACTAAAAATATATTTCGAAATAAATAAATACACAAATTTATTTCGAAATATGGGAAACCACTAAATTTATTAAAACGAATGAGTTAAATATTTTAAAGTTAAATGCTAAATTTCTTAAATATTCTAAATTTCGATATATTAAAATTAAAGATAATTGATAATTGATAATTGAGTGCGAAATTTCATCTCATATATCGCAATCTTAAAATATCGATTTAGATATCGACTTTCGGTATATCTATTCTACTTACAATCTCCTTTAGAATTTGAATAATCTTGGCGCCCACTGTATTGGGATCATCGTACATCTGCTGACGCCCCATGTCCTTAACCAGCTTCCTGGGAAGCCACAACATATCAATACCAATTTAAAAATTAATTAAATAACTTGAATAAAAAAATTGCTTGTTGTTTTTCTGCTGTTTTTATAGCACATTTGATTTTATAGCTTACCTCTGGTTCCTCAGGTTCCTATAATTTTGACCGGTAGTGTATATACATGAAAATATACATGAATTGGGTATAAAACTTTGATAAGTATAGAACGTTTTCTATACCGGTTCATGCCTGCGCTCTTTTTATTTGCACTGCTTACATTTTTTTCTAATTTGATTTTTTATTTTTCATTTTCAGTGTTGGTTAAAAAGTTTAAAAGTAAAAGTGTTAAAAGTGAAAAAAAATATAGAAAAAGAAAAAAGAAAGAAAGAATAGAAAAAGTGTATTTAAATTTCGGTAAGTGAATGTTTTAAATTTATTTATTTTATTTAAATTGACAATATTTATATGAAGAAAATCTGATTTTTTGGGGTACCCAAATATGTACTGTTTATTAATTTATGGAAACAATTCCATAAAATTTACAATTATTTAATTGGTATTTTAATTCTTTTACAAAAATTTTTCAAAACGCGATTATTTAAATTTACGAATTTAAATTCATTAAATTTACTCATGTTTGCTATTTATTTATTGATATATTATATGTAAATCATAAATAGTGTTTCCGCATTAAATGCAGTAGAGAGATGATGTTCCTCCAATCGCTTTATTAGTAACTCCCCTGGGTCTTCCGTCCGATTGAATAACCAATCCTCACAGTCCCGGCCAATACACATCCGTTTTGGCTTTAAGCCGATATTGCAAAAGTATTGATTGCACATAATTATAGGATTTCGATTCGGGGCCCACAAAAGCTCTTGAGGTGAAAAGTGAGCCCTTTGAGGGCAGCAGAAACAGGGGAAATATGTACGAAAATAAAGAACGATCGCATAACTTGACCAACATTTGCTCATAATTAAGACCACGAACTGGTTTTGAGCCTATTACAAAAAATAAAAACTAAAAAAACCCTTTCGTGCGTACCGCGTAAAAATCGGAAGTTGCAGCTTTGCATTTAATGCGCTTATTTTAAAGAGTGTTGAAAGCGAGGCACTAAAAAAAAGAAGAACATACTGTATATAATTGCACTGGAGAAAGATGCGAGTGAGAAGAGAAAGGAAAGAAAGAAAATTATTAAACTTAATGAGGAAGTTAATGCAACACCTGACACCGTTTTCAAAAGAATTCCAAAGCGTTTACTTGGATTTTAGCAAAGACTGTAGAGTTTTAAAAAAGAAGCTGTGAAGAAAAATAATTACAGAAAAGTCTTATTTTTTAAAATTTGGGTGACTATTTCCATAAGTTTAATTATATTTAACCATGGTTTAAGTTTTAAAACTCCATAAAATGATTGAAACCGTGTAAATGTTATAGTCCGATCGTCTGCAATTATTATTTTATTTAATGTTGGTTTTTTTCCGATTGTATAAATATTTTAGCATTGAATGGGATTTTTTTCTTTATATATAAATCTACAAGACATTTGCTATATACTGTTTAATGGTTCCTGAACCAATGATCTGTGTGTCTTAATTTATATAACACAATAAACTTGTATGCACCTAGAAATATTTAAAATATATAACAAATATTATAGGGTTTATGGAATAAAAATATATTATTTATAATATAACCAGTTCTTATATTTAATAAGTTCCCCTTTCACTTAGCTTCTGTTACCTCACTCACACTTATCAATGAACTCTCATAATATAGACTTAGACTTTTCTTATTTAACTGTCACCTTTGAAAGTTTCCCATTTAGTTGTTGTTTAACCAAAAAACTTGTACATTTGATGGGAATTGTTTATTTTTTTGTGTACTCCGCTTTAGCGGCGTGACATGTCAGGTTTTTGTTGGGTAACAAAGTTTTTCTGATTGGTCTTCTGACTTTCCTGCCTGTCTTTCTGACATGTGTTTTGTGTGAATATTAAAAATGTGTGGTAAAAATGATGGCCTGGCGTCATATATGATGCGGTGTCACAACTACCCAAAAAATGATGAATAAATAAGAGTGAATCACAATTTGACAGTTACGTACTCTTCTCCACTCGATCCTTGACAGCTGCACAGAGTTGTAGTAAAATTAGTTTGGAAACAGCGTTGTCTTAAAGGCCAAGATAAAGAGAGAGAGCACTCCGGGAAGAAAAAATCAATAATTTTGCAGCATTTTTCCTTTTTTTTCCACATTGCCACGCCATTTTACAGAAAAGGCTGAGAGCAAAACGGGGAAAGAGGAAAATGAAAAGAAAAAAAAGGAAAAGTCTGTGTGTGTATGTAAGAAGCCAAGATGGCAGACGAGCAGACAGATAGGAATGGGGGCTACCACGCAGTTGGAATTCAGCTCACGGCCCCAGGACAATGCCAGCTCTGTGCCCATATATCCTTTTTCAACGAAATTTCAGCTTTCACTCGTTTCGCGTACGTGACCGTGTTGCCACCAAGGAGCTGTTGAAGTGGCAAATTCGCACAGCGCCACCGACCTTTCACAGCGGACTGGGAATGCCACTTGGGGGGCTGAGTGGGGGATGGCCATGGGTGGTTTGGGTGGTTGTAATGGTGGCAGCTCCACCCCGTCTCCGGGTGCGCCAGGTGCGGGGCGCTGGCAAAAAGTAGCAGTTTATTAGGCGCACCAAATTAACATAGGACTACTAATGACTCTGCCCAGGCAAAACTAACTAAAATCGAGCGTAAAAGTTGTGAGGAAGGTGAAGGTGGACCTTGTAAACGGATGGGAGGCTGCAATTTTGGGCCACCTTTTGCTTGGGTCCTCTATTACTCTGTTAATTAAGTTGGCCGGAAATTGGGATAAATCTTAATTGGGATGCCGACAAATAGGAAGTATAAAGTATAGGAAAAAATATATTACAATTAAATATTGTAAAACAATAAATTATAAATAAAAACCAAAATACAAGTAATTCTGAGGGTTTAAAATAGAGTAAATTATAGATGGAATAGATTAAGATAGATAGCCGAAGTTTATATAACCTTGAAGTTTTTAATTGATATATAAGAAGCTTAAAAATTTCGCTTTTGAATCAATATTTGTTGAAATATATTTGTATATTTTTATATGAAAAATTTTTCGACTAACCAAAGTTTAAATAACGCATAACTTTGCCAAAAAAGCATTAATTTCAATTCGGAAAGCTGTCCGATGTTAGTTTTTATTAGGTTTATAAATCTGCATACTAAATATAACCTTTTAATTAAATTTAATTTTTTTCTCAATTTTTGACAAATTTAACGACCCCTTATAAAATTTAAAAAAAAATTCAAAAAATTTTTTTCTTTCCTAAATGCCTAAAAAGAATCGCCTGTTGATGCTGATCAATAATATATATGATTTGTAGGGTGGCAAATGATTCCTTCACAGCGTTATAAGCTTCTGACTAAAATGATAATACTATTCTTTGAGTCAATATTTATCTATATTTTTATATGACAATTTTGTCAACAAATCAAAATTTCAAAAACCCATAACTAAGCCAAAAAAGCATTAATTTTGATTCGAAAACCGTTCCTATGTTAGTTTTGAGTAGGTTAACAAATCTGCATACTCAATTTTGAATTTTAAAAAAATTAAAATTTTTCTCAATTTTTGACAATTTTGACGATGTTACCCCTTATAAAATTTTGAAAAAAGTCAAAATTTTTTTTTCTGTCGGAAATGGCTAGATCGACTCAGCTTTTCATGCTGATCAATAATATATATGATTTATAGGGTCGGAAATAACTCCTTCATAAGGTTACAAGCTTCTGACTAGAATTATAATACCCCATGAGGCGATGAAAATAGTCCCAAAAAGTATGCTACAATGCTTACTTTAATTAATCTCCCTAAATATTTTACAAATTAAAGGCTACAAAAATATATCTCATAGACTTTTCTACAATTTCTACAAACCTAAAAATTATTACAATAAAATAAAAACACCATTATTAGTATGATTATTCCATTATTAGGCAGATAAATAGTACTAAAATGTTGAGCTAATTTATCCAACTCACTCAAGGGTGTTTTTCTTGTTCTCCTCTCAGTGAATTCGGTTCGAAAAATATTACAACGCCTGCGCGGATTTACATCCTTCTGGTTTCTTTTCTTTACTTTTTTTCCCTTTGTTAAGCTCAGTCCAATGCCAGGCCGGGAATCTGCCACCCCTTCTATTGGATGCTGGAAATGAAAAGGGGAAATGCGAACGCTTTCCCTGATGCCTTTGCCAGCTCCCCAAGGAAATCAAAGGGAAGCACACACAGCAGCGAGTCCGTTGAAGTTGCTTTAATATTTATATGGAGTTCATGTCTCTATCTCTGGCAAATTCCCCTTACAACACTCAAGTGGAAATGTGTTACACACACCCATGCACACCACTGAGTGTGTGTCTCACTCAAGGATGTCGGCAGGCAGAGGGAGCTTCCTTTCGGTGAACTATATTTGACAATCAAGCCGCAAGCATATGTTACCCGATAATTTGCCGAAAGTTTTAATGAAAGACATGGGACTCATTTTTCCTACCACTCTGCGACTCTGACTGTGTGTGTGTGAGTGTCCCTGAGTTAATGTCCTTTCGCCTCCTTGCTGCGTCGCCATTTTGTCCGTGTCTGTGTGCCAGCATATTTTTTGATGAGCTCCAGGAAAAGCCAATGTGTGTGTGTGTGTGTGTGTAAGTGCCGGCGTCTGTCCTCGACTTGGGCGGTATAATTTCCATTTTATAAATGACTTTTCCGGAACTCACTCTTAGCCAGAGGCAACTGTAATCACGCCATATCTGTTGAAAGTTTACAACTTTTTGCCAGCGTTTCTTTCTCTTTTTTTCGGAATACAAATTGTGCGGCGGTAGGGGATTTTCCCCTTTTTTATTAGTTGCTTTTATATATAAGCAGTTTGTAAATATTTCTTGAAAGATTATTATATTTTGTTTAATTTGTAGGGATATTAGAAAAGGAGTTAAGAATTGCCGGTTTCTGTTGTGTAAATAATTTATATATAGTTATATGAGAAGGTCTTTCTCTAGGTTGTTGCAGGAATTGCATCTCAAATTCTCATGTACAAATTCAGCTTTAGAAAACATGGGAAATGTTCAAGATAATCAATCGACAAAATTGTTTTTTGAAAAGGTCCTTGGTTGAAATTTGAAATATTAACCTCGGTGCTTTGCCATTAAAGTTGCGCTTCGTTTTATGCATTAAAATGTTGCACTGAAACAATCTTTATTTAAATCTCACCGTGAAAAATCCCTTCAGTTACCACGCTATTTATAAAATTCAGTAAAATTGTTCACATAAAGTTTGTATAAAAAAAAGCATGGAGTACACCCACAAAGGCGCCAATACATCCCGCTGGGCTGTGGAGCGGACAGCTAAAAACCGGACAGGTTCGTGGTCCCTGGAACCTGCCAAACAATCCATAGAGAGGAGGTGTCGGGGTGGAGGTGAAAGGACACTCTGTCATACAATTTTTCAGTTGTTGTTACTTCCTTGGTCGTTTTTTTTTTTGCTGTTGTTCGCCTTGCTGCTGCTGGTAATAAGCGTAAAACTTTGACAGTTTGTTATCCGCATTTGTTTCGGTGGCTTACAGTTTTCATTTTCCACTTTTTTTCTCTCCGCGTTTTTTGTTTGTTGTTTATTTATTTTTTTTTTTTAATTTTTTGTTGTTTGTACTCAATGGTGTAGTATTTTTTCCCCCAGCGAGCACCTGTTAAAGTTGCCAAAGTGACAGCACCAGCAGCAGCAGTAGCGCCACTTTCTAAACGGCTCACCCGGGAGCTGGCGCATGATAAGCGGTGTCCACGAATGATCTGCCGGTTACTGGTCCCAAACTTTGATTACAAAATCATACTATATTTCAGAGACATCATGCAAATTAGTTACTAAAAGGGTTATTTACAGTTTGTTATTTATATAGTAAATATCAGGATTTTCTTTATGTTTTCGTAATTGCAATATAATTTGGTTTTATTTCTATGTATTTATTATCTTTATTGGTTTTATGTATAGGTATTTTTATTATTTATCAATATTTATATATTTTATGTTGGTGTTTATATGAATTCATAGTAGATATGCATATAAGTTCTTGATATGAATCTTATTTAGAGCTATTTGTATTTTTATTTTTGGTATGCATACTATTTTTAGATATTTTTATTTTTATTTTTGGTACTGATACTATTTATTGATATTAATATTTTTTTGGTATAAATTCTTAGAATTTGTCTACCTTCTTGTTATTTACTTATACAATTCTTTAGTATTTATTTTATTTCTTGGAATGATTGGTATTCTCTGTGTTTATATTATTTATTAATCTTTATTTTAAGTTTAAGATATCAAGATTATATTATTTCTTTACATTTATGTTATTTCTTGGTATGTACTTTATTTCTTGGTTTTTATAATATTACAAATAACTCAGTGGTATTAAAATATAAATTATTTTATATTACAGGTATTTAAATTCATTTTAAAGTTTAACAAGCTAATAATCTTAACTAGTTTTAGCACCAAGTTTACAATATATATGGGTTTTTAACAAAACCATATTTTCCAAAAACGAATCAATACTTACGTTAACATTAAATAAAATTCATTTGTGTTAAAAAAGGACAATTTTTTTACCTTTTCAAAAATAAACTCTAATTTTCCAGAGTGCACTTCTTGATCCCTCCATATATTTGGGGTGGCCCAAAGCAATTATAAAAAAAAGAAGCATTTAAACAGATGCATGTAATTTTGCGGTTTTCCTTAAACCATTTCCATATATATTTTTTGTTGTACATTTTCGTGCTTTGTTCAATACTTTTCTCACCTTTTTCCAAAGCGGAAATTATCTTTGAGCGTTTTTTTTTTTGTTAACCACTTTTCCACTTTTTGTAAAGAGGCGTTTACCGCATTTTTGGCTGCAATTATACATTTGAACATTTTATTGATGGATAACTCTTAAACGAACTGAATCGAGAAATAAATGCGGTTTGCGTTAAACAAAAAAGTACAAAATAACCACAATTAGATATCATTTATGTCCAAATTATAAAGAGGAAGTAAATGCAAAGAACACTTGTTTTCTAGATGAATATTTAGGTATTTAATTTAGTTATTTTTACTGAAAATACAGATTAACTTAATATTTAAGTACCTTAACTTTAAATCAATTTTTGCGGTGACATTAAGACAAAGGTAAATCCACGTTAGACTACGTACAACGTTTATAATGGCCAAAAGCGTGCTTAGGACTGTGGAGATTCATCTGTGATACGTGTTCCAACTCTCTTAATCGCCTCGAAAACAACAACAGCACTATGTGTGTCCTGTGTCCACTCTATATCCTTATGCTAGTCCCTGCGACATTCATAGTCTGACCAACGAACAGCAATTAAACCGGATTAAAAAGGCAGCAAACTGATTTATGAGCCAAGGAACTCAAATAACGACAATACGACCACTGGCCACCACCACCAACACCACTAACCTCCGGAGAAGTGCCTGCAAGTGGTTTCCGTATCCCGATCCGTATCTGGAGGATGCTTTGGTGGTTTTTTGGGCTTCGGTCCCGCCTCAGTCGAAATTGAAATAATTGCGCAGCGAAGCAATTTAGAAGAATCACTTGCCATTTTCCAGAGTGCGTTCCAATGCTTTTCTCTTCTAATTGAAAAGGTTGTCGAATAGGAAACGATTTCTAGTTTACTGTGTAGGTAATTAAATAGGTATATAAAAATTAAGAAATAAATTATTAAGGCTACTTTAGTTAGATATAAAATGTATTACATTATAAGGTATAAGAAATTATTTCTTCGGAGTGGGAAATACTTAAAAGATAGTTGGATTATTTTGTGTATATAAAAAGTATTATTTTTCACATAATATTAAGGTATATTTAACCTTATTCCACGGTATAAATATTGGTAAACTCATCGCAATGAAACGATTTGCCGATGGCCGATTAGGATGGCAAAAAGAAAACTCTGTCACTGCTGTTGCCGCTTTGCTGATGATGCTGCTGCTGCTGTGGCTGGCTGGCTGGCTGGCTGGCTATTGTTGCTACTGCAATTTGGCGCATAGATCTGGCCAAGCGGAGTCGTTCATGTATTTGGAATTTATAACCGCATATAGTGCACATAAATCCAGCAATGGCCAGCAGCAGCGGCAGTAGCACCAGCAGTTGCAACAACGAATCGAACTTTATGTGCTGCAATGCCAATGGCTAAAGGCACTCAAAAAAACAGGGGTCTAAAGTTAAGATAATTAATAAATTAAGAAAAATATCTATCTATTTAGTATTATTTTATAAATTTTTCTATTATCTTTCATACATAAATAATAAGTTTAGATAATTTAATAAATTAAGAAAAATATCTAAGTAAATATTTATTTAGTATTCATTTTATACATTTTACAATTATTTTTCATACATCCATAATAAGTTTAGATAATTTAATGGATTAAAAAAAATATCTAACTATCTATTTAGTATTAATTTTATAAATTTTACTATTATCTTTCACACATAAATAAAACTATGTCTTGAATAATATGCTTTACAATTTATTTTGTTTTTTATAATATTGAAACAATTAAGGTTTATTTAAGTTCAATTTTCATTAAGTTAAATCTTGAAAGTATTATATTTTTAGGAATATTTAGAGCTTAAATAGTATACAATAAATATTTACTTTTAATAAATATCTATATTTCATAAAACAATTTTAAGATATTGTTTTATATATTGCAATCATTGAGACTGGCATTTTATAAAGTTTTGTTTGGTAATTTCTTATTTTTGGGTTCATAATTTATATAAAAAAAAACTGTACACCCATGTTTTCTTCAGTGTATACACTGTAACGCCCCCCCAAAAAAATCGTGGGGGCATTTCGGTGGGACTGTCGCCAAAGCTATTGCCACTGTTAGAAATTGCTGGCTGAGATTCGAATTGGAATTGGTTTCGGGGTCTAAAGGGCGAGGATTGCTGTGTGTACAACGCTTATAATTGCTTGTTGCTGTTGCTGCTGCTCCTGCTGCTGCTCCTGCTCCTGCTGGTGTATACCACGCATCTCTATCTGCGACACCAGGAGCCCGAAGCCTCCCACACTCCCTTGCTGTTGTAAAATGTAAAATTCCAAATAAATGGCCACGATGTTGCCGCCGTGCTGTTGTTTGGTGTTGCTGCTGCGTCTGATGCTGCTGCTGCTGCTGATGCTGCTGTTGCGTTGCTGCCACTTAAGCGCCTCGCTGCCGCCTCCACCATGTGTGTTATGGCCTAAAGTAAATCTTCATTAGATTTGCCAGAGTAACCAAAAGGCTGATGCTGATGCTGCTGCAATGGCAACACGGCCATAAAAAGCAGCGCAACTGGACATGAGTATTTATGGCCACTTTTGTTGTCATTTTAATTGATTTCAATTTTTGTGCAGCAGCTCCTGCCACAGATAAGGATGAGTTGCAAGACCAAGTGAGAGAGAGATTTCCTCTTCAATTTTATATATGTATGTTTTATTTATTGATTAGTTTATTCAGCTAATTTATGACCCTGTGCTTAAACCGTAAACATTAGGCAAAGAATATATAAGCTAACAGTGCTTTTATATTCTAATTTATTTTACATTTAATTGAATAATTGATTTTAAAAGGGGTTTTTAAGTGGGAAAATACTTAAAGCATTGTAAGAGAACCAGAGAGCCGTTCTAGAATCTTGGGAATAGGTCTTCTGTGTTTGGAAAGTGGAAACATATATCTACAAATCTACAAAGTAATCTTACAAGAGTTTTTAAATTCAAAGAAACTTAATTCGCCTACAATCAATAATATTCACTATGTTAGTTCAAACCCTGTTTATAGCCCTATTATTTAACAAATATTTTTGGCATTTCATTCAAACTGCCAATTCCTAAATTATCCCCAGACTTTCAGCATTTAAACCCTTGTCCATCTTGTGTTAATCAATTTCGGACGCAGCTCAACCCGTTTTCCTTGCAAAAGTTTCCCCAAAATTGAATTCAACTCACAAAACTCAAATTAAATGGAATGTGACTCGAGTGACCGACCAGAGTCCAGAGTTCAAACCGCTCTGAAGTAAATGACAACAGCTGGTGCCTGCTCTGGAGTCCTTAAAGTCCTCGGGAGCTGCTCTGCTCTGGCCCTCCTCTGGATTTCCCACCACTTTACTCCGCTCATTACCAATTGATGAAGCGCACACGATGAAGAATAAAATAACAAAAATAAAAAAAAACGGAGCAAACACACGAACTGAAAACTGAAAACTTTATGAAATTTTGTGGTTGCTACCGTTTTCTGAAAAATGTCTGCGGTCTTCTGCGCCAGGCTTGTTTGTTGCCTTTGAGCCCGTTTTTTGTTGGCCCCCATAAAAAGGCCAACCGCATTGGGTCCGGGCAACCCCTAATTGTAAACTTCGGCATATATATATATAATGCAAAAAAAACCCCCCCGCCGTCTTGTATATAACAGTAAACTTGTGAAAGAGCAATAAAGATGATTAAAATGTAATTATCCTTAATATTCTGATGAACCACGAACGAAGCGAAGAAGAAAACTTTTCAGGCTGGTTAAATTTTAATTGATGAGCTCTCTGTCTCTCTGGGGTTGAACTTTTCAAACTTTTTCCAACAAGGGAGGTTTGTCTTTTCCCTTTTTTTTGTTTTTTGTTTTGTTGGCTACCTGCAGTTGAGTGCAAATTAATTTGTTTTGAAAATTTGCCAAAAACTTTTGCTGACCCTGGGAACCTTTTTTGGTCTTGGGGAAAATCTTGGAAAATTTTTGCTATGCCACTGATTAGGTTGTACATTTATTCGCACTTGTTACGGGAATTATTGATATTTGTCCTTCTGGGTTTTCCTCTGGGGATTTGTCATCATATAAAAATCAGGGGAGTTTTCCTTCTTTTTTTTTGAGGGTTGAATTCGGTGAGCGTATTAATCACATATAGGCATAAAATTAATGTCCTGCGAGTGTGTGGCAAATTGATATGTACATCAGGATATCAATTGCATGTGGTTTGATTCTGTGGTATGGGTGGGAAATTCTTTTTCCCACTTTTGTGGCTGCAGGTTGAAGGGGGAAAAACACATGTGTCATAAATTATGTTGAGTCACAGTCAAGTGTGGGTTTTTTCGTAAATTGTTTAATAATTTTAAGGGATTTTTCCTAAATTAAGAATTATATGAACATGAATGAGAAGATGTAAGAAATTTAAATGAATATGTATTGTTTTACATATTTAACAAATGTAAAATGTTAATCTTAGATATGTGTTGTCAAAAATCTTAACTTCTAAATTAAATAAATCCCCTGAAAAAAAAAATAAAATAATAAAACAACAAAAGACCAACCGCAATGTTTCACGCAACCAAATAAAAAATGACTAAATTAAATGTTCATTTTTTTCACGATTATTTAAAAGCTATCTTCAAAAGAAACCAGCCTGGGCGCTGTCATAACTGCGATCTTCTCGATTATACAGCTTTTTATGTCTTCAAACGGAATCATAAAGCCCAATCAATGAATTTATAATATTCATCAGAAGTGTGGAAAACATTAAGAGCAGCTAGAAGGAAGGAATGAATAGTTATGGCCACAGAAATATGTGATAAAATATGCAGTCGGGCTTGGCAGAAAACACAAAGAGGAGAAAAGTAGAAAAAAATATATAAAAATATACATTAAAGCGAAAAGTGTGAAGAAAAGTATCAAATGGCCGAAAAAAACTGAACATTAAAAAGGCAAACTTCGAGCCACTTTGGCGGCCACTTCAAGTCGTCACGGATGAGCTGTAAAAATATATAAAAAACCCTACATGGATCCTTGTGCCGATCGAAATTAAAACGGCATTGTGTTTGAGTGATCAGAAAATATAAAAGAAAATAACAAATTTGAGTGGGGAATTTTCCACCCGCTGGGATAACCCCGCAGGATATGGCTGTCATAAAGCAATGAAAGAAAATGCTCTCACAAATGCACAAAGAAAAACCTAACTGAAAAGTAATAATACGCTTTATGGACATGATTCCTCATTAGCATTTATGGCGCCGCCTCTGAGAGGCAAACGAAATATATATTTACGATATTTTTGTGGGTTATGAAGAAATGTTTTTTGTAAATTAATTGAAGAAGTCAAAGGGGAAGGGATGGGGTAGTAAAAAATGGGGATCGAATGGGTGATATTAACTTAGTACAAAAAACTTGCTATAGGCAGTTTAATTAGTTCTTAAATTGGTAAATATATTTTTCCCAAATATGTATTTCTTTATATATTTATTTTCTTAAGTTTAATGTAAATATTTTTTGTTTTATTTAATTTTTTAAATGTCATGAGTCTTATATACCCCAGAGTATTATAATTTAGGTCAGTAGCTTTTTTCGCTGTGAAGGAGTCATTTCCAACCCTATAAACCATATATATTCTTGATCAGAATCAATTGCCGAATCGATATAGCAATGACACGTTGGAAAAAAATATTTTAAAAATTTTTCGAAAATTTCAAAATTTTATAAGGGGTTACATCATTAAAATCTGCAAAATTTGATAAAATTTTTAATTCCATAATTTGTTTAATTTAGTATGCAGATTTGTTAACCTAATAAAAACTAGCACAGAACAGTTTTCCGAATTGAAATTAATGCTTTTTTGGTTAAGTTATGAGATTTTCAAATTTTGATTTTTCGAAAAAATGGTCATATAAAAATATCAATAAATTTCGAATCCTATAATGAGTATTTTTTTGAGGATTAGCTATGATAGACTTCCAATTCAATACTAAAATAAATAGCAAAAAAATATGTTCAGAAATCTTGGATAATTATTGCATGATTTATTATCATTTTATACTATATTTAGGGTTGTTAAAATAAATTAAAATGCTTGAAATTTAGTTAAAGCAAGATAAAGTGCCAAATAAGTAAAATTCAGGTTGTAATCAAAGTAAAAGTTTTTGATAAACTTTAGCATCACCCACATTTCCATTTAAATTTCTATTTTAAATTAAAAGAGAGTTATAAATGTGATTTATATTTATTAAATTTATATATTTAAAGAAACTTACATTCATGGAATCCTTTTAAAGTTTCCTCTTTTGAGAGGCAAGGTCCTTGAACTTCTGAATACAAATTTGCACTAATTGATGGCACCAACAAACACCGCCATATCCCATATACCTTCTCCCTAAGACCCTCCACCTGAATGATGGTTGCGACGTGCTCACCGGCAATTCCCGATCAATATGCATAATCGGCGTAATCAGTGCGTTAGTTCACGGGGAAGGGGAGAGGGGGTTTATAGGGACTTCAATGAGCCGATGAGGTGTGCTGCCGTTATAACGGTGTTATGTCGTTAATGTGCAATTGCCATGTTGGCAATACCAATTGTGTTCACAGAGACACACGCACACACACAGGAGCCGCCTCAAATTGAGGCTGTTAAATTGTTAATGGGGTAATTCCTTACACAGAAGGTACAGTACGTGATGGTTAAGATGGAAAAGGGGTTTGGGGTGTGAGACTTTCCCATTTCCACACAAGATAACTAGCTAGTTTTGGGATTATGATGGTTGCCATATTGGCTTTCATTTAACATGTGTTTTGGGTTTAAAGGATGGGTATTCCTCTAGGGGAATTTCAGATACTTAAAGCTTTATTTGAAGTTAAAACATATTTTAAATAGATTTTAGTCCTTGCTTTGCTATCTTATTTATTTTTAGCAAAAATAAAGACACCCACAGCAAGTCTTTGTTACTGCCGGCGACGACATGTTGAAATTCGCGCGCCAATTTAGCACTTGTCATACCCTTAGCACTCTCCATCTTCTTCGTATTATGGTTATTTTTTATTTCCACAAAGTAAGAGAGAACTGCGATGCGCAGACGTATCATTTTCATTATAAATATAGCACTAGAGAGGGTTGCTGCAACCGGTGTGGCGTGGCAGAAGGGGCGGGTAGATCCCAGGCATAAGCCACGAATTTATGACATTTTGATTTGCGTGAAATTTGCTTTTGGCACGCATGCGTCCTCCACATACCACAGTCATGGTTGCAACACATCAGCACTGAGGGAAAATTAATAATAAAATTATAATAGATGAAAAAAAAACAATGATAAAAACCAAGGAATTCCATGCATAGATTTTCAATTTAAAAGTGTTTAAAATAGGAATAAAATTCTTATAAAATATACATTGATGTCCCTGAATATTTCTTGATTTTTAAGAGATAGTTTCCAGTTAATAGAATATCCATATTTTCTCTCAGTGCTGGCATCCACCTTTGTGTCACGTGCTGCTGTGGCTGCTCCCTCATCGGCTGCTGTCGTCGTCGTTATCCTGTTCGTTCTGTGTCACATTAAATGCGCTTAAGGCGCTAAACAAACCCGGGTCCAGGCTCCAGGTTCCAGGTTTAAGGTTCTGCCATGGAACTGGACCTGGTCATGGTCCCTGGCCCACCTATGTGTGCGTGTGCTTGGCACATTTAGCGTCATCGTTGGAGGTTGCTCAGACTCTTCCTTCTTTTATTTTACTTTTTTTTTTGTGCTTGCCAATTAAAGCGAAATATGCGCGCATGCGCAGCACATCCCGATCCCGATCCGGATCCCAAAACCATACTGCATTCCCATTCCCCGGATCCCGAATCCGTACTGGCTGCCATGACTCCATGGTGTGGCATGAAATGGTTGGGACAATACCCTCGGTATATGCAGCACACCATTTTTTGACATTTTTATGAGCAGGCAGCGCATATATCAAGTTGGAGCAAACACTTGGAGCACAGAGCGACTCGCCAGCTCAGCTCAGGGGATTCGGTTTGCTTAAGGTTTTTTGAGCTGTGAAAATTCCTCATATCAAGTTTTGTTTTGTGTTTTTGTGTGCTTATTGGTACTCTATATTAGAGGGGAGTTTTCTATATTTGAGAGCTTTAAAAGGTTTAGTTCAGGAATATTTATCGATATTATATCAATAAAATTATCAAGATGAATAAAAATAATATATAAATATTTTTTTAAATAATTAAGAAAGTTTTACATATGTGGCCTTTTAAACTAAAGTAAATATTCTTATATATTCGACATAAAAAAAATCACATTTATTAATAAAATTGTATTTAAATGTACTGAATTTAATTTACAGTTTTTGCTTTTATAAAGTTTTAAAAACAGCATATTTAATTTTTTTTTTTCGTATTTGTAAAGCGAAAATAGATTAATCGCAAATATATCGAAACGTTAATATAGCGATATAGTCCTTTGCATCAAATATAGTTGATATCGGTATCGATAATGTCAAGGCAATTATAAAAAGGTTTGCAATTCCACTTAGATTCAGAACTACATTTTTTAAATGTCATACATAATTTTTAAAAAATACCCAAGGACATGTAATTTTGCATAAGTATTAATATTTAATTTTTTTAAGAAGAGTATTTAAAGTAGTGCCTTTAAAGCATCACACTTTCCTGCTCTTTTCTCCTTTTATTTTCATTTGTGCGGCGCCCACGTAGAGGTTAAGGAGGCGCGAGAGGCGCATTTTGGGCCCGGGGGCGCCAGTTTAGTCCATTTCGCGCCTGCGCAGACACACAATCACAAATAAGAGAGAAAAATAAAATAAATAATAAAATAAAATCCAAAAAAATAAGGGGGAGGAGAAAACCCCATACCGAACTCCCTGAATCTGCCTGCCAAGGGGACATATATCGTGCGAATATTATTTATATATGTTCCGACCACAAGGCACAAATGAAATGCAAATATTTATCACCATTTTTTTTTCGTGGCTCTTGTCTGGAGGGGGAGCGAATCTCCCGGGGGCCTGTAAACCCCTCGCTTAACCAGGTCGAAACAAATTGAACTGTAGGTGGCTGCTGACCGCTTGGCCTCTGCTGTGTTGGCCCTTGTCATCTCCCGTTGTTATTTGCTCCATAAATTTCCTCACCGATTTTTACGCGATACTCGATTTGTGCGTTGCCTTAACTTCTTCGACGCTTTTTCCCGGCCCTGAATTATTGAGTTTGGCTGCGATTTATGGCCCAGAGAATTTTGTGGCGGCTGCAATGGATTGCCATTGGTGGTCGAATGGTAGCAGGACCCTAACCCACCCGGGCATCTCTGCAATTTATTTGTCGCTGGTTATGGTCATGTCAAAATATGTGTGATATGCAAAATAATGAGTTGTTGTGGCTTCAACGGGGGCCGTTCTACCGCCCTGTAGGGTTTATTATTTTCATTATAATTTTTTGTTGTTCAGGGACTTTGATAAAAGTAAATTTGATTTAAGTTTTTATTGATTTTCCATTGTTTATTACGATTTTTTGTGTGGTTGTTTGAGGTAGATTGACTGTATATATTTTTTGGTCAAAGTTATAGCTGTTGGTTATCGATATATGAATCGGGTTAAGTTTATTTTATTATATTTTTTTGTTAGGGAAATAAATAAAAGGAATAAGTTGTGGTTATTCGTGAATTATTTTCAGTAGATGTTTCCCAGCAATTTTGCATTTTTAATTGGTTTTCTATTGCTCAAAACAACATTTGAAGCTTTGTTTCTTATTTAAAAGAAAAAGATTTAAGTATAAATTAGATTTTCAAACTTGTACTATATAACTTAACTACTTTACAAATTTAATTTGAAACTATTAACAAATTAAGCACTGAAAAAATCTATTAAAATGCACTTTTAATTAATGAGAACAAAGTAAATTAACTACTTTTGTTCCAATTTATTTCAACTAATTTATAAGAATTTCCCTCACTTCATTAGCTGCACACACCAATTCCGAATTAAATGCTGACACACATTTTTCATGTTCCAAAACTTAACCCCAATTGCCATATAACACCTTACCCCGATTTATGAGCGTCCAGTTGAAAAAGTAACCCAAAAAAACAAAAAAAAAAACTGAGGAAAAAACCAAAAACTAAGGCAGATTGCGTGCCTTGACATACGCACACGAGAGATACCAATCAACGGCATGAAAAATCCGAAGAAAAGCAAAAGGAAAAAATGTTTATTAAAAAATTACGATACCCGTATACATTCTGCCTGATGATGATCTGTCCCAGCGATCCGATCCGATTCCGATCCCGATCCGATGCGGCCCATCCGGAGTGCACATTAAATTGTGATGCATCAATAAAATTTGCCTGCAGCAAGTTCCCAAAAGCCATGCTACGAAAGTGTTAACTTCGAAATATCTCGCCGCTCTATAATTATGGATGGTTTTTCGGTATAATTGGAGCCGGTATGGCTTCGGGTTTCGGCATTTGGGACTGACTGCCCTGGCCTGGGATCCCTCTGGTCTCCGGTCTGGTTTTGAGTGTTTCAATCACAGCCGCTGACGAACTGCTAAAAACTAAAAACAAGGGAGCCCAAGGGAGGAGGAGGGCTCCATCGGGTCCATAGGGTTCTGTCCGATCTGTGCGTGCATCATCCTCTCCTCGGTGTCTGTCTGGTGCACACGGCAGCCGCTTGAAGTAGCGCAAATTCATTTATCTAAAAAACAAGAAAAGAACACCGCTGCCGCCGACACGCCAACGGATTCTAAGGTGTTGGCCGTTGCTTTGGGCCATGAAAAAATAAAATACAAAAAAAAAAGAAAGAAAAGAAAATCACAGGAGAGCCGAGTAATTCCGGTAATTTACGAATATAACCAAAAACAAAGCAGAGTCGGAGCACTGAGGGAAACATTAGTACTTTGCTTTGGTTTATTTTAGAAAATAATTATTTAAATTTGTAGTATATGGTTAACTACTCGATCTAAACCAAAAACTTGGTTTAATATTTGTTGGAAGTATTAGAATTCGTATTCAATTCTTTGAATAATTCGAATATATTACCATTTCACTATAATTCTCAAGTGATTTCTTTGGTATTTCTTGTTTTTAAAGTGATTTAGTGGTAATTTATATCAATATTATAAAGTGATTAGGATTAGGAATCATTAGATGGAATATTTTTAAATGGACTTCTTATAAATGAATCTCAAATGTTTATATTTTTGTTATTTTTCTATTTTCAAAGGTGTTTAAAGGAAAATTCTTTTCAATATCATCTAGGAATATGTGTTTCAGGACAGTATCTTTAAGATATTTTTATGGAAAACTTATATTTTGTAAGGGTCTTCTGTTATTCTCAATTATTTTCACTATAACTCTCTACAGTTTTCAAATCGTATTGTGAAATTTGATTCAAGTTAATAATTAGTTTACAAGACCTTTTGTTATTTTTAAAAAATTTGCTCTACGTAGAAAGATGATTTTCTCAGTGTACGCAAATAACTCCACACCGTTGTCGACGCTTATGAATCATAATCACAATTTCTTCTGGTCCCTTGTGTGTGAGATGATGATCAATGATCTGAAAAGTGTTTCTTGGCCGTTTTTGGACAGTTTGGGGCAGCTTGGAGAATTGGAACTCCTTCGAGCTTATGACGCTGTTTCTGGCCGCTGGCTAAACGTGCGCTCGCTTTAATTTTCAATATGTCTGGACGATGCCCCGATACCTTCGATTCCCTCGATTCTCGGATGACGGTGCCACAAAACTGGCGACTGGCGGCTGGCGACTGGGTCAATGCTGATGGCCTTTCGTTTTTATGGCAGACACATAGGCACCTTTTGGGCAATTTATAAAAAATATATATACAAAAAACCAGGTCTGGTAGAATCCAAATAAAATCGTGAGGTGTTTCTCAGCGGATGCAGGATATGCGTGTCGCAGAATAATTTGAAAGCTTCGAAGGAATATTGGTGTGAAGGTACAGGAATTTATATAGAGTTTTAAAATTCCTTTTTAGGCTTTTAAGATATATAAATGTGTGGTACTATATTTTTTAAATTTTAAATGTCTTTTAATAAAAAGCGTTTTGGGTAATTTAATTACTTTGCTTTTGGTATTCAAACACTTCTCAGTTAAATTTCTTAAAAGCATATTTAAAGCTTAAAGAAAAATCCCTCTTTTTAGAAAGTAATAAATGCACTGAATGTCGAAAATTCATTGTCTTTATTATTAAATTTTATGTAACTCTTTTAAAATTGCATTATTTAAGTAAAAATATATAAGTGATCAAAGTAAGGCCGCACGTTTCGTATTGGTCTTAAGAATGTAAGTCAATTTATGCTTCTTGCAAGTATGATTTCATAATTTCAAAAGTGAAAATATCCCGCATATTGTAGGCCGCACCGTTTTTCTTCTCTTATACATATTTTTTTGCGGCCTCTTCGGGCCTTGTGGAGCTACCAAGTTAATGGCATCAGCTACATGCATTCCGGCAACCATTTACGCAATCATTAAGCACGAAGCTAATTTGTGTGCCACAGATTTTCAGAGAGATGTTGGCATGTTGCACGTGTCGGCATAAAGCCCCTTGAATTATGCACAATTATCGGGGGCAGGAAAGTAGGTGCGATCCTCAGGTGAGCAATAAAATAGGAAAAATAATTGAAACGTATTCGTAATTTTCGCCAGACTCCGATTGAACCATCTCCATGTCCAGCGGCGTGTCACTAATTGGAACTGCCTGCTAACACTCACTGCTGGCTGCTAATCAAAATTCCATAAATTCAGACACTTAACGCTGCATTTTTTTTTGTTTTTTTTTTTGGCCATGTCGAATGCATCGACAGCCGTGTTGGTAGCATTTATCAAACAAATATCTTCTTTCTGTCTTCAGTCTCGAGAAGATGGGAAATATTGTGCGTGGCAAAATGCGCGTGAAATCGTAATTGTCGGCATTGGAAACTGTGTTGTGCAATTATCATGATTAGTAACGTGTGTGTGTGGAAAATGCTGTTTTTCCTACAATACATGATAATGTGTTGAAGTGGCGATTTAGTTGTACAATTGATTGCTTCATGCGATTCGTTTTGTGTGTGAAATGCGAATTAAAGGTCAAACGGTTGTTGCACCTGAAGAATTTGATGGGTTACGTGAAGGAAATTAAGGGGAAATAATTGAGGTGTTATTGGTGGTATAATAGATCAGGAATATATATGATGTACAGGGTCGGAAGTGACTATAAGTTCACTATAAGTATGGTTCACAAAAATTAGGCATTCAAAAAGTTGCAAATTTATATCAAAACCATGAAGCCACCCCTTTTGTGCTTTTCTGTAACTGATTTCTATTGAATTTTATAAGACAAATTCCCTTTCCCTATTAGCTCTTTATTTAGAATTCAAATTTATGTCTTTTTTCATATTCAATCTCCGTTCAACAATGGCATTGTCATGATCTTTTAATCATAGTTTTCATTCGCATATCAAAGTTCTTTGACAGATCACTGGTCTGAATGCTTTTGATGGGTTCGCTGATGTGTTTGCAATCCAGTTTCAATCCAATTTCTATGCCAAGCGACGGGGCCAGGTTTTTAGATTACTTAATTATATATGTAGAACACACGGCTAATTTATGTGCGTCTCAATCGGCAATCTTTCCGCATATCAAATGGCACAAAAAGACATGTGTTTAGCTCGCAAATGGCTCTAACAAAGGCAATAAATATTCACAGAGACTTATCTTAAATTTATATTTTGCATATGCCAATAAACGCATTTTGTCTTTAATCAGAGATGTTTCAATTATTATTATTATTATTTAAAAATTATAATTGCACAAAAGTGTAATGGTCAGTTGGTATTTGGCCAACACAAAAGGCTTTTAATATATAATAATAAAGCTAAAAAAAAATACACACAGGGCCTCTCCAAGCGACAGAGACAAAAACTGATACAATATCCATAACTTTGCCACTTTACGAGCAATTAATTTATGCGTTGACAATTCTAATGACTCTTGATATATTCTCCCCATCGCCGCGTGTGTTGGCTGCTTTCGGGGTCTGGATTCCGATTCAGATTTCGATTCCAAACAAAGCGACAATCAAGCCGGGAATAATCATATAATATTAATAATCATAAAATGTATTGAAATGAGCGCTAACTAGTTGATTTGATTAAAGGCCGCCTGGGATGCTCGCCCAGGCACCTATCTAGCCCCGATCCCAACGAATATCGATCGTAATTTGATATTGTGTTAAAATATCGATGCCCGATCTCTCGCCTGTGTGGTGTCTCTGACGATCGTTGGGATAACACTTTGGATCTCTGGCCCCCGGAAACTGGTTTTCTTGAGATTTTGTCAAGTGAATGAGATTATTTTAAAGAATTTTTATGATTACACTTTTGACAAGTGTTTTGGAGGGTGTGTCAGGGTGGGATAATTTTGTACTTCATTTTATTTTATAGGGAAGAGTAGAGAATGAATTTAAAGTTGATTTTGATATATTTGTTTGTATTGTTTTGTATAAATGAGCATGAAATCGAATAGAAAATATATGAAAAATATTGGAAGCAATGGGGTACATATTTATATTGAATAAATTTGTCATAAAAATAGTCTATTTGCTAAATTATATGCTTGGCTTAAATTTCACATTTAAAACTTTAGATATTAAACCACATTTTCAGAGCGTTTTATTATTAATTGAACTTTGTTCAGTAAAATCAAATCAATTCAGTATGTTCAACTTTTAATAACGCGAGTTTTTACGAGTAAATAAAAGCACGCAAATAAATCGTTTTTAAATAAGTTTCAGCTTATATTAATTAAGACAAATACAAATAGCTTTAAATTGACCTAAAAGAGTTATTTATTTTTGATGTTTTAGACCAGGTAACAAAATAACAAAAAACCATTAAAAAGAAAAAAGTTTTATGATCTTTTTTCTAATGAAGAATGAAATACAACTAAAATCTATTAGCACAAAAGTTTTCTGCGAATACGTTTTCGACTGCTGAAAAAAGCGAACTTTGTATGAATTTTGGTAGGAGAGAGAATGGCAATGGATTTTTTATGGTTTTAAAAGCGGTTTTAAAATCAATTTCTGCGAACGCCACTTGGCACAGTTCTAAATCAAGCGAAGCGCCCCACTTTGACATATGTGCAACATTGTCGTTGCAGACAAAAGATGCTCAGCTTGTATTCCCTCTTTTTGTTTTAAGAATTTTTTAAAGTAAAGGGAGTGCAAAGATGCAAAAAAATTATTTCATAGCCTGTCATAAATGTCGGCCCCGATATATGCTCGCATACTTGTATCATCTGCCGCTTCCGTGGCAGTCGCAATTTCCAGCATCTTCATCTTCATTCTCTTCTGCGATGCCGATGCCGATGCCGATGCCGATGCCGCGTTATTATGATCTTTTAATAGCCCGCAATTTTCTCACCTCGCAAAGTGTGAATATTATGGTGTAATTGCATCAACGCATCAACTCCTACCAATTTCAGGCTGAGGGCTAAAAAGGCCGCGCCAATTGCCAAAACCGTTCCCAGTCCCTCACTCACCTTCCCCCCCCCCCTGAGATGCCCCAAGATGGTGCCGAGATCTTCAAAGATCTTCAGCATCCCATAGCTTCACTGGCCATCCATATCCTCGTTTGAGGCGGACAGGACCAGAGCGATACGCCGCCACAGCCGCCGGGCACGGCCCCATCATAACTTCTGTTGGGACCGCCAAATGTTATGGTCTTCGGGAGACTGCACTGCAAGAAAATAGTTCAAGAAAATATGATTTAAAAATATTTAAATATGTTTATTAAAATGTATGGCAAACGCCATTTCCGAAGTATTTTATATTTTTAGGAAAAGGTTTTCATTAGTGTTAGTGTTTCATAAAAGGAAAACTTAAGCTTATAGTATGCAATTAGCTTTTCTGGGAGGCATAAAATGTTTAAATATTTCTTGTTTCTTGTATTTCTTATAGACAATATTTACAACAATATAAAATGCTTAAAAAAGCCTTAAGCTTTCTGTTTCTTATATTTAATTTAGATAATATTTACAAAAATATAAAATGCCTTATGTTTCAAGTCGTAAATAGTTTCTTTATAATGATTACAATTCCCAAGTGACTTTTCTGTGAAGTATGAAATGTACATTTCATAAATTTTTAAATAGATTCTTTAACAACAAATGCATTGAATAATTTATTAATGTTATATGAAAACCCTCATAAGATATAGTATTTAATGGTTATAAATTTCTTTCACTTGAACATACGGGTCTGATCTGCTCATGTGGGGCGTTGATTGTGGTGCAACTCCTTCTTTCCTGTGGCATTCGCTGCCGCCATTTGGCCCGTTCTCTGTGGATTGCCGACAGGTTCATGTTACCTGATGCGGCGATGCCTTCCCTTCTGCTGCCGTTCCACAGCCTTTTATGAAATTATGGCAATAGTGCGTAATTATTTTCTGTGCTCTTAATTTTTGCCAGGCTGTTTTTTGAAGCAAGTTAAGAGAGAGCGAGAAAACCCTTCGTTTATTGAAATTACCTGCTGCATTTATAACATTTTTTTTGTTGGGTTGTGAGTCACAATTGGTAGGGGTTTCGGCATTTCAACACAATTTTTCACAATTTTATTTGAATTGTTTTCTATTTATTCTTAAAGTTTAAACTATAGTAAATCACTGAGCAAAACATTGGCAATTTTACTCCTTGGCTCCACATTAAGTTTATTAAGTATTAATATTTAATATTTCTCCAAATTCTTAGAAGTTTTATTATATATTCCTGATGGCTACCTCAAATTTTATATCTTTTTAATGATTTTTTCCACACTTAACTGCCTGTTCCTGGCCAGGCCTAGGTCTAACATCTATATCAAACCAATTAGAGTAGCATTTTTGTGTTGCAATTTGCTTACAAGCTCTTGGCTCTTTTCTTAGGATGGTGTTGCTGTGTTGCATTAGGTTCACACCCAGCCACATTTTACTTTACACATTGCCCACAAATTGTCGCTGCAATGTAAGGCCTAAAAAACCAGAACATCCTAGCCGCTCATGTGGATGTTGCACGTAGTGATGTTGCTCCCACTGATGTTGCATCTACTGCTGTTGCTTGTGTTGCTTTTCCTTTGCTGTTGATACCAATTTGATGGCATAATTTCAGCATGCCCCGAAGCCATATAAATTTGTATGTTGCTGTCGTTGCCATCGCCCTGCTGCTGTTGCTGTTGCTCCTCCTTCTCCAGTGTTGCTGCTGTACAGTGAAAATAAATACCGAGAATATAGTTCTTTAAAATAAGGAAGGATATTTCCTCCAGGCTCTGAAAATAATATAGAATTTATATTGTTGAAATCACAATAAAGTTTGTATTATTTAAAAGGGTTCTGATATTATTTAGTACATGTCGTAGGATTTTTTAAATATTTTTAAAACATTTTCTCATAGTGCTCTTGCTGTGTGTCGAAGTTGTGGCAAATTTTATGCCAAACGGCAGCGGCTGCCTCGCATCCTGGCCGGGATTTCAATTTTATGCCCAAAAGGTACGTCAACATGGCCTGGCTGCTTGTCTTGCTTGCAGCACGCCGCATAATTGTTGGTCAGATTTTGATCCTCGAGCTAGTCATAAGTCCTGGGATATCCATTGCCCCTTTAGTGCTACCCTTTAATACAGAAAATGGGGTTCTATAAGCCACTATTTATCCTCTTGAAAAAGAGAATTAAATGCTTTATTTTGCAAATGATAAATCGAAGTATAAAAAACGTTTAATAATATTTGGGATGGTTTAGAAATATTATTAGTATTTGTTTAGGAAGTATTTTAAATGCATACAAATTTTAATTTTTTGTAGTTTAAATATATTTTTTTTCAATTTATTTACTCGGCACTTTATTCTTCGAATATTTAAATTAACTTCCTTGGTAATTACGATGGGCTAGAACGGCCATCGTCTGGGCATCATCCGTTGGTTCGACTTGGCTTGCTTCGACCACGCTTGATGACCCCCGGAGGTGTTAAAAATTGGAAAATGCAAATGCATAAAAATAATTTATTTCGCTAGTTTGAACATCTAAGTTGGTGCCGCCATCAGCCTAGGAGCTTGTCGACGCTGAGGATTATTACGGTGGCCCAGGATACAGTAGCTGACACAATTGTCATTTCGCGTGGCTGCAGTGTACATAAATACAGTAGACGCTCTAAGAATAGTAGCAAAACTAGCTTTGAAGGGGATAAAATTAAGGTAGAATTTGTTTATAATTTGTAAGGATTTTATTTATGATTTTATTAGCTTTGGGTTTACTTTAATCTGAGGGGAAAAAGATATTTTAAACCAAGATTTATTTGATTTTTTCGTAGCTACTGCCTAAATACACAAAAATAATATTGAAACTAGCTGTGAAGAAAATTACAAACCCCATAGCATTCATTGTAGTATAATTTCATGGTGTATAATTGTTAAAGATTTTAATATGTATTTTTTTATTTACAAATATTTGTTTAAAGAGTTAAAAAAATAGGCTTTAGCGAACCCAATTGAATTGTTATTCAGGTATTATTATCCTGACCCCATCTGTATATCGGTATTGGCCACGGTGAAAATCGCTGTTAAGATTTATGCCACCTTGGCCAGGCGTTCGGCTACTGGTTTTGCCACATGCATTTTATTTCCATACCGCAAGGGTTTTAATTTCACACCAGACGCCGGGGCCAGTTGGCAGCTTCCAGTTTTCCTTTTTCATTTTCGGCCGCTTCCTCTCTGCGGCGGCTCCTCGTAGTTATGTTGTCTATTATTGGCTGTCAATATAAATGTCAGAGCCCGGCTCTTAATGGCCTTTTGCAAAAAGCCGGCTTTGGCGAATACAAAAAAAAAAAAATTTAATTAAAAAATCGACTTTGCCGCCTTGCTCAAAGTGGAATTCAATTACGCGGGGATATCGCTGGGATAGTATCACTTCGGCATAAACAACCTTAAGGCTAATTAACTGCAATTTCAATTAGTTTTTCCTCGACAATATATCATCGTTCGTCCGTTAATGTATTTGTATCTATTATATGTACATGCTATGTATCTGTATCTTTAGCTCGCACACACACACACACACTCTGGAGCAGAGAGAGATAAACATAAACGCTTTGGTCGATCGTAAAAAACGTACTAAAGTTGTTGGTAATTTGTAAAAGAGCGCGTCGAAAAGTTTTGCGGCACGAAAATGGTTGCCAAAAAATGTTGTGTTATGTGGTGCCGCCATTTTGTTTGTGGGTGGATCCCCGTCCTTCCCTCAATACACACACACACACTGAAATGGGGAAGCATTTGTCGAAAATGTATTTGTTTTTGGGTATATAAAGGGTTAGGGTGACTCAGTTTTTGATTAAAAGGAATTTTTTTAATAAAGGAATATTTAAATATTGAAGTTGATTAAGCAGCGGAAAATACTAAAGAAAGGTTTACTGAAATTAATAAAATATAAGTTTTTAAAACGTTATGATGCCTGGTTAAATGCCTTGTTAAATTAATGAAAGCAAATATTGGTTATATTATTATTATCATTATGTAAAAATCTATAAAAACAAGTTTAAAATTTGTATTTAATAGACAAAAATATGGGATTAATATTTTGAATAACTAATTTAAATATTTATTAGGTAGGATTGAATAGGTATACTATATTCTTATAAAAATTTATTATTACATATATTATTACATTATTACACTTTAAAGAAAATACCTTAAAATATTTATTTAATGCTAAAAGAGTCTTAAAATAATTACACATTATACAATAAACAAATCAGATTTATAGCCTTAGAAACAATTCTATAAGGTTTATCAGGTAAACTAGAAATTTCTTTTAAAATTGTATACTTTAAACATTTTAAAAAAGTTCGTGAGTAACCTTGTTGCTCCACTCAATTTATATAAATATGTTCATCCCGTTTGCTCTTTTTTCGGGTGCGGAAAGGGTTTTGATAAACTTTTTACACATTATATGGCTAACATTGTCCCGTTGTTGCTCCCCGCATTAACCCCATTCTCCCATTTTGCTTCCCCCAACTCTGGGTTTTCCGCGCAGTGGGTGTAAAAAAGTTGAAAGCAGACTTAATGGCGGCACTTGCGCTTAAAATTTATTTTATGATGCGCATGCTAAGCCACAGTTGAATTTTAAAATACATCCATGGACTGGCTTATCCTTAAGGGAGCCGCCGAGCTGGAGAACTCGAAAGCCCGAGAGGAAAAACTCTTTCGAAAAAGTTTCGCGCTCCTTTTTCGTTTTGGGAGCTGAGTGGGGGGTGGGGAAGGGGTAGATTTTTCCGGGTGGTGTGGAAAATGGCATGTTAGCATGTGCCTTGGCTGTCAAGAACGCTGCGGGGCTTAACGAAAGGATTTATGTATCAACGCTTTAAAATTTCGCCCAGATAACGCGCGTTTAATTGGCTCGGGGAGCGTGTGTGTGTGTGTGTTACGCGCAGGACGGGGCGAAAAACTTATCCTGGCCGAGGTCCTTTTGCTCCTTTTTCCATTCTTTTCCCCCCCCTCGTTTCCCTGGGGCTCATATGATTTCCGCATTTTTTCCGGCCCCTCCTCGCATATGTATTCGCTTGTGCTAACTGCGTTCAAATCTTTTTTAAAACTGCGTGTCGCCGCTTATCTGAGTTTTAGAAAATTGAGTGTTGGTCGCCGGAGTTAAATAGGGTTGGTTTCTAGCACTTTTTAAATACAGAAATACATATTTTAGATATTCCCGAGATTTATTTATTACTAACCTTAAACTTGACACAATAAAAAGTCAAGTTACTGCATTTCCTTATAACATTTTTCCGGCTTTACTATATACACTTTAATCATACGCTTGAGCTGCTACCGTTACGGTCTTTATTTATTTCTTATTTTACGACTTTTGCTCCTCAATTATGAAATCCAATTCATTGTTCAATGAAAATTCCCATCCATTTTCGGTGCCACAATGTCAATGTGAAAGGGGGTCTTAGCGACCTTGAGGGGCAACTTAACACATAATACAGAGCAAAACCTGAGTTGATGAAAAAGTTCTTGGACAAATAAAAATTAGTCTTTCGCCATAATCAAGTCATAATATTGTGATAACTATTGTTTGATATAAGCAGCTTAGTCTTGACAAAAGTCGAGACCATTGCAGAGGTCTCTTATGCCTCTCCTCACTAATCAGCTTATGGATTTTAAGTTTTTGACAATATAAAGTGTTAATTTGCTTAAAGAAATCAAATCGTATGCAAACTAAGCCAAGAAATACGTTGCGCAAAATGTGATCGAATCAGTAAAATCAAAACGCGGCAACGTTGACATAAGTTTCAAACATGAAAACACACTTTAAGCGTCGATAAAATGCAATAAATTAGAATTTAATTAAACTAAAAGCCGAAACGTTAATTTGCCTCGACCCAACTGGGGAATTCTTTCGGCCTTTCATAAGCGGGCAGTAAAAATGTCAAAATATTGTGCTCGGCCCAGAGTCAGAGAAGCTGTCAGGCTGTCAAGTATATTCAAAACTCACCTCTCATTGTCATTGTCATTCAGAGGGAGAGATTCCCCCAGCTCAAATCTTGCTCAAGACGCGTGCACTTTAACAAAAAAGGTGTAGAAAAAGTTTGAGAATTAGATTAACTAATTTATCTAAAGATAATTGTACTTAAAAACACTCGCTAAATGTTGTATATATTTATACCCTTGCAGGGTATTATAATTTTAGTCAGAAGCTTATAAAATTATGAAGGAGTCATTTGCGACCCTATAAATCATATATATTCTTAATCAGCATCAACAGCCGATTCGATTTAGCTGTCAGACGAAAAAAATTTTTTTTTTCAAAAATTTCAAAATTTTTTAATCTTGAAAATGATTAAAAATTGGAAAAAAATAATTTTTTTTTACGTTTTAAATTGAGTATGCAGATTTGTTAACTTAATAAAAACTAGCATAGAACAGGCTTCCGAATTAAAATTAATGCATTTTTGGCTAAGTTATGACTTTTTTAAACTTCGATTTATCGATAAAATTATCATACAAAAATGTCGATAAATATTGATTTTAAAATTATGACAAATTTGGTTGTGAAAGATTTCCGATTAAATCATATATACAATAATCCTCATCTGCCTTAAAACTATAAGAATACTGTCACTGGATTTGATAGTATTAGCTCTTATTTTCTCTGAGATATAGGGTATTATACATACAAAACAGACAGATGGTTAGACGGCTAAATCGAGTCGCCTGGTGAGCCGGAGATGCCTGCTTGTGTCTATAAAATATATTTGTGTTGCAACTATGCTAAATTACTCCATGAGTTATACAACTATATCAAGATAAACCTTTCTTAATTCCTTGAAATTCCCAAATTTATTTGGATATATTTTTCAAGTTTCCCCCTTTTCTGCCGGTGTACCACACTCGTGTGAGACCCCGAGGCCCAGGTGGGTCCCGGTCCATTGTTGTGCCTCGCTTCTAACGCCTCACTAAACAACACGAGCTTATGTCCGTAAACCTAATGAACGGATTAACTATCCCCCGCGGCCTCTGCGCTCCATCGGAGCCATCCGCCGATATTTCATGGTTGGTGCTTTGTGTGAAAGATCTTACATCGGATCAACGCCGGGGCCGTGTGTGGCAAGGTGATAAACTTTGATATTTTAATGATATTTTCAACAAAACGCTGCTCGTTGCACATAAAAAACATCGTCGTATTTTTTTCCATGGTTTAACTCTCTCACCTGGTGTGGCATTGTCGAAGAATTGTAACTGTTTTGGCTTAAATCGGGTTCGCTTTATAGCCCCCCAGAGTATCGGTTGGTATGTCTTCCTTGCCTTCTGGCATTAAACTCATTTTACAGGTGTTTAGTGATTTATGAGCTGTAAAAAATCTCAATTCTCAAAGTTGTTACTGATATTTGGCAGCATGTTGTGGGATCAGAGATAGTGATTGCATATATCGCAAGAGCTTACAATGTAAAGGGAAGTGTCATTTCAATTAAAGTGGGTTTGATGGATTGCAGGGGTTTCTGATGATAATTAAAAGTTAAGAACTAAAATTCCTAAGAAAACGAGGTACAAAATGGCACTTTCCTATTTAAGAAATTACTAAGTTATTTATAGGAATAATTACTAAACCTTTAAACATATTTGAAAGCAGAGAACTAGGGAAACTAGAGTCTAAAACTATTTTTTATCGAATTTAATGCCTTGTAAATTCCTAAAAAACAATACAATTTCCAACATTTAACGCTCGTTTAGCAGTTAAATTCATTGAGCATTTGAAAGCTGCCATTCCTTTGTTTATATTTTGGTATTTATGTAAATTTTTTTGAAAGAATTTTAAACGCTTTATGGGACTTTCTGGAAACCCAATAGCCCAGCTCCCCTATCGATCATCTCGGGTATCATCCAGCCACCTCCTTTCCCCGATTTGAACGCGCTCCCAAAAGCAATTTTAATATGTTTTCCAATTCCGTGTAACACGAAACGCTGCCGTTTTTTTCTGCTTTGAATATCTTTTACAGTAAGAGACTGCCGAGAGTTTTTCTCTTCAGCTTTTTTTTTATGGCAATATAAACGCGACGATTAAAACGTAAAAATCAACATTTAAAATCATGTTCGGTTTAATTTCGAATCGAATTAATGCGGAGCTGGGGCTGGCCAAGTAAACTGGCTGAGCAGCGGAGCGTCTAAGCCGCAGAGGAGCTATCTTCGGCCATGTCAGACATATCAACTTAGCCAAGTTAGTCAACCGGAGTTGGTCATTCCGCTCAGCATTCAGCGGCTAATAAAATGCCTGAGTTATCCCGCATGAAATGAAATGAAAGGAAATATCACGAGATGCACCGTCTCATGGCACATCATTAAAATCAACGTTTACATACGGCAAACATCAATGCAGACAAACAACACGGCACAAACCTTTTTTTAAACTGCAGATAAAAATCAGCAAAGCGGCGCAAACACACTGCGAAACAAATGTGCAAAAATATTGTATAATTTACATTTAAACGAAAGCGCGAAACACGAACACGTTGGTGGAGGAAGGTGCCTCTCCGCCGGCAACTGCTTCTGGCCAAGATTGCCTACTTCCTGAGCCTGAGCTGCTCCGGAGCTCATTTACAATTCCAATTATGCACAACATTTTCTAATTACATGACGATCCACGCTCCTCGCCGTTTGCGACGCTGGCGAGGAATGCCGCGGATGCAGCGGATTGATGCACTGCAAAAAATTCTGAATACATTTCTATTAAAAGCTTAATAAGTCGAAAACTCATAACTAAGCCAAAAATGCATTAATTTTCATAGGAAAGTCAGTCCTGTGTTAGTTTTTAATAGGTTAACAAATCTGCACTCTCAAATTAAGGATTGTACAATTTTAATTTTTTGATGATTTTTGAAAATTGAACAATGTTAATTTTAACAACATAAAAATTGAAAAAAATTTCAAAAATTTATTTTCCCCTCTCACATGCCTAGAAAGAATCGCCTGTTGATGCTGATCAATAATATATATGGATTATAGGGTCGAAAATGACTCCTTCACTGCGTCGCAAGCTTCTGACTGAAATTATAATACCCAAAAAGGGTATTTTTTTTAGACATGTTTATATGGCAATTTGTTCTAAAATCCAAAGCTTAAAAATTTCATAACTAATTCAAAAATGCATTAATTTCGATACGGAAGTTAGTCCTGTGTTAGTTTTTAATAGGTTAATAAATCTGCACACTCAAATTGAGATTTATAAAATTTAAAATTTTTGACCATTTTTGAAAATTTAACTTTGGGAATTTTAACAATATAAAAATTGAAAAAAATTTTCAAATTTTTTTTCCCCCTCCGACATGCCTAGAAAGATTCGCCTGTTGATGCTGATCAAGAATATATATGGATTATAGGGTCGGAAACGAGTCCTTTACTGCCTTGGAAGCTTCGGACTGAAAATATAATACCCTACAAGGGTATTTTTTTAGACATATTTATATGACAATTTGTTCTAAAAATCAAAGCTTAGAAATTTCATAACTAAGTCAAAAATGCATTAATTTCGACTCGGAAAACAGTCCTGTGCTAGTTTTGAATAGGTTAATAAATCTGCAACCTCAAATTGAGATTTTTAAAATTTTAAAATTTTGACCATTTTTGAAAATTTAACTTTGGAAATTTTATCCACATAAAAATTTGAAAAAATTTTCAAATTTTTTTTCCCCCTCCGACATGCCTAGAAAGATTCGCCTGTTGATGCTGATCAAGAATATATATGGATTATAGGGTCGGAAACGAGTCCTTCACTGCCTTGGAAGCTTCGGACTGAAAATATAATACCCTACAAGGGTATTTTTTTAGACATATTTATATGACAATTTGTTCTAAAAATCAAAGCTTAGAAATTTCATAACTAAGTCAAAAATGCATTAATTTCGACTCGGAAAACAGTCCTGTGCTAGTTTTGAATAGGTTAATAAATCTGCAACCTCAAATTGAGATTTTTAAAATTTTAAAATTTTGACCATTTTTGAAAATTTAACTTTGGAAATTTTATCCACATAAAAATTTGAAAAAATTTTCAAATTTTTTTTCCCCCTCCGACATGCCTAGAAAGATTCGCCTGTTGATGCTGATCAAGAATATATATGGATTATAGGGTCGGAAACGAGTCCTTTACTGCCTTGGAAGCTTCGGACTGAAAATATAATACCCTACAAGGGTATTTTTTTAGACATATTTATATGACATTTTGTTCTAAAAATCAAAGCTTAGAAATTTCATAACTAAGTCAAAAATGCATTAATTTCGACTCGGAAAACAGTCCTGTGCTAGTTTTGAATAGGTTAATAAATCTGCAACCTCAAATTGAGATTTTTAAAATTTTAAAATTTTGACCATTTTTGAAAATTTAACTTTGGAAATTTTATCCACATAAAAATTTGAAAAAATTTTCAAATTTTTTTTCCCCCTCCGACATGCCTAGAAAGATTCGCCTGTTGATGCTGATCAAGAATATATATGGATTATAGGGTCGGAAACGAGTCCTTCACTGCCTTGGAAGCTTCGGACTGAAAATATAATACCCTACAAGGGTATTTTTTTAGACATATTTATATGACAATTTGTTCTAAAAATCAAAGCTTAGAAATTTCATAACTAAGTCAAAAATGCATTAATTTCGACTCGGAAAACAGTCCTGTGCTAGTTTTGAATAGGTTAATAAATCTGCAACCTCAAATTGAGATTTTTAAAATTTTAAAATTTTGACCATTTTTGAAAATTTAACTTTGGAAATTTTATCCACATAAAAATTTGAAAAAATTTTCAAATTTTTTTTCCCCCTCCGACATGCCTAGAAAGATTCGCCTGTTGATGCTGATCAAGAATATATATGGATTATAGGGTCGGAAACGAGTCCTTTACTGCCTTGGAAGCTTCGGACTGAAAATATTATACCCTACAAGGGTATTTTTTTAGACATATTTATATGACAATTTGTTCTAAAAATCAAAGCTTAGAAATTTCATAACTAAGTCAAAAATACATTAATTTCGACTCGGAAAACAGTCTTGTGCTAGTTTTGAATAGGTTAATAAATCTGCAACCTCAAATTGAAATTTTTAAAATTTTAAAATGTTGACCATTTTTGAAAATTTAACTTTGGAAATTTTATCCACATAAAAATTTGAAAAAATTTTCAAATTTTTTTTTCCCCCTCCGACATGCCTAAAAAGATTCGCCTGTTGATGCTGATCAAGAATATATATGGATTATAGGGTCGGAAACGAGTCCTTCACTGCTTTGGAAGCTTCGGACTGAAAATATAATACCCTACAAGGGTAGTTTTTTAGACATATTTATATGACAATTGTTCTAAAAATCAAAGCTTAGAAATTTCATAACTAAGTCAAAAATGCATTTATTTCGATACGGAAGTCAGTTCTGTGCTAGTTTTAAATAGGTTAATAAATCTGCAACCTCAAATTGAGATTTTTAAAATTTTAAAATTTTGACCATTTTTGAAAATTTAACTTTGGAAATTTTATCAACATAAAATGTTGAAAAAATTTTCAAAATTTTTTTCCCCCTCCCACATGCCTAGAAAGATTCGCCTGTTGATACTGATCATGAATATATATGGATTATAGGGTCGGAAATGACTCCTTCACTGCGTCGCAAGCTTCTGACTGAAATTATAATACCCAAAAAGGGTATAAATATTCGTATCCCTGCAAGGGTTAAACATCCAAGTTTAATATTTATTTTATATAATATACTTATATAGGATACTTTTAACGTATCTAACACCACCAGTTAGTTTGTTGGCTTATATTTTTCTAAAGCTCTTGAAAATATTCTCGTTTTAAATGTTACTTCCCGTTTTCTCCAGTGTATTCGATAGCGTTCACATATATCAGCGACGTCGTCGCGCTGATTTCATTTGACTACCAAAGGCGTGGGCCGTGTGTGTGTCTGAGTGTGGAAATGTGTGGATATGCCCGCTGGTCATCATCACCTGGCACCACCCCGGCCCCTGCCCCTGCCCCTCATCATTGCCCCCATCGCCCCACCACCTCGCGTCTCCCCTCACCGGGAATGTACTCCTTAATTATCGTATGGTTTTAATGTGCAGCTAATTGTGTTGCAATCATATTGCCGTACACTGAGCAAGTATTTTAATTGCCCTGCACTTAAATTCAATCATTTTCCTCGCTGCTCGTTTTCGTATCTTTTCGTTTTTTTTTTTATTCACATTTCTTTTTTCTGTTGCATTTTCATTTCAATTTCACATTTTGCGGCCTGCATATACTTGTTTTTTTCTGTTTAATATCTTTGCTGCATTACACATACGCCGTGTGTGCCGCATAGAGTACTGTGGTGCATGCAGCATATATATTTTTTTCAACAGCTGTTAAATTAGTTCAACACTTCAGTTGACGGCATGTTCCATTGGCATGACATTCAACTGACAGTTGGTAATCTCTGGCATGTTGGCAATTTCAGACAGAAACGCCAAACGGACAGACGGACAGACGGACAGTTGGACGGACGAACAACTGACAGACAAGCAAAATGTGAACGAGATGATATGTATGGGCCAAGGCAGCGGGGGAATTTGAACACTGGCAGAAAAAAAACATTGAAATAATTGTAATTAATTGTTCATTTTTGTTGCATAATTAATGTGACGGGGCTTTGGGATAGAGAGATTATACGGTGGACTTAGAGAGGGTTGTGGGCACTGCGAGAAAGAATAGAGTAAATATGGATGTGTTGCTAAATGTTTTACTACAATTTTATGTGGGCAAAACTAAAAAAAAAATATATATTAAATTTACATATAATGTTAAGATTTTTTTAAAAATAATAAATTGTACTTTGTTGTTCACTTCAATTAATTATTACCTTATTTGAAGGGTAGTTAAAAGTGACTTAAAATCATTAAATGCCTATATAATTTCTTATTTTTGGCTTAAAGCTCACATTTCACTAATCGAATAATAAGTAAATTATAACAATTAATAATGATATTTCTTGAACATAAATTGAATGCTTATTTGTTGCCAGATTTTAGTTGCTATTGAAAGTAAATACTACTCTCAAAATTTTCTGTAGAGTATGAGTTCAAATAAAAGAACAAAAATAATAAAATTAAATAAGTAAGAAAATAAATTAAAAGATATATTACAGAAAAGTATTTAAATAAAATGTAAACAATGATAAAAAATTACTTAAGACCTTAAAATCAAATTTTCCGAGTTAGAAAAGTATTTAATTATTGATTTTTCTTTTGTCAGTTTCCCATTTTCATAAGATTTTTTGTAATCAACTATTTTTCTGCCAGTGCCATTTTCTCGCATGCCTCAAGTTCAAGTTGAGTTGCATGCACTGTTGCTACAAATAAAATTGTTGCACTTAAGCAGTTACAACATCAGCCGGCAACCTGCAACTCTGCAATGCCAGCAGCAACCGGCAACCGAGACAAAACTATTCCAAGGGATTTGAGGAAGGGTCTCTAGAGATCTCACTATACACCTCCCGAGGGCCCGAGGGCGGCTTGTAAATATCCACGTTGATGTTTTTATTATGATTAACATAAAGGGTGTGGCCAAGCTGGGGCCAGAGCTATCTCTGCTATCTGCTGCGGATTATCGAGACATTTAACCAGGCACAATTATGGCACGGCCAAGGTATTTGGGGTTCCCGATTTCTCGGTTCTTGATTTAAGACTGGCGTGGGTGGAATTATTCTCTCCCTCGTCGCATCGAAACTTCAATAAAGGAGCCAGCATTTTTCACTGCACTCCATCGATGACGATATTCTGCTGGGGCAGACGTAGCGACGACGCCTTGGCGTACAGTGAAAACCACCTGCTGGGCGACGGGACACAGGACCCAATAATCAGTTAAATGGCCGCGAACGGCAACGGGAGACGGACAGCATTTGGCCACAATGAACACGCCATAAAGCAAAAGTCAAACAAAAAATTAATATAAGCGAACACGGGACCCCAAAAAGACTGCGAGCGACTCTTGGTCTGGGCTCTGAGTATCTGAGTTTCTGAGTTTCTGAGTTTCTGAATTCTGAGCTCTCGAGCTCGGGGTTCTCGGAGTTTCTGAGACCTGCAGTTGGCCTTTTTGCATGTCGAACGATCGATCAAAATATAAACGAGGGTATGCAAATGTTAGGGGTCTCGACAACGAGCTGCACTGGGAGAAAATTAGGTTTTGAAATATTAAAAATAGCTATAAAGTTACATTTTTGAAAAATATATACAGAAGTCATTCGAGTTTTAAAACGTTCTCAACAAATTGCTACAGAATATTATAAACATAATTTTGACTATTTAATTAATTGATTTTGGTATCCTTTATAATTAAGTATTTCTTCTTTTACAACTTTTTAAAGAAATTTAAAATCTCTGATGTTTTTTGTCATTTAATTTCATAGAACCCTTATATGAGCAACCTAGAAAGTATTCTAGTTTATGCATAAATTTATCCTTTAAACAAAAACCTTTTCTTTCCTATAATTATATATTAAATAATTATAACAAATTATTATATACAACATTTAAAACTTCAAACACTTTAAGAGTACTTTTAATAAGTCTATTTTTATATATAACGATATATACTTTTCCCCTTGTGTATCTCCTTCTTCTCACATCGATGAGGTTCAGTTGCAAAGCAGCTTATACGCACATCCTTTCGAAATGCTTCTATAAAAACTGGGAAACAGCCACAAATACCTTCTTGGGCATTAAAAGCGCATATAAAACTGTCAAATTGTTTTGTGCCATACAAAAATTATGAGCCTTCATTAGCGTTCAGCTTGTATGCAGTTTGTTAAGTGAAATTGAAAACACAACTCGGTACCTGGGGACCCGGGCCTTGGATCTCTGGAATTCTGGCCTTAACACTCTGCATTCTTTTTATTTTCTGTTTTGGGCCTGCTGTGTTGGGGATATTTTTTGGGGTCTAACGCATGTGTTGACAGCTTATTAATGTTTGGTCATAAATCGGTCTCAAGGTAACAAGGCCAGGATTTCGATTTCGATTTTCAATTCGCAACATTGTAGCTGGAGGGAGGGGACAGGTCAAAGTATTAAAGGGTCTTGGGTATAAATTTAATGTAAGCAGGGAATTATTAAATGTATACATTTATGTTTATACATATATTTAAAAACTTATTAAACTTCATTTAAACTTTTAAAAGAAGTTTGAACCAACCTCTAGAGGAATTTCCTTAGAGTTCAGCTGTCAATTGTCAAGTAGAACTTTCTCAAATCAAAACTCGTTCAAAAAATCCAACTCATGGGTGGTCCGTTAAGACAAAATGCACAATTTGTTTTGTGAAAATTGCAAATGCAACGACGACTCCCCCCGATGGCAGAAACTCTCATCGCATCGGAAAAACTGGCCACGAGAGCCGTAATGCTGTCAGATCTGACAGTTATAATTGCCTCATCATAATGCTGCGTCATGTCTATGACAATTTAATTGTGGCTAGGAAAGCGCGCAATTACATGTCGAGACAGGAAAAAACAAAAAATAAAAACAACAACAAAATGAAAATAGAGGGAAAAAAACGGGGCAAGTTGAGAATTTGCAATTGAAAGCAAAAATTTGCATCCACTGGCAGCCGCACAGCCTTACTTACACCCAATTAAAATTGTTCACACGTTCGCATAATTAATACTCAAATAGAGCACTTGTCAACTCAGAAGCCATGGCATTGTCTGGTCTCTGATTTTTATTATTATTTTTATTTATTTTCGCCCCCTTTGGCATCAAAGTGCAAATTTGCCACAAAGGTCTCCCTTCTTCTCTTTGCCGGCTAATTATGATTTTTTGTAACGAAAACAGACAGTCGTTTGACAGGAATGGGCGGCCGCAGCACCGGATAATATTTACGCATATGACAAATAAATATGTTTGCAAGGAATTTCAAAAAATAAAAAGAACAAAATAAAAACGAGGCTGAGAAAGGAAAACCGGGCCGCTTGGCCGCCTTGCCTTTGACTGACAGACAAAGTGTTGCTTGCCATTGGGCAGGCAAAAACTGTCATCTGTCAATTTGACAGTTTAACTAGGTAATTAGTATGTGTGTGCATCGACTGCGTGTGTGTGTGTGTGGTGGGTATGGGTTGTGTGTGTGAGTGAGTGTGTGTATGTGTGTGGCGACTAGAAGCGCGCCTGTCACTGAGCAATGAAGTGAGCCACTTGAGTCTGCCACTGATTCTTGGAGGCCCCAACCAAGTGCACTCGGAGAAATTAAGGTCTCACTCAGAGCTGGGAGAATGGTCGTCTTGAATATTATTTGTTTCTTATAGAAGAGGAAAAAATTATGATGTATTAGCCAGGTTTCTTTGTTGGAAAGTATTTAACAAACATTTTAAATAATTTCTTGTTAAAGAAATAACAGTAGCCTACTTTTTAGCAAAGAATTATGGTAGAAAGAAACTAATATATTTTGTATAATTATAAAAATATTACACTTGAAAATATTAAAACATGTATATGTACAATTAATAAATATTTAAAAGAAATCCTGAATTGCAAAAAAGTGTAGCCTATTTATTGGCGACTGAATACTGTCAGGGAGATTTTCTGTTTGAAATACAAGACGCACAACCTAATATATGAGTAAAGTTTGCAGTAAACAATAAATTCATAAATTAAAATTGAAACTCAATATTTGAGTAAAGTTTTTAGTAAACAATAAATTATTAAATTCAAATTGTATTTAATTTGGCAATAATTTAAAAGTACTTAACTTGTAGCGGAAGGATATTCAATGAATCAAATCAAAAACAAGTATAGTTAATTTTTAAATACAACATTTAAAATTTAAAGTTATATAAAAAGAGGTGTTAAAAAACTTCCCCTAAAATTTTGAGAAAAATGTTGTAATATTATATAAAACCTCCGAAAGATTTGCAGTGCACTTTCCGGCTGACTGCCGGTACAGCCCAGTGTTTTGTGGCCTCAGCCTCCGCCGCAGCGAAATGTCTCTCTTCCGCTTGTAATTCATCATTTGACATGCGGCTGACTGCACTCGGCGCTGAGCTGTGTAAAGTGATCTGTGTCTGCAATCCGCGATCTCTGGGATCTCTCCAAGATCTCTGCGATGATCTGCATTCGCGCCGCGCACTTCCTGCTGCAACTTGCTACTGCAACTTGGTGCTGCAACGTGGTGCTGCAACTGCAGCAGCCACGCTCGGCAATTACTGCAGTTTTAAGTGCTTGACTGCCAACTTCATTGCGGCGCATCGTCATCGTCGCGTTTGTCATTCGCATTGAAATGGAACCAAACAGACGAGTTCGCAAATAAATCATCTTGCCCATCCTGCATCCTCTGTTCTACTTTGCTTTACGGCCACTTTTCCTTTGCTTTTATATAGCATTTTCCCCCCTTTTCTTTTGCATTGTTTTTTTTATTTATTTGTCGTTGAGGGGCTTGCAGTGTTGTCTGCAATGTGGCAGAAAATTATGTTGTATGTTGAGCATGTTGCATATTCTGTGGGCCGCTGATCGGTGGGCAGACACTTGCGAATGATGACTCTATGGCTGGCGGGTTTAAGTGTTTCCAGTTTGCTTTTATTGCTAAGAAATTATTAGTATATTTTACACTAGCCTGGATATGTTTTAAACAATTACGGGAAATTATATAATAATCTGGCTTCCACAGTTTCCCATTTCTATCAGTCCCCTTTGATAGGCATTAATCTTCCTGGCAAGCTACTCAAAGTGGAGCGGAATGAATGGGCAATTCGTTTAACAGCTAATTAGCCAAGTGGCTAATATGGCTGGAAACGGGTAAGGATCTAGCCAGATCCATTCCGATATATATATCTCAGAGTACAGACCCGTTTTTCGCCGCTATCCATCAACCTGCCCGGTCGAGACTTAATGAACTGTCTTTAACGATCATTTCGTATGCATGCAGCGGCAGCAGCAGCACCAGCAGGCACATCATTATTAAAATCACCTGTAATCAAGTTCAAACGTCAAAAAGACAAAGGAAAACTAAGAAGAAAAGCAAAAGCAAACTAGTATGAAACTAGAACAGGCTGTATGGCGATCAAAACAACATCGAAACCGATTTAAAATCGATTAACCTGTTTCTCGGTGGCACTTCATAAGCCCGAAAAACGTGTGCGGCAGCAGCAGGGGCGTATCCAAAGGGGGTTTTGATTTTTTTTTTGGGGAATAAATCCCTTTACAAAAATATAGAGAAATTTATAGTTATATAGTAAAGTCAGGAAATGTTTTTATATAAAGTAGTTGGATCTTCTTAATTAATTTTGAAGAGCAGATACCTGCTTTGAGCTGTATTTTAAAATCAAAAACAAATCAATTAGTTGCAGGGGAATTTTCTAAATATTTATATTTATTTAGTGCCTAATTTTTAAAGACTTTTTTAAGGCTAAAGTCTCAGAAATATTTTTAATAAGTAATTTACTAAATTACTTTGAGCTTTTCAACCAAACCTTATTAAGGTTTTTATAAGAAAAATATGTATATAAACATGAACTATGTAATATAACCTAAGTTTGAAGTATTTTATGGAATTATATTCCCCAAGAACCCCCTGAAAATGTTTTCCCCAACCACCTCTGCCCATGAGCAACACCAACAGCAGCAACATCACGGCAGCAACATCAGCAGCAGCAACAGCAACAGGTTGATTTACGGCAAATTCTCACATGTCAGACAGAGGCGCGAGTTAAATGCGGCTGCAGCCAAAGGAGAAAAAAAACCTCAGAAAAAAAAAAACGAGTGAAGAACACAGAAATGTTGCCGCTGTGGATGCCGCCGCCTCTTTTATGCCGACAGAACGTTCAACATCGAACACGCCCACCAACAATCAAGAAAAGGTAAAGGGTAGCAGCAGCAGCAACATGAAGCAACATCGTCACGAACAACATCCACCGGCAAGGTGAGAATTTGTTTGATTAGAATTTCGGGTCGAACAAGATAAGGTGCATTTTTAAGATTGACTTTCGGGTAGGTAAAGGATATCAGCTTCGTATAGGCGTAGTATGTACCTACAGCAGACAAATTCCTAATGATTGTTGAGATAATATCGAATGGGGAAAGGTTTGGCATTGGTATAAATTAACATTTGGTTGATTTATAAATGGGTTTTGATATATAAAGTATGTGGGAGTTTAAGGTTTATTATTTAAATAGATGTTCAAGTTATTAAGATGTGTATTGGGTTATAGTTATTATTATTGCTTTAAAGAATGATTATAAATCGAATATAAATACTATAAAGTATGTATTCTGAATCCATTTATAATATAACTTAAGCAATTTATTTAAAGTATATCTTTCCCAATGAAAAATTAGTCTATATACATATATTTGTTGACCCACTTTTCCCATTTTCTGCCAATTCCCTTGGCACGTGGAAAGCCTTTGTATTGCCTTTATTTTTGTATTGTAAAAACTCACACTTACCCTTCTTTACAAATTCCCTTATCCCCCGTGCCGGCTAATCTCAATTTCACGCCCAATACTTTAAAAGTGAAACTTTAATTTATTTAGCGTAACAATTTTATAAATTGCTCTCATTGCACGGGCACACGGGGGTTGGCCATATCTCTGGCAGAGGAGGGTTCTAGAGAGAGAACCCATTCCCAGCAAGGGTTGTTAATCCGGCGTAACTTTCGAGCTTCCTGCCTGCCTGCCCTCGACGAGTGCCAAGTTGTGATATTTCGCACATTTTACCCCCTAGTTACCCCGTCTCTTGGCCTCCTTTCTAGGGGGTCCTTGTAAAGAAAAAGGGGCGGTGAACTTTTCCACCATGGCGGAGAAGGTTGACTTAATCAGCGGCGGAGCGGAGCTTCCTTTTTTGTTTTGGTCCAAGTTGACAGTTGATTTTCGTTGTTATCTATGGTCTCATTAACGGGGTAAATCGCCATACATGCTTCAATGACTCTTGACTTTGTTTGGCTGTTCAAAATCAGTCAAGTTTGAAATCAGTTTCAGTTTCAGTTTTGGTTTCCGTTTCGGTTTTAGTAGGGCAAAAATCCATAGACCGAAAACAGGGTCATGAAAATTTAAGTTTAAAGATTTCCTATAAATATCGAGGCAACATTTTAGAATGATCTTGCATAAGGAACACATTTTGCAGATGCTTTGGTTTAAAGTCTGTAAAAAAATAGAGTTCCAAAGGTGCCCCAAAAAACACTGAAATCACTTACAAATGGGTCTAAACTTTTTTCTTAAAAAAAAAATATATGTTATATAAGGATATTTCTTAATGACTTTGATACTTTAGTAATTTCTCTATCACCCTTGTATATAAAAGTATCTAAAAGATATCTCAGTTAATTTTAATCATATTTTCAACATTAGTAGAAGAGGATGCTTTAAAAATATGCAATGCTTTCAAGAATTTCATTAAAGTTACTGAAAATAATATCATAACAATAATATAGTTACAGAACTTTTAACTGCAAATAAGTTCATTCTCATTTCATTTAGTTCCATTCGATAATATCATCAATTTTCCAAAGGTCCAATGAACTCGGACATCTCTCCAACAGACGACATATGTCCCCGGTAGTTTTGCGAAAATTTTAATAATTTAGTTTTAATGTGTCTTTTGTGCCCGGTGTCTCTGTCTCTCTGTTTGTGTGCAAATAATGCAATAAATCGACGACACGCAAATGGCTCATTAGCAGGACGGCGAGCGGAGTGGAGAGGAGCGGAGTGGAGAAAACCCCTAACGTTGTGTGGCAATTAATAAACTTTACAGCTCATTATTAAGCATTATTGTCTTTCAACATAGGCCATATATGTTGGCCAACGGGCCATCCTGGCCAGGTTCGAGTGCGAATTCGAGTCCCAAGCTGGCTGCCAGTTGGTAATTTGCCGCACAAGCAGCGCCTCATATTAGTCGCAGTCATAACTCATTCCGGGGCCATCTTCGCATCAATTAAAAGAGTAACATGTCCGCTATCAGCTCTCCATCTGTGATGATGAGTAAATTGCATGCACCTCGATAACGCTTCAGTTGTCAATGCGATCCCGAAAGCCCATCGTGTAGATATGTTGGATATATGTTTGTATAACCCGCTCTATATGTCTATAAGGCTGCAACTTCTCAGACAGACAATGGCCTTGCCGCCTTGCCGTCTTGGGAGTGTGTGCGAACTGGCGGCGGCTTTCATCACTTTCAAAAGGTTTTCTTGAGGGTTTTTACTAGGTTCTAACATGCAACACCCAAGGCTGGGGTATCACAAATAAAAGAAAAGCCAGGAAGGAAGCTATCTTCGAGAAGCCGAAGTTTGTATGCCCTTGCAGTTACCCTTAGGGATCATGGGATTGAATGCGAAGTCAATTATAACTAAGCCAAAGATGCATTCATCTAAGTTTGGAAAGCTTTTCTGTACTACATTTTTTCAAATTCTTAAAATCTTAACAAAGTAACTCCAAACATGTCTAGATTGATTCGGCTGTTTATGCTGATCAAGAATATATATTGGAAGCTTCTGACTGAAATATTAAACCATGCAGGGGTGTGTAATGTAATGTAGCAAAACTTGGCCCCAAGTCAGGGTCAGTTTCTCAACTATCGTTAAGTGTAAGAAATTAATATTCATGAAGAATTTCTAATTAGGTTAGGCTGTTAACTTTGAGTTTACGTTTGTAGATATCTCTAATACAAACTGCTGTATCACTTATATCAAAATTAAGTAATGAGGTCCATGGCAATAAGGGCAATGAATGGAATAGCTATCACATCTGATTCTGGATCTAGGCCTGATTCTTCCTATAGCATCTGTTTTTATGATATAATTATCATGCTTAAGACTTACCGCAGTAGAGGACACACAGTTACCCATCTTCGTCATAGCTTAATTTCTTCAGGTGTATCGAAGTGATCTTCTTCCTGGTTATGTAGGTCAGATGATATTTTTGGGGTCGAAGCGCCATCATTATCACTATCACAATCACCATCACAATAGATGTAAACAGTGGGAAGGCCACGGAGAAACTGAGGTCAGTGCGATGCCACTGGCCATATTTATAGTCTCCGAATGAGGATAACAGAGAAAGTGAGAGTGGGAGGGAGCAAGTGGGGAGGGAGCGGGAGTGGGAGTGAGCGAGAGTGGGAGGGAGCGAGCGCGAGAGAGAAAGAAATATCTCTAGAGTTTGGAGGGGCTAGATGGAGCGAAATACATTTCTCTAGAGAGGGAGAGCGAGGGAGAGAGAGTCAGAGGCAGACAGATAGAGAGGGAGAGGGAGAAACAGATATCTCTACAGATAGACAGAGAGGGAATCTCTAGAGATAGGCATACTCTGCAATGCTATAATAATATAAAACTATTTTAATCAAGTTAATAGAATAATAAACTATTAATTATTATAGCTTTCTCTACTCTTGGCTATAATTTTCTTGCAAAAACATTACCCTTACCCTCAACAATAAATATATGCAAAGTAGCCTTCTCATTTAAATTTTAAACAATACCCAAAATATATTTAGACATATGTTTGCCATTGCCTTGATGCTCTTTTCGTTGTGTGTGCTTGTGTGTTAACACTTTGTAATTTGTGATTTTCCAGTGCGGAATCAGTGAGCTGGAATCTTGTCAAGTGAAAGGTTCACGGAGCCGAGTGGGTCATAAATCAATCCACCGGCAGTGCCAGTGAGTGCCATTCTTGTATAAATTTAAATTGAGTGACAAAACAGGGCGAGCTAACTTGTTTTGCGATTAAATGATGTGTAAAATTGAACCGTTAAACATGTCCGTAGGGAGAGTATCAGGCAGGGTGTGTTCCATCCTGTCTCGGAGCCAGCCTTCCTTCTATTATTTTTCTTACATCACAGCCTCTCGAGTGAGTCCTGTGACTCCTGATGTATGCAAATTGCTATGAGACTCTGGCTCGGCTGATAAAATATTTGCCGTGTCCATCTGCTGTCATATTAAAACTTAACAAATACCCAAAACGAAGCCAATGCTTTTGACACATTTGGTAATTGTCCCTCCCATGCCGGGCTGAGAAGTCGAGGCTATAGCCACAGTCGAGTTGATTTGCTAATTGCTGAATATGTCTCCAGATAATCAATGTTTAAAATTTGACACCGACGCACAATGGTACAGAATGAGTACAAGTGCGAAGCACAAGTCCAAGACCAAGTCGGAGATGGAACTGTTTTAGCCAAAATTGACACGACAATTACACCCGGTGTGCCAAGGGGCCAACAAAGGCGGAAGGACAGCTCTACATTGTAGGAATAGACTGAGAGAAAATGCGAGAATGAAATTAAATCTTATTACTAAGGAATGGAAGTCAGAAAATATTGATATATCGAAAATTTACTCGAAAGTCGGTATATAAAAATATATTTCCTCATTGCGATTAATATAAATAAGTACATTGTACACCCTTTATGTGATATTCTTCAAATATATTGATTTTATCAATATATACATATTAAATGTTATAATTTTTAATACTTAAAATTTCAATTCAATACAAATTCTTTCCTTGAAACCCCCTCCTTATTTCCCCCAAGTGTAAGCTGCATTGGTCAGCTGCCGGCTCATTTGCTGACCACAGCGTGTCGTGTGCTAACAAGCCAGGTTGTCTCCTGTTCCTGATCCTGTGACTGGACCTGTCCATTACCATTTAGCCCCGCATATCCTCCTGCGGATGTGTTACTTTTGGGCTGTCTTGAGCAGTTATTGTTATTACAAGTGACGTGTCGCAGAGGAGGACGAGGAGTAGGAACCCTTTTTGTGGACTGTTTCTCTGAGCCCCTGTCCGTCACTCATTGTTTTGCGGTCAGGACAGGTAGGAATGCCTCCGCTAAGCTTTTGCGGTTGCCGTCAGGTCCTGCATTCTTTTTTAGGGCTCATAATTAAAAGCACATTAATTAGGGACAGAACATTGCCAAACTGTTTGGTGTCCAAAGTGCCTTTGTAGTACTATTTCGCAGTCGCGGTGTCGATAGAGAAGCGTTGATGTGTCAACCAAGTCAGCAAACAGCAAAATGTCACCTCCTTTGATCTTTTTATATGCAGCAATGTAGGGGGAAATAATATAGGAAAAATAAAATATAACGTGGAATGCAGCTAGTAGGAAATGGTTTCAGCTAAGGGGACTTTGAAGGACTCTACTTTAGGGGTTAATTGGTAGAAAGGTTTGGTTTAGTATTTTTTATTTAAATTATTTGGCTGAAATATCTGAAAATATATTAGCAATAATATAAAAAGAAGAATTACTATTTTTAAAATGGTTTATTACCAAAAGATACGTATTTTGTAATGAAAATGACCCTGTAATGGATTATTTATTTAATTTATGATGTGAACTTTTCCATTATTATATATTTATTTGAGAGAATCTTAGCTCTCTTATTATTACTCTTTTATTTAATTAGACTTCGATTATTTATTATATTATATGTTATATTATTTATTTAAGAGGATTCCAGCTATCCCCCTAACCGAATCCACTATCCATCTCTATCCTCTCAGAGGAACCCACAAAACGCACTGACTAATGCGCGACGATTAGAAGCTGAGCCAAATATATGGCGGCATATAGTGGATATATGTTGGATCAGCTCTCTATAGCCATTCAAGTCGAGTCACCCAAACCTCCCACACACTGAGCGAGCGTCGGGAAAATCTCTTTGCAAAATGTCGCCGACGACATTTTATTTCGCCAGATTTTCTCGACTAATTTTTCATTTTCTTGCCCGCAAATGCGACTACAATCCAAGGGAGGAAAATGTATATAAAAAAAAGAAAAAAAATAAGGAAAGTTTTATATATTTAAACAGAGAACTTGTGTGCAGTTGGCAGGCAGCACAGGGCACAATTAATCACGACCAACGGGGGGAGCTTAGGGGGAGAGCAGAATGTGACAAAAATTTCGCCTGATTTTGTCTTAATTAACGCCAAACGCTTCAATAGCGATAAAATATATACGCCAGCCGAAAGGCCCGACTCCAATTAATGCCACAGCCTGCAGTAGGCCTTAGGTCCCATCAGTCAGCGCTCCTGTGAGTTGTGAGTTGTGAGTTTTTCGTTTTTATTTCGGCTTCAAGAGATTCACGCATCATTCGCACATTTGGTGGCAGACAGAAAAAAAACAGAGACGCCACAACCGCCAGAGTCTTTAATTGGACCACACAGCGTCTGAGGTGGGGAGAATATTGTACATTAATTTTTGTATTTTTAAGAAATCTCTCTTCTTAAAAAAAAATCTTTTCCTCCATTGAAACATTTGTCTTATTTTGCGCTGACAACTCGGGAAGCTGCTTAAGTTTCCAAGCTCGGTGTAGGTGTCTCTCATCTGCCTCATCTTTGGAGGTCTTATATGTCATTGAACCACCGAATGGCGAGTGGTTCGGTGGCTTCACCTTCAGTGGCTGCTACTGCACTCGGTTGTCACTTTGGAATAAGAGGTGGGTTATAAATTGCACAGCAAAGACTCTTTGACGGTTGCCTCGATTAGCATAAGACAAAGTGTAATTTAAATGTTAAAATACAAAATATATGCAGCTATTGAGGCTTGGAGGAAAGCCATTTCACACAGAGAGAACAGCTTGAATTAATTTTTATCAATGATTAAAATTAATTTGAAGTCTTTAAAAGATAACTAGACCACAAGAAGGTATTTCTGCTGGTTAAAAAATTATTTAAACAAAATAGAACCTTTTTAAATGTATTTATTTAAGTCTTCCCTCGATATTTGTAACTTAAATTCCAATCTAAATAAGAGATACTGAGCTCACAACTCGTTGCCTGTCAAAATTCATAAGCAAACACACTTGTCACCTTCGACTTCTAGTCCTATCGCCATGCATAACTCACCTTTTGAGTGGAATTAATGAAGCTGTCAGTCAGTCGACAAAGTCAGCCAATAATCGCTGGATGCCAACTGAAAGGGGACTTTCTAGGCAACTAATAACCAACCGACCAAGACAGAAATCCTCCAATATTCTGACTCATCTATGACGTGATTCACGGTCCCTTACAAAATAATATAAGAGAATTTCATAACGATCGATCATCCCCGCCGAAGCACGTCATAATTCGCTAGAAATGTAGAAGAATAATACAAAAATCCAACTCGAATCATGTCCAACTGTCGCTTGGCTCGAATTGTGGCCGGACAATAGCCGCATTAGACTCGACTCCCACAGATCGTGACTGCACATTGTTTATAAGGTGTGAAAATATTTAAGACTTTACATGAAAACGTTTGCCTACAAAACTGTTGATCGTTGAAAATTATGATTGATGACTGAACGAACGATTGCAACAATTGAATCCGAGAGACCGACAACAACTTGTCGTCCTTTCATATGGACTTTACTCCTCGATGGTTCCCTCTTCCATGCGAGTTATCATAAAATAATTGCCTCAAGTTTATGACTTGTATATAGATTTATGATTTTGTTTTCGGTGTCCAATCGATCAGCGTTTGTCAGCCGGCTCTATTCGGTGTTTGTGGCCCATGTGGGTGGCTTTGGCTGCCATTGTGTCTGCGTGTGGGTTAGCCTCGGGCGTAAAGTATCAGGTTTTTATAGCCACCAAAAGATCGGGCTTAGAAGGGGAGATAGTCGTAAAGTTTATACAAAACAATACAAAATATCTCACCTGTAAATCAAACGAAAATCGTATTTTAAATCATAAACAATAAAGAATTTAATATTCTATTTAAAGTCTAAATATTATTACACTATATTTAGTTTAAAGACAGTAAAATTAATAGACTAAGAGGAAAGGGTTCGCCTGCGAATTTTTGTTTACAAATAATTATTTAAAATACCTTAAAGCCTTAAAAAATAATTAAGTTTTACAAATGTACAGTTTTAAAAGGCAATTCTCAATGCCAAAAAATATGCAAAGATTTAATTTATAACCAATTTATGAACAAGTGTTTATTATTAATACTAACACATTAATTTCTATAACAATTTTCTTTTAAAGATATATAAAAAGTATATTGATCTTACAAGTATCTCAAATACCAGTCTTCAGTTTCTGTTTCAGTTTCCCTTTCTAGTTTTCAGTATAGATTCTTATAGCTGTATCTATGATTCGTTTTTTATCTTATTTTTTGTTTCTATGGGAGACACACCTTTCACTTGTCTTTGGCCTACGCACAAAATATTTTTGGCTTGTAGATTTTGTTTGTTGATTGCCGAAATCTTTAAAGACTTGTCAGTCAACACAGTTGACAAGGTTCCCGAGCTGCTAATTAAGAGTTATGATCGTAGAAACGTGCATAAATTGTGTAGCCGATCGGTAGCCCATATTATCCCCACGAATATATCGGTAGATATATATGCATAGATAACAATGCCTGGGATTTTTGGGCAACGCCTTGGCCCCCAAGTGTGGCTCCAACTTGTCAAAAGCTAAACAGAGTCCAACTCCGACTTGGCCCGCGCGGTTTTTGCGCTTGAATTGTGCGGCTTTTAGCACCCCAGAGCAAAAATGAACACGTTACAACCACACTTTGCTCGCTTCACATGCAGATGTACAAGCAACCACAGTTGGGGTCAAGAAATTAGAGTTTAATGAAACCAACGATGTAAACTTCACTGTAAGGGTGTAAATAAAACACTTTTTTCTGTTTATGTGTCAGTGATATATATTTTAGGGAAATTTCTGAGACTTTCAGAACTATGATAGTTTCTTGAAAATGTATAATAAATACATTTTGTGAATCCTATAATATAAAGTAATTGTCATTTGACAGAAAAATATATTTTCTAGAATAATTTGTCCATAAAATTTTAAATTTTGTGAGTTTTAAATGCAATTAATCTTAAGGATTGCCCATGTATATTACCTAGTATATTGTGAGTAGGTGTTAAGGCATCTCCTGACATGGCACTCGGCTTTTATCGAGCAGCACAAATTGAGTTTATTGCGCCGCCGCCTTATTGCTGGCAAATTACAGGTCGGCACTTTTAACTTTGTGGCAGGATACACTGCAACTGAAACGGGAATTGCAAAAACAAAAGGCTTAAAGGGGCTGCTAATGAGCTGGGTTAAAATATTTTGTATTATAAAGTTTTTACATAAACCTTACATACAAATATAAGTATAGAAAATAAAAAAAGGCCCCTGGGGAAATAATACTAACACATAAAACCTTGTCAGGATATATGAAGAATTTATATATTAAAGAAATATTTAAATATAGGAACTTATGATTTTTATTTAAAGGTAAATCCTAAAAAATGTGGTTATCTAAAGCTTATATTTTACTATTAAATAGAAAGAGATATCTACTTATATCATTTAAGCTTCCTTTATGATTAATTTTTGACAGTAAAGGAACTAGGCTTATTTTTGTCTTAGCCGCAGCACTCTCTCTCTTTCAAGTTGGACTCTGAGAAATGCTCTTAATTTTTTCTCACCTCGTTGCATTATTTAACGCAAATTAAAATAATTTGCGGTTCCGTTTCAGCGCCCCAACAAAAAGGTAGGAAAAACAGAAAAGAAATATCAGAAAAACACAGCAATCCATCTCTTGAGCATGGAACAGGTTCGGTCTGGACGAGTGTTCCGAGTGTTCAAGTGCGACAGTCCAACAAATTCAAGTGCAGCACGCATATGCAGAGCCAAAGAAAAGGCCAAGAGAGAAAAATGAGAAAAAATATTGCAATTTACATTTGCTGCAATTATGAAAATGAATTGAAAACTTGAGGCAGCAACAGCAAAGCCACTGCAACTGCAACTGCAGCAGCAGCAGCAGCAAAACTTGCAGAAGTTGCAGTGCGGCAACCAACATCAATGTCGGTTATAAATTGAAAGTAGATGCAAGGATATATCTATTTTTGGATACACTTTCCTAAGTAGAAATATCACAGAAAAGTGTATTTATGGTTTTATTTATGATTATATTCCTTCCGATTAGACCATTTTTGGATGTATAAAAATCATAGTTAAATGTGTTACAAATTATTTGTTCATAAGAAAGCCTATTAAATTTATTTTGGGATTTATATCTATTATCATTTTATAATTTATAAAATTTATAATGAGTACCAATGAGTCTTCAGCAATAATTCACAATTTAATGTTAGAATTGCAAAGCCTAAAGGTAGTAGCAGCAACCTTTTAAGGGATTAAAAATTCTAAAAAATAAATTCGTTGTAATTATATATTTCCATAATTCAATCTGGTTTCCAATTTGCTTCATGTTAATGTAATTCCAAGATTAAGCTTATCTAATCTTTTAATAGCCGTGTATTACTAATCTGTTCTAGTTATTCTAGTTATATAAATACCTTGAAACGTCAGGGTGCGTTTAAAGCTTGAGTGAAATTTTAAATGATTAATGGCTGAACAAGTGCCGACAGGTGATTAATAATACTTGATAACACATTAAAAAAGTATATTTTATATAGAGCTATAACTAATTTCTGATTGAAATACCTTTTCCTTTGATTTCCTGCAAAACAAAGTTATACTTTGTTCTCAAAACTACACTTACTTGATCAACTCCCATTCTTTTCTTCGCTCTTCTGCTTCAAAAGGGTATTTTAAATATCGTTGTGAACATTTTTGTGAATTTTCTTATTACATTTTGTACACTTTTTCCTTCTTTCTGACTGTCTCTTTGTTTGCCGTTTGCTGCTTCCGCACTTATTATGACAGGTGACAACACTTGAGGCGCGCCGAGGAGGAAATGAATGTGTCGTTGCTGTGCGCGCGCTCCTCTCCACCCTTTAGTGCCATATAGCATATACTATATATGAGCTCGGATGGCGATGCCCTGGACTCCGCCTGGCTTAACACTAGGGGTGTATTATCCACTAAGTTGTTTTTAAAAGCAAGACAAGCCATAATTTCTTTCTTACTGCCAACTGGCGGCGAGGCAAGACTTGTTAACTGCTTTTGGCATGCAAATGAGACATTAGTCAACGGCAGTCGTATGAACATACCCTATATCGGGGCTATATATAGTCCAGGCCCAAACCCAAACCCCTTTCATTTCGGCGGGGGGGCCCCATAAACAAATAAACACATTTTAACCCCTTTTTTTTTGTTGGGGTTCAGCTGCTCCTGTTCCTTAACCCGTTCCCACCTGCCAACGCACATGGCTTAGACAAAGGCATTAACAAATTTACTCCTATTCCGTTAATAGTTTGGCGCCCTGGCACCCAGAAATATTTTCTATTTCATGTTGTGTTCATGTTTTCCGCTCTCTCTATGTTTTTTTTTTTTACGACACAAAAGCCTGGAATTACTTGCACCTTTGATGTCGGGCCGCTTATTTGTTTGCCTCCATAGGACGCCCTGCGAATTGCATGTCAGTCAATCCAGGGTAATGCCTAATAGACTGCATTGTTGATAAGAAACTACCATATAACACAAATCAACACTTGGAAAAGTGTTTTGCCCCCCGTTCCCCACTCCCCAGTTTTCTGGTCTCTTACTAGCGCCCATTTTCATTGTGCCGCGCTGACAGAAAATCAATTGCTGCAGCCTGTAGTAGTTGGAAAATCCATCCAACATATTTTCCTGTTGACAGCAATTTAATATTATCGCAAAGTTATTTTCTGCACGGACCTCAAGGAGCACATTCCCTACGAGCACATGCAAGGGACTGGAAAGGGTTAGGTTAGGAGTGCGTGTGTTGAGGTTTTTCGGTTTGGGGTCGGAAAGTCGATATGGGAAGGAAGTTGGGTTTAGAGAATAAAATTCTAAAAATAAGTGAGTTTAAAAATTAAAAATAAATTTTAAAAATTTATGAGGAATTCCATGATATATTAACTGAAACTAACTTAACTAAATTAACTGCTTAGTAATACTTTTATAATTAAAATGAATAAATTAAACTGTTTGATAAAGAAGTTAATATCAAATATAATAATAATTCATTATTGGAAATTAAAATAGTATATTTATCCTTTTTAATAAGGCAGCAATATATGTTACAATTGGTCACACTAAAAGCAAACTATTCAGTCTTGGCCACTCTGACAACTGTAGTTTAGGGCATGAAGCAATTTTCTTTTTTTTGTAATTATATCACGGCTAAGGGAATATCACATTCTTGTTAGTAATATAAATTAAATAACTTAAAAAGCCCTGGAGCTTCTATCTTTTATCTGATAGTTTCGCATTTTATAGTTTTTCTTCTTGGTTCAAGAAGACTCTCCTCTCTCTCCTTGAATCCCCTTCTTCAGTTAGAACCATTACTGTCTTGTGACTCATAAACTGCGACACGCATTCAATCATCCCGAAACTCACACCCAATGCCATGGAATCACGGTACGCGAAACAGGATTTCACTTATCATAAACAAGATGGCGCCACGTGTGGTCCTGTGGACGCGAGCATCGGTGAATGGCTTTAAATCAAAAAAATGTAAACAAGTGCAAAAATATCAATAAAGAATGCGGGGGTGAAGAAATGGAATGGAATGGAGCACGAGTAGGACTCGGAGGGACTCAGCATGTTGTACATTTAATTTTCAACTTTTGACATATTTATGATAACTTGGGTCATTTACGTGCAACCTTTGTCTGGTCGAGAAGACCCAGAAGAGGCGATTGTGAGGCAAAAGCGGAGGATGCCAGGTGAAACAAGTCCCAAACGCGCATGCGTGGCGCAGGCACAGGGGGAAAAAGTGTGAAAAATGCCTTAGAAATATGTGGAATTTAAGGGGGAAAAGTGTGGAAAATACCTTGTGAAATTTGTGAAAAATAGGGAACTATTAAAAGATAAAGTAGTATGTTTATTAAGAGGATAAGTCCACAAAAAATCATGCAAGAATAATTTCAAAGAATATCTCTTACCAAATCATGCATCTTGAAATACTGCTCTAATTTCTCCCAGTGCTCCCACTTCAGTGGAACAAAAACTGTAGGAAAGGGCATTCCTTGGCAGACATTCAGTCAGCCTGCCGGCAGGACATCGTTTAATTGCGAACAAGTTTTTTAACACGATGTCGGACAACCTCCGGGTCTTGTTTGCATAAGAATCAAGTTGCGGCGGCCAGCTGAACTCGCATATCGTGCACTTCGCCCCGATTATCCTTGATCCCCCCAAGGGATAGGGATCCTACGATAATGAGTCTTAACCATTCGTTTTATTGATCGCAGCTGCCCTTGGGGCTGTGGGATATATATCTCACGTGAATATATATATATGTATATATACAGACAATTGCGAGCGGCGATCTCGCGGCGGTGATAACGCGCTGAAAGCCACACCGAAAATTAATTAATTTATGAGTCCGTCATCCGGCCGAATGCTGAATGCCGAATGCGTTGAATGCTGAGAAATGCCGCGCTGATGAGCATAAAATTGCCACGGCAAATGTGCATTGCTAACCCACATTTCGCATGTGGCATGGACACCATAAATTCCCCAGCAAATGTTCATGCTAATGAGCGACACGCTAACTGGGCCAGCTCAACAATTGCCGGGAAACCGGAGCCAGAACATAGCCAACCGACCGACCATTCCAGGATATATTCATAGGCCTTGGGTCTATGTCTACAAATGCACTGGGGAAAGAATTTTTATTTAAATAGTCATTTTACTGAGGGAAATAGTAGCAATTGAAGTCAGATCTTAGTCTTCATTATTAGTAATAATAGGAGATTTATTTTGTTAAATTTCTTATAAGTTGGTTATTATTTAAAAGCATCAAAGTATTTGTTATTGCATAAAAGAAAGCTTTTAAAAAAATATTGATGTTTGCATTTTGAAATTATATAAAGACTTATTTTACTAAAGAAAAGGGAGAAATGAGAGTACATTATTAATAAACTCCTAACCTAAGTGAATTTTATCTGAAAGGTTGATCTTGCTTTTTCTTTTATATAAATATTATAAAATATTACAAGAAGTAAATTCTCTTGATATTAAATACAATAAATACAATAAACCTATATTTTTGGTCCTTTTTGGAAGTGTAAAATTAATTTCTCTATAAATCCACTTCTATTTAAAGTAGAAAATAATTTAAGTTCAAGTGTAACTCCTGGGTATGTCTGTGACTATGACGCCGACTGCGACTCCATGGCTTAGTAAATGAAGCTTGAGCAGGCCATGTCCTTGCCTGGCATAACTCATAATTTTTCATTTTCCGCTTGCTTTTCCCGCACGTTTCCTTGTAAACTTGGGCCCACACACGACTGAGTGCACAGGGAAAAATTTAGTACTCAATGGGATAATCAAAGAAAATATGATGTAATAAAATAGGACATTTTAACATCTTAGATTTAATGTTGTATAAATAAATTCAAGCTTCTAAAAACCAAACATTATAAGTTAAAAATGTACAATTACAAGTTTAAAGTTCAAGCTTTTTTAACTTAATTTGCCAGACTTGAATTGAAAGAAACTTTACTTTATTAATTAATTTAGCTTTTTGAATACTGTTCGAATTTTTCTCATAAAAAATAATTAACAAAAATTATTTAAAGAAATGTTTATTGTGTGTCACTTCTTCGCCACAGCGTCTGCGGCTTAATTTACACTTTTGTGCCTGGGCGCGTGTTTATCGCGGCCACAAAATCTCTTTTGGAAACTTGCACACACCTTTGGCAGGATGAAGGGTAAAGGGATGGCTTATATATGTATATATATATTGTAGGAGTGGGTGCTATGTGTGGCTATATGGCTGCATTCTTTTTTTTTCCCTTTTTATAAGCTGCCAACATGCGAAAATGGGCTTTAGCAGTTGTTATGAGTGTTAACACTCATGGATATGCCTTTGGACCCATGACTGGTAACCGGTAACTGGTAACTGCCAACCGGGGAAGTCTTGTATATAGCCACCGAAATCGAAAAACGAGATTTAAGTTTAAGAACTAGGAATTTTGATAGATTTAGTGCTTACAGAAGGTATAATTGGTTCGATTTTAAATAGTTAAAGGAAGAAAAATGTCGCGAATAAGAGCAGGATCTTCTGTATTATTTATTATTGAGTATCTATAAAACTTTTATTCTATTTTATAATAAATATTACTAGGTATCTAATATTCGTTTGTCTACATCCTGGAACACTCTCATACATTATTTTCTGGTGATATAATATTTTTTACAACCTTCCTCTCCCATGCTCGCCCTTTTCTTCTCCTATTTCGCGGCGTGCCCATGCCTGGGCTTTTGTAATTTGCTGTAAATGTTGTAAAATGCCTGGCGTGTAATTTAATTAATAACAAAAAAAAAGAACAAAAAAATACCCAACAGCAGGGAAAAACGAAATAAAAGCTACTGGATGGGTGGCAAAAAAACGAGCAGTGAAAGTTTTGCAGTTATTAGTACGTTATAAAAATAGTTTTCAAATGGTTTTGAAGGACCAAAGTCCCTTTTCCTTTTTTTACGATTATTTCCAGGCCTTTTGGCGTGGCTTTAATTAGCGTGTTGAACGCTCGGAGCCTTTGGATTTGATTGTGGGTAAAAAGGTGACACGGACTTATGAAAAATGTCAACTGGCCTCGCTTTGGAGTAATATTTTAAGTTAATTCGGTGCCAGGAAGGGGTGTGTGCAAATGCAAGTTGCATATAATTATAGAAGGAGCTAGTTTTGGGTTTTAAATTGTGCAATTTTTATGGTAACTTAGTTTGTTTTTATATATATTTATTCTTAGCCTAACAAGGTACCCCACTGTGACATAAAAGAAACAAGGTTTTATGAATGAACTGAAATTCGTTTCGATTTGGGGAGAGAGAGAGAGGAGCCACACCACACACGTCATTCATAATCGCTGCTAACAAATGTTGATAAATGAACAAATTATTAACCGAATACGGTGTTTGTTTTTTGTTTATTTTCGTTGTTTTTTTTTTCGGAGGTCTCCACGGGTCGCTTGATTTAAATAAATTGTGCCATTTATCATGCAGCTAAAGCAGACAAAGCCGGACAATATAATGTTGAAATCATTGGTTAGCCATTTGAGTGCTGGAACTTTTCATATGCAAATGGTTCCAGAGACCACCCGAAGCACGTCTATGGGAATCTATGGGGAATACCTTCTAAGCCTCGTGGAGAGTGCATTATTAGCCGGGGCTCTCGCTTATCGATTACAACTAATCGTGATTAAGTGCATTCCATTTGAGATGCAGCCCGTAAGTTGCACACTCATGCTCTCGTGGCCAAAATAAAAAAGGGGTAAAAAAGTGCTGGAAAAAGGTAGAGGAGGAGCAAGACAAATTAATCGACGCGATCAATTCCGCGACTCTCCGACGATGCGGCTGCTGCTGCTGCTGCTGATTTCGATCTTCGACACTTTTGTGACCAGTATATATATATGTATATATATTCCCCGATGAATGCCACCTTCTCTGCCCCTGAGTATTCCAATCCCAATCCCAATCCCAGTTCCATCCCATACCGAAGCACCATGTATCCCCGTATTTCGCCCAGTCACGGGCGCTGGCTCAGCATTTCTGGCGGTGTTAAATAGCTTGTTTGTTGAGCGGCTCAGCTCCCCACACACTCGCCAGATATATACGGATACGCCCGAGTGTCTAACACTGGAGATTACACTCGAATAAAATGTGTATTAAGGGGATTTTTGAGTGGGTAAAATAGCTATGAAGGGACTTTACTTCATACCATAAATTAAAGTTAAATTTCTTAGATTTCACAAAGTTTTATGATGAAATTATGATATTCTTTTTATAGATATTTCTAGAATCTATAAAAATCACACTTAATAACATATTTAAATGATGGTACATTTGAATAGAAGTCGTAGAAAATTTCCTTTAATATTAGAATAACGATTATATTGAAAAATATACAAAAAACTGTATGTAATATATTTTCTCACCGTTTCGGATCAAATTATTACAATATTTCAAACATAGTATAGATTTACAGCATATTTTTATATCGCAATATTTAAATATCGATTTAAAATTCGATTTTCTTGTCAAATATCGATACAGTTTTGATATATCGACAGTTTCAGATATCTTTACATCAAATTAAAATGAAACCGAAACAGACTGAACAAACAACCTGCTTAAGTTTGTCTTTTGACCAAGAATACTTAAGTATTAGCTTATGTATTTATGTTTATTATATAGAATTATCTAAAATATATTTAATCGATGTATAATTTCTCTCAGTGCGTTGGCGGGATTAGCCTTCTCGAATAACTCACGACGATCGCTGTTGAGATTGTCAGTCAGTCAGGCCCTCTCAGTGGGTTTTATTAGCACTCGACATTGTTGGGCTTTTTGAAGTGTGTTCTTTGCTTGTTTGCGCTGATGTTGCAACAATGACGCGACACAAATGCAGGCTATAGGGTATAGAAATCGTTTATGGACACATTTTCCTCACAGTCATGCCTCCGCGAAGTCAGGCACGCGTCAAAGTTGATCCGGGGTCTTGGATTTGATCTCCAACGCTATTTCTGGGTCAGACAACCAATATCTGAAGGTTCTCCCAATGGAAAATATATATAACTCGGTCGAGACTTACTGACGCGGCCGAAAAAAATAAATATTAAAAAAAAGCCTGCGCTTCCGTTTCGTATTGAGGTAATTCCAGGAATTGAGTCAAACATTTTCACACACTCTCTTATATCATCAGGTTATGACCACGAATCGAGGCATATATAGTTGAATATATATCCCACCGATCGTATGACGGATGGAGCGTGCAGCGCCCACTGCTGTCAGCCAAAACTGCATCGATTGCAATTCTTCGCAACGGAAGAGAGTCTCACTTGAGGCAAAGTATAAAAAAAAACCTAAAACCTAAAAAATAATGTAAAAATAAATATAAACGTTCGTGTAACAACAACAGAAAAACTGACAGAAAAAAAGACGAGACACATAAACCTGGTAAAAATTATTATGAAAAATTGCCCGCGCACGAGAAAATTATTTGCCCGAAAAATGGTTATAAAAAGAAACTGGAAAAACTTGTTGCCAATATAAGTATCTTGTCCAGAAAGAGATGACAAAATATATATACATATACTGCATTATGCTCGCGAATCGCAAAATAACTGACACTAGTGGTAGTAGCCACTTTTCTAGGCGACCAACCAAGACTGGTTGTTCGCTTGGCCAACAAAGTTGCGTGGGCTTTATTGGCAGTTTCGCGATAGTGTGGAAAATATTTGCCTGAAAATTGTACAAATTAAATTAACGACATGGCGGCTTTTTGATATATAGTGTGTGTATAGAGAGTGTGTGTGTGTCGGTTTGGGTTTGGGTCTCAAGTTAGTTGTAGATACTTTTGGTTGGGCATAGTCGAATGGGTGTAAATATATGTAAATTGCAAGTGTTTTTGCCAGAAATTAAGTGTTTAACGATTGTGTCACTTTTAAAATAAAATATGAGTAATTGCACTTACTAAATTATGAGTTTTTGTAGATTTTCTTTGAAGAGGAAACATTTCTAAAGGTTCATTAAAAGATCTTTTGATCTAAAATTAACTGAAAATAATAGTAAAATGCTTGGAAGAAATTGTTAAATAATTATTACACTTACAAAGAAGACTAAAATATAATTTATGAAGTTTCTAGTTTATATAAGAATTTATTCTTCGTTATTCCACGGTTTTAGTTCGTATTTTCAACTGTAACGGAAATATTTTTCTTACCAAAATATATGTTTCCTTGCCGGCTATTTTTAATGAGTTACCTTTAATTTCTTACCCTAGCAACATTGTACATTTTTAGTGCCTTTAATTGAGCTCAGGATACCTTGCCGTCGGTAAAGGTGCCTCCTTTTTTTTGTGTTTGCTAAAACCTCCGTTCACATGACTTGGTGAGCGGCTTGTTGTGGGGTCGATCATACACACACTCACACTCGAATTCACACTCACACCCATGGCACTCGCAGCGGGTGACAAGCGTTCCATAATTTAGACGGCTGTTCATCAGCGGACCACGCAGCCAGCCACAAATCCATCAACAGTGGCGCCTGCATTCGAGTCTGGCTTTTGGCTTTGGGCCTGAACTGGAGTTCACGGAGAGAAAATGGGAGTTAAAAGGAATTTTCTTACACTCAACCAAAAATGATTAAGATTCCTTGATATTGATAGTTTAGTTTTAAAGCCATTTTAAATGAATTCAAATGCATTTCTGAAAAGAATTATATTTTTCCCACAAGTCTTGGAAAAATAGATTTATTCTACCTTATTTATTCTTAATTTCAAAATAACATTATTGCTTAAATATCTCAATATGTATATAATTTTTCCCTGTGCAGTTGCATCACTTGTCTTTCGATTTCTGTGCCAGAAATTAATGCATGTAATTAATAACGTGGCCTGGCAATTGTGTCTGGTTCGTGGAAGCCAGCCAGTTCCTGCCACCAGGTTGTTTCTTCTATTTTCCATTTACTGTGGATTTTTTTTTTGTACAGTGGGCTTGCTATACACCCCGGTGTTAATGGGTGTGTGTGTGCTTGAGAGCTGTCCACAGAACTGGGCCTTGTGACCATTAATCACAGCATCTTACAAGTGCGATCAAGAACTGGACTTGATCCCTTCGAAATGCCGAGAGAGTTTCGATTTAAGGGCGTTGCGAGACTGATATCAGGTAGCACTTGATTGGATTTAACCTTGTTTCGTGATCCTTTTGATTGAATGATGTGTTGTGTAAATGATGGAAACACGTGTAGCTTGATTTCTGGATAAAAATGGGGAGAGAGAGAGATTTGTAAGGGGTTCTGGGAAAATTTAGCTAAAATATTACCTGAGGTGTATGTGATTTTAATTAAATTTCTATAATATAATAAATATAATAAATTTAAGTTGCTGTATAAAAAACTCCCATTTCCCTTGAGTAGTATTTTCAAACATAAATCACCTTGAAATGTTGCCCATAATTCCCCCAAAGGATATATGTTTGTCCCTGACATCTCCCACAGCTAGATGTGAGTGTTCCAAGGACTCTCTCCTAGCTCCAGGCTAAAAATTACTGCGCACGTCCGGCAGTGCGTCCTTGAGATCCCTGCAGATCCTTGGAAACTTTCCCAGCAAAAGGACAAAAACTTGTCACCAGCTCCTGTCGCGTGTCCCTCAACTGAAGCAGCACGACGACGACTACTTAAACAGTCTCCCTAAAATCCCAAAACAAAACACTGACTCTGACAATGCCTCAATATCGAAGAGTATATACGGGAGACAATGTGGAATCAATAAAATTTTACAAGCCCTGACGACGACACCCGCGGATACATCCTTCGATTTTTGGCAACGGACCACGCGTATACCATTATTAATTTTTGTAAATGCGCGTGTCAAATGTCAAACACTAAAAATCAAGGTGAGCGAGGTGTAGTTATTGCCTTGGCCTCAGCCTTTGCCATTACTTGTTTGCATCCGAAGGACACTCTAGGCCATAAAGTCATTTAGGTACAATCAATGCCCATATTGTTATGCTCTAAATGCCCATAATGAAGTGCCACACGCAGTTAATGGTCCTGAGTTTTGGTAGTTGCCTTGACGCGCCCGGCAAGGTCACAGGTCACATATAGGTAACAAAAATCGCAGCTATCCTAATTACTTGATTTACTCACTTACTTGCTTGAAATTGAGCTGTGCGTTCTATGCTAATGTTTTCATTATGCCTAAGTACTTCCGTTCTAGTTTTAGCTTCCCCTTTCATCAGACATTCATCATGACGAGGAGTCGCTGCGTTTTCATGTGGTTTTTCACCAGGCTTTATTGGGGAAGGGTATGGCAATGGGATGGAAAAGGGAGTGATTTTTGTAGAGGTGTTGTTTTCTTTAACTTTTAAAATAATTAATAAATAATAAAGTAAAAGAGTGAAGTAAGAAGTACGGGAACATATTTATTTTTGTTTATTTTGTTTCTATAAAGAAAACTATTTAGTACACTTAAGTTATCAAAGTTTGATACTTTTTCAGTTAAAATAAATGTTTCAAATGGTTTTCTCTCTAAAAAATATGTATATAAATCTCCCTTTAGAGTATTCCCCATTCGATGATCATCTCCAAAGATTATACAACAATTTATTATAGTGTTTACTTTGTCGCCTGCCGCCTTAAATTTCATTTTACTATTGTTTGTGCCCAATAAAAAAAGGGCAGCCACTATTTAGCTTCGTTTCAGTTTGTTTATTTTCGGTTTCGATTCATTTAAAGCAAAAAAAAAAAGGGTACATCATATGGTCATTAGCTTTGATGTTGTGCCGAAGGGAGTCTCCTCCACTCTCCTCCACTCTCATCACGACAATTACGCATATTATTTGCACAAATTACGCATGGCAAATTATTTGTACATACATATTTTATTATTGGACTTTCTCGTTATGCGTGTGCACGCAATTCATGGATCCGTGATTTCGAGGCGGAGCCAGTCGCAGCTCTCTAACAAATTGTTAACAACTTGATTATGCGTCTAATGGCGAAATTGCAGGAGCGGAAATACATGGCTGAATATATATAGCAGTAGCTCTAGGTATATAGCCCACGACCACCCCCAATTTGATATTTTTACAGCCTTTGGCATAACCATAACTTGACCATAATTACGCCTTTTCCTGTTTTGTATGAGCAATTTTCTGCTACCACATCAGAGGCGACAGTTTCACTCTCCGCCGGACCCATCAAAGGCCCCAAAAAAAATAAGAAAATGTGACGACGACCACATGAAAGCGGCCAGAAACATAAACATCTACTTAATGATTTCTCCTACTGTAGTATGTAGTATCTTCTTGTGTCTGCCTCCATTCATAATTCAGTGGGAGACACACAATTTCATTGTTGTTTACATAGTAAATTTATACTTTTTTACAACATGTTTCCATTATTTTAGTAGTGAGTAAACATAGCCACATGTGGCACATTTCTGTGTGCGGTTGCAGTTGTGAACTTCAAAGTCTTGGAACGTGCAGACTGCTTGGCAACAGCCAGGGAAAATGATTATGGATTGGTTAGTCAGGCGACCCAACTCTATAACCATATCCTGCACTTGAAATTATATATCTTTTTTCCTTGATACTTAAAGAAAATATCAATTACAGATTGTTGAAGATGTAGAAAATAATGAAAACTTTATAAAGATTGTAGTTATGTATTTGAACCCCCTTAACAAACAATTTAGAGTTGTATTAGTGCCTTTACATTTAATTAAAGTATTGTAAAGAGGTTATAAAGAAGAATTAATTAATAATTCAATATACATTTTCTTGCGAAAATTACCAATTACATATATCTTTTGAGACCCACATCTCTCACTTCAATATCATTTAAAATTTCCCACAACTTTTCCTTAACGTGCATTTCCCTCGAAAAACAGATCACATAACAAAATTAGCAATTACATATCGACACCCAGAATAAGAGAAAAGACTTTGGCTGTTCCCACGCACACGTCGGGGGACATACGATATATATACACATATTGGGAAATATGTTTGGCCATAAAAATGACAAGTGCCGAACTCGAAGGAACATCAAAGCCTGCTGAGTCGTGTGGCACGTACACACATGTGGCAGTAATAATGAGACAAGTGCAACATACTTGCAAAATGTCATTTGGTGTCAATAATTTCAATGGTCCCGGATACCAGGGACCAGCACCCGTCAAAAAAATATATGTATATACGTGTATATATTCCCATCAAAAAAATAAAAGTCGTTGGTGGTTGCACAACATTTTCCCAGTGAGGGTAAAATTGGCAAATGAAAGAAAATTCGGCTAACGATGCGGATACATCTATATACACGAGGAAAATGTGGGTAATTTTCCGGGGGTTGTACTCTATATAGCTGTGTCATTTCTCAACCTTTTTCTTTAATTTCTTGTTTACTTGGCACTTGTCGCTCTTGGGGGCGTAGTCTTGACCAAAGCCTTGAGTGAAAACGTTAAGAAAGAGCTGACCAAGTTCAAGACTGCATTTTTAAAGAGCAGTATCTGTGGCCCTGCCCTTCTGCCAGAGTTTAAAGATATTATTATTATTATTAAGACATTATTAACACAGATATTTATGCGACACAATCTTTTTCTTTAGCTGTTTTTTGCATACACATAAATCATTCAAGTCGTTGGCTCTGTGTTTATTTATTTTTTATTAACGATTTTTGCATAATTTATACTAATCAAAAAAGAAAGAGAAAACAATTAAAAAAGAAGCTTCGTGTCGAGCCCGCAGATTTATTTTTTATTACAACTTCTCCTTAACTTTAACTTGTGTTGTGTCTGTATTTTTTACCTTTCGCTGGACTGCTAATGAAGTGAATTTCTGTTTGCTTAGTTTTATGTCATTTGGAGAGGGGCCAGTGCTCAATCCAACCAGAAGTTAATTTGATTTTTTATTTGCTGTTGTGTTTCATTTGCATGCTACATGGCCAGAACACGTTTTCTGATTTTACAAATTCGTTTCGTTTCATTTGGTTTCGTTGCTTTGAAGGTATCGCATAACGTTCACATACAACTCATATCTTATGCTTATCTGCACTCAATGGCAACGTTTCATCAAAATGTCAGCGTATATCATAGAAATCAATAAATTTCAACTTGCCAATGCACAGGTAGAAAAAATATGTATTTATACAAATTGTTTATCAAATTTATTGTGTTGCCATTTTGCATAAAGTTGCGACGGGAGTTTGAGTTTTTAACTCATATTTCATAGGCACCATTGCTGGTGATTAAAACAAGGGAATCTTAAAATGTAGCTATAGATCGGGTATCTGTTGGTGAATAAACATAAATTTCTTATACTAAAATATAGTTTGTATTAATATATATAGAAATGTCCTCAAAATACGTGCTAGAATAGCAGGAAATGTAATGTGAAGTAGCATACAAATTCTGTTTAACAGATTATTAAATCTAAACAAATTTATTTACAAGAAAACAATGGTTTTTAATACATATTCAGCAAATGAATGAACAATTTAACGTTAAATATAGTGTACTTTCTCTGCCTTTTTAAATTCCTTGTAATTGCAAATTCTATTTTCAAATTTCCACAGCCTCACACATGTTTATTTTTCCACAACCAACCATAAAGTCACACATTAAGCACCCAAGATTTAACAGAATTTGCTCATTTTGCACTAATTTGCAACTAATGCCAGTGGGGTCTCTGGGTCTCTGACCGACCGCAAGACAAAGGCCGGTCTGGGTCTGGACAAGGCAATTGAGTCTGAAATGTTAAGCCTTTTAATCAATTTGCCAAAAATACAAAAAGATACACCAGAAGCACACACAGTGTACACACACATGTATTCCCCAAAGAAGAGAGATTTTAGCCCACAAAAATGTTCATTTCGAGCGGCATTAAGTTCTCATTGAGGGGACAGGCGAGGTTTAGTTTTGGTTTTCCTTTCTCGGGATTTTAATGGGAACCCAAAATGCTTAAATCCAGCAGGGAAAACTCCCCAATTATAATATAAAAATCAATTTTCCTTGGCAATTACTGTTATGTGGGGGCGTTACAAACAATTTGACCCCCAAAATTATATATATTTTCCCCCACTTTGTTTTGGGATTTTGTTTTTCGTTGCATGTGTAAAATGTATTTGAATATTTGATGACTTTGACAAGTTTGATTCGTTGGGACAGTGACAAGCTGATAGACAAAGGCTCCCTCCCATTCCCAGCCAGCTTCGAAGATATGACATGAAAATTGTTAATGATATATGAGTTTCGTTCTCCGATTTTCCCAACTTCCATCGGCTTCCATATCCATCTAATTGATTTCGTTGTGTGTCCAGTCTAGCATGTTACTTAGTCAGCGCAGCCTGACAGTTGGACAGTTTTGTAAGCCTCACCCTCTCGGACTTTGGGCTCTCTGTGTGTGTTTATAAAGTCATTACCGGGAGGAGGCAGTGGCAGCTAGGCAGCTAGGCAGCTAGAATTAGTGGATGGAGTTCAAAGTGCCATGGGTTCTGTTCCAACCTGCACATCATCATCATCATCATCGACAATCAGCGACACTCAGTGACACTCAGCTACTCTCAGCGCTTTTTGTTTAGCACTTGTTTGGTGTACAGAAGAGCCTGTGTAAGATGAACTTTTGAAGAAGATATTATATATTAAATATAATACAAGTTACTATCTTATAAATAAAATTTAATTGATCTATTAATCTATAATTTAACCTTGCTAAACATGTGAAATAAATCCATCGGAAATACACATAAAATGTTATCAAAGTTATAGTTTGATAAATGAAAATATTTATCAAAAAAATCGATAGTTTAACATTAATAGCAATATGACTAATTATACGCCTGCAGGGTGTTATAATTTTAGTCAGAAGCTTGAAACGCAATGAAGGAATCATTTCCGACCCTATAAATCATATATATTCTTGATCAGCATTAACAGCCGAATCGATCTAGCCACCTTACAAGAAAAAATTTTTTTTGAAATTTTTTTGTTCAAAATTTTATAAAAAAAAATTTACAAAAAAATTGAAAAATTTTTTAATTTTTTTAATTTTAAATTGAGTTAGCAGATTTGTTAACCTAATAAAAACTAACACAGGAAAGCTTTCCGAAATCAAATTGATGCATTTTTGGCTTAGTTATGCGATTTTCAAATTTTGTTTAGTCGAAAATTGGCATATAAAAATATCGATAATTATCGATCCAAAGAGGGCGAATGTTATGATCGATTTTGGATTTGTTCCTATAATTTAATTGCAAACTGCTTGCCGAAGTTAATTTAATTCTTATTTTCAAGATGTTTTAAATATAATAGTTCGACTTTATTTCGATTTTCCTTATGCCTTTATGTCAATTTATACTATACACTTAATATGATTTCAATATATTCAATATAGTTTTCGATATATTTTAACGAACCTTCTCGATCAGTAATATCTTTAACAAATTAGACTTATTTATTTTATATTTTCTATATATAATTCCTCACTTTAATATCCCATATCACAATCAATATCGTTTCACCCCATAGAAAGCACACTGTAATAATTTCCTCTATTGATTTTTATGCAATTTCATTTAATGACAAAACAGTGGCAAACAAAAAATGTTAATTTCTACAAATTTTCACCGTGGCGCCAAGCTAAGGTGACAAGGGATTTGGTTGCACCTCTCCATGTCACGGCTGTCGTCCATAAACGCACACACCATACACCGCACACACACACTCTGGCACACGTGCCGCGGCAGTTGGGCGCACGTGCCCCGCCCATTTGGCCGCCCATCTACCGTTAGAGACATTTTGCCCGATCATGTTTGGGTTAATGAGTGGGGCGTGGCAGGGCGGCCCGTTGATTGCCGGTTCAACTTGCAACGTCTCGGGTGCGAGCATGTGGCAAGCTTTTTTTTGGAAAGTCATTCTGGGGAATTTAAGTTCTTGGATTAAACAATACAAATATATTTTATTTATTACGAAAAAGGGATTTTAAAGAAGATACAAAAGTATCTTTTCCTATTTACTTCAATCTATATTTACTATACCAGAATTCTATGCTTTCCCTTCTTAAGAAATTTATTTAATTAAACTCAATGCTTCAATTACTCTTTTATAAATACCAAATGAACGCCCTTAAGTTTTAGTTACAGAACTCAAAACCATAATTCACTTGAAAAAATATGTTAAATTTTAATGGTTTCATTTTCAAATCGATTTCCCTTTGCCGACATAAATCAATTCGGTGGCCGGGCACAGCCCACCCACGCCCCACCAATTAAGTGGCTCAAATATTTACAAACGCCCCTTCGGCAGCCAGAATTTAAATATTTTGTCACTGTTTGTTGGACAGACGACATTTAACCTTAGCCCACAACAAGTCTGGTCCTCGTCAGACTGCCGACTTCCCCATTTTTGTATATATACATATATATGTTTGGGAGAGATCCACAGCTGCGTCAGCATCATTTACATTCAAATTAAAACGAAAACGACGAGGAAAAACGCCAAAAAGGAAATTTATGCCAAGGGGAGCAGGCTCCAAGCCCCAGAGTTTCTCATCTGCCCAGGCAAATGATGAGTTTGTTACGAGGCGGCGCGGCTCTCTGTTTGTTTTGACACTTGAACTACATGGATCCGTGGCAGCGGTCTATAAATTACCCCCTGACATTTGACATATGTATCTAGTATAGCATAGTATCGTATCGCATAGTATAGTGGTGGCTCCTGTAAAGATCACCGCCTGGCGATAGCCTAATGTTTTGTTTGTTTTTGTGATTAGTTTGTAATTAACTCGGAAGGCAAAGATCGTTCATCAGAGATATAACCGCGGCAGGTACAATTTTCTTTTTGGCAATTGGTAAAAGGTGCCAGATAGACAAATGCCGATAGCACCTTTTTTTTCAATGAGTTCACCATATAATTAGAGGAAGTGTATGGTTATATATACATATTTCCCTCCGCAAGATGTTTATCCTCCAAGTTAATTTCTTTATAATTAGGCAAAGAGCTTGTGACCCTTCTCTCCTGTATATAGTTATCAAAAATGTTTGGCCAATCATTTCTGATTAGTTCGGGCCCTCAATCATAGAATGGGGCATGGAAATTTCCCAATTTTCATACGCTTATCCACACCAGAAAACTGAGACCCAAAAATCCGGCCCAATCATCCATCAAGACTCCACTTAAAACTCCCTAAAACTCCGCTTCGGCTGCTGGCGTGTCAATCGAATTTTCTGAACAACGCAGAGAGTGGAGTGAAAATGAATTTCACTTTGAGTGACCATGAAAATGCATTCGTTAAACACTGTAGCTGTGGCTGTATCTGATGCTGTAGATGTATCTGTATCGTGTGTATCTGTATCTGATTTCCCCTAGCCCCCTTCTTCGAGGCATTTCAATTTGTTCTGCCAGCAAGGCGACACTTGCACCCAAGGAATTACGCCTATGTGGAACAGGATATGTGCTGGTTGCTTCAAGGATTGTTGGCTGAGAAATTGAAACAGGATTTCTGGCTACTTTGCATAGCTGTGAAGCGGGCTTATAATGCGTAATTTATGGGATGTATTTCATTTCTATTTTTTTATTGAACAAAAGTAGCGGGTAATTTGAGTCAAAAGGGAACTTGAGATGAAGAAGGGAAATTGTTAAAAATTAAAGGAGGCACGAACTGCATTATAGAAATAAATGTCAGCTATAAAGATAATAGAATGAAAAATAAATAAATTTAAATTCAACTAAAAGACTTCAAGTCATATTTTTTATGACTTAAAAAAGTATTTAAAAATCCCAATAATAAATCGTTCTACAAATTTTTGGTTCACATATTTTTATTCACTTTTGATTGGTTTTTATTTTCTTTTTGTTTCTGTGTGTGTTGTTTTTGTAATTTTTTTGTTTCAATAATTTTTCTTGAAATATTTTTTCGTGTTTTTCACTTGTTTTTAGCTTTTCACATTGAATACAGATTATGGTTTACTCTCGTTTAATTTATGCTAAATAAATCTTCTTGCTTTCGCCGGATAAATAGAACTAACTGAAGCGTCTATGAATTTATTGTTAATACTATGAATATATCATTAGATGTAATAGCATAACTAACGGTTAATGTTTACACTATATAGCTATATATAGTTTACAAATCGTGCTGAGTTTTTTTTTGTTTTTTTTTAAATATATATTTTTTCTTGCTTATTTTCATTTAGCTTTTGAGTGAATTTTGTTCTAACTTTACACTGAGATGAGTTTTCGAACAACATTTTGAAACATTTGTACAATAAATTAAACTAAATCAAGCAAAGAATTTTCTAAGGGGAAAATGTGAGAAGAAAACTGTACAGCTTAAAAATAATTCAAAATTTTTACAACAAATAGAGGAAAAAGTTTTCTTTCTTTTTTTAGTTTCTTTTTTTTATAAACAACAAATAATTTACAACATTTAAACGAAGTTTTCATTATTTTCTTTTAGTTTATTGCATACACTGAGGCAAAAAGTGGTGGAAAATCTTGGACATTTGAGGGAAGATTTCGTGGTTTTCTTTTAGATAATTTCGGGTTTAAATAAAAATTCTTTTTATCTTTCAAAACTTTTAGATTATTAAAAAATATATTCAACTTTTTTGTTTCTTTTAAAAATTAAACAAAACGTTGAAATACATTTTAAAATCAAAATGCTTTTGTTTTTAATTTTCTGATTTAAGCACCACTTTTTGCCTCAGTGTCTTTAGTTTTTTTTTTTAATACTGCTCTTGGCAAGAAATTGAGGGCTTTTTTTGGGGGGAGGGGCGGTTACCACCTAGTGGGCGGGGCTGCGCGAGGGTGTCACCGCCGGCGGTGAACCGGCAGCCGAGGAGGGCGGCCCCTGACCGCCGGGCAGCTGATAGGGACTGAACCTTTGATACTGACGCGGTCGCATATCCGGCGACGGTGATCCCGACGAGGTGGACGACGGCGTCGACGCGGTGGGCGGGGGCGGTGGCGTCCTGTTGGCGGCCATTGCTGCAGCCGCTGCGGCCGCTTGCGCCTGCGCCTGAGCTTGGGCGGCGGCTTGAGCGGCGGCTGCCTGCTGATTGGCGCTGGCCAGGAAGCCGGCCGTCAGCTGTGGCCACTGCTGCTGGAACATGTGGAAGGCTCCCAGGCCGGGGGGCGGGGGCGGGGGACCCGCCGCTGCCGCTGCCGCCTGGTACATCTGCGGCATCATCAGCTGGGCGTAGGGGGAGTTGCCACCGAACATTTGCAGATGCTGGCGGGCCTTCTCGAACAGGGCCATGGAGGCGGGATCGCCCTGCTGGGCGGCAAACTGTTGCATCAGCGGATCGGGGAACAGACGCAGCGGGGAGCGGAGCTGCTGCTCCAGCAGCAGAGCCTCCATGGGATCCCTGTCGAAGTCCGTTAGCCGCGAGGAGTCACGGAAACCCTTGGCGAACGGATTCGAGTCGATCTTCAGCTTGGTGATCAGCTGATTCTGATACGCGGTGACTGCGGTGAACACGGTCTCCGGAAAGACATATGTCTTGTGATCCAAATCCTGGAGCTCCTTGGGATTCGAGGGAATGCTCTGGCCATGGCTCAAGCGAACCAAGTGAATGCGGGGCTGATAGCGATGCATCGAGTTCAAAACGATCTGGAAAAGGATTAAGGAAAAGGAAGAGGGTTTCATTGTAGTATTTCTATTGGAGCTTAAAAATTCCTAGCTTCAAGTTGAGTAAGGAAAATGATTGATTTAGGCTTTAAAGATACTTTTAATTTGATTTATAAATTTAGTAAGCAAACGATTTAATATTTTCTTGCTAAAATCAAAACCTCCAGCATCTTGGCTTCTTGATATTTATGTATGCGAATCACAAAATTATCAATCATTTAGCACTCGCTGCTAATCGCTACCTCAGCATCTCTCAGTACGTCTGGGAGTATCTCAGATAACGATGTATCTTGGCGTTCGCGCAACTCACCTGTCCATTCTTATCCATTTCGTTATTAGTCAGCTTCACCTTCTCGAAGGAGATAACTTGTTTGCGCAGCGCCTCGCAGCTGAAGGGACTGTCGGGATGGGCGTAGAGGCGGGCTGGTGGGGCGGGATCGGCCTTGCCGGCCACCAGCCAAGCGGACCGATGGTATGCATACCGATACCGCTTCGAATCCATGGGTATAATGTCCAGCAGAACGGCATAGCGATCGGCGGGCTGAATTTGACGCAGCGGACCCGAAAAACTCACGCGCACAGTGGGGAACATGCGTCTGAAAGGGAAGGTAGAACGGCGTTTTATTAGATTTTTGTTCAGATTTTTTTGGTGGCATTTGCCACACGCAGTTTAGTATGGAATTTATTATCCAAAAAGAAGGGGGAAAGAAATTTTCCCCATTTCCCATTCGCTGTGACAAGAGCAGACAATGAAAACAAGAAGTTAAATTACTCTTTGGTAATCTTTAAAGAAAAGTAACATACTTGTCTTGCTCTACATTATTAATCTTCAAATTGCTTGGGAAATACTCTAAAGCCTTCTTTTATAAACATTTTAATAAAAGTTTCGTTAAAGGATTTGGGAAAGATACAAAACAATCCCTTGGATACTCCATCCTCTTTCCATTCATTCACCTTTAGGTCAGTCGCCACACACAGCTAATTAAATCTGAAATTTATAACCCCAACTGAAAGCTGGTTTTCCCTTTAGCTTTGTACACAATTTCCTGAATATTTTTTCTCCCCACCGATTTCCCTTTTGCTGTGACAAGTGCACACAATGAAAACAAAAGCGAAACTCTTCCCACCTTTAAGTCGCCTCAAAAACGAAACTATCTCGCCTGTGTATCCTGTGGTTTAATGTCCCTCCAAAGCCGGTGACATAACCCCGGGCTAAAAAGGGCGAGGAATTTCGTTACGGGGACCGCCCTGATGGCTGCCCAACTGTCTGCGACTCTGAGGTGTGATTTTTACAATATCATTAAGGTGTGCGTTTCACATCTATGCGTGTGTGTGGTCAGAGTTTGCCAAGGTGTAGTGTATGTAGGTGTGGACAACCCGTGGTGATTGGGATTGAACTTGTTCCCATTCTACCCGCTGACAACAGCAACGCCCATAACTCTGATTTTCCTCAACATTTTCCATGACATTTTTGGTGCAGCAGCAGGTATAGGAAAAATCGAAGAAGACCCCACAAGCGGTCCCTGAGATGGCATGAAATTATTGTTGACATTGCAAACCATTTGCCAATTTATAGTGTTGCCAAAGAATGTCTTGGTAAAAAGGAAATGTTTTAATGTTCTAAACACAGTTGAAAGGAATTTGCAAGAAAAGTGATGAGCAAATAATATTTTAAAAAGTCTAAAGAAGTTTTTGGAAAGAATATTAAATAAAGGAATTGTCTTTAAGACAAGTTATTAAACGGAATAGTAGATAGTTAAAGATTTTCTTAGCAAATTGTTAAATACATAATTTTAGCAAACATTTCTCCCCCCACCAAAACTCTCCCACGTTGCTCCATTCGTTTAAACTAATGCCTGTTTGCACTGACTGAATGACTGATTGACTGACTGATGGATGGATTGTTGGTTGCTTCGTTACTCCATTGCTTAGATAATTTCGAATCTCTTTTTGGATGCTTACCTGCCCGTTTTGGTGATGATCATCTCGGTGCCCAGCTCGTGAAAGCGATCCCACAGCTCTTTGGTCTCCAGATGGCATTGCACCGGCTTCAGTTCATCGCAATTGCAGGAGCCAACAATTTTGGGTGCCTTTTGCACGGGTTCCGGCGTTAGGCGCTCCTCGCTGTCCTCGGTGCCAGGGGATTGGGGTGGTGTGGAGCAGCGTCCTTGGCTGCTGGTGGAGCTGGTGTTTAGCTGCGATTCCGAGGGAGCTGCTGATGCTGTCAGAGTCACAGCGCCGGCGCTGTTGCGACTCTTGTGTGTCACATTATTGTTGTTGTTGTTGTTGCTGTGATTGTTGTTGTTATTGTGGTGACTGTGACTGTGACTGTGACTGTGATGGTGATGCTGATGATGGTTCAAACGGCGAGCCTTTGCTGGCGGCTCTTCAGCATCGCTGCAATCCACCACATCCACATCGACCTCATCCTCCACCGAAATGGGACCTTAAATGACAAAGAAAGCAAAGCGAAAATTGAAAATTAAATCGGGAAATTGTAGGGGTTTAGTTTTGAAGTGGAAAAGTAGCTTAAAACAGAAGAGTGTAATCAAGAGAGCTTTAAAAACGAAGGAAAACGGAGTTTAATCTTGTTTATTTGTATGAAAAACTTTTAGAAACATTTTAAGGATAAGAAAAATACTTAAAATGTACAGGAAATAAATTACTGATTAGCTTCAAACTATATATAATAATATATTTATATAGTTTAGAGTTTAATTAGCCTTTTAAATAACATTTTACACCCTTAAAAATTCATATTTTGCTCTTGTATTTCACTAAATTTCCTTAGCCACATTTTCTTGAATTTTTTGTTAGCCACTTTTCCACTTGAATTTGGCCAAAATGTAAGGCCGCTTAACTGCCGCTGGTGACAACATTGAACTGTGACTGTCGAAGTGGTGCTCCCTTCGCGGCAGACAGCGTGGAGTCGTCTCATATTCTTGGAGTTTCCGCTTCGCTTCGCGTTACAATGAGACAATGAGACGGCTGCTCGGGCTTAATTGGCAAACTGAACACAAATTGGCAATTAAACAAACCGAAACTCTAGCTGCGATTGCTCTTTTTAGCGGATTTTCGCATTGCATAAAAGCTGGACAGAGAGATAAAATGTACTGCCTTTCAAGGTGTATGCTTGATGAATAATTTTTATTTTATGTGTCAGCCCTAGGCGAAATTGTAAGCCCTCTTCAGGCTTTCAAAAGACCAACTGATTAGCTGAACCAATAAGCCCGATTTTGCGCTGAGCCCAGACGTTGGTAGGTGTTAAAATGCAAACTAAGCAAACGGAAAACGGAAAACGACCAAAAAATCACGAAAGTAAACAAAAAAAATGTATATATATATACACACACGATAGGTATACAAAATAAATAAATTTAATAAGCTGCATATTTATTTTTCATAAAAGATCGTTAAATATAGCTAAAGATGTTGAATTGTTGTTTCTTTCCCTGACTCTGTTTTGATTGCGGCCGTCGCTAATTTTCTGCGCCTCGTAAAATTAATAAAATGAAGCACCACATTGTTGAAAATTAATTAACATAATTAGTGGCTTTTGTTTGGAGTAGTCCCCCCCTTACGACGGATATGCTGTGCACAATTTGCATATTATCAGCCATAAATGAGCGCAAGTGTGTCTATCTATCGCTCAGATACAGCTTGTATCTTTGTGTATAAATATCTATCTATCGGCAGCGATCTTTGGCTTGGCTTAATTGCGGATGCCGTCGGCGCTGGCAAATTGTTGCAAGTGTCGCAGCTTTTTTTTCTCTATTTACTTCGTTGAAGAAACAAGTTATCTCTGACCGCCGCCTGGCTTGCTAATTGTCAATGGCAATTAAATCGATTTCTGCGCACCCAAAGCCACACTATTTATTTATTTAATAGATTTGTTGTGCAATCAATTAGCAATTGTCATTCAATGCGCTTAAATGCGGATTGAAAGTGTGGGTTTTGTATATTTTAACGCTTGGAATCTCACAAAAAAGGTTTTTAATTATTAAATTATGAATATTTCTACCTTTACTATACAAGTTAAATGGAAAATGAGTGGTTAAATAAAGTAACAAAAACTTAGATTGGTATCTAGTTGCCTTGAAAGATATTTTAAGCCTTTGCTAACTTGCTTAAGTTACTATCAGAGAAGTTTCTTTAACATTTATTGGTTTTAAGACCAAAAATGTACACTTTGCCAAGAGAACTTGCTTTTTTAAAGCATATTTTTTTTATTTAAAAGGAAAATTAATTAAAAAACACAACTTTGGTTAGGTGATTTCTATAAATATTTGCCAAAGATACTATTGGAAAATGCATTTTTATTAAAACAAATTATATTGTGCTCAGTGCAGCAACATTAATAATAAAACTTAAATAAAAACATCTCTAACATTCATTCAGATTTATATTTTGATAAAATTATTACAAATATTGAGATAAGAATCTATTTTTAAACTGATTGTTGAGTTAATTAATGTACCTTTCATTATTATAACTGTTTAAATTTATAAATAATTATTAAGCAAAGCTAGAACTTAATAGTCTTTCGGTTTCTAGGCTTTAAAACCATAAAAACTCCTTTGTAACCTTCGATTTCAAGTATTTTCTAAACAATTTAGAAAACAAATTCCCTAAATTATAATATTCCTCAAACCCTAGCTTGCTTTTCCAACTCTTTTCGTATTTTATAATAATTTCAACAAAATGTATCTGCAACTTACTTGCACTGCGAATGGAGGACTCCCGACTGGATGCATCTTCGCGTGCCATTATGGCCGCTATGGAGAAATCCGTTGCTGAGCCGGCGGCACTTTTGCTGCCCGTCGTTGTTGTTGTGGTTTGTGCCGTGGCAGCGGCCACGGGGGCAGCGGGGGCGCCATTGCACAGATACGGATGCGATCCGACCAGCATTTTGGCAGCGCTTTTCTCGAGTTCCTTCCCTTTGTCTAGGATATTTTCCTCCTTAAATTGTATTTGGTTTTTTGTTTTGGTATTGTCAACACACTTGGCACTCAGGAAAATAGCTGCATTTTCACAATTTAAACACTTGTGTATCTCTAGCTTGGTATCTGACAATCTCCCAAGGAGGCTGAGTAGTATCTCACAGATATGTGTGGCTTTGTATCTCAGTATCTGTGTGGTGGCGCACGCGAACTGAACTGAGCGCGGAGGGAGAGAGCGTGTGTGTGCACAACGGTTGGCAGGCGACGGCTAACTGAATTGTGTCAGGAACGTGTTGCCGCTGAGAAGCCGAAAAAGACGGCGGCGGACGGCAAGAAGGCAGGCAAAACTCGGGAAACCAGTTTTCCCTCAATGCCTGCCCGGCGGCAGTGCAAGCGGTACGACGCTATTGCGGGCTGGGTATCTGTATCTGCAGCCGCCTTGCATTCGAGAGTGCAAGCAAGACAGCTGTAGACACCGGGAGGCACTGTGTGTCGAGTGGAAAGTCATCGGAGTGAGCGCTCTCTCTCGATTTCCAATTGGAAATGCAGCGGGGGAGTGTGCGCGCAACAGAGACAGAGCTTGTCAGCGCGTCATAACTCATTTACAATTAAAAATGTCGGCGCTTCGCCGGCTCTCTCGCTCTCAATCTCTCTCACTCTCTCCCTCTCTCTGTGTGGCACATCATCTGGCCAGCCTGCTCTCGCCCTGTATCTGCTCGCCCGCTCTGGCGCATTTATGAAGTGCCAACGTTTCGCTTGCGGTTTTTCTTCATTTCTTTTACACTCCGCGTTGCTTTTTTTTTTCATGTTTTCTTTACAGACAACTTTTCGCCGTTGTCGTCGCATTCCGTTTCCTGTTATCTCCTCTCTGTCTCTCTCCCCTTGTAATGTTGCCTCCTCCTCCTTGCTTTTTCTGAGTGTGTTTCACTTGGTTTCCAACACGTTCCAACGAGGTTTCTATTTTTTGAGTGAGTTTATTTTCCACTCGGTTTTTGTTGTTGGCTTGGTTTTGGTTGATTTTTTGTTCAGTTGCATCCTTGCTGTTTTATTCTTGTTTTTTTTCTTGCCATTTTCCCATTTATTTATTTGCAAGGACATGGACCTTGAGTCAAGGTTACAACGTTGCAATATCATGCGTGCAGAACTTATTACAGTTTCGAGATATTGAGAGTTTATTTAATATTTAAATATTTTTTTTTTTAATTATGTGTTAGAAGAAGATTTTAAAGAAAAAATGATAAACTAAACTTTCATGAAAATAATGGTTAATTGTTTTTTATTGTCAAATATTTTGTAAATAACACATTAATTTATCTTATGAAAAAACATTATTTAAACGAAGTTAGCTTTCAATAGTGCATTTTTTTTTATCAATTTTTAATTAATAAAATAGTAAAGTATTTTAAATAGTAATGTAATGACCTTTAAGAAATTATTAAAGTTATTGAATGACCTTATTAGGTGATTAAAATTATAAAATAGTCAATATAAATTATTAATAAATGTTTTTTAGTCAAGGGATTGAAAAATTAAAAAACTGGGAGAAGTAAATGGCCTTATAAGCTAATGTTATATGAAATTTATACATATTTAAAAATTATTAATAAGGCAGTTTATAAAAGTATTCATTTTAATACAGAGTAAAAGTCACAAGGTATATAATAAACAATTTGATTCCATTCAATTTCTTTCAAATTAAAAGATAAATCATTGAATATTTATAGAAGAAATTAGCTTCCTTTTTTAAATTATAATATTTCATATTTATTCAAATATATTTATATATTTTAAAATATATTCATATTTATTGAATTATATATTTATGAACAAACAATCAAACAACTCGAAACCCAATCAACCCTAACCCTTTTACCCTACCTTGACTATATATCTTACCTCTTTCTAACCATAACCATCAGTTATGGCGTCCAACCACCGAATAACTTAAACTCCCTGCAGCGGAACCATTAAAAAACAAATAACAGGGATCGAGATCGTTCCTCTATGTATATTGCAACGCCCCATCAATACAATCATATTGCCATAATTACGCATATTTTGAAATTACCATATTGTGACATGACTCAACCTCCCCGGGATATTTACAGATGTCAACAAATCGCTGTATTTCCCAGGCCCAAGTCAAGACCTTTGTCAGTGCCAATTAACCTGAAACGCCAAAAGTTGAGTTGCTAATAAAAAGCAAAAGAAAATTTCTTTGGGAAACTCACCAACTGACAGACAGTTCGTCAAATTCATTACGCCAATTTAAAGGCAAGACCTCTGACGAGGTCCTTACTAGCTAATCCCGGAAAAATCCTGTGTCGCGATGTGTGATTTTAGTAATTTGAGACTTTTCTTTCTACAAAGTGGGCATGTCACTTGTGACACTTTCACCCGGGGAAATGCGTCTTGTGTGTTCCTCCCCATCCATATGGGTGAGTGTGAGAAGAGAGTGTGTGTGTTGTTTTAGGTGGCAGTCGCGTATGTCACCAAAATGTCAAAAGGCCAGCGGAGGAAACACACAAGTTGGGAAAACAAAAAAGGGAAAGCCGGCCACTTGGCACTTGTAAAAATAAACAATTTTGCTTGTTAATTAGTGCGGCTAACTGTCCTCGTTTGACTTTCTCCTTGTTTGTGCGGAACATCAAGTACTTGGGATAAGTACATGGCCCTTGGCTTTGTCGGCAAAAATTACAATATATATAAGGTTTTGTTTTTTCCATATTTTTTCATTTCCTTGTTGCTGTCCTGTTGCGATCTTTAACGATCTCTTTGGGTAATCGAACACTTTCACTTTGATTTTGGCCGCAAGGAGGCTTGAAGAATTATCTTTGGTCAGTGAGGAGAGAAAAAGGAAATCATTTATCAAAGAAGAATAAGTACTTGAATTTTTAAGGATTTTCCTGTATTTTATTTAAGGATTTTCTTTACAAAACTAATCTTTTAGCTTGAAATTTAGCTTAGAAATAATTTTGTTCTAAATAATGCTTTTAAATTTACAAATGGAAGAAGCAATTTTGGAAAATAATCAAAAATGTGCTTACCTATTAGTTGTATCTATATGATTATATATTTATTATGTGACAAACTCTTTATTATTAATAATTAATTAATAAATTAATTTCCATTTTGTAAAATATATAACAAAATTATATACAATACATAATTACCAATTTTTGTGGTGCCAAGATTAATGATGACTAATAAGAGATTGGTAATGTTTTGAGCTGTATTGAATTTCCATTTTCTCTGCCGAATTGTTTCATTTTTCACTTTGCTCACTTGAGTTTCCCTTTCGGTTTCCCTTTGTCTGCTGCATTTCCGCTTCTTAAGTTCACTTTGGCGGGGCTTCGGCTTTAAAGGGTTCTCTATCAAGAGGGTTTCAAGTGGGAGGCACGTGTTCATATATATGTTTTTATTCTTATTTCGTTTTTTATACTCAATTTCATTTTTTTTTTTTTGGGGGGTGAAAGACGAGGAAGCAGCGGTGAGTTTCCGCTTGGCACTTGCTTCAATTTTCAAACTGCTTGATAAGCATTAAAAGCGGAAGCAAGCCCAGCACTAAAGAGTTTCTATTTATAAAGCAACATGTGGATGAAATTCTATACCCTTCAGCTAACAAAAATTTAAAATATATTTTTTTCAAAACAAAAAATAATATTTAATCTTTTAAGCATTTTAAAATCTAGCTATACAAATTATAAAGCAAAGTCTTTTCTCAAATCGTATTAGGAACTTCCCGTTTTGCGGTGCCGCTTTGTCTGGCCAGGACATTTGCCAATCATCTTGGCACGCATTTCCCTCATGTCCTGTGGCCAGGATCTTTTGTTGCCTGGCCCTGCCCGCAAATATTTACCAAATATTTTCCATTATTTTCACTTGTACGCCCACAAAAAAAATATATATATATTTCTGGGCGGCGGCAACCAGTTTTTGTGTATATATTTTTCAGACTGTTTTGTTCTGGAATTTATTAATGAAACTCATTGGGTTGGGTTTTTTTGCTTTCTGGGCTTTGCCCTGGGGACTTGGTTTGGTTTCTTTTTTCCTTGTTTTTGGGTGCATCTTCAAAAACCCGAAGCCGACGCTTTGATAAATGCCCGCACTGGCTACCGGGCTCAGATATTTTTCCCCCCTGCTTTTCCTTTTGGCCCGGTAGCAATTCCGCTAAAAGTTGGGCTCTCTTTTTCGAGTAATTTGTTTACTGAATACAAAATACAAGAAAAAAAGAAGTGGAAACCTCAGAGAGTTGGTGTGGAAAATAAGGGAGTTGCGACCGGACCGCAAGGAATTGTTGCAAATTTTCTGGGAATTCCCTTTTGCATTTGCTATAAATCTTTGCTGTGTTTTCTGAGTGTTTGTTGAATTGTTTACACTTTAAAAACTGAGAAAAGCTTTAAAAATTCTAATAAAATATATATTTAAATTTATATTCTATTTATTAGAATATTGTGAATAAGTTTTAAACATTTGGCTTAAGGAAATAATGTATTTTCGAGGACAGCAAATGGTTTTATATATATTGAGCTAGGGCTAAACATTACTATACATAATTTATAGATACATTTTCTTCTCTTACGTAGAACTTTTATTCAAAATCACTTAACTTTTCTTGATCAATTTTCTCCAGGTGCATCTGTGTGCGCAGTAACAATTGTCACACCTTTCGGCGGCCACTCAGCAGCCTTCCCTCCCTCCTACCCGCTTATCCTTAGCCCAACCACAGCCTCCGTGTGTGTACTATGTACCATATAGAGTCTATATATGTGTGTAATTTGACTCATTAACAATCCGAATCCGAATCCGAGCCTCGGATCTCTGGCCCTGTGTCTGTGGAGTTTCTGAAGGGTTTTCGGCCCTGTCTATGCCACATAAATCACAACTTAAACGATGCGTAATTTTGTTAAATAACTTGAAGCACCCTTTGTCCACCCCTCTCGTCCTTTTGTTTTATTTATTTGTTTTCCCCCTTTATTTTTTATTTTTTGGGTTAGTGCTCAAAAAAATTTATGTCATTGTCGGGCAACGCCTGGTTCTCGGTTTTTTTCGTCTCTTTATTTTTTTGTTCATTTTCCACGCTGCAATTGGAGCTTAATCTTCAGTAAACGCCCTGTGCCACGCCCATTTTGTGCACCTTAACACTAAATTTACATAGCCAGCTGGCAGCGGCTCTTGCCTCAGAGTCCTTGGCATTTTATGGCCCAATTACAGATGCCGATTTTGTATTGCAAATCTCCAAAAAGCAGCTGTGAAATATCTGCAATCTTGGGGATTGGAGAATGGAGCAAAGCTCCAAGATGTCGGAGATTAAACAAAAAAAGGAAAGATTGCAGGCGAAATGAGATCACTTGAAGCTGAAGCCGGCAATTATTACCCAATCCCTTAGGGAGAGAAAACATTAAAGTAATAATGAAATTTCATACATTTTATAAGGAATTAAGGGGCAATAAGATGTTGAAATTCACTATGAGGCTTCAACAATACAAGGTCGGGTTTATTTTAACTTTTAAAATGTATTTCTTAAAGTTATAAAGTAACAAAAAAAAATCCATTTATATATTTTAATAAAAATGTTCTTTAAAATGTCAAATAATAGAACTTCAGGTAAAGAATTACTTTACTTATCCTATGTTTTTTAAACTACGCAAAATACTCTCTTCAAATCCATATAACATATATAACATATATTTTCCTTTAGTTTCAAATATATTATTTTTTAAATTCTCCAAATATCCTTCTTATCCATAATTTCCCTATGCTAATCCCTGTAAAGTTTTACCGCCAAGCGGCATATTTGTAGTGAATATTTCTGCGAATTTCTGCCACTTCCTGGGGGCAGCATCAAAAGACAGGCCGACCTTTGACAGATCGTCCACCAGTGCGGTTGCCTCCTCCCAAGGACCTCAGCCTCTAAGGTGTCAATTACAACAGGTCCCATATCCTTTTTGCCATTTGAACTCGGCCGCCGAGAAGCGTTTAAGTTGTTTGCCGAAGGAGAGCTAATCCGCTAAAGGCGCAACACCCACCTCAGTGAGGGGTGCAATTATCCTTTTCTTCCTCATGTAGGTATTTTTATTTTTTTGTGCACAGGTGCACAGGCTAATCCTGCCGCAAAAAGTGTGAAAGTAGGAAGTCCTGCACACAGCCAGGGTTATCTTTTTGGACTTGCCGCAATCTCACTTTCATTCATTGCACAACATAATTGAGGGCGGCGTCTAATTGCAGGTCCTTCCAGAGGAAAATGGGCGGTAGTCCTGGCATTTATAAGGATTATATAGATTGACTTCTTAGCGCCTGGAACACGTGCAGCAGCGGTTGATTAATGGCAGCCCGTGTTGGGGAGTTTTGTATTTAACAAAATGGTGGTTTTCGAGGATCATCAAAAAAGATAGAAAACGGGGCAGCCTGCAGAAGGTTGCACATGTCCTTTTGTCATAAATTTAAGCGAAGGCAAGAGGGAAGAACAAACAAACCAAATGTCCTTTCTTGTGTGTTTTTTTTCCTGTGACAAACAAGGCACAAGTCAAGCCAAGCTGAACCATTTGCTCTAAATTGAATTCAAATCGTTAAGGAAAGGGGAAGAAACTCTCGAAGATGCTGCTGCATCTGCCCAGAAAAAGATCAGGCTCGGGGTCCTGGGTCCTTTCGGTCCCTGGTCCTTGTTCTCGGTGCCTCGGCAATAGATCATTTTCCACGCTCTGCGTGTGCGTCCCTCAGTCTCTCTGGGCATTATATTAAAATTTGTTGTGTTGTGCCAACAGAATATTAAAAAATTTCATATTTGATTTGCATTTGAGCGAGACAGTATCCTTTCAGAATGTATCCTATCCCTTCATTGTTCGTTCGACTTGTGATGCGGTTTTAATGAGCACTCCATAGATTCGCCCAGGGTGTTATTGGTGCCACATCAATCATAATTAGGCCGCTTGTGTGTGTGGTTTTCTGGATGCTGTTCTTTTTTTAGGTTGTGCCCAAGACGGTTGCCATTCATTGTGACAGATTCAGGATTGATATGAAAGAGAGATATTATATCTATAGTATTTTTTGAATTTTGAGGCATAAACGTTGGTGATAATTCTTTATGCTATTTGGTATTTAATTTATTAAATTCTGGTAGAGTAATTACATATTTAAATATTTCATTTTAAAGCAGAAACCTTAAGTACACATCCTGTGTTACCCTTGGCATCATTTAGGTCTTCCCTATTCACACTCCCCTCACTCGCACGTTCGCGTCCATTCAAATGAAGCCAATGCCTTAATCTCCTGGCCTCATGTGAGGTCTTTTGCAACGCCCCGAAATGTTTTTTTGGTGCACGTCTAGGGTTTCGTCTTGTGCCTCCTTCAATACCCTTTTTGATGATGCAATGGCCAAAAGGATATATGTATAGTGGCCTCCTTTCGGTGTGTTTTTTGGTAGGTGTTGCTAATGAAGCGTTGTGTGCGGTCTCACGAAATTTGAGAGGCGTCAACAGGCGCTAAATCCGCTTAAATTGTGAAGGCAAAGAAGGCTCTTCTTCGGGGTTTCTTGACACTGTGAAAATTATGGTTATATTCGGCACAGGTTTTTGTAAGGGAAAATGTTGAAAAAAAAAAGTTTATTAATGTTAATATTAATTAGGGAAGATTTTTAAGTCAAGTCCTAAAGAAGTTGTTCAGGATTTCGCTTCTTTTCCCAACTTTCCCTCAGTGTTTCGTTTATTTAAATACATTTTTTTTTTGTTAAGAGCTTGCGTGCCAGGACCGACAGAAGCCCGAATTGAAATTGGCTTCGTTGCATTTAGCTTCGTTTTCAAAGGATAATGAATTCGTATTGCGTTCGATTCATTTTGCCAGCTGACTCCTGTTGGGAGCTGACTTAGGCTGACTTTGACCTTATGTCGTCATTGCACGCAGCTCAATTGAAACGTTTAATTGCATCAACGACGAAGCAGGACTCAGGTCGCAGGACCCAGGACGCAGGACTTGTGTCATTAGCGTAATTAGATCTTTCAACTCAGTTCGGTTACAGCTACACAGGCTTGGCGTGTCCTCCCGTAATGTCTGCTGCTTTCTTCTGTTGGTTTTTGTGTGCTCTTTTTTTTTGGTTTGTACTAATTTTGATGCCCTGGAACGTGGTACGTGCGCAATTTGTTTACCATCAGCATAATTGGCTTGTCCCGTTTCCCCAGGGCCCACTTCAGACTTGTTCTTTTTGTTTTTAAGCGCTTTTTTATTTCATCGGGCAAGTCTTCGGGGCCGCAGGGCAATTAGTTGAAATGATTAAGCTGAACTCTCTTTGGTAATTACATTAGGCGAAGCCACGATAAATTAACCGCCGCGCACTCACTCAAATTGGTTCGACCATCTATCATTGGGTTAATAATAACAATAACAATAATAATAGTAACGAAGACCACCAGAAATTCGATCAACTAACAGCTGCTGTGCTTCAATTGTGACACTTTTCGAGACGAGACAAAAGCGGAAATGTTTTCAATTGCGATCTTATTCAAATATTGTGAATCCTTGTTAGCTTGTTTGTTTGTGGCAATGTCAATCACAGGGTGATCGATCTGGTTCGGGTTCGGGTGTGTGCTCTGTGTGTCCATGTGCCCCTAGATTTCCCACCCAGAAATCTAGAAAACCAGAGATGATTGATCACAAGTCACACGCACACACTTTTCCCTTTGGCAGTCTGCCTGGATTTTGCAAACGAGAACTGATGATCATTGAGGGACAGAGGAAATAATGGGTTTATTAATTATTTTTCAAGAAAAAAAGTTTAATTATAAATTGTTCCAATTTTGTAATATTTTTTTACTATGATTTTTATGACCTATAATTTTAGTCAGAAGCTTAAAACGCTGTGAAGGAGTCATTTCCGACCCTACAAAGCATATATATTCTTGATCAGCATCAAAAGCCGCGTCGATCTAGATATCTCCGGAAGAAATTAAAAAAAAAATTTTTTTAAACATTTTTTAAGTTCAATTTTGCATTATTACAATTTTGAAAAATTGATAAAAATTTAAATATTTTAAAATGTTAAAATTTGGATGCAGATTTATTAATCTATTAAAAACTAACATAAAACTGCATTCCGAATTGAAATAAATGCATTTTTGACTTAGTTATCAATTTTTTAAAATTTGATATATAGAATAAAATGTCATATTAAAATATTAATAATATTTTGTTAAGCCTTTAATGAATAATTTCCTAATCGATCTTATAATTTAATTGAAAACTGCAAAGTTAATTTCCTTTCTTGTTTATTCTTGTATTTTTAAAACCTTAAAACCTCTTAAACTTTGTTATAATAAATTCCTAAGCTTAGCCCAATTAGCAAACTCTCAAGGAAACATGTGAAATTCATATCGAATATCCTCTAATCTTTATGACTTTGATCTACACAGCTCTCTGGGGTTTTCTTTTACAGCATTTCCCATTTGTAAAAGGCCACCTTATAGCGATTGTTCGACATTTTAGTGCCCGCTAAATGTAATAACTTAGCTCCCTCGACTTTCTCGCGGGGCACTCCCCGGTGGAAATGCCCCTTTTTAGTTGTTTTTCTTATTTTCCTCTTCTGTTGTATTTTGTTGTATTTCTTGTATGTTTTTTATTGTTAAGCCCACTCGCTGACTAAACGTTTACAACTCCCCAAGCGCCTTTGGATAATTTGACACTTGACTGCCGCCGCTGCTCCATCACCGGCTTGGTGTACATTTGCTTGTTCTCGACTTTATGACTTACAACTCTTAAAAAACCGCAGCAGGAGCAGCTCCCCCACACCACAATAAATGTAAATCCCACACAGGAAAACTAATTAAAAAGACCTTTTCTGGGGCGACAATAAAATTTATGAAAATTAACATAAAATTTTGTGTGTGTGCGATTAACTCGAAGCGTTGTCGTCGTCGTCGTCGTTGTCGCACGCACATAGAAACAACATTTTTGGCCATATGGAAAATCACATAATAAACAAACGGAACCAGAGCAATAAAAGCAAATATGGCGACACACGTGTTGCAAAGGGGAAAAGCGGCCCAAGAAAAAGATGATGATGATGATGATGATGACGATGGGGGCTGCGATGGGGATTGCTTATCATTTCCCTGGGCTGTGTGTATATGGGAAGGAGTGTGTGTGTATATGATCAGGACAATTTCAACTTTGGCGACAACAAGTCACGACAACAGCAGCAACATCAGCAGCACGAGCAGCAGCAGCAGCAGCAACATCAACAAAAGTTAAGCTCTGCGGCGCAACCAAAGCGATTAGGCTGATTGGTGGCAGTGTCAGTGTGTGTGAGAGCACTTAAAAAAAAAATCGGGGATTATTTTATATAATTTAAAAATTTATTTAGTATTTTCCTACTCAAATTTATATTCTTCTTTACGTATAAATATTCGTTAAAAAAATAAGGTAATACTTATACAATTCGTTTTTCAAGTAAAATTGTCTTAAATTTATTCTTTAAATAAGAAAGATATATTTTTGTTTTAGGTACATTTAAGCTGACGATTTAAGTCTACAAATATTTTTGCTAGGTATTTTAGTTAAATATTTAAAATTTTATATTTAATACTAGGTTAATATTTTTACCAACCACAGTTTTATAATTCATTGAATCTAAGCTATATCTATGAGTAAAACAGATTTAAGATTTTTTTAAAAGATTCAGGTTCCTTTAAAATAATATTAACATTTCCACAAAAAAATATAAAATAGAATAGAAATAGAAACTCTCATTGTGATTAAAATTTTTTGTAATATTTCAAATCTCTTCTTTTTTCCAGTGCATATTTTGTGAACCCAATTCAAGGGAGCTACAGATACTTTCAAATAAGGATGAGACCAAGGGTGAGTGAATGAGTTTAGTGCGCCAGTTGGCGCTTTCCACTTTCGGAGGTGTATATAAAAAATACACCCCGAATCTCACACGCTCGCATTATGAGTAATGTGCACCTTATGCCGCCGCCAAGTCGAATGTGATTAAAGGGGAAATCCCTCCCGTTTTTCCCCTCTTTTGCTTTATTAACCCCTTGTAACTGATGTGGCTTGGACTGATGCTGCTCAAAATATTATGATGGCATCATTTACACGCCGCTTTTCCGATTATAGTTGATCTCTGATCTGTTTGGAGGGTTAGTTTTATGTCTATTTGTTTTTCTTTTTTGTTTTTAAGAACTTTTATGGTTTAATTTGATTTCGGGCTTAGGCATTTTCGTGGAAACCTACTTCCCACAATATTTGGTCGTCATTAACCCCTATGACAAACCGACTTGGCTGGAAGCTCATCAAAATTAATTTTATGGCCCAGCAAAAACTTTCCACAGCGATTTCAGCCTGGGCCACCCTCATTAGGTTCATTCCTAAACGCTTTTTCGGGGGGAAGAGCAAAACTTTTGGTTAATTAAACGCAAATTGTTGTGGCGGCAAATTGCGAAAAAATGGCGAAACTTTGTCGCCAAGCCATTAAAAGCCTTTTGTCACAAAAGTTTATTGTCTCACAGTACAAGATAGCTGGAAAGGAAAAATAAAGACAGAAAACGGGTTAATTACACAAAGCGAAAAAAAATAGACAGAGCAAAATAAGGGAAAAACAGCACAAATGACATTTGCTGTTGTTGTTTGGCTTTGTTGTCAAAGCCATAAAAGTGTTTTTCGGCGAAGTAAGAGTACTTGGACAAGGACTTCAAGGAAAGAGTATCAAATTTAGTTTTTAAGGGGAAGGAATCTTGGGATAACCTACTTGTATTTTTGGTAACTATAAGACTAATGAGTTCTGGATTCTTCACCTTGAGCGTTAAGGATTATTAATTAATTTTTTTTTGACTATTACAATTTGTTTTAGCTTATAATATTATTAATTTTTATGTTTCTAAGGCTCCTACTATATAATTAGGTGCCCAGCCCTGCCTTTAACAAAAATATAAATTAAAAATTTACTAAGAATCAATGAATCACAAAGAGTTAAAAATTTATATAAATGTCACAGATCAGAAGTATTTATATATAATATAAATCACCTGTAATTCCACCTTAATACTCTCACCAAAACTTATTACAAAATCATAAAACCCCACCCAAAAAAGGGTATAAAAACAAATATGGCGTCGCCGGAACTTCCAGCATCCTTGGGGTAGCCCACTTGAATGGCCAAGTATGTGTTGACACTGGCATGTAGTTGTTGTAAGTAACGAGGAAAATCTTGGGGGGGAAAATGGCGCCGGCAGAAGGAGGTTTTTCGGAGGAGGGGGAAAGAAAGAAAAAAAAAGAAGGCCAGTGTCCTGCGACGCTCTGCGCAAATTTGCCACTTCAACAGCTCCTTGCGGATGCCGTAAGCACTCTTGTGAACGAGCTCTGGAGCATTTTCATTTATTTTCCTCACATTTTTCTCAGCATCTCTTTCATTCCCTATTTCTCTCTTACTCTCTCTGCTGTCTTTTTTCCGCCCTTGGGGAATTTATGCTCCTGCATTTTTCTCTCCTTTTCCGCTTCGATTTTTTGGCAAGTTGGAAAGTTGTGAAACGATGCTCACGGAATTTTAAGCAGCAGCTTTTCCAGCTTTTCCTTTTGCTCTCATTTCTTGGGCAGGGACTTTCCTCGTTTTCCTGCTTCTCCCGGTGTGTGTTTTTTGTCAATATTGTTACTGAGCAGCGGAAAATGTGCTGTGAATTTTAAATTGGTTTTCCTAGCCCGGCGCTGAGTTGCTTACATAATCAGCGAGAAGTTTTGCCTGCGCCTGGAGATTGTTATATTATTTTATCTATCAGGAAAATCTACAACAGAAAGTCGGATCTGGATAGGGTGGATATTAGTTTAGAAGACAGGAATAGAGCTGGAAAAAGAAAGTGTATGATAAATATATTAATATTTCACAAGATTGAATATATATTTTGTGAATCAAATATGTCTTTAAATATCTAAATTAAATCTACCTAATAATACCTTTTTGTGGTAATACAAATTACAAATGTTGTATTTTAATAGTGCAATTAACCCACTGCTTACCTCATTTTAACCTTATATTGCAACAGTTACCTGGCCTTTCCCAAGCCCAAAAAAAAAAACTCCGAAAAAACTGTTCATTACATTTAACAAAATGGTGGAAAAACTCACCTCCTCCTCCCCTTCATATTTGCCACCCATAAACCGTGACCAACGAAAAACAATTAAACCGAAAAACAAAAAAAAAAGTGAGACAGACAAGTATAAACAGCAGACATGCATAGAGACCCACCGACACTTATGCTTATCTGCATAATTTATGGTTTAAATCAGACGCCACCATTTGTTGGGAATTGCACCACGTGGTTCCACCAAAAAAATAATAATAATGCTAATAGGCGCCACCCAACAGGAAAAAAAATTGTAAAACAATTAAAATGTAATAACTCCGAGGGGTCAGCTCTCAAAGTCAATGGGCGGCACTTGCCCACACCGTTTTTCCCTTACATTTTCCGTTCGGTGAGTGGGGGGAAAATAGAGTAATTAATAATGGTTGGAAATTTCGTAGGCATGCCTGGTAACGCCTCTATTAGGCAAACCACAAAAAAATGATAAACAGTTTCTCTTGACCAACCTGAAAATGAAGAAATAGCCTTCAAGGATGTCGGGTTTAAGGTTAATGCACATCCCCCGCTGAGCTTTTGATTGACACTTGGCACATTCCGTCTTGACATCGTGACTTGCTAGGGTTTTCTTTTTCGTTTTCCCGAGATGAAAATGTGTTGATAGTGCCGGGGGAAAAAAACAAAATAATTACACAAACATTTTCAGGCTTTGCTGGTTAACTAGGTTGTTTACTGTACATTTTAATGGGTGCGTAAAGTTATAAGTACAGTTTTGGTAGAATAATTCGGCTTACGGAAGCCAAAAGTTGGCTTAAACCTTTTAGAAAGTCTTTGGGGTAGCTTTGAGATCTAAGATATAACTTAGATTTAGGTACAAAGTAAAATATATAATTGTTCTTAAAGTTATGACCCAAAAAAACAAACATTTCTTGATAAAGAGATATTGAAATCGTAGAATATTGTGTATATATTATATACACATTTTTATAGGGTAATTTTATTCAGAAGCTAATATTTTTGTGAAGGAGTCATTTCCGACCCTATAAATCATATATATTCTTGATCAGCATGAACAGCCGAGTCGATCTAGACATCTCAGACAGAAAAAAAATTTTTAAAATTTTTTTTCAACATTTTATTACATTGTAAAATTTATAAAAATTGATAAAAATTAGAATTTTCGTAAATCTTAAATTGAGTATGCAGATTTAATAACAGAATAAAAACTAACATAGGAAAGCTTTCCGAATTAAAATTAATGCAGAATTAGCTTAGTTATGAGTTTTTTAAATTTGGATTTTTCGAAAAAATTGTCATATAAAAATATCCATAAATATCGATCAAAGTATGCGATTATTTTAGCTTAGTTATGATTGATTTCCGATTCGATTCTGTAATTCAATTGCGAACTGCATTGGCTTTTCAAAGTGAGCGAATTTGTCTATTGTTTTTCTATCATAAATATTTGAATTTTAAGATTTATTCTGTATAAATTGCTTTTCACTTAAGATAGTAAAATATCTGTAGTTGTCTTACAGGTAATCTGGCCTTTTCTAGGATTCAAACCCATTACATCCTTGAAATATATATCTCTGAAATATATATTCAAACCATCACTTTACTTTCCCCTATTAATTCCGTTTATCATCTCAGTGACCGGAAGCGTCCATAAAAATGCGAAGGATTCCTTTCGAAACCCCAAGCGTTGAATGCACGTGGCAAGCCATGAAGCCCATATAAAGTTATGCCCCTCTATATATATATTTAGTATACCCCACACACACAGATACACACCACCACCATATATACACATATGTAAAGCGATATTAAGGCCAGAATTCCAAAGAGAGAGTAAGAGAGAGGGAAAACAAGGACAATCCAAAAGGAAAAGAGAGGCAAGGAGCCACAACGCAGACAAGCCCAAAGCGTCAAGTTGTGAAGCTGTGTGCAAAAAATCATTAACACGCACACACACACACATACACAGAGACGAGGTCCTTGCTGTCCTTGTCCCTCGTTTTCGGTGGGCGTGGGTGGGTTGCCTGCCTGGGTGTCCTTTTGTGCGAGACTTGCTTAAATTACTTGGGTTTTTACATGCGGCAGTGAGGCACATTAACACTGTAATGTGCAAAAAGTGTTCTTCCCCCGTCTGTGTGTCAGTCTCTGTGTGTGTGTGTGTGAGAGAGAGAGGGGGAGTGGGGTTAAACAACATGGCGTCCCTGTAGTTGTAGTTGTGGTCCGAGTGGAGCTCATTGCCATGCATAAAAGGAGCTTGAAATAAGGGGTTTATGCGTATTTACAATTCAAATAAATATTTTTACACAATATATGAGTTTTTTTTAATTATAAATATTTATAAAAACACTAAAAGAATACTAGATACTGACATTAACTTAAGTTCAAAGCCTAAATATACAGTTTTCATGAAAAAGAATACAACGTAAATCAGGAACAATATTTATTAGTTTCAAGTTTCCAATTGAGAATTCTAATAGAACGTAAGCAATTAAGGTAGCCTTGAATCCATTTTTAATCATATATATGTCAAGGCTATTTTTATAATTATTATTCAAATTATTAATAATATTAATTGAACTTAAAAAGGAATAATAATCTGACAATTATATATACTAGACAGTTTTTTCTCTTGCATAAAACACTCTACTATCTCACCTTTCATTCTTCTCTTAATACATCCTCAATTTTCACCGCATAAACCCCAAACACTATGCCAAGGATCCCTCGGTGGGCGTCACATACTTTTAGTTAAGATTAATTGTTATATATTAACATGGCGTCGAGTTACGAAGTCTGCGAAAACGAGCTATTTACAAGCTAAACGAAAGTTGACTTTGCCCAAACGACCACGAGAAGCGAAACGAGCTGAGTGGAAGCTGATGCTTCCCACTGATGCTTGATGTAAATGTTTTCTCTGGAAAGTGGCAGTGAAAGTGGCAGTGTGGGTGCTTTTCACTGCCAATTTTCCTGCTGCTGCTGCTTCACTTTAATAAAGAGGAAAATATTTAAGGCTCCTAGCTGGGCATATCTCCTGTGTGTGTGTTCGTTCTAGATTTATGTTTGCCCATTTTCATGTTTTATCATCAGCTGCGACTGTGTTTGCGTTTGCGGCATTGGAATTATTCATGCCATTCGCCATGTTACTCATACGCCGCGTATGAAAAGGGTTCCAAAAATGGCTGCCATTTTGGCCTATTGCGTTTGAATTATGGGCCAAAAGGGTCCGCTCTGTCTGCCTTTAGCCTCGCACTTTTCGTTTTTGCGTACTGCGACTCCTGGTTTTTATCTGGGAAAATGGTGTTGGCCTTGCTTTTCTCCGGAATGGAGCGGAAAATGTAGTTCGGAATGTGGTGCGAAAAGGGAAATTCTGTTAGGGGATAGCAGCAATGGAATTGGGTATTTACCATGACAGCTGGTGTATTTATGTGTTTATTATATTTTTTAGTAAATATGGTTAAAGGTTTTAAAAATCAATATATAGTAAATTTTCTCTCTATTTTTTTAAGCTTATTTAACATTTAAAATGTATATAAAATTCATTTATCTAATAACTAATATTAAGCTTTATTGATTTTACTTTCCATTTTCCTTACCATTTCCCCCTCGTTAACGTTTTAATTTAAGTTCTTTCCACCACCAACCCCTCAGTTTTTATATCCCTTTCAATAAGTATAGATCGTTGTCTGTTTTCTGTGACATCTTGGCATATGTTTTGAAGCCCTGAAGCTTCCTGCCACTCCCCTTTTTACGAGCTCTTCCAAGCTTCTCCCCCGCCATTTTCGGCAACTGTCGCATTCGGAACCACAAACAAATTTGTCTACGACTTTGGTCCAAACAACATATTGACAGTCGTAACGGCAAGTCAATAAGGAAATAAGGAAATGGTTAGCACAGAAGGCCAGGCCGACCCCATTCCCATCGCGATATCGATATCCTCGCCCACACTCAACGCTCTGTCACTTTGGGCGCAAATTTCGCCATTTCCACCCTCGCTAATGTGCAAATAAAAATGTTAAAAGGGTCCTGTAGCACTCAATTACACGCCCTGGTGACCATTTCCCCAACGCAGCTCTCCCCCTACCGGCTTTTCCGCTGTGCGTGACTTGTGTGTGTGTGTGTGTATGTGTGTGGCAAGGATCCTTGCTGTGTAGAGAAAACATTATGGCGCGCGAACGGAAGTTGCCATCTTGTTGATGGCAGTTAAAGATAAGCGAAAGCGAACTCACACAAAACAAAAAAAAAAAGAAAGAACGTAACAAAACCCAAGCAGGACGCGGGTTTTTTTTATGTGTCATGCCCTGCTTTTAAGGAAGGGTACTAAGGCTAACAATAGCCAACGAAATATATATTATATCATTAAATAAAAGAATAACCACAAACTACTACAACATAAATAAAACATAAAAATATTTAAAACAGCTTTCTTCCTATTTGAGAGTATGTGAAAAAATATGAATTTCTGATTTTAATGTTTTATTGATGGTAAATTTAATTTAATTTTTTTTGCATTTATATAATTAAAATTATATTTTTCTCTAGAGTATCTACTTGCCTACAATCTCTTTAATTTTTGACTGACTTCTATCTGCTTTTACAATTTTTGTCTGTTAGATTTTCATGCTTTTCCGCGCTGCTCGCTGCTTGGCTGCTTTTTGTTGCCTGCATTTTATGTTATTTGTTTCTATTTTTTTGACTTCCCTACTTCGTCCTTTGTCCTGCTTGCTGCGACCGCCATGTTGGCAGTTATCTCTGCTTCAATTCCGGTTTCCTGTTCCAGTTTGTCCCGCCTCCCCCCAACCATGGTAATCCTCCTTCTGTCTTTGGCATTTAAGTTTTATGGCTGTTTGCTTTGTTATTTCGCTGAATTTTTTCCACTTGACGGTTGGTGGGGGGCTCTCCTAATTTGCAATTTTGTATGGAGACATGGACGACGACGCCTTAAAGCGGTTTTGTCATGTCATTTGGTAATTGGGTGGCAGCGGTTGGCACTTTATATATTTCGCCGCCAGTTGGCAGCGCTCTTCGCTTGCTTCTTTGGTCACACATGGTCACACTGGCCGTTGTCGTCAGTGGGAGTGGCACTTTCTGAAGAAGGGGAAACTCTTGCCACTCATCGATTCATTTTATTTTCCTTTCCGCTTAATTCTGTCCCCCTTATTTGGGCAAATTAAGTGCCCCATAAAGTTCACATTTTTACAGCTCATAAAGCAGCCCACAAGTCGAACTTCAACGCGGCCGCAAAACGTTCGATCGGGTGTATAAATAAAAATCTCCGTTAAAACACAATAAATTATAATTAAATTATAACTTAAGCGTATGCTAATTTCAGATGCGCAAAAAAAAAAAAAAAATACTTACCAGCTCCCCTGTGGAGTTTGTCGTCGCGTTCTCGCGATTTCTTTGGCGGCCCTTTGTCCTCAATGCAAATATCAGAAAATTAAACTCGTGTCCATAAAACTGACATATAAAATTGCAAAAATAAAATTGGCTAAATAAAATTTAACGAAGTTTTAAAATTATCAGACAATTGCTGGAGGTTTTTTTCGGTTTAAGAAAGTGTGAGCTGGATTTAAGGGAGGGGTGTTTATGTAAAGCTTATAAGTAGCGGATTTTTGTGAAAGAAGTTTCTTTTTTTTATTCTTATAATCATTTTCCTGCCTATCACTAATCCATAATAGAATTTCTCTTTTATAATTTCATATAATTTATTCCCAAATTGCATTTTTACCACGAATAATTTCACTCGTTAAACCCAGAACAAAAACAAACAAAGATCTCAATTATGTTAATAAGTTTCACGCCCTTCCGCGAGATTTGGCAAAAGGCAAATCCTCAATGCACATCCCTTAATTCACCCCCTTACAAAACAAAAAAAAAGAGAAACGGAGTCAGCATCCTTGCAGGGTTACCCACCTTTCACCCCAGAAAGCGGAAAATTTCACCAGCCACAAGGCAAACTCCATTCAACACCAATTAGGGATGATCATCGGAGCAGGGAGCAGCGCACAGGAGGGTGGCAGGTGGATGGATGACGGAGTTGAGTTGTCGTCGGTCCACCCCATTGGGGTGTCATTTGTTATTGAGTTCAGGACAGCAACAGAAAAAAATATAGGAAAAAGAAACAAGTTGACTTCACTCCCCGAGTGTCATAAATACATCCCACAGCATAGACAAACAATCAACAATTTATGCGTCTGCGGGAAGAGGATGAGTGGGCCACTTGAGAGGCGGTGGCTAGGGGGTGGCTGGAGGGTGGGATGATGGCAAGGTCGGGGGTGGCTTTTGGGTGGATTCCCTGCTAAATTGCTCAACAACGGGGGCGCATGTTAAACATGAATTATGAATTGTTATTGAGATTGATGTTGGGTTGCTGCTTGTTGCTGCACTTGAAATATTTTCTTAACTTAAAATTAAAAAAGAGAATGAATATTTATGGGAAAGTGATTTTTATTAAAAAATTTATATTTTTAAAGGTATTTTATAAGTCTAGGAATAAAAATAATTTCAATTAATGCCATTTCTCTCACCTTACGACACAGTTTTTCATCTCAAATATGTTTAAATAAATTCAATTAATATTTTTAAAAAATAATATGGAATACTTACTTATAAAAGCTAAAGTAAGGTAATAATATAACTGCTCCTCGAATTTTCTACAAGTGCACTCCCACTTAGTTATGTTTGGGGGTTAGAAGCTCTCTCCTTCAAAACCAGCTTGGCTTTGTTTTGTGTGCGGTAATTTCATTGAAATCATGTTGAGTAATTGGTCCTGCTGCTGTTGCTGAATTTTCGGGGGTGTCTCTGTGTGTGTGTCTGTGTGTATAAATAACCCCGGGGGGTGACTCCAGTCTGCAGCCAAAAACCACCCACCATGTAGCACCCCCAAGCTGGAAGGATTAGGCCACCGCTTTATGCGGTTTGTATTTATTGCCCGTTTTGCCATCACTTGTCCCCGTAATTGTAATTGTGTTTGTATTTGTGCTACACATGTAACGCGTATCTGATAGATACACCACCCGAAAGGATACGCGACGGGGGTGGCCTTTGCCAGTGGTTGGTTGGTTGTTTGCTAATTTGGGCATAATTTGTGCCTGTTTATTTACTTTGGCCACTTGGAATTAATTTTCAACAAATTGTGACAGCTATGCCAGCGATGAAGTTATTCCTTGCGGTTTTTACATATGTTAACATTGGTAATAGGACAAAGAAAGAAAGGAGGAGGGAAGTTAGGAAGTTGATTGGTTGAGTTTTTAAGGGATTTTTGTATCAGAATAAAATATGGCTTTAGCATAACGAAAGTATAATCATTTAATAAATTTTCCTTTAAGAATTTACCTTTAATAATATTTAAAAACTATTTTTCTTGCCACTTTTTATACCTACACTTTCTAGATATTATTCTTAGTTATTCCTTAGACCCCCATCTTCCTGTTTGAGTTATCCATACACACTCTTGAAAACGTTCGTGTTGAAAAATGTGATGTTTAATTTCGCACATTAAAATCAGAAAATTATCAGACACGAAAACCCATAAACCGCACACCGAATGCCCCGATATCCTCCTTCCCCGGGAAGAGGGGAGAATCGTGGGGCCAGACTGTGACTGCGACTGCGACTGCAGTGAGTAAGATTAAAATCTTCTCAGAATTGTTGTGTGGACAAAGCCAAGACGCAGAGCCTGCAAAATGCTGCAACTTGGTGGCAGACAGGGTCCAAGCTCCAAAAGGAGTCAAATCGATATTGGCAATGAGAGACGGAGGCCAGACAGCCAACAATACTGGCTAAAATAAGGCACGGAAAGAAAAGATTTCGTCCGAAAGGAAACAGAGTAACTCAATAAATAAATATTCTTAAAGAATAGAAAATTTACAGAACCATTTCTACATTACTTGGAAGATATTTTGGTTTATTTAATTGCACTTCGACTATGTTGATGCATTTATTATTGATACAAAATATGAATCCATATATATGGTACCTATGATAATATGAATATTTCATCGCTTAGGGAGTACCTTTGACTTCTTTAAATATTCCCAAAAATTATATTCGCAATTTATAAATGATCAAAACATTTAATTTTATTGAAAAAGATTTATATAAGTTTCCCTCAGTGCACTTAGCTCCTTTGGAGACATTGGCATGTAAACAAATCGATTTGTTTCATTGATGACATTCTTGGCGAGATCTTTTTTGCAAAATGTCATAAAGTTTATGACTTAAGTCTTTTGTTTGCCTTTGGGAGGAGAGAGAGGGGGTAACCCGGCTCGGTGTCTGCTGGAGATCCGCATCTGAGCCTGAAAATATCATTATTAAAACTGATCGAAGTGGTACCGAATCGACGGCAACCGGTTTGCCATTAAGTCGGGAGCCTACCTCCACTCCTCGTCCAACACCTCCTCCTGCTGGCCTTCAGAACTGTCCCCCCACCAGCCACCCGTTTGGCATTCACACCTACAAAAGTGTCATGCGTTTGGCATTTAGCAGGCATTCGCAACACTCACCTTTCAGGCTCTCGGACTGGGATTCAGACTCGAACTCGGACTCAGACTTGGAGTCACAGACGGACTCCGAGTCGTAGTATTTTTTGCGCATCCACAAATTTAACGATTAAGACGTGTTAAATTGTTAACAAGCCACTTGCAGTTATTGCCAATAAGCTGCAAATTTACGAGGCTTCACTGGGGACTCGGTGACGGTGACTGTGACGGTGACTTTCTGGGTTTGGTCTCTGGCTGTTGTGGGTTTGGTTGGGTTATTTTTTCTGCTACTCTAGCCTTAGGTTACAGCCATTTGCATATGAAAGATGGTCCCAGCCGCATTTGTCTACTGACAATTGGCTGGAGATCGCGATCTTGCCCATATCGTTCTTTTTTTCTACGCTGGAGGTTGAGCCATTTGAAAAGCGTGACAAGCTCGATGGGGTTTGCCTTGTTAGTCAAGGGGTTTTATGGGAGGAAGATATTATGATGCTGTGAGGTATAGAATTTTAAGATCACCATAAAGCAACTTATAGCAGTTTCTTTTCGAAAAGATACAAGAACATTTCTTTCTACTCTAATATACCACGTTTGAAGCACAAGATCACACTTAAATTTTGGTAATTTCTCTCTTAGCAACGACTTGTCTCCAATTTCCAGAGCTCAACACTTATCGCTGAATATTTATTCCTAAAACTGCTCAATTTTCGGACAAACTTTGTCAAACAAAAAACCAATAGCCCCCGCTTATCTAGAGCTCAGTCCGTTTCAGATGACAAAAAAGCTGAAATCCCATCAATATTCAACTAAATCCCTAACCTAAGCCCGCTCATAGATCAGTCTTAGTTACATGCTTATTGCAGTTTAAACAGACACCGATATAGACATAACACTGCCGTTGAATGCCCACATCCAGATACATAAATTAGGGCAGTTCCATCTATGGATGTGTATGGAATTGATATCCAGCTAAGATGATATCCAGCTAAGATATCCATCAGTGCTTGGCCCGAATTTAAGGGGCGTAACTTGCATATAAACGGTGCTAATAACACATTTAAACTGGCCAACAAATTACCGTTTCCCCACTTCGATATTTTGATATTTCGATATTCGTTTAAATGTCTTTTCAACAAATTTTCATGCAAATGAGCTGGACATAAATGGTAAATCTTCTGGTTACTATGGAGAGTGATGCCTACCTGGGGGATTTTTAGATGGAATTCGGTTCTTAGAGGGGTTTCTTGCAGGGGTTTTAGGTAGTTTGGATGTTTATTTAAAGAACAAGTTTTATTTATAGAAAGTTTTGAATTTTAGAACTTAGAAGGGATCTTTAACTATTAATATTATAATAGTTCTTCTTTGACATAATTTAAATAAAAATGCAAGAGTCAGAACTTTACCTAAATGTCGGAAAATAATAATACATGAAATATTTTAAGAATTTAGAACCTTACTTTTAAATACCTTTCAGATTTCTTTTCAACTATTTCATTTTATTTTCTGTCTCAGAAAAATCTTTTCTTTACTAAACAAATTGTCATTTTAGCTTATATTGACTGGATTTTATTTTAGTTTTCGTTGCTTTTTTCTAACCAACAGTTGGACAGCACTATCCTCAGTTCCCTTGAAGCTTTATTCTTTCGTTTTTGGGGACCCGGAACAGATGACCAGCATCTGGCTTAGACAATGCGACGACGGCGGTCCAACTCGGGCGGTCTCATTTGTCGCGGCCAGTTTCCAACTTTTCAGGAAAACTTTTCGGCCATAAAAAGTGTCAGCTGAAACTGCTGAAAAGAAATTTTATGGTACCAAGCCCGGTAAAGTTGTATGCCATTGTCCAGATATTGATTTCCAAAAGGTGTGACGACCCCTTTTGTGTGTGTGCGTGTGTGTTTGAGCCCCAAAACGATTTCGGAGCTATACGATAACGCTGGGGGCGATTTATGAATGGATAGATCCAAAACGCGGATACTTTATAGACACAGAGTCTGGGGTCTGGGTGTTGTTGTGAGTCATGCCAGAGTCCGAAACGATTTGTTTTCCCGCTGCGCGTTTGTCTGTGAAAGTGTAATATTGTGACACTTTTGATTGTGTGCCCTGCCCTGCCCTGTCCTGCCCCATGGCACTCTCATTAGAATCAAAATGGAAATGCTAATACTCGCTTTGAGCTCTGCTTAGCATCCGTAAATGGTTCTATTCGGAAATATTGCTGCATTGCTTTCCAATTAGCGGAGCAAAGCCAAAATTTATGTTGCATTTATTACATAATTTGTCCAATTTATGTCTCCCAAGGCTCAACGGAGTGAGTTTTATGAGCCACGTTTCGCCTTGCCTTGTCTCCTAGCCAAGGTTTTTCCAATTTCAGTGCCGGATTAACAGGGATTTTCCTTGCTGAATGCTGCTGCTCCTGCTGCTGCTGCTGCTGCTTCTGATGCTTTCCATTGCCATTCGCCTTCGTTTTGTGTGACGACATTTTTCAATTAAGAAAGGATCACAAGGCGCTTAGTAAGGCAGTTTGGCTTGGTATCTTCCTCGAGAGGAGCACAAGCTGGCTTTTAATTAATTACTCATTCTGGCATCCTGCCTCATCCGCGTTCTCCAACTTTTTGGCAGTTGCAGTTGTGGCAAAAACTTAAAGTAGCTGCCAGCAGAAGTTTGAAAAGGGTTTTCTTTCCACTGCCCTATTGATTTTTATTTTATTTACTTGCCATGCATGTTTTTAAGTAATTTCTCTGCCTTTAGTAATATGCATATATTATCGGAGAGTAACAGTAAACCTGCTGCGATTAATCAAAGCATCTTGAACTGTGTATTTAGCAGCGCTTAGCAGTTAGAACTAGCTGCCTGACTAGGCTAAACACACTAATTACTGAAATGGCCAATTACGGTGAGCAATTTCCGAGTCTCTCTCGGATCGGATCGGTTGGCATTTTTGCTGTATTATTTTTTTGTTCAATTATCTAATTAACTTGTTAACAGTTTCTCAATAGCGTATACTGGATATATCCATAGATATGTACACATATAATTGCCTTGCTCTCGGTGTGTGCACCTCATAAACAATTAGCGACATTGGCGACTAATTCGAGCCACGATTTCGTATGTCGTCGCATATTAAATTAATTACACATCGAGAGAGATATTAATAAAATGTGAATATTAATATGAATATGAATGGCTAAGGTGAATGGCAAGGCAGAAATGTTTAAATTATTAACGTACTTAGCGGCTACGTAATAATTAAGAAATTTACAAACGATTTATCAAGTTAATTAAACGTTGGCAGCCGTTGGGCTTTCATTATAGAAACGAAACGAAACGAAACGAATCGAAAACAGTGATAGATGGCCAGTGATCGAAATCATTTCACACGATCACATGATTGAGCGGACATCGGTGTTATGGCCGGCAAATAAATAACGAAATAACGAAAACTTTCTGCCGATTGTGATTGTGGCTGTTGCTAATTTGCCAACTACTTTGGCGAAAGCTGTTCGACTTCGACTTCGACTTCGACTTTATACTCGTACTGGAATATATATATTATTGCCGAAGTGAGAGTTGCCGCCTGAGCCTGAGAAGACAATGAACTCTCGGCGGGAAATTGAAATGAAAATGGCATACTGCCAGCGATTGGAGCAGCAGATGCCTGTAATTAAGTAAATGTGGAAATTATATGCTAAAAACGCGAATAAAAAACGGTTGCTCCAGCGATTGATCTATGATTGAGTGCATAGAAATTGTTCATGAGAGTGTTTGAAGTTGAGTAAGCGGCTAAATTATGAAATTGGGTTTCATTTTACAGAAAAAAATGCAAGTTGGAGAGTGATAGTAAAAAGTAGGACTGTAACCTTGTTTATAATATTATTATAATAAATAAAGGCCACATAAGAGCTTGTTTAATGCCTAAATAAAATAGTTTTCAGACTTTTTAAATGCTTAGCTTGTTATGAACAAATTTTCTTTGGCAAATTAGTTGCCAATAAAATTCACAAAATAGATTGCTATCACCTAAAGAATCTGTGTTTATCCCATTTAAATTCTTTAAAAATTATTAGAATATTCTTCGTCCAAGAAAACTAAGCCAGGATTTAAGTTATGTAAATCTTTCAATAAAATTCTCAGAGTATGTTAATTAAATTACTTGTAATATATACTAATCTGTGCTTTATTTTCCTAATTTTTTTCTGCCAGACTTCCTTACAATTTAGTAACTTACAGCACATGGCTTCCACCCTCTCAGGCAGCCATCATCTCATAATCATCATCATTACAGACGCCAAATGCTTTTAGTCATCTGGTTTCCTCAGCAAGTTTCCTCTTATTTTTCCTAACGAATCCGAAAACCAAAAATCAAAAACCAAAAACCGATAAGCAAAATTAAGCGTATTTTTGAGATACTCGCGTACTTTGGGGTGCCCCCATTGAAAGCTTATCGAGAAGAGCAGCTGAAACTAAATGCCGGCGATAAAACTAATGAAAATGCGTTTTCTAATTGCACATTAGGCAAAGTGAAATGATTTTCCCTGTAAGTGGAAATCCAGGGGCATGCCAAGAAATCAAAATATGAAATCCAAAATTCAAAATCCATCCGGTGGCAAGAGATCTCAAGTGCAGCTTCTGTTTATAGGGCCCCACGTGTGTAGCTATCTTTTTATTTTGAATTCAATTTTTTCTCCTTTTTTCGTGGGTGTGGTGTGTGTTGTTGTGTGGACTTTTTGATGTATCGTGCTGGGCTTGGATTTCGCTTTTTTGTGCCGTGTTTTACGCACCAATGCCCCGCCATTAATTTTAATTTGTGCGTCAAACGTAAACGCAAAACGCCTTCGTCTCGTGTTTATTTAGCGGCTGGTCAGTGCGAGCCAAAGGGAGATGGCTATAAAGAATATAAAAGAGATAGCTAGATGGGGGATGGGTAAAAAAAACAATTGCACACAATCATTTTCAATTTAATGTCATTATGTGCAATTTGTCAACAATGTCCACAAAGCAGTCAGTCAGCCATGTGTCCGTGATTTGCCTACTAGACAGAGGTGGGGTTAAAGGGGATTTTAGAGGGGGCATCAAGCACTTTTGGGGGGAGGTTTTTTTAGTACTAAACAATATATTTTGATATGATAAATAAATACTTAAGTCTTCTATAATGGGATTCTATATATATTTATTTATTTATTTTCCACTTTTCCTTCTAGAGTGCTACAGAAATGATATGGAATTAATATATTAAAAGTGTATTTCAAACTACAAAATGTTACCTGTATAAAAGAAAATTCCGGTGAGTTCTGATACCTTAAAGTTTTTACTACATACTTTAAGACACATTTTTTCAGGATTGTAAAAACCCTATAGGTTTTTCTATTTTTATTTTATTTTTAAAATCTCCAATAATATCTTATTCTTGACATTGTGTGTTCCCCTTTTTGGTAATATTTAAATTTTGTCCCCTTCTGTTTTGTTAATTCTCCTAAAAATTAATAAGGTACGCCCCTGACTTTATGCAAATGGAAAGAGGCATAGCCCTCCTCATCCCCCAAATCGAAATCCCTCCCATTTCTATTGAAATACACCATTTGGTGGGGCATTGTTTGCTTATTTATGCTGCTACTCCTTCTATCCAACGAATTCGTGACGAAAAGTGATTGAAAGTAAACAATAAAAGCGACACTCGCCTGTCACTTTCCACTTCCCATTTCCACATCCAACATCACCTCCAAATCCTCCATCTAAAATCGGCGGGGAATTTCTTTTGCATTTTCGGCTCGCGGGGAAGTCACTTGACTCTCTGGCTAACAATTTCTACTTACTTTGCCAGGCAAATTGGCCAATTGCGATTGGTAACAGCCGCGGCCGACATGCCGAACAATTTAATTCAATTAAATATTTTTTCGTTGACTGCCTGTCGTTTGTTATTTAGCGACAGTTGTTGCCGGCACGGCCTCCGCCTCCGCGGCAATTGTTTTATGTGAAATTTGTCACACTGTCATGTGCGTTATATAACCGGACAGGGTCTGGGGGCAGCGAGGAGGTCAGGGAAGCCACCAGGTGGACAATGGACAATTTGCGCCACTTGAATTATTCAAAATTTCAATGCAAAATCGCGAGAAAATTAGCCCTGCCATCGGTTGAAACAGTCGACTGACTTTGGCAAGTCTTTAAAAATTCATTGCCGATTTTCCAGTGTTGTTTTTTTTTTTCCAAAGGAAAATCTAGGGAAACCAAGCAGCTGCGCTGGTCTGGGTCTCCCAGTAAATTGGATTTTCGGTGAAGTAAAAGTCTAATAGTAGTTCTTGGGAAACAAATAAATGCAAGTAATTTTCGTTTTACAAATTATTGTGGAAAACTTTATCAAATTATAAAATTATATATGGATAGTCTGTAAAAGTGGACAAAATGCAATTAAATATATATAAATTATAACCCCTTAAACACACACTTAACAGCGACTTAACTAACCTCATTAGGCAACTTCCGCTGTTCTCTGTTGACCTCTAAGCCCGCATTTCAAAAATCATTCATTATTATTCTTGTTTTCCCGATTTTAATCCCCAGAGAAAGGTTACAGATGATCAAGCCTATATCTAAGGTGTACACAGACCCCTTGACTTCCATATAAAATCACCTGTGGTGTCAATATTTCAACACTGCCAGCGGTGTTGAAGTTCTCTGTCTCCGATTTGGATTTTGTCTGTATATATATATATGTTTTTCTTTTTTTGGGAATTTCTCTTTTTTGTGTGTGGAACAGATTTGTGATTTATTGATTGAATTGAATTAATCAACAAACTTATGAGTCAATATATTGTTTAAACAAAGCCAGACACAAAGGAGAATAAAACGAATGCAAATTAATCATATGCCAAGATCATGATCGTCAATCGGAGAAGTCTGCTGCTGCTGTTTCTCTTCTCGTTTTCTCTGTTTTGTTGTTTTTCTCTCTCGTATTCTCTGGGGCTGCTGACGAACTAACTGACAGTTGTTTGACATGCCCCAGAGTCAGTTTCATTCGAAAAAAGAGTGAGGGCGGGGGGCAGAAACAATTAACTGAAACAAGTTGTAATTTTTTATGTAAATGCAAAAAAACAACGACAAGATAAATAAGAATAATATCAAATCGAGTCGAGACGAGACGAGGCAAGTGGGTGCAGCATATGGCCTGTAATTAAAAGGTTAACTTGATGTAACTATTACCTGGAAGAGACACTTGAAGAAATATATGAAAAATATATAAGAGTTAGTTGAAGAGCTCTAATGGTACTTTAAATATTTAAAATGTGTATTATATAATTTGTGTTCTTTTAAGTATTAAGTTATTATACGTTTTTTTATTTAAATACTGTCAGTCATAATTTTTAGCCTCTTGAACATATTTTTCTTAGGAAAGGTTATATATAATATACAGAAACTAGAGACGAACTACTTAATATATTATTAATAGCCAGTTTATAATATAGTTTCCCTGAAATTGTATATTTAAAATATTCAAACCATACACCAAATATTTATTTCTCAAATTCTGTTATATATTTCTCTTTTGAAAGTTTAAACAAAATATGTTTCTTAGTGTCTTTAAAAATCATCTGAAAAAAAGAAGATCAACATGCAACAGTTGTTGCTATTTTTCTGCCCCATATCCGAAGACCCCCTTCTACCCTTTCCCCCGGCATTCTGTCCGCTGTCATCTTTGACATTTGTACATTGTAAATGTTGACACTTTACCACACACCACGACAAGACATTGGGGGGAATGATCTTGTTACGGTTACATGAATGATCACCACAAATTGGCATGAGGAAGCCAGAAAATTGTCGCCTCGACTAGCTTTCCACGGGGAGTTTTCCATTGACACCTCGCGGCCCGCAGCTAGTTTTCCACAAGACCGATGAGGTGGAAGGCCCGCTTTTATTTTTATTTTTGTATATATTTTTAGGTGCGATCGTGAATGACTTACCGTCTGAATGAGTGAATGATGAGCAAATTTATCGCGGCATTGTGTCAAACTGTTTTTGGTTTTCGGTTCGGTCTGGCGGTGTGTGTGGGCCACAGATTTGTTGGAATATATATATCTATATACATATATATAATTGTGTGTAGTTCCTCCAGCTTGTTCTGCTTTGTCTGACAAGCATTTAATTATTTTGGCTTGATTGCGACTTTGTCATTATACAGGGAAGGCGATTCATTCATGTAACTCGATGTTGGGTTGTTTTCTGTTGCAGTGTCATATCGTCAATGACAGGAAAGCAGCTGCTTTCAGACGAAAAAGGTGTGGCAGTATTTTTAGAGGAAACGATGAGCAGTTTAAAGCTCTAATTTAGACAGATTTCATTTATACATGATCATTTTGTTGCTTCTAAAAACATATTTTATCAAAGGCAGCTTCCAAAAACATTAAGTATGTATTCTACCATAACTTTATTGACTTCTATTGAACATCTTGCCCAATTTCAAAGCTTAATGTTCATATTTTTCCCTCACAATCATTGTTCTCACGTTTCCAACTCGATTGGTTGGCAGTCACCTCTGTGTTTTTTCAGGGGCTGCTCCTTCAAAGTTTAGCCGCCAACGCCCCCAAATACTTGGGCGCGGATGGTCCCAGCCCTGCCCCATGATTGATGGGCATCTTGCGCACAAATTAACACCGGAATTACTCCTTGTGCACTGCAGGCCAAGTTCGGCAAACTTCCAAGCCACTTTGGGCTCCACCCTAAATAAAATATTAAAAAAAAAAAAAACGAAGAAAAAATTACTCTAAAAAAGGGAGAAGATGCGTTTCAAATAAAGCCGACTTTCAATTAGGCGAAAAAACCCCAAAGAAAAACTTGGCAAAAGGCCGACATAGTTGAGAGTTAATGAGACGACGACTGAGTGTACCCCGAGGTGCGATCGTGACTGAATGTGAGTCTGGTTGTGAGTCATGAGTCACTCAGGCAGCATGTTAATTATGAATATGCAACTAAATCATTACATTTTAAGCCAATGTCAAAGGCGCAGCTGGATATGCTGATTAATCGCAGTTCGTTTTCCTAGCTCCTCTGGCTCTTTTATTAATTATGATACCGATCCTGATCCCGATCCCGATCCCGATCCTGATCCTGGGTACAGATCGAGCGCTTATCTCCGGGAGACGCGTGCTCAAGGCGTGAATACCATCGTCAACAAGCTAGCACCTCTCGTTCTGAATTATTGCTGAAATATTTGCTGATTTATTGGCAGCAGCCTCCGCTGGGGCTTGTTGCACTTGGCACGCCATATGCGTGTTTTTTTGAAGGGACACTTGGGTAGCGAAACTGTAGATCACTGGGGAAAAATATAAGCTTAAAAAATTTACTTTAGTTGTATTTTTTATATATTTATATGTGGAGGAATTTAGTCAATTATAATATAAAGATTAAGATACATAACGCCTAACGATTTTTCGAGCTACAAGCAATGAGGAATGCATATACTCGTATTCTGTAAGAAGTCTTTGGTTTAACCCTCTTTTTCTTCGATTCTCCCTTTTTTAAAGCCTAAAAAATGCTTTTCCAAATTCCTCTAATAATTTTATATTGAATTTTTCTAAATTACCAACTAAAACTTCACCTAATTTATCTCAATTTTGTAAATATTCAAGTAAGACTCTCCTCTTTTCATCAGTGCCTTGTGCAACCTTGTTGCAATTAGTTTTTGCATCACCACCCAGCGAGTAACCGTGGCGTATCGTCTTACCTTTTGAGCCAACCTTGAACTGGGCTCAAAGCTGAAGGCCCTAAATCTGGCTCAGTATTTCCCTTTATTTTTTCTCCACTCCACTTTTTCCCTCTTTGGCCAGTGAGCCGGATGACGCGACTTGGCAGCTTGGCAACTGCAACTGCAGCTCGGTTCAGTTCGGGCAAACTTCCGTGTAATTAAGTGGCGTTCACAATGCGCTCCACCACCCATTGTGTAGTGGATTCCAGGCACCGAAGACCTGAAACGGAGACGGAGGAGATACCCCTCTCGGGCTCCTCTTCATGGGACCCCACACACAAATTCTTTGTGAAGGCCCAGACAAGCGAGTGCACATGATTTCAACGAGGAGCCGTCGTCGCAGAACTGGATTTGGGCGCCAGTTGGCCACAATGGGTGAGGAAGGCCTCTAACAAGGCTAAGAAGTAAGGAAAAGGTGGCTTAAAGGAAGGGTATTTAAGGCATAGAATATTGAATATTAAAAATATTTAGGCTTCATCTACACCAAATATATTTTATAAATTTTTAAAGATTTTATTTTGAATATTTATGGCAAAGAGGTATTTTAATTAGGGTTTACTAGCCTGAGAGACTCTCGGAAACCTCTTCTAGGGTACCCAAAAAAGATCTCTCGGCAATAGAGACCAAGATAGATGGTCAAGGAATCCAACCTCATGACATAGTCATTTAACCAGCGTTGCTGGAAATATGATAAATGGGGCGCTAACTTTCAGACTAAAAACTGAAGGCATCCGAGTATCCTCTCCTCTTTGGACCAAAAATCTAGTTGCCATTCTATTGCCAAAGTCTGGCTCCACTGGGAGCTTCTTCTGGGGGCCTGTAATTTGAGGCCATTTTGGTGCATGGCCACGAAATAAAGTTGTCAGCTGCTCCTTTGCACAAAATGCAAATGATGGGAGACAGAGAGATCTCTGGTGCTTGTGGCCACAGTCTGCTGTTAATTTTTGGTACGTGTCTTGCAAATTAGACTATCGTGCTTCTCCGGCGACTGCAGCTCCTTTGGCTTGCTGAAAACTTCCTAGAGTTTCAATGCCAATTAATCGAAACTTTGAATGCCAACCGGTTGCCACACACAGAAACTAAACCAGAAGCTCGACAGGAACGGGTTTCGATCGTATCCAAGCTGGGACCCTGGTTTATCTACAGTAGAGGTGTCCAAAGTGGGGCATATAAAAATCAATATTAATATGATTTCCTTTTGACATAGAGTTAACAACTTTATTCAAAAGAGTTGGCAAAAAATTGGGTCGAGTTTTCAGGTGTTAGGAAAATTTAAAAATATATTTTAGATATAAAATAAAGTTTGGTCAGATGTCTAGTATTTAAACAACCGACTATTACTATTACTATGTTACTACATTTTTATATAACCCTTAAAAACAAACCCTTGGACATGTCATATGGACAGCTCATTAACGCCAAAGCCAAATGACATAGAGAGTTTAACCTTTGAACCCTTTGACACAGCAGAAGTGCATGTGTACTTGGCACTTTTTATGGATATAGCTTCTATCGATTGCCAGCTATAAAATCGATCATTAGCGCTCTTAATTTGCAGCGACAAAGAGCGAGGCGCGTTGATGGCAACGCTTCAACAGTTTTTGTTTTCTACACTGGAAAAATTGTATATTTTAAAGGGAAATTTACTGAAATATTACCGTATATTAAATATAAAAATAATTCAAAAAATTTCCTAATTTCAAACAAGAAGGAAAGTTTCCAAAAACTTTTATATTAAGAAATATAAGCAAGCTTTTGAGGAAACACAAGATAAGAAAATTTGTTTGAATACAAAAGACCTTAATTTTCATTAAAATTATTAACCCGTAATTAGCAGTTTTATTTTCCGTGTACCAATACCAGTTCAATTTCCATTGAACGGCGGAAAAAGGGTGCAACGGTCATAAAAATTAAAAGCAAATTACGAACAACTGCACAGCAGTTAACTCGACGATATTAGCACAGTTCGCAGCGTCGCAGGTCGATAATGCTACGGATCGATCGATTGACTGAATGACACCGAACCTGGCGCTGACCAAGCGCGACCTTTTGTCACTTCATAGATGGCCAGGGGTGGGGGATTTTAAGGGGGGGTTTTTATTGAGAGAATGGCGAGGTGATGGACGCACCTTAGACGCTGACGCCGACTTCCGTTTGGCATTGAAGCGCAACCGTTTCAATTTCATCGAAAGAGTTAAACAAGTAGGAAGAACCAAGACAGAAGAGCTTAAGACTAGGAAATACCCATTAATATAGGGAAATCTAAAAATAATAAATTACTTTAAGATTTAATAGGATATAAAATGCTGATCCCATTCAGCAAAAGCTAATTCATTTAGTCTTCCATATATATATTTTATTCTTTTTCATTAGATTGTATAATTAAGGATTTCTTTAAATTTTTTAAATAAATATTAAGTGGGGTCTTAGCCTTTTTTATTAGGCACATATTCTTATATTTTTTTTCATAAGAATCAGCCTTATATATACCTCTAAAAATACCCTGTATTTTGTGAAAGAGTTAAACACGATGGCAACAATTTGAGTGCCTAATGACGCAGAGTAATGAAGTCGCCGCAGCGCCCCCAAAAATACAGAGTCTGTCTCGGAAACCCCTTCTATAAAGCACTGAAAGAAAAATAGCACTTAAATTTGGTAATAAAATACTGTAAATTATTTTAAAATCCTTAGAAGAGATCCCGAAAAAAAAACTAATAGATCCATAGTTTTCAAAGAGTATTTTACTTAAGCTTTAACTCTGCATTCTTCAAAGATTTTCCTAATTTCTTCAACTTTATTAGGCTTAAAACTTACTAAATCAATATATTTGATTTTCTTCTTACTCCCACATTTTTCTCAGTGCCCTCCAGCCGGACTTAACCCAACCCAACCCCTTGTTTTTCGCGCTTGATGTGTCGTTGATTTGCTGCCTTCGGCCCGGTAGTCGCCGAGTCTGGTGCTAAAAATCGTCACAGCTGCGAAACATTTCGAATTGAATGACTTAATGTGCTGCATTGTGTCATCAATATCCGCTCGTATCGGTGGGGTTATATACTACAGTATATATACAATCGATTCTGTTCTCGGCCCAGGGTCAACTGTCCGTGACAAAAGTGTGAATTTCGCCGGGCTTGAACGCCCACTTGAGGCCCATAAAGAGTCTGTCTTTCGCTCCTTCGTCGCCATATCTTCTCCATCGGATTAATCCTTCTAAGCGAGTGACATTTGACAGTCAGTCAGTGTCAAGTCATCAATATGTACTTAGGCCATTCCATCACCTCGGTAAGTCGAGGAGAACCCAGACACCGGCGACCTCTTGCCTCGCTTTCTTGGCCCTGTGCCCTTTGTCCCCTTGGGCCTAATCCTTATGTAAATCTGTCAAATTAGATGCGATTAGTGCAGAGTGAAAAGTAGTTGCCAGCTCTCACACACGAGCCGACATCAGCAGGCTGTCGAGGCTGAGCTGATTTTCCTTTTCCAGCCGACTTGTTGATGGAAAACTCTTTGATTTTTGGCCAAGACTTGGGCGGGGAGACTGAGTTCAATGGGGGTTAAGCTGGTGTGGGAGTTCACAAAGGTGGGTTAAGAAAGAGAGTTCGAGATGGCGAGGTAGAGGAAGGGTTAAGGAAGGGAGTCCAAGATCCTACCTGACGAATTTCAGTAATGAAATCACTTTAAACCCTATAAAGCATTTATAATGTAAATCAGAATGAATTTATAATTCTTTAATTTATAAAAGGCAAACCTAAATACCACAAAATAGTTTACAATTCCCACGACTTGCTAAAAAACCCCGTGCCGCAATTGTCACAGCTCATAAAATTCAATTTTCATTTAAATTAATTTACAAATTCCCACGTAGGCGTTTGTATATAAATATATGTTATATATATATACCTCCCGGAGTCCTACCCCAAAGTCTGGGCAATTTTCAAGCTAATGCCAAACAAATTGCCAGTAAATCGAATTGCTTAAAAATCAAGTGATAAAAAAGTAAGGGAATCACGCGACTCGCCTTCTGCCGCAACTAACTAATTCAATTTGCGGGATGGGAAAAAAAGACAGGCAGGACAGGGCAGGGCAGGGCAGGAGAGGGCAATCCTTGCCAATTGGCAACACCAAAAGCGACCCTCGCACACACACACACCACACACAGGAAAACTCAAAAATACTCGTAACGAAATGTACGGAAATACAAACAGACACAAGGACGACAGGCTCATCATCAACGGAATCAACGCGGTGGGCGGACTAGGAGTGGCAGTGGGAATATATATCGCGATATCCATAATGACACTTTCCGCCGATGCGCAACTGTGACAAAATTAATTTTCAACTTGACTGCATCCGGAGGGGACTCGGATTTGGGCCTGGGATTGGGCTTGGGTTTGGGTTTGGGTTTGGGATTGGTATCCTGACTGTATCCTCGCCCGCCGTCTGTTGACGATAATGAGACCATAGATAACGCAATTTTATGTTCCACCCGAATTTCACAAATAGTTGCGCGAATTTTACCCAGTCTACAGTAGTTCAGGCACTCAGAAAAAAATATTTTTCTTTATAAAGAGATGGTTTTGTGACTTAATATATTCAAATACTTTACATTTAAAGCTATGAATATATTTTGTATATATTTCCAAGCTAAATTTACAATATATTTATGTAGTTCTCTTACCAAAAATATATATATGTTAATAATTAAATAAGTAATACAATTATTCCTAAATACATTACAATATAAACGTATATAACTCTCAGTAAATCAAAGTTAAATGAATGTATTTATGTATTATAAATGGTATTCATTGTTCCCAGTGCATATCCTGTTGTGTGTCCGTATCCGTGTCCTGGGTTTTCTGCGTTCCCTGTGCCCTGTGCCCGGGTGCAAAGCACTCACAAGTCAACAACCACGGCCACTTTCCACCCCTTTTTTCCGCCCCTCGACCAGAGTCGCAACTGAAATGGACTCCCGGCCTTAGGGCCAACGCCACCGCACTGACAAACTGTTCCGCTAAATAAATCACGATTCATGATTATCGCCATGAAATCGAAATTTTCTGCTTTATTTTTCATGCCTCGGAACAAGTTATCTAATATGCTTTTAAACGGAAAAAGGGGGAATTTTGTATAGGAAAGGGCAGTGGCTTAAACGAATAGCTGAATTATTGATTTAGGTTGGGAAGGAATCAGAAAAAGAAATTGGCTTTAAGAGATAATAAAATAAATAATTAATAAAGTTATATACTTAAATAGGCAAATAAACATTTAGGTAAACCATGCCAATGACGGTTGTAATTAATAATTATAAATATTTTAGATATCCAAAGTCAATCCTCTAAAAATGTGACTAGAAAAGGGTCTCAACCTACAAATTTCTCTCAGAAAAAAAGTATACTTTCCCAAAAATATTTCTCTTACAAATTGCTGACCTTTTTAAATAAAAAATAATTGTTAAAAACAAGTAATTACAATGTATTGTAACCATGCTTATATATAACATATTCTTATGGTTCAAGAACTCCACTAATTTTGCTGTTCTGTTTCCTTGAACTCCAATTAACTTTTGCCTTTCGGAGACAGTGTCAAGGCTGATTTGAGTGGAGACCGGGAACAAGGATCAGAATCAGAATCGGTGACAAATCCTGAGAAAGTTGCGCGGCCAAACAATGCAACTCATCATCATAGCAGGGTGATGTGTGATGTGATCTCATCTGTTCAACCCCCAAGGAGGAGTACCAACCCTCAAAAAAAATATCAAAAAAAGGAAAAGGCAACCGCAAACACAAGCCTGTCCTGATATCCTCTCATATTTGCTCATTTAACGGGCTGACACATCAATGTCACATCAAACAACCAACCAAAAGAGAGAGCCCCCGGCTGACAGCTAATCCAATGGCAATTATAATGCCGTAACGGCCAATTCTTACTCCAATACCAGATGCAGAGGCTGGTGTGAAGGAAACCCTCAATTCCGTCTAATTGAAGCTAAGCAGAACCAGCATTTCCCTTTTGTTTTTCCGCCGCGAAAAATGTCAAAACTGACATGACAAGGCGAAACGAATCATAGAGGGAAATCACAAGCGCAATAATCAGCAGAGCGCTTTTTTTATGTAGGGGCGTGATTTTCTGTGGTTTTTCCTGCGGGGCAAGGAGGAATCATTTTCGGACACTTGACATGCATATGAAAATTCTGACACGTCAACGCAGTGCTTTCCCTGCTCCGTAATTGGAAACGTTACTAATTCCAGGGCTGGGGATTCCCCCCAAAAAATAAAGAAAAGAAACTGATTGACACATTTGACTAAAGTGGCGATTATACACGAGTGTGTGCCGGTGATTTCCATTTCCATATCACTCATTGTGACAGCCATCGCTTCTTCGTCTATCAATTGACAATTGCCGGTGCCTTTTGAGGGGATTTTCCTTATTACCATATCAAAGGGAACGGAAAACTCAAACTCGGAGAAAAGTGTCATTACACACAAGAGCCAGATGGGTGGTCGGTCGGTCGGTCGGTCGGTCGGTCGGTCGGTGGTCTTTGCCAAGCAGAAATGGGGTCACCAATTAGAGGAAAACCTCAGCAAATCAATCACCTTCGAAGTGGTTAAGACACTGGGGGAAAATGTATATGAAAATTGAGAATAGCCTATAGGCTATGGGATATACCATGATAAGTTTTATTAGAAGAAAACCAGGTAAAATCTGCTGCACTTCCCTTCTGAATAAAATTACAACATTTGAGTCTTAATACTTCTAAAATGTATATAAATTCGTAATACATAATTAAACTTTTTTATATAAAGCCTTTTTCTTTGGATATTTTCTCTCTTACCAACCAGCCTTCGTTAGCCTGATTTCCCCTCTTCACTCTTCCCAACTTCTGGCTAAGAAATAAAATAAAAATCCCGTCTGGCTGTCGCTACAAATGCCAGTCCAATTTGTTACAATGCGTTACACTCATCCGACTGATGTCTGACTTTGTTTGGCTCCAACTTGCTACGCATTCCAGGAGCTGCACAAGGTATCTCCACCATGTTCCATGTTGGTGGCAGCTCCGTTTCGCTCTGCGGATCGGATTGGATCGAATTGGTTAGCCGAGGGGAAGGGGGAGAGGGATCAGTTTTCCGGGGAGGGGACGGACAGAAATCCATTCATCAGTGGCAAATTTGTTGGTGGTATGAATCCATCATGTTGCCAGTGAAAGATCGTTTGTCGCTGATCATCAGCTTAAGAATCGCGCGAATGACGAGCGTAAGACACGAGTTGTGGTACCCATGACGGTGGCTCTGGCTCAGCGGTTACCAACTTAAGCTGACAACAACATCCCATTGCCAGCATCCCAGGGAGGAGCAGCGGGAGAAAGCATCCGCAGATCAGTCTGTCGTTTTAACTGGTTTCAACTCGTTGGGGAGTAAGCGTAAGCTAATGAGAGGTTGCTCTACACGGGCTTGGAGATTTATTTAAAGAGTATAAATTCAATACATTAATTTTTAAAAATATCTGAAATATAATTTATTTAAATATGCTTCTTTTTGTTAAAAATATTTATATTTTAAAATATTTTTCCTATGTTATTCCCCTTTCTAACTGTAGCTCATTTAAGGTACCACTGTAGTGAAACCCATTTTTTCGCACATGAGTGTTTTTGGGGGCAGCAGCTACCACATATCGGAATTCCCCCCAACTGTGCCAACACACAAATGATGTTGATTTTTATCAAAACTTATTGAGAAAACGTAATTTAAGCTTTACATGTGCGAAGGCAGAGCAGAGATTGGGCCTAAAGCCCGGACTACCTTTTTTATGAGCTGAGTGCTTGGCAACACCTAAAGAAATTTGTTCAGATACATTTCAATATTGAATTTAATAAGTCAATATATTTTATATTCAATGAAGAAACTAGTTTCAAATTTATTTGTATATTATGTATCCATATTTAATATATAAAATACCATCTAAAATCTATAAAGATTTCTCCTAGTGTGGATTTGAAAAATCTGCAAAAATCGAGCAGCTATAAAAAACTTGGACCACATAAAGCCTACCTGCTGGCACAAGGCAAAAGCTCCTGTCCATCAATATTTCAGATTCAGCTTCAGTATTATGTTTTATTTGGTGGCACAGACTCAGGGATGTGTGGTCCTGCCAGGGCAGGAATAAATTTCCATTAACGAGTTCAATTGATTTAAATTACTGTTGACCGCAGACCAAATTGTTCTCCATTTTTCACGCGACAAACTCTCGCCGTTTCCCTCTAGAATTTATTGTTTGTTTTTACCCGAAGCAAGATATAGACTAACGAACTTCTAATAGTTGCAACAGATTAATCTTGCCGACAACTGGATCTGGGATCTGTTACCAGGGCCAGATGAATCAAAATGAAAACATAAAAGCGATTTAAAATCGATTAACCCGATTTGCCGACATGCAACAGGTTCGGCCCTCAATTTGGCTCTTATTATCGAAAAAGCGCGGCTTAAAACAAAGGCAGCGGCAAATTGCCGGCAAAGTCCGGGGAACAGAGGAGAGATTCCAGATTCCAGATCCCAGATCCCCAGATCCCAAGATCGGGGGGAATCTGTGGTTGTTGGGTCCACTCTGAAGACAGAATATTCAGCAAGGCAAACGCCTACCGCAGAGTTCTCTCTTCGTTTTTTCTTTTTTTAGTTTTTTGTGTTCCAACCGGGAAAGAGGTGAGAAAATTGTTGATTAGCTTCTATGGAGGCAAAAGTTGGCCCATTCAGTCCCGTTTTCGGGGCGATCTTGATGAAGATCAACATGCCAGCGTTGGGGGCGTGGTTGCGTATGACTTTGATATCTGTCGGCATTTTTTGGGCTTTCAGTTTTGGAACGCATCTTTGCCGCAATATAAAACATGCAACAGATACGGGAATATTATAAGTAAAGGGAATATTAGTAACAGAAATCTTGTGAAATGCGGTAATACTCTTTTAAATCATATCTCTAAAGCTTAAAAGAAGGTTTTAATTGCACAAAACTCATATAAAATGCATTATTTTATAAATACATGCTTCATTTAATTACTCAACAATTCGTATTAATTTCTTAAAGCTGCTAAAGTTACTTTAAAGGCTTTATATTAAGTCCCACTCGCCTTTCCATGCGGATTTGAATGGAATCCCTTGTACTCAGACTAAACGTCCTGTAATCACGCCATATTCTAGTTGTTACAACCATTTGCATATACTCAATATGCCCTCGACCGATCCCCATGGATAATTAGGGCCTGCAGACTGCCGCCGATTCCGCTCGACTCCTCGTTCCGGAGAGCCCACTATCACTTACTACACTCAACGCCCCGCCAACTGATTCGAAGGTGAATCGGAGGCAGCATCAGCATGGGGATCGGGATTGGGATCCGGATCGGGATCGGTCAGATAGCCAGGGACGGCGGCTAATAATAAATTCGAGCGCGTGCAAGCGCATGCCACCTTGGCTCCTCTGCTCCTCTGCTCCTCTGCTCCCTGTTCCCTGCTCCCTGCTCCCTAGTCCCTGCTCCCTGCTCCCTGCTCCCTTGTGCTCGTCTCGAAGGCACCTTGCAACCGCCACCAGCTCTCGATGGGGGCACAAGGGGGCAGGGCCTACGCCTTTGGTGTCAGCCGCTCTATAATTATCTCAAACTGAAATTAACCGTCGAAAGAGTCGGGAAGAGATTATGCGCTGCGCATCGAGATTGAGAAGCGAGCAAGTGGGCAAGTGCACAGGGAGAAATACAATAAAAATTAAATCTAATAAATTAAGTTGTATAGTTTTTATATTATTTTTTTATTATACTAATTAGCATGACTGTAGTTTGATTATTTCCGGATTCTATTCCGGTTTGTTAATTGGTAAGGTGAGGAATAAGTTAAGATGCATTTTAAGAGTGGTGAAAATTAAGTTTTGAGATCTTGAAACAAATGCTAGTAAATTAATAGTAATTTTTTGAGATTGCTTAATGGTTTTTATAAGTAAATCGGAAAATTTAATAAGACTTTCTTAAAGTTTCTTCTGTTAAATAAACATTCTAATAATGCTCCTTTAAGTTGATACAAAATCTCAATAATAATTCTCTCCAATAATTTCTCTACCTACAGACCTTTTTTCATATCTAAAAACTCTGTTTAAAATTCTCTTAAATTCTAAGCACTCTTGAGAAGTCGATGCAATTTTCTCTGAGTGCTTTTGAGGGACAGAAATGTTAACCGCATCGCACGCTAACAGCGCCTCTGCATGCTAGACGCGTTTTGCGATTTCGATGGATTGGAGGAGAATCTCTGATCGGGGGGAGAATGTGGAGAAGTGCGAGAGGGGGGAGGGCAGCCTGAGATGAGACATTCTCTCACCTCGCCGCCGCGATGCCTGTGCTAATTTATTGCGCGTTAATATCGACAGGAAGAGAGAGAGACAAGAGACAAGATCCAGGGAGGACGAACCCCATTCCTGATTCCGTTCGCTCTAATTGAAATGCTCGACTCCGGGCAGCGTTCCAGAGACTCCGCATAGTATCTATGTATCTATCTATCTTATCGCCGGCGTCACACTTACTCTACACATGTTACACCAACGGATACACCAACCAGGTGCCCGTCCTTCCTCTCCCTCTCCCTCCCTGGATCGGCTCTGGGGTCTCATTAGCGGAATTACAAGTCATTACCCGCCCGAACTGACCGAGCAGGCAACTCGCTCTTGGACTCGGCAATTATAAGTAAATTAACTTTTTGGCCCAACTATGAAGATTAGAATCTAGGCTACCAGCAAACCCGAACTCGATGTATGATTGATGGATTGATTGTCCATATCAATGACAACTCATCTGTGGGAAGTAGGAGGGGAATCAGGCTAATGAAGTCATAGAAAAGACAAGGGGACATAGGTTTGGAATTATAGAATAGAGATTCAGCAAGAAAACAATTACTTAATAAGTGGTTTAAGAACATAATATATATGTAAGTTTACCATATTTTATTAATAGAAATAAGTATTTATTCAGCCTCTAGGAATTATTATGGTACACATGTTAGAGATACATAATACCATAAAGTTTAATAAGTAAAAATACCTACTTTCCTCCCTTAAATCTAACAGAAAATAAAGACAGGTTAATACTAAAGTTCAGAAAACGATAAAAACTAGGTAAAAGTATCAAAATCCCCCATTTGACCATTCTGAAACCACTTCTGCTCAAAGTTAACTAAAGCAAACACTTCACACCAACTCAGACAGCAACCGGGAAAACTAGAAATCAAAAGATGCACTTAGTTTAATTGGATATTCGAGGGGCAATTTCAATTAGTCCAACAATTTGGCACGCATTTAATTGCACCGAAATCCGGAGTAAATCCTTGACAGGCTGGCACTCAGCGAACCCAAACCCAAACTCCCAAATTGCAATAAAATGTATTAAAGACGAGTGCGAGGCTTGGGCCAGACAATCAAAATCTCCCCCCGCCTTTCCGACCTGCTCATTTAACATTTTACCATAAAAATGTTGAAAAACAATGGCGGCGGATTGTAGAGACACCTCCCCCCATTGATGGCCGGGGAGTTTATCTCTCTGGGCCAACATTCTCACTCTCCTCCCGGCCACATTAGACAGCCACGTGTCTGGGTCATTATGCTGAAAGTTACACGAACGTGGCGTCGGCGTTGACGTTTACTTGTATCTTTTTTTCGGGGCCCACTTCGAGGCGAGGCGAGAGTAAAGTGTCTACGCAATAGACGGGGGAAGTGTCCAAACCCAAAGCCCCACCCACCAAAAAGACAAAAGAAAAGCCAATTAGCACTGGGAAAAACTGGGAGAGAGTAATTGAAAATTGTTATTTAAAATGGGAAGAATGTGCTTAATACTACTGGGATATTTATACAACTATTTATTTTCAGAATAGGAAGAAAGTGCTTAATACTACTGGGATGTTTATACAAAACCAAACAGATTAATATTTAAGTATCTATGTGCCTAAAATATATTTATTAATATTTAATATATGTATTTAAAAGTTAAAAACATGGTTTGGCACCTGAATTTAAGTTAGGAGAAGAGCTGTCATCAAAGGAAATATATTTAGATAGCTGTTCAAACCTTATTAAATATTTAAAACCTGATACAAATATTTCTTATAAATAAAATAAAATTCTATGAAATTAATTTAATATTTTAAAATATCAAGAATTTAAGGGTAATAAATGGATTTAAAAAAATATTTAAAATTGTAATTTCTTAAAGGTATACCAACAATATATTAACAATTTTAAAGAAATTAAAATTTTAAATATATATTATTTAATCCTTAAATTCAACAAACTGTATAACCCTCAAGACCACCTCTTTCGCTCAGTGTAAACTCCGGCTTGTGGCACAATTTGTAGCTGTCAGTGGGACACAAAGACAGACAGCCCAGTAGGACGGACATGACACGTGTGTGCGTGTGTGCGTGTGTAAGTGAGTGGGCGGGTGTCAGTTAGCTTAGTTATAACTAAGATATCGCCACCAAACACCCGTCGCTCCATTGGCGATTATCGCACGATGTCCGGAACTTCATTGGGTTTTTAAAAATTAGAAACGGATTTGGCATTGCGCATAATGCGGCTTAGCCGGGCAACTCCCCTTCGCTTCCCTCGTCGGTTGTATATATATATACGGTAGATCTATCGGAAACAACATAATTGTTAATTTTAATGGCCTATGAAAAGCGGGGATTGTTTTGGGATTACCACAGATGAGCGAGCGACGGTCAGGTTGAATGTCTGTCTCTAAGGGGGGATCCCTGATGAGGGGTGTGTGTGTGTGGTGTCTATTACGAGTGTTACGAGTCGAATGTCAAATGTGGAGGAAGTGTGCAATCCGGTGTTGTGTAAGTGAAATTTTATAGCCTATACAGGAAGTTAAGCCCTATTTATAGGTATTACGGGATTAGATTGTTTTTCGATTTAATTAATATCAAAAGGAGATTGCTTGTAATTCGAATAGCTCAAGGATAGATTTAGATCTTAACATATTTTGAAAAATTTAAAGTTAATGAAATGATGAGATTTCTGTAAATTCTTAACTTTTTATATCTTTTTTGTGTATTATAATCTTAGTCAAAATCTTGTAACGATGTGAAAGAGTCATTTCCGACCCTATAAACCATATATATTCTTGATCAGCATTAAAAGCCGAATTGATCTAGACATGTTTGACAGAAAAAAAAATTTCTAAATTTTTTGACAAATTTTTAAGGGGTCACATTGTAAAAAATTATCAAAAAAATTGGCAAAAAATTAATTTTTTTAAAATTTGAAATTGAGTACACAGATTTATTAATAGAATAAAAACTTGCATAGGAAAGCTTTCCGATTTAAAATTAATGCTTTTTTGGCTTAGTTATGAGATTTTTAAACTTTGATTTGTTGAAAAAATTGTCATATAAAAATATATATAAATAATGATCAAGAATGGTGTTATAATTTGAGTTAAAAGTGTTTAACGCTGTGAAGGGGTCATTTCCGACCCTATAAACCATATATATTCTTGATCAGCATTAAAAGCCGAATTGATCTAGACATGTCTGACAGAAAAAAAATTTCTAAATTTTTGCACAAATTTTTAAGGGGTCACATTGTAAAAAATTATCAAAAAAATTGGCAAAAAATTAAATTTTTTAAAATTTGAAATTGAGTACGCAGATTTATTAATAGAATAAAAACTAGCATAGGAAAGCTTTCCGATTTAAAATTAATGCTTTTTTGACTTAGTTATGTGATTTTAAAATTAAATATAAATAATGCCTCCAAGAATGGTATTTTTATTTGAGTAAAAAGCTTAAAACGCTATGAAGGAGTCATTTCCGACCCTATAAATCATATATATTCTTGATCAGCATCAACAGGCGAATCTTTCTAGGCATTTAGGAAAGAAAAAATTTTTTTTTGTAAATTTTCAAAAATTTTACATTGTTACACCTTTCAAAAATTGGTAAAAATTTCATTTTCTTAAATTTTTAAATGGAGTTTGCAGATTTATTAAACTAATAAAAACTAGCATAGGAAAGCTTACCAAAGTAAAATTAAAGCAGTTTTGGCATAGTTATGAGTTTTTAAAACTTTAATTTGTCGAAAAAATGGTCATATTAAATATCAATAAGTATTCATTCAGAGAATGTAAATATTTTAATCTTAATTATAGAATATTTTCAATACTGTCATATAATTCAATTAAAAACTACTAGGGCTTATAAATATTGGCTTCCCAGAGTTAGTTTACTTTCTTGTTACATTTAAACATAGTTTTTTAAAGTTTTCCCTTGAATCCTCTAACCCCTGATACCAAGTTCATTGCCACCTCATCTCTCCTGACTTTTGTTACGCGAAACCCCAAAATCTAAAGCTCTTTGCCTTTGCGGACTGCCTCGCTCTCTGTCAATGTCAGAAGATTTCCGTATAAATAATTCCCAACTAACGAACCGAGGCTCCCTAAGCATATATCATCGACTCGTATTACGCTGACACTTTCGTGTGAGGTCCTCGCCCAGGAGTCGCACATTTTCGGGGCCCAGAAAATGTATCTGCGGCAGCACATGTGTCACTAACATGTCAATTAGATGCCCCAAAAAACAAAACAAAAAAAGCCGAATCTTGGGGCTTCTGAGGGGGAGATGTTTTCGAAAGCAAACTCAAACACGTGGCCATAGCCTGAAGGTGGGAAAGCGTTGACTTCCTAAATTCAAGGAAAACGTTGAAGTGTGAACAATTTGTGGCCAGGATCTCGCACTCTCAGTTAATTAAGGGAGCGAAAAAGCGTACACACACATGGCCCACCCAATGGGGAATGTTTGGATTTTCCCCTCTCCCTGCGACTGTCTCGTAATTATTTAAAATTAATGACAATACAAAAATGTGACGTCCTGTCCTGCTCCCCAATGTGGCGCCATTTAAGCGCCCTGCTCCGCTGGCATAATTTATTAATTGTCAACTAAATTTGACATTTCCAATGTGTTGGCAATCACAAGGGGGCACACGGAGGAAGGCATTCAATTTGAATATGTTTCGGTTTCTGTGTCGGATTTTCGGTGGCCTGTCGAAGTGTGAGAATTATGCGGTGCACACAGGCTGCCTTTTTTTTTTTTTGCTTTCTGCTGGAATGTCATAAATTTCGACGCGCTCATTAGCATTGGCGATCCAGAGTCGGTTATTTTTACTCCTGAATAAGGATATGGCAACTATATAATATAGGTGGGTTATGGATTTAAGGGAGAGTGAGTTTATAGACTTGTAAAGTATGTTTTATTAGCAGGAAATTTGAAGTTCGTGTTAAATAGTTTATATAGAAATAAATAAAAGTGAGAGTGATTATAGTAATATTATGTTGGGAAACTATTTATTAAGGAAATGATATTTAATGGGCTTTTAAATTTATAAATATTATAAGACATTTTTCCAAGATCTACTGTACCTGGTACCTTAAATTCCAAAGTACAAATTCAGCCACAAACATTTAGTAAAAAACAAGCAGAATTTTGCTGGTAAAAATCTTTAAAACTTCTACAGCCCAAATAGACCTTAAATTTTTAATTTAAATTTTTTTAAAAATATGTAACATTATAAAAGCATTGTGCTTGGCTTAAATATTTTTTATAAAACATGCCACACAACCCTAGCACCCTGTATGCCACCTGCCTGGTGAATACTGCATGGCCATCTCATGTTCACTAACCATTTCGGAACGGCCACCTGTGTGGCCCGTAGATTTGACAATTTTGTACAAAAATCAATGGCAACAATTTCCAGAACTCGTGCGCAAAACGAGCCACAAACACAAAATATATGGAAAGGGGGAAACATTTTAAGCAGCAGAACATTTTCATAATAATTTAATGGCCGTGTTTGAAATCCGATATCGCCATATGGTTGTGTATATATATGTTGGCTGTGCTGTTGCCTGTCACTTTTCACATTGCCTGCGAGAGGCATAAATAATAATTTATTCGGTTAGTGGCCATAAATGTTTCATTTGACAATTTCTCATCTAATTTTGCACTAACTGGGCGACATTAATCAAGCGCGATTTGTGTGAGTCGAAAAGTATTTATAGACATTGAGGCAAGTTCATCATCCTGACATGTGTTTTCCTCTCGTATTTCCCCTCGTTTTGTGGAACAGGTGAATATCGCCCTGAAAATGCACATAAATTTTCCGTCAGGCGTTCATTTATCAATTTGTCTCCGAATGGAGAGCAACAGCACTCGCTTTTTGAACAAATATTTATGTAATTAATTAAAGTCGACTGTTAACTATTATAATTTAATGCCTACCGTTGGCTTCTCCAGTTCAAAACAACACGCGCCCTATAAAATTTAGAGGGGAATCGATCTGTAGTCATAGATCTTTAACTGGAAAAACCGCATGACGTCCTCTGGAAAGAGGAAACTCTGGTGGAACAGGTGCCTTTTGGGCAACACGAGCGGCGGGAAAAAATGCAGCAGCAAAGTTGAAAGGTCATTTTGGATCTTATTTAATTGATTATTTTTGGGGTTGTGAGTTTTATTCGTGGAATTTTTAGCAATAGAAAAACATAAATGTGCATTTGATAAGCTAATTAATTTGTTTATGGTTTTATAAGTATTTTTGATGAGGAATTCCGAAGGCTTGATGCTGAAATTATAATATATATTAATTAATATATAATAATTATTTAAATTTATAGATAATCATACCAGCAATATATGATTTTAAACACAACAAAATAGCAACAGATGTCTTCTTATATTATTTATATATTTAATATATGCATCTATACTCACTATTTTTTTGCTCAGAATTTCCCCTCTTTTGGCCACTGTTTAGACCACACAACATACATTCGCACAAGTGAATAAATTGTTGGCATTTCGATCGAATCAATTGGTTTGTCATTGCATCTCAGGCCCTGTGTCGTCGCAACATCTACTTGCGGCAGCAACTGCAGCAATTGCAACAATTGCAGCTGCACCAAGGTGCGTGTAAATTTAGATTTAGCGACATGAGCCACCCAAGTGGCTAAAAGTGTCAATTCGTGAAAATTTCACGAATTCCGATCGATGTGAATAATCAGAATTGGCGGCGACAACGACAACAACCACTAAGGAAAGACGCTTTGATGTGCTAACTATAAAGAAAAAGTCCTGCCAAAAATAAGAGAAAATAAAACAACTGAAAGGGAAAATAAAAGAGAAACAACGTTGTTGAGTGACAAACAATTGCAAGTGAAAGGTGGACGGGGCAGGAGGAGGAGAAGGGAAAGAAAGGGGAGTAGAGTTTTCCCTCTGGGGTTAAATTCAAAGGGTTTTTGCTCGGCTTTTGTCTCGTGCGACTTTTAATTAAGTATATTGCCTGCAGCACCGGCAACAACAGCAACAGTAAGGCAGCAACATCTGCTGCTTCTTTTTGGGCCAAAAACTAATTTCTTCGTGCACGGAAAGAAAGTTTGTAACGATTTTTCAAGAAATTTAATATAGTATTTAGGTAAATTCTTTGAAATTATGCCAAAAACAATACATGTATGTATTATTTAATATGTCACAATTGTTCTATAGAAGATTTTATTTTTTATTGTAAAAACGCAATTTTTAAAATTAAATTAACAGATGAAAAGTCAAAAAGGGGGAATTTTCCTGAACTTATGAGAATTTCCAAATAAATTCTTAAATAAAATCATACCGCAAAAGGTAGCTAAACTTTCCATACAAAATCTATATCCTCTAGTTTTAATTATTACCTAACTTGTAATTCTCTTTTTTCCCAGTGTAATCACACACACAATTACATACCGCCACACACACACACACACACTGAATCCCAGCTCCTTGTGGCTCATTTATTTGAGTGCTGCAATTGTTAACAAGCTACGGACAAGTTGCAACTTGTCTGCTTTCCTGCTTGCTGCTGCAACTACCATCTTGTTTCGGCCACCCTCTCTTTCAACGCCCACCCCCTCCCCTGGCCCCCCTATCGAGCCCTCTCTTTCGCCCGGGTGCCTGCCCTCTCTTTCACTCTCTCCCCTGCGTTGGAGTGCGTGCGCCGCAGCCAGAGAGCTTTCAACATTCTGCTGCCATTTTCGCCAAGCAACGCCCTCAATCATCCGCCTTTTTAGCACTCAAAAATTTGCACTCAGTTTCCCCTCTCACTGGAAGCGCTCGCCGGCGGCGTGCTCTCTTTCTTTGGCGCTCTCTGTCTCTCTTTCTCTGTTCCACGCACGCACACACACTCACCTCGACCTCCCCCCCGCCAAAATGGCCGCCAGCAAGTTTTGCACTCACTCAAAAAAACCCGTCGTCGTCTGGGGCTTTTCTCCATTCCTGCGCTCTCTTTGCTCCTTCGCTTTCATTTCGCATTCGTCGCAGTTGCCGTTCGCATGGAAATTCCTTGACCGATTTTCCTACGGTTTTTATTCTGAATCTTTAAGTTAAATTTAAGTGTGGAAAAATAGGGAAAATAGGAAAAAAGAGTGTTTGGTTTAAGGGAATCGGGAATGTGAATAATAAATATGTACTTATTTTTGGAAAAATTTAATATTTTGTTCTTAAAAACTGTATAAACATATTAATATTTAAATATTTTGAAATCAAATAATAAAAATTAACTTAAAAACCTAATTTAAATTTAAAGAAAAAGCAAAGTGAAATATTAAAATTTCTACATATATTCCATTTCAAGAACTATATATAAATATTATTCACTTTGATCTGCTTGTCGCATATTTCGCACCTGATTAATATTAAATTTTATTTGGCGTTTTTTTTTTTCGCTAGCTGATTATTTTGATTATTATTTTCCATGCTTCGTCGCACATAATTCACAGGCCATAAAAAATGTGTAAAGGCGACGAAAAACGCGAAGGCCACTAAAGAAAAAAAGATCTAGGAAAATTTATGATGGAAAATATAGTTTTTTATTTTTACCTTTCGACCATTAAAATCACTTCGTGGCTCATTGAAGCGTGTGCAAGTGATAAAAAAAGAAATATGATAGAAAAATATATGAAAATTTAGTTGTCGAATTTAAGCAGGGTTTTTTAAGGATTTATTTAGATAAAGAAAAATATATTATGCATTTTATCTATATATATATTAGTTATTCAGCTTTTACAAGTATAGAAATAAAATATTGAGTACAAAAATTTATACAGAATTAAAGGTGTTTTATAATAATTTTAAAATCAATAAATAAATTGTACTAAAATAAATATCTCTTAAACAGTTCTAATAATATTAATTTAAAATTTATTGACCCTTTTTCAAGTAATATATAGTTGCAGATATTTTTTTCTTGACCCTAAATCTCAAGTTCTTCAGATACACATAATTCTCAGACATTTTGAAGATTTTATGGAATTGCGGAAAATGGTTTGGCGCAGCGTTGACATCTTATTACAGCCAATAACGGAATAAGCCTGGCAATTAAGTCGGCTGCAGCTGACGCCACCCCCACAGAATCCCAAGTTGTTGGGGGCAGACAGAGCAGCAGCAGCAGCAGATGCCTGGATGTATCCGCAAGATACATTTCATTCTGGGCGGTCGCATGTGCAAATGCCCCACTCAAGCTGGGTGTTTGTGTGTGTGCAATCGTGTGTCTCTGTTTGCTTGTAATTAGTGGCAAGTTTTTGTCTCCGCTCTTGGATTTTGGCCTGTGCGACGCCTGGCATCCAGATATGCCATCAAAAGATGAGCTACAAATTTCTCAAATGTCAACACCAAGAGACTGTCACACACACTCATATCTGACAGATACTTTCGCCGCTTGAGTGTGTGTGTGTGCTTGTGCTGGTGTTTTTGCATCTGGCTCCAAATGAAATGTACATTTTTCATAGCCTCGTTGCATTTGTTAATGCAGACTTGTCATTTATTAATAGCCAAGTTTTCCCTGGCGACGATTCTCCTGATATTGATGAAGACTTCAGTAGATCAATCAGCAGCCAGTTCATTTGCTGGCAACAGTTAGCCCATATAATATATATATATATAGTATTTTCCTCGATTATCTTGAGGATCTTTTCTTGGGCACTTCATTAGCCGGTTGACAGCTGCTAATGAACCTTTCAAAAGCACAACCTCCTTTTGCGGCAAGTTCATTGAACGATTCAGTAGCAGGCGGCAGCGTGCACGAAATTGCGAAACTAATTTACAATGGCATTACTTTCGTCTAAATGGGTTAGGGTTTATCGAGTTGAGGTTTAATTGTTACCCTTTAGAGGATAGGTTCTATATTTTTTCAGGGTGGTAATAAATTTTTAAAGGATTTTAGGGGTTACTTATTGAATTCAAATGTAATTTATAGATTACCCGCTTTGATTTATAGTCATTAATCAGTATTTAAAACTCTTTTTCATATGGAATATGTAGTTTTCTATTTCATGAGACAGAAACTATAGTTAGTTTTTATAGTTACTATTAAAATATTAAAATAGTAGGACTTTTCAAGTAGAACAGTACCTTTGCCCCTATAATATAGTAATTTTGAAAAGGTTAACATCTTTAGAATAAATTATTAATTAAATTAATGTAATTAAATGTAATTAAATTCACCATATGCTTATTTTTATATAAATATAGTATCCTTATAATATTTATACTCCTTTCAAGTCATAATCCTTGGGTATCGCTATTTCTTAGCTCTGGGAGGAGCAACTTAAATTGCAGCGATAAGCTTTAAACTGCGAGCACTTCCGGAACATTGCCCGGACGGACACGGAGGACGCCTTGGATATAAATATATGCATATACGATACAAAGTATATAGCACATGTAGTTAGTGTGTCCAGCCTGGAAAGTGTTGGCAAGGATATGCTTAAACATGCAAATTTTCAATATGCAGACAAAGACAGACACAAGCACAACATGCATGCCTGCCTGCCTGCCTGCCCAGAATCGCAGGATTGCAGGACTGCTGGTGGAGCGAGTCACTGCTGGGAGGTGGAAATTTTCACTGGCGGAACGTGAAATGCAATTGGGGCCATCATCCAGATACCCCACCACTCTCTCGCCATGGCATTCGATGAAATTGCCCGATTGTGTTGAAGTGTGATGTAGGCTTCGCTTGTTGTTGGCCAGGCCCAGACCCGGCCAAAGGGGCCTTTGGCACATTTCTGTGTCGTGAAATTAATTTCTCCACACTCTCTGCTCTCTTGTTAAAAACTGCTTTCGACCGGACTCTATCTTTAATATACAAAAGTGTGTATATGCAATCAAATTACCATAATTAAACAGGCCTCGCCTGCGACCCAATAATGGCGGCTTGTTTGCCCGGCACTTGAGTGTGGCTTTCTAAAGCTCGTTTTTGGGTTTTAAGAAGTACTTAGGTTAGTCAGTAATTATAATATATTATTTTTGGGTAGTTTAACGATTGTAGAAATAATTTGCAACTCAAATGGGGGGTAATTATTACCCTAAAAAGTTACTTAAAAAGTAATGAAGGTTATAAAGATAGTTTAAATAAGGTTTTTAGTAGGAAATTCTATTAAATTTTTATATTTTCTTTAAGAAAACATAAAAACACTACTAGTAGTTTAGATATTTTTCTTTTGCCTGAGAATTTTCGTCCAATAACAATCATTTATCATCTCATATCACACACAACACACTGTGGTTTCTACCACTCAGAAATGAAATGCCACAAAAAGTTGCCAAATCATGGAGCTAAATGTACACTCGTATCTTCATTTGACATGCTGACGTTTATAGCGTTATTCCATGTTGGCTCCTTGATAAATTGAATAAATTTTATGGTATAATTAACTCATATTCATGGCTAATGTGAACGGGCACCGCCCTCGTCATTAAACGTGCAGTTGTCATTGCATCAAAACGCCTAAGTGGATCACGATATTTTTAGTCATGAACAAGAGAGTTAATTATTGTTTTTAAATATATGAATTTCAGAAGAAATCATAATACCAAAGCTACTAGAAATAAATCAATATCAAAAGGCAGAATTTACTTGGTAAAGAAAACCCAACCGCTGCACAAAAAATAATTTCGATAAAGGTAAACATAATTTTTGATAAGGCAACCGCAGGAATTTATATGCTCGCACCTAACTGCAAATTGTGTGTAATGAGCTAAGCGGGGTCCACCTTTACCTTTTGCCTTTTTCCGGTGTGTGTGTGTGTGTTTTCCCTCGACTTTCACCCTCGCCGTGAGTAGCACCTTTCATGTTTTCCAAGCCCGAAGAAGACATAAATTTGTTAGCGCCTGCCGCCGCCTGGTCAAGATACCAGGACTCATCCTTATTTTTTTGGGGGTGTTTTTATATTTAGCTCCTGTCCCGTGCCCCGAAGAAAAAACAACACAAAAAATTAGTCAGGAGAAATGTTAAGGATGTGCCGCCTGCCTACCAGATCGGTCGCTTGAGATAAGTCTCCTTCATATTTATGTTGGAAATTAGGCAAATTTTTAGTGGCGAGATAATTTGTGTACGACTTTGTCGCAGTGAGTGAGAAAATTTAAGGTATCCCTATGAACGAACCCAAAATACTTAGCCTTTTCTGTGTTTACAATGGGAATACAAATTTTTTAACGCTTTGCCAAGGAAGATAACAACGTTTTTATGGCTTAGAGTAGGAATATATTAGAAAAACGAAGGTGGGTAGGTTTTTAAAAATAATTTTTGACTCGGAAAGCGAACCAACAAGAGTCCTTTCCCTAAAACCAAACCAAAACCTTTCCCAAAATCACTCTTTAATTAAATTCTCACCCCTGTAATTAACCCGTCGAACTGCCAGGGCCTGTGTTACCAATACCGAAACTCGTTAAACTTGTAATTATTGTTGGGAAAAACTTCAATATATTTATTTTTCATAACAATATGACACTTTCTCACAGTTTTCCTAAACGCCCAGCCACCTGGTATGTGAACTCCGTTAATTAAGACATTTGGAAAGTGGCCAAAAGAAGAAATTAACTTGCCTCGTTGGCTCAAAAACGATTTTTTAATTGTAAGCTTCAAAGTGTATAATTATTGGTTAGTTATCGGTTAGGTAAAAAGGCCTCAGCTGTCTCGGTTTATGTAAGCCATATTTAAATGTTGCTGCTAGTCAAGCTCTGCTTCTGACCCTCTCTTTCCGAGGCCCATTTGAATTTTTGTACACATGCCGCCCATGGCCTATGGGCCACAAAATTAAGTTATTAAATATTGTAACCATGTGATTGGCTGGCTGGTGTTTGTATGACAGGCTGAATTTGGGAGTGGGAAATGTTAAAAGCTAATGGAGTTCTTTAATTTATTTTAATACATTTATAAGACTGCATTTTAGATTACTTTAGTCTTAGGTAAATATTTATTCAAGTTGTTGCAATTAAGCAAACAACCAAGTCTATTGAATAATTTATTTGCCAAACTGTTCCCTTGTTAAACTTCACTCAAATTCCCATTCACAACATTACCTTTATCTCTGCGCCATGTGAAACCCCTTTATTTTTTTGTATTAATAAACAACACTTTATAATGTTAATGGCCGTGTAAGAGCGGTGCAACTGAAATTAATAACAAACGTCCATGGAGCAGACATACATCATTAGAAATTGATGACGCATGTCGCGTGCAACTGCTGCAGCATGCACCCCTTTCGACAGCAGCGGCAGCGGCAGCGACTAAAACATGGACTAGTAATTAATTAGACGTTCGTCAAGAGCACAAAATTCTATAAATTATATTTCATTGCCCTCCGCTCAAATGTCAGTGTGGCCATGCGCGACTGCGCATCACGTGCTGCTGCTGCTATTGCTGCTGCAGGTTGCAACTGCCATTGCAGCCCAGCCCATCAGCGGCAACAAGCCCTGACTTTATTAATCGCTGGCCATATTTTTTTGAAAAAACATTTATTGTCCAACGCCATTGCATGTTGGCAGTTTGCTTCGCAAAAAAATAGAAATAAACCAAAAACACTAGTTTCAATAAAGTACAAACAAATAAATTGCACGCTCTGTGTTATAAATTGTTTATTCAGTTTCGCTCCTTTGCTCTTTTATCTTTCATTTATTTATTTTTTTGCACATGATTTAAATAAGTGTTTATAGTAATTGTTTTACGGGGGAGTGTCTAAGGGGGGATTTAATTCAGCGTGGAATTCTCACAATAATTTGCAGTTTTAGGAACACACATTTTGGGGGCTAATGACAACGAAACAAAAATACACAGCAAATACTTGAAGTGGGGATAGTTTTGGGGATAGTTTGCATATTATTGCCTAGGCCTAATTAAATTAACTAATACTGTTATAATGCTACGAGAAATTACAATACAGTGAAACCGGTGGATACGGTTTTCTATCCTTAGCATCACATGCAACATTGAATGTGTATCTTTGGATATTATTTACAGGGGACAATGGATATTAATTTCAAATATATATTTTTTTTCATTTCTTCCAACAACATTGCACATACATTTCACTTGATATTCCCATGCGGTCCTTGAATCTTTTGCATTTAATTTCAAATATAAGTTTGTTATATTTTTAAAATCTAAACGAAGCATCGAAATATATTTTTTAAAACTTCAGAAATTGATTAAAATTGCATATAAGATATCAGGAATTCAAAGACCACATCGGCATATCCTTGGGGTGGGGTTCAATAGGGATTTAGTGGGTGGTTTAGTTATTATTTTGTTTCCTAGGGACTCTCTGCCCGATTCGAGGCTGGTGGCGAGGCCTGATGTTGCGGCACCTGATAGGGACTGAAGCGCTGGGGATAGTGTCCCAGCTGGGGCCTGATCCTCAGGTCCGGTGATGCCGAGCCGCACGAGGATGTGGGCGTGGCTGGTGCCGGTGGCGCCACAGCCGCCGGTGGTGGAGGTGGCGTCCTATTCGCCTGACCCGCCGCCGCCAAGGCCAGGGCTGCCTGTTGATTGGCACTGGCCAAAAATCCAGCCGTCAGCTGAGGCCACTGTTGCTGCCACATGCCCAGCTGAAAGGCGCTCAGGTGGGGAGCAGGCGGTGGTGGCGGTGGCGCCGCCGATCGCTGATACAAATGCGGCAGCAACATCTCCGTGTAGGGCGATCGGCCGAACATTTGCAAGTGCTGGCGGGCCTTCTCCAGGAGGGCCAAGGAGGCGGCATCCGCTTCCTGGGGCGTCAGCTGGGCCATCAAGGGATCCGGGAAGAAGCGCAGGGGAGCCGCTCGCATATGCTGGTCGAAAAAGAATGCATCCATGGGATCTCTGCAATAAAAGGGAGGCAGAGTTATGAGTAAAAAGGAGACAAATCCTTTGTAACAAATTATGAAGCGTTATTAAACTGTTAGACCTAACTTAGGAGAAAAATTATCTTTATGAACATTTAAAAATGTTGTTTGGATATTTATTGTATTTTATTTGTTTCAAATATTAATTTAAAATTAAAATCCTCTAAATATATCTCGTTGTGTTGCTATATCATGTTGCCTGCAACGTCTGCAACATGTTGCCCTAACTCCCGACAGGATCATGCTGCAGGCTACATTTTTTTTAAGCTTTTTTGAGGACTGCTGCTGCTGCTGCTGCCCTTTTTTCGACAGCAACTTCAAAGTATTGCAGCGACTATTAAGACAGCAAATGCTCTGCCGCCAGCAACAGCAACACGAGCAACATAAGCAACATGAGCAACATAGCAGCAGCAGCAGCAGCAGCAGCAACTCAAAGAGCAATGTTGCTGTTGTAGCCGGCACGGCGGCGGCTTAAGTGGCGTAAATTACAGATCGGCGCTTTTAACTTTGATGCCGATTCGTACATGAAATGAAAACACGAAAATAATGAGTGAATGTGTGGCTCTTGTTGCTGTTTGTTGTTGTTGCTGCTGCTGCTGCTGATGTTGTTGTTGTTGTTCCTGTTGTTTAGTGTCGGCAATTGGCAGTTACTTTCAACGTAATTATGTTATTGCCCCGACTGAAGTGGCGGCAGCTAACAACAAGTTGCTCATCGGGTTCTGGCCAAAACTCCAAGCAGCCAACCAGCACCAAAACACTGAAGTTCTTTAACTTTTTCCGAGCTTAATTGAGTGGCAATAGCTTTCAGAGATCGAATGTGGATCAAATGTGTAGGAAAGTATATTATACTAGGGGTAATTATAGCCATGCGGGATATTATCTTACTGAATATATAGGGTTTTCATATAATTTTAATAATAATTCGATAATTAATTGTATTATGATTTTATATAAAATATTATTTGGCCTTTTCGTGTCATCAGCTATCAGAGAACTCTGCTCAGCATCGACCTGTATATATATATATATATTCCTCTTGATCCCATCAATCAGCACTCCTGCACGTTGCCCGCTAATTGAAGCTGCTGCCAGGAATGGCATCCAACCGACACTTTCACACATTTTCGCTAATCAGCGCAACCTCTCAGAGCCTCTGATTCCGGCTACCGAATCGCATTTACGGCTCAGGCTGGGGCACCATAAATTAGGTCATAAATCAGACATGACCCCATAAACAGGGAAAACGGGAGCAACTACCACTAGCAACGGCAGAGATCTGGAGAGGAGCTGAGCCTGAGCTGGTGGGGGGACAACAACTTACCTATCGAAGTCGGTGAGACGCGACGAATCGCGAAATCCCTTTGCAAACGGATTCGAATCGATTTTCAGTTTCGTAATCAATTGATTCTGATAGGCCGTCACGGCCGTGAACACGGTCTCCGGGAAAACGAAGGTTTTATGGTCCATATCCTGCAGCTCCTTGGGGTTGCCGGGTATGCTCTGGCCGTGGCTAAGTCGCACCAAGTGGATCCGGGGCTGGTAGCGATGCATTGAGTTCAGCACGACCTGCAAGTGGGAGGAAACTTGAAGTGGAAATTCCCAGAATGCGAAACGTTTGTTGTGGCCCGGCCTTATAAAAAATGTACGCCCATAAAAAAGTAGTCGACGGTTGTTTTGACTGTCCTCGCATCCATATATATCCATCCACATCCTTTATGGCTGTGATAAAAAAAAAATACGGTAGCCGAATACACAGGCAGGATCTCTCGCTGTTTGCCACCAAATTGCCAACAATTTTCATTCATTTTTGTGCGAGCCAAGCCCGATGCCATTTGCATATGTGCATTCCTTTTTGGCAACTCCAGCTGAACCCGTTTGACCCGACTGAATCCGAATCCTTCGTCCTGCGCCAAGTGCAAGACAATGCCGCCAGTTTATGTGTTTGTCTCTGGGCCTAAATTATTCATAACCAACTTTTGAGAAGCCTCAAAAAATGGGGAATAAACTGGCGGAAAAACGTTGATGTTTTGAATATGAGTCTCAAAACAAGGGACTTTGGGTTTGATTTTTCAAATGGCGGTTACTTTGGAAGATCCTTAAGATTTTTTAAATACTACAAACTTTGAAAAGGCTCCTCTTATATATTCCTCTATCGATTTTCCTGCTTTAACTATTATTTTTCCCCTTTTCTGTGGAAGTCTGAACTCACCTGTCCGCTCTTGTCCATCTCGTTGTTTGTCAACTTCACCTTCTCGAAGGACACGACCTGTTTGCGCAACGCCTCCGGACTGATGGGGCTATCCGGATGGGCATAGATGCGGGCGGGTGGCGGTGGATCCGCTTTTCCTGCCACCAGCCACGAGCTGCGATGGTAGGCATAGCGGTAACGTCGCGAGTCCAGTGGCACAATATCCAGGAGGACGGCATACCGGTCTGGCGGTTGAATCTGCCTCAAAGGACCCGAAAAACTGACACGAACGGTGGGAAACATGCGTCTAAAATGAGATAGAAAATCAAATATTTTAGAGAAACTATACATTTTTCATCAAAAAGAAATATGAATCAATTATTATTATTATTTTATCAAGAATATTTAATTTTTAAAATCTATTTAAAGCACCTATTAGATTTTGTGTCAAGAACTTTCAATTACAACTCCTTTTCTAAAAAATTTCTGTTTAAAAACCTTAGCATACCATTTGCTTGATTGGTAATAGGGATATTTGTTGTATTTAAATTTATATTTCAGTTAAAATAATCCACGGATCTAGGTCTCATTACATATACATTTTTCTATATATACAAAGTGGGGCAAATAAGTAGCTAAACTCATAGAAACTCGCACAAAAACAAAGGAAAATCGTGCACTATTTTTCTTTTTATTGCCCGCCATTGTGTTGCGGTAGCAAAAAAACAAGAAAATAAAAAAGGTGGTGAGGTGGCAGGGTATGTAAATAAGACGCATATTTAATTTTATGACTTTTAGCACGTTTTTGACACATTTCCGCAAGCAATGTCGTCGTCCTGAGCGCAGGACATTCACTCAGCGGGCGTTCCTCGGTCTAAAGGGTGTGCCTCCCGCCGCCTCCCATTCCGTTCCCTCCCATAAAACCAAAGGAAAAAAGAAAACTCCTTCCCATTTCTGTGGTCGCAGGTAAGTGTAAATGACGCTAATGACCCAGCCCCAGTTTTTTTTTTGTCATTTGTCTTATGCGAAGGCCTACTGTATCATAGCCAACTCAATGTTGTTGTGTTGGGTTAATTATAATTGATTTGCTTTCAGTTGCTTTGGGAAATTAATTGTGCAACATTTGTTTAAGCAAATGGTATTATTAAGGCACAACTTTAACCTTTTATTAGTGGTTAGTGTAGGGAATTTCATGATTCTGATCATGAGAACCATTCAAGAGCAAGTGTTGAAGCTGCTGAAGCTTTAGATGGAATGTCCTTGTATGCTATATATGCCAGAATGGACTTTCATATGTAGGTAGTACTTCATATTTTAGCAAATGTTCTCTAAACTCGAAATTCAAGCAGTTATTGTATGTTTTGATACAATCTAAACTCCAAATTCTAATAGCAATTGTATACATTTTAATCCCAAATTTAAAATGTTATATTAAAACACCAGAGACTTTTGGTGGCAAGCACGCAAAGACATTTTGTAGCCACCTAAGCTGGTTTAATTAAAGATTTACTTTCTCATTTCATTTGCACCTTTCTAACCCACTAAAATTACGAGTCTTGTTTGTTCGAGTTATGTTTACAGGCCATTATTGTTCTGAGGGGGGAGTGTCACCATGATTGTTTTAGCCAACATCTGGGCCCTGGCTGTTATGGCCGAGTTACACTATTTATTGCCAGTCAGTCACAGTCGCAGTCAGAGACCAAAACGAATCCACCTGTAATTGTAATTGTAATTTGTGCTGTAAGCATTTTCAGCTGCACTTTTAGAGTTGCATGCCGCAATTAGCACCATTGTAGCGGGCATTTAACGTGTTCCGCTTATCTCGATATCTGCACGGATAACTGGCTAACTCACCGCGGTCTATATATATATTTATATATATTCTCTGCACTCTGCACTCTACAGTAGCTGCACTCGAGCCTGACAGAACGCCTTAAGTGGGGTTCCAAAACGGAAGCCGACAAACCGGAAGCTACCATTTTGTTTTTAACCCGCGAAATGTAACGAAACCGAGTCCAAGGAGTTGTAACTAAGAAGGGGAGGGGAAAATATACTCTTTCTTTTCAATTTAGTTGCATTCCTTAACACTTATATATTATATTAAATTGTATTCTGAAATGACTACGTTTTTAATATATATTGCATATATTGCAACATTACAAACCCCATTTATTATCGATCTACTCATTGCAAATCGATATTTTCTTATATCCCCCTAAGTCATACTTCCTTTTCGATTACTTTTGCGTGCTCTAGATTTAATGAAACTCTTTCCTTCTGTATTAGAAATGTTTATCCCTTTTCTTTTTGGGGCTTATATAGGGACCTGCTAATGCGGCTCATAAATGTGTGAAAGTCTGGCTAACAGCCACGCCCCGTTTTTTATGGGCCATATCTAATGCAGCAGCCCCCGCACTTTATTTTTTGCGCTGCCATATAGGCGGAAGTGTCGTAAATCATATTCCAGCATTTACATACTTTTTATGAGACCGAAAGAGCAGCGCCCGAGGGCAGCCAAAGCGAGAGCCACTCCCCAACACCGCTGCCCAGTTCTATTTCACTTTTTTTCCGAGCTTAGTTTGCCCCGCGGGCCAAGCTTCTAAGTGTGGATTTTATGTATTTGTTTATGGGAAAATTAGGGAAATGGCTTTTACTCGGTTTCCTTTGGCCAGAGAGCTTAGGTGCCAAAGGTTACAATTATGAAGTTTACACACCATTTGCCAGGGCCCTGGACGTAGTCGTGGCCAGAATGTAGTGCTTCTCGGGGTTGGCTGCTTTCAATTAGGAATATGTTGGCATATACGGCCAATTCATTATCAACACCTTTGTTACAGCAAATTAAGCCGCAAGGTCTAAATTAATAAAATGCAAATTAGCGACGACGACGACGAGCCAAGAAAACAATGTGAAACTAAAAAGCAACCCCAAAAAAATATACATATAACTTTGATCTTATCGCCGGCTGACAACACTCCCCCAGTTTTGGCTATCTTTTATTAGTTGATTAATTCATAATTCAGGCCCAGTGCACCTTTCCTGTCTTTCAGAGGGGAGATTAACTTGTTCCGATGGCCATTTCCAGCTGATAAATGATCCCTGACTTGGCCCAGATCAGCTGCCCCGAAAGGCTCTCTTGGCCTCTATTAATAAAGTTGTGGAAAATCAACAGAGAGAGAGTGAGAGAGAGGGAAGGAAATATTATTTACTAGTTGTTGGCCTGCAAGGGGTTGCACCGTGGAAATTGCAATTGCCATGCATCCTTCGGGGCCAGGCTACTGTCCTCGAATGTCCTGCAGCGGCAAGGAATCCACGGCCCTAATATGCGTGAAGCGTTTGTCGCAAAATATTGACAAACTCCGGGTATTCGGACGGAGAGTCAAACAATTAGCCCGCCTTTTCAGGCTGCTGGCTGACTTTTCCGGCCCTTTGTTTTTCCTCCTCGAGGAAAATGCCAACCTCAAAACCGCTGACAGCGTGACAAAATCGCAAACCACGTGATATTTTATTTCAACAACCGCACAACAAAGGCCAGAATCCCACTAACCTGAGACCACGTAACAGGTAAAAAAAATATATCTAGCTCTCTGTTTTTGCCTTTTTTGATTTGGTTTGGTTGTAAATCATCCTCAAAAGTCGTCACTTTTTGTGTGTGAGTTGGCAATTTAAAGCAGTTTTTGTCCGCTTTTCACGGTTTCGTTCTGATGAGAGCCACGCATGCGCATTTGCATGCGGAGGCAACATTTTCACAGTGCAGCGGAAAAAGGGGGAAAACTTATGGGTTTATTATGGGTAAAGTCGTTTTAGGTTAAGGAAGTACTAAGGTAAACTTAATACACCTTTTAGTGAAGTTAAGACATTGAAAACAAGTCGATACTCTTAGAAAACGTATTACAAAATTACAGAAACAATAAATACTAGTCTGGAAAAGAAAGTAAGTCTAAAAGAACTGTGACAAAACGTTTAAACATTTCTTCTTATAAACTTATATTTTTCTGACATCTTTTTCGCTTCTATTTCATATTTTATTTTATTCCTTTAACCATTAACTGACATTTCTTTTAAAATTTTCTCTCGAGGCACGATTCCCCATAACGAAATGCTCCAAGACATGCCATTCTTTCGACTTCACTGGCACATTTTTGCAATTTAAAATGTATCAGTCACATAAAAATAATGACAAACAAACTAAAAAACAGAGTCCCGCATGGCCACACCCACTTGGTGTTGCCGCCCCTATTTTTTCGTGGACATGTTTAGCTAGCAAACGACGTGCTGACATAGATGGATATCGGGCCAAGGCAATGGGGATTATAATGCCGCTGCTCCTGTATTTTTTAACCTTTCCTCATTTCTTTTTTTTTTTTGCAATTGTGTTGCATGCGTTCGTCAAACCCGCACAAATGTAAATAAGTGTCGGCCGCTCATCGGTATCCCTTCGCTAATTACAGGGCAAAAATACGGAAAACAAAAACAGAAACGTAAAAAACGCGAACAGAAATGGGTCCAAAAGCCAAAGGACATGCAAATGCGTTGTTAGCGCGACAATCGGCAGCTATTACATTGCAATTTGTACTTTGTGAGGATTTCTTGGGGGTGCCACCAGGACACCAGGCGGGCAGGCAGGGAGGCAGCCTTGGAAAGGAGTAAATTTGTTAATGTGTCGTAAATGCGCACAGCGGGGAAAGCGGGTGGGTGGCATAAAAGGGAGCCCAGTTAGATATTCCTCTTTTTTGGGCCAACTGTTGACGGCCAACGAAAGGGTTTAGGGCAACACTAAAGCCAAACAAACAAAAGTTGGCTGGCAAAAAAAAATTAACAAAAAATACATAAGGAAAACATGAAACATATGAACACATTAAGGGCCGTGAGAGTCGACTTTTTGGTACTCTGTTTGAAGGAAAGAATATATAAATTATAGAGGAAAAGTGTAAGCATCCAAGAGAATACATTTTGGAATAAACAGGTAACTTTTGGCAAAGATTTTGCATTTTTAGCTAGCTACAATTTATATTATATAAATTATTTGTAAGTATTTTAATTACATTTTAATTTAGAAGAATGTAAAAAACGGACTTCTCCTGAGAATAAAATATTTATCATTTCCTGAAGTATATTCAAAATATCTTTACTTCAATACCAACCCTTTTAATTTACTGAAATTTCAAAGAACTTAATTTAAACGATTTAAAATACCTTAAAATTGTTTTTAATATTTAAATTCCTTTACCAAAACTCCATAAATTCCGTTAACTCTTAGAAAGCAACCAAAAAAACGCTTCAAAAATAAACAAAACAAGGAAGAAGGCTAAGAGGGATACAGATCCTAACTACCACCTAGCGACTAATGCGCATTTCGCATGTTATTGGTGAAACAGAAAAAAAAGGAAGCTAAAAAAATACAATAAGCAAAAAGTTCTCTCTCCTTCACTACCCCCCAAGGAAACTTTTATGTTTCATGTTTTTTCGAAAGGCCCCCTTTATTACCCGCCCGTCAAGCAATAATTTCTTCAACTTTTGTTGAGTTGCGAATGAAAAGTCGTTTAGCCCGGTATTTTTTTACGTGTTCAGGTTTTTAGGGTCTTTTTTCTTTGAGCCAAAAACAGCTGACGAAACAAGGTGTTTTTTTATTGTTGTTGGGCTTTTCTGCTAATCGAAAATCGACGGCAAATTATTTCGATGCCTTGTCAATCAAACAACAAATAAAAACAAAAAATAAATATATTGGCTGGGATGTAAATGAGGAGAACTAACCGAAAAGTTGTTGATATTTTCCAGTTAAGAGCTTAAAGGGGGGCGTTAATGGGGGCGTGGCCGGTAGTCGGCCGGATGGTCGATGGGTGAAAGGCGCATTAAAGTTTTATATTGATTGTTATGCCGTTGGAGGACTATTCGTCGTGGGCTTGATTGGTGGCCGATAGCCCGAAGGGGGCGTCATTATGATTATGACCCAGACTGCCCCATGCCACTCCCCCAATCGTTTTTTGTTGTTTTGTGTTACCTGGGGGGACCAAAGGCCTTTGGCAAATTGAATTCCAACGAAAGTTTAATGAAATAAAATGCACAAAGTGCATTGCCCGGGGATTTGGCAAACACAAATGTGATCGATTATCGGAAAATATCTTTCAATCGATAAGTGAATATCACAAATTGCTTGGGTAATAATGGTTAAAGGGAGTTGCAGTTGGAAAGTTTTATTCGCTTTACTCTCTTTAAAGCATATTTGTTTGGGGATATAATTAAACAACTTTAGTTGCTTAATACTATACCCTTTCTATAATTTATAATGTATCATAATGATAAGTCTGACTGCTTTACATGTCTTTTATCATTAAAAAGCCTACCACAAAGTAGGTTCTTTTTGCGAGTTAAGTATTCATGGATGCATCAGGGCATGCAAAATATCATTTTCTATATATAATTTTTGTTTTGAAACCCACTCACTTAGTGGCAAGACCCAGTAATTTATGTATTTATGGCCGTGGCTCTACTCACCTGCCCGATTTCGTAATGATCATTTCAGTGCCCAATTCATGGAACTTATCCCACAGCTCCTTGGTCTCCAGGTGGCACTGGACGGGCGTGAGATCGTCGCAGTTGCACGAGCCCACTATCTTGGGCGTGGGCTGCTGTGGGCGTGGTCATTAGAGAAAAAGAGAAAAAAGGGAGGAGAGAATTAAGAGGAGATTTTTGTAGTAAAAAACGCTCAAGGAGATGTGCGATTCTTAAGAGTGCACAGAAAGAAATAATCATCGATATAAAATCAAGGATTATAAAAGGATTTATTTAATTGATTTTATTAATTTTATGTTGATAAAATACTGTTCTAGATTTTTATTTAATATTAAAAAAAATTAAATAAGAATCTCCCTTGATATACAAAGATTTCCCCGAGTGTCTGGGTTATGTGGTTACCTGCGCTGGCGATTCCTCTGGCGACAGGCGTTCGTTTTCCTCGGGACTCTGCGAGGGCGGGGGCGGTGGCGGCGAGGGCGTGGCAGTGCCTCCAACTGCAACACCTGAACGCCCTCGATGTCCGCTTGTTTTGTTATTGTTGCTGCTCGAGTTGTTGCTGTTGCTGGAGTTGCTGATGTTGCCATTGTTGCTGCTGCTGTTGTTGCTGCTGCTGCTGCTGTGATGATTGTGATGTTGGCGTTGTTGCTTGTTTGCCGTTGCCTGGTGATGTGTCTGTTGCCTTTGTTGCTGCTGCTGCTGCTGCTGCTGCTGATGTTGTTGCTGTGCAACACGCAACGCCTGACGCGCTTGCTGCTGCGCCTGCAATGCTGCTGCAGCTGCTGCGGCCGCCGCTGCTGTTGCAGTTGCTGCCGCCGCTGCTGTTGTTGCCGTCGGCGTTTCCGTGTCACTACAGTCGACCACATCAACGTCAACATCCACATCATCGTCCGCATCCTGGCCGGAATATCGCTCCAAAGATGCGGGACCTGCACGGGGAGAAAAATAGGGGAGATATACCTTTTATAAATGCAAGAAATTATGGAATTTAATTCCTATAAAGATTTCATATTTAAATTTTTATAAAGGGATACGAAATTTATGTCATTATAATTTTAAACAAAATGGTTTAGAGTGTTCTTCTATTTTGAGAGCCACTTAATTAGCTAATATAAGATATTGGAGCTATTTTTGGACTTAAATGATATCAATTCATTTATGAACTTTATTAAACTTTTTTGTATAGGTAATACTAATTTAAAAAATTATCAAAGCTGTAAAAGCTAAATTGTAGATTTTAAATTTCAATATTTAAAAGGTATTTGTTTAAACTTGTCTTATAAATCTCAAGTATAGTGTTATATCGGCTTAATTTGCATAGAAATTAAAGCAATGGGTGCTGACAACTATAAGTAATTCAATTTAAATGTAAATTCTTATCAAATTTGATTTTCCTATTATTACTTAAGTAGGAAGTATATTAAAACCCCGAGTGTTTCTTAAAAGAATCTCAGCAAATAGTTAAGTTAAATAACAAACTCTTTGATTATTTGTATATTAATTAATATTACTGAACTTCAGATATATTATTTAGTATCAAATCTTTGAATACTGCTTTCCTATAACTCCTATTTTTATACACTTGCTGGGGTATCATATTTTAAGTCAGACGCTTAAAACGATGTGAATGAATCATTTGCGACCCTATAAATCATATATATTCTTGATCAGCACGAACAGACGAGTCGATTTGGCTATCTCAGGTATAAACAAAAATTTTTTAATTTTTTTCAAAATTTTTAAGGGGTTAAATTGTCAAGAATTAGCAACAAAAAAATTATTTTTTTTTTAATTTAAAACAGAGTATGTAGATTTATTAACCTAACAAAAACTAACATAGGAAAGCTTTCTGAATTAAAATTAATGCATTTTTGGCTTAGTTATGCGTTTTTTAAACTCTGAATTGTCAAAAAATATTACATATAAAAATAACCATAAATATTGACAAAGAATGTGAATATTTTAAGCTTAGTTATGATAGATCTCCATTTCGATTTTATAATTTAATTGCAAGCTGCAAGGGTATATAAACATCAGATTCCCGATGCTAGTTTCCGTTCTTCTTCAATACCCAATTAATCTCTCAGTGTTTATAGATGAGACAGAGAGAGACATCAAAGTGGGGCCAGTTAATATGTGGGAGTTGCTGCTGGCTGCCTGCAACATGTTGCATGTTGCTGCTGATGAGTCGTTACAGGCTGAGCAACACAGAGAACAACGCGAATCCAGTTCACGACCAGATGCATTTTCCAGATAATGCCAAAAAATTCAATTATTTGCACAAAATGCAATTGCATATGTTAATTTCTCGCGCGTGTCTGTGTGTGCGCAAAATGAATGCATTTGCTTGTGCTTCTGTCTCTACCCAATTATGGCATCTAAATAGTTTTGCATTCACGTACTATATACGCTATATGTATCTATATATATATGTATCTGACTCGCTGGCATGTACTGAAATGCCACCCCGCCCAGCCACTCACCGCCGCGTGAATTCAAATAGGCTTTGATTATTTTATTGCCGCGCATTTGCCGCAATTATCAAGTCATCAACGTTGCATTGTCATCAATATATAATTTATATACAGCAGGAAAAATGGTGGAAAAAAGTATACGGAAAATGTAGAAATATAATGCAGCTGCGACACTGAGTATGAGTATTAAGCAATCGATTAATTGAGTTTTTTCTGCGTCAGCAGCTGGAAAATATGGTAGCTGGGGCTTGCCTCGGGGAAAACCAATGGTATTGTTTTACTTGCCTTCCTATTTAACCCAGTTTTCGTATTCAAAACTAATATAGAAGAATTCTAAGCTAGGAAAATAAACTGTAGTTCAAAATTTTCTCTGCCATAACGAATTTTTACTATAATTATATACTATTTTCCCTGCTTAAAATACTTGAAGTTTTGCTTTTCAAGTCATAATTAAGATAGGAAATTTCATTCCTTGGCTTTGTTTTTGGATAAAAATACCATAATGTGTCTGTATCATTTTATAACATTTGATTTTGCATTTGAAATATAAATTTATTTTGAGTTAATATACGTTTATAATGCTTTAATCAATTAAATAATTATCCAGTCAATCATATAGCAATCAATTTTAGGATTAGCTTTTATAAATGATCAGTTGTCGCTTTTAAAAAATTATTTTCAGCTACCAGATAGGCAATTAGTTAAATATAAGAAATATACAAATGTTTTAAACATGATAAATAAATATTATTCAAAGAAGAACAGGTTAAATATTATGAAAGATTTATGACATTTTTCATTTATTTTATTATTAATTACAAACTAATCAGAAATTAAATTGATGATTTTCTTCTTTCTGTTTTGAAATATTTAAATTATTAGACGTTCTAGAAATTCAGTTAAATAATAAGCTTGTGTATAAGTAATCTCTCATTTAATATATATAGAACTTTTGCAATGATTTAATGCACAAACCCAGAAATCAACCTAAAAACCTCATAAGAAGTAAGGGAAAAATATCTCTGGCAATTTCTATTTATTTATATAGTGTCTAGTTATCTCCAGATTTGTTTTTGGGGGATTTTAGGGGATGTTGGGAATTACTTTACTCACTCAGACTCCGCTCTGAAGGTTCCCGGCTGCTTGGGGCGTTTCCGCCGCGCGCCATAATCGCGGCAATTGAGAAATCCGTGGCGAAGGAAATGTTGTGCTGATGCTGCGCCTGATGATGATGATGATGATTGTGATTGTCCAGCGGATGATGATGATGATGCTGGTGGCTCTGATGATGCTGATGATGATGATGATGAGAGCTGCCCCCGTTGGCTATGCTCGCAATTTGTTGCTGCAGCTTCGACTTGAAGTTCTGCGACGGCGACGAAGGCTGCGTTTGCTGCTGGGGTTTCGTGTTTGCCGGCTGATTGCTCAAAAGCATTTTGCAGCCGATACTTGTATGTGTTTTCTCTCTTTTTCGGATTTTTTAAAAGAATTTTTTGAGATATATTTTAGGTAGAGTTGCGTTTGTTTTCCCTGTGTTTTCATAGCATTTTTAGGTGTTGATTTATCTGTTAGAAAGTTGGTTTGAAAGGAGGGTAATTTATGATTTAGCTTTATTATCTTTAGGTTAATCTTCTTGAATTCTTGAATCTTTGGATTTTTATTTTAAATCCTTGCTAAATTTATGTATATATAAGTTTTTATACACATTTTTTTTTATATTTTGCTTGTCAAAAAAGCAAGTTATGGAAATGTTTGAATCCAAACACGAAATATTCTCTAGAGCCTTTTCGTTTCACCTTATTTATGCTTTAAATTGAAATATTTCAAGATCTATATATAATATTCTATAATATTTAAATTTATTTTTAATGTGATATACTTTGATCCTTGATTTTAAAGTTGTTTAAAGAACAGTATAATGTTTGATTAAACACAAAGATATTCGTTATTTGTAAATAAACACTTTTCCTGGCTTGTTTATTTAAAATGTGTATTGATATATAAAGAAAATTTTAATAAATTCATTATAAATAATGGTTTTAAAGTGTATATTTTGCAACATGTTAAAAATTTTATTTTTTTTTTTTTAACTTTTATTAACCTTTTTATTTAATTTTATAAAATGAACCACATTTGCTTTGTATATATTCTGTATCTCGAAACACTTTTACTTTGACGACTTTTTTCGAGTTTTTAACGTCCGTACTTTTATATACGTATTTCGCCGTATTTTTCCGTATTTTCTCGCCGGGATTTTTGGATAAGGGAAAAAGAGAGATAGAAATGCCGGAGCGCCGTCGCTGCTTCACAGTCACGCAGCTGACCATTGAATGAATCCCAATTCGCTTTTCGCCATGTAAAACGCCAAAAGCGCCAAAGCCAAAGCCAAAATCGAAAAAAAACAACACAAACAAAAAAGCAAAAACGCAACGCAAAAATCAACAACAAAAGCAAAAACTACAGCGAAGCTTACGGCGACGCTAACAGCGACGTGGGCAGAGGCAGCGACGTCGACTGACCCCCAAAACACAGAAACAACAGCAGCTGATGTCGCTTACGTTGTGACGTATTAAAGGGTTTTCCAGACCACATCACGTAGCTTACTACGTAAGCATTTGATGCATTCAAAATGTTTCAATTTACGTGATTTACTAAATTTTCAAAATATATTTGTGCCTTAAAACACAAAACAAAAAATACCTTACGTCACGTCACTGCTTACGTCACGTAATCCAACCGCCCGTTAAACCGCAAAGAAGGAATAACAACAACAACGTGACATTTTTCAATTATGACAATTTGAGTGATATGAGCGTGTGCAAGCGAGATGGTCATACAAACGCTGCCGCATTCCCATGCAGCCGACAGCAACGTCGACGTCAGCAGCGATGCCAAGGCATATAACTCATTTCCATTTCCCATTCCCTGTTCCCCAATTCCCTTTCCATTTTCCAATTCGAACACATTCCCATGCACTCAAACCGGCCAGGCGGGAAGCAAGCCATAAGCGCTGCATGAGTGCAAGCGGGATGAAGCCAGTGTCGACGGTTGAGTGGAGAGCGGCATTTGAGTGCTTCAGCTATCTCGCTCGCACGCGGAAATGAGCGAGAGCGGGAGCGAAAGAGATGGCGCAGAGAAGTTCATAAATTCGTCATTTTGTTTTTGGCTGTTGACAGTTCTTTGGGTATTTTGTTGCTTTTGTTGTTGCCATGGTGAATGGCCCGAGTGTGTGTGTGTGTGTGTGGAGTGTTTTTTTTCTATTTGTTCGGCGAAGGTGGAAGGGGTTGCCTGCATTTCGTCGACAATTTACGGTTCTTTTCAACTGCGTTCCGTTTCCGTTTCGTTTCGCTTATTCACCACACTCGCATTGAGTGGGGTTTGGAAGTGAGTGAAATATATGAGTTGATGCCAGTAGGTTTTTGTTTTGTGATTGAATTTAAATGTATTTATTTGTAGATAACAATATATAATATTAATTATTTAAATTTATATATACAAAAAATATTTTAAAAATATTAATTTTAAAAGAATATTATTACACACTATTTTCTTAAAATTTAATGAGAAGATATTTTCCGAAAATATCATCTTTAAATGTCTTATATTTATTTAAAACTATATGGCCTATATCTTAATAATATATCTTATATCTTAATAATTTTTCAAGTTTCTTAAACACAATATTAGCCTAGAATGTTAAATTCAAAATTTAAATTTATTTGTAGAAAAAATATATAAAATTAATTATTTAAATTTATAAAAAAAAAACAATATTTTAAAAATATTAATTTTGAAAGAATATTTGTAAATACCATTGCTTATAAATGGTTTGCATTAAAATTTTAATGTGAAGATATTTTCCGAATATATTAATTTTAAATGTCTTTTATTTATTTAAAACTAATTAAATCTTAATAATTTTTCAAGTTTCTTAAGCACAATATTAGCGTAGAATTTATTTAATACGCGTTTAACGCTATTAACTATTAATAGCTATTATTCCATCGAAAACATCAATAAATTTAAATTTTACTGATATAAACAAGTTAAAGTGTCCTTATTGATCCAATTTCTGTTTATATGTTTATATCCTAATTTTATTATCCTATAAAAATATTTATATTTATTCAGAAATAAATGTAATGAAATACCTTCGTACATTTCCGCTAAATTTAAAATACTTTCGTTTTGAAAAATATTAAATATTTCGATCCCAGAACCAGACATCCCATCCTCCCCACACATCCTGCGACTGGCATCGACTTATCTGGGAAAGTGTCTCGTGCGCTCCGTAGTTCTCCAATTGAAAAATCATAATTGAATATCTGGGTTCCTGTCACTCCTCCATACACACACCTCCCTCATCGCTCCCCTGTTCCCCCGCCTTCGCATCGTATGTAAATGTTTTTAATTTAAATGTTTGCCCAAAAGAACCAAACAAAAGATGGTCGGAGGAGGAAAGGAAAAAAATGCGACGATGGCGTGTGAACGCAGCAGAAAATTATATAGAGACCGCGGGAGAAAAAGAGGGGTATGCGGAGTGTCGAGGTGGTGGTGCCACCATCTTGTTTCCCTCCGTCACAGGCTTTTTTCACAATTCGTCAGCTGCGCCCTGCGTCCTCCCAGGACGATGTCCTTTTGTCTAAGCACTGAGAAAAATAATGAAAAGAAAAACGAAAACGTTCTAGAACCCTTTTAGGTGTAATTTTTTATTAACTTAACTTAATATTCCCAATATTTCCCTAAGATTTTATCTTGTATAGAATTTTATTAATTTAAAAGTTTTAATTGCTTGTAATTGGAAAATTAAATTTCTATTTTTTAAAAATATAGGGCTTAACTAAATTTATTTTAGAAAAATATTAGATTCATTTATATACAATTTTATAAATATTATATTAGTTAGAAGCTTATAACGCTGTGAAGGAGTCATTTCCGACCCTATAAATCATATATATTCTTGATCAGCATGAATAGCTGAATCGATCTAGCTATGTTTAGAAGGAAAAAATTTTTACTCATTTTTTCAACATTTTTTATTTTTAAAATTGTCAAAAATTATCAAAAAAATTTAAATTTTTTTCAATTTAAAATTGAGTATGCAGTTTTATTAATATAATAAAAACTAGCATACGAAAACTTTCCGAATTAAAATTAATGCGTTTTTGACTTAGTTATGAGTTTTTTAAACTTTGATTTGTCGAAAAAATTTTCTTATAAATATATCGAACAATATATCTCCAAAAATGCAAAATATTTTAGCCTTAGTTATAATTTTGTTGTTATCAATATTTTCCAGGACTGCTAATTAAAAATTAGAACTTAAGAAGGTATGAAGCTCTCAAACTTTCTTCTTTTCCCTTATTAAAAAGCATTTCATACCCTTCATTTTATTAAATATTTTTCAAAACATTTTCCCTAAGTGTATGCGTTGTTTTTGTGGCTGCGGTTTCATTTGCATGCGATTCGTGGTTGCCAGCCGATGTGGCGCACAATTGAGCCACTAATGGTGATGTTGATGGTGGCCAGATCGGTGGAGGGAGTAGCTCACAGAGCCAGGAAGGGAGTGGGATTCCGGGAGGAACTCAGACGGGGCTGGGCCCTCTGGTCGCTTTGTTTGCTTTGTCGCGGCTCGGTGACAATTTTTCAATGATTTGTTTCCTGCCCTGAAATCTCATTTGCATATGCCACCATATTTTTTCAACTTTCCTGTTTTTTTTTTTTATTTTGTGGCTCCTGTGCTCCTTGTTTTTCTATTTATTTTCCTGGGTGGAGTGAAAAATTGCAATCGCTTTGTTTTTGGGTTGGTTTCCCTTGGTTCTTGGGCAATTTGAATTTGATTTAATGAAATTAAGAGGGCGTGTTCTCCAAATAGTCGTTTCTTTAAATAGTTTTAGGCTATTTTTCGTGGATTTTTTCTAGGTAATTAAGTGGGTGAAGGTGTGGTAGGGGGAGGATTTTTAAATTAATAGGGAACATTTATAGATTTTTCTATAGAAGAACTAGTTAGGTTTTTCATTAGAAAAGTTAAGCCCTTGTATTTCTTGGCAAATATAGTTTTAGAGATAAAAGAATGAGGGATGATAATATTTCAATCTTATTTGACCATCATTTAAGGAAGCTCCTAGATATTTTAAAAATTTTCGTATGTTTTAAATCATGTTTTGAAACTTCTACTAAAATTCCGCCAATTCTTAAGCAAAAAATCAACAAAAAACCCCCTTCACTTCCTGATATTATTTAAGTCACCCACAAAAACAGATTCTCCTAAATTGCACCTTGAATTATTTCGCATAATGTACCTGCATGAAGCATTCCTGTACAGAAAATCAAAACAAGGCTCTTCAAAATTATTTATGAACAACACCGGAAAAATGTAGAAAACAAAGATCTACGACTAAACCAATTTCGGCAAAAGAAAATACAAATTCGGAGAAGGGGTAAAAGCCAATCAAGTAAAAAATATCTGCAGGAACAGATTTCCTATATAACCGAAATTTTTGTTTACGCTTTGACGGGATTACGGCAAAGTCGTCGCAGGATCCTGTATCCTGTGCTGTGTCCCCGTTGGCCATTAGTTTTTATTTTTGGGCAAATTTCACTATTTTCCTTTGCGTGTTTGCTCCTTTTGCCTGCGACTACTACCTACGTGCACTAAATGGCCAATAAGCGAGGGGAAAAAATTGGGGAAACTAAGCCAGGAAAGCCGTGTCAGGACATGGCCATCTAAATGCACATGGCGGTGGCCATATTGTGCCAAAGGATATATCAATTTTATTGCCGCCCGAAATCGAAACAACATGTGTGTTCGCTCGCTTCGAGATTTTTTCCTCTTATTGTTGCATACAAATTGCGTAGCGAATTGCTTTGTTTTTCTCTCCGGCCTTAATCCTTTGAGCAGAAAAATAATAATTGCAAACAATTGTGTTTTACGGCCATCCTTGAGCTGGCGAAGTGCGAGCGGAGCGTGTCACCTGAAGGCGCAGGTGCTGCGGCTGCTGCTGCGATTCGATACGAAAGCCAAGGACACCGGCAATTATCCTTGGGCGAGGGAGTCACAGCATAGGTATTGGAATCGGAATCGAAATCAGAGAGCAGGCCAGCAGGCAGAGGAGCAAAGCAAATCAATTATGCCCCCAGCAACAAGGAGATCTCTGCCTAATTTGATTTCATTACCGCGCCCACAACTGCAAAGAATTGTGCACTGTGGAAAATATTTTCAAAACCCTTAAGATGTATTTAAATTAAATTGGAAAAATATTAATTTGGTAGGAAATGAAAAGAAATATGTAGGGACACATTCCACAAGATTAAATATTTCTTTACTTGAGATTCTTTATAGCCTGTGCCATGATTCAACATCTTTTTGATGAGCCTTATTTTACTTACAACAAGGACTTTATAATAATTATTTTATTAAGCATATAAAACTTTAATCTTCCTGAGATTATCTATCTTAAAACCCCTAAAAATCCTTTGATAACTTAAAAAGAATCCCTTTCGCTTTGGAGTGTATTCAAAGCAAATCCTTTCTGCCCATCGCCAGGGCGGAGCTGTGCCCGAGCTTAATGCGAAAATTAATCGAATCGGGATCGAAGCGCGGCTCGCAGGCTCCGGCAACGCCTACCAGCTGCAACAGCCAGCGACTTGCAGCAAGCAAACAGCAACTTGCAACAGTCGCAGCAGCAGCAGCATTCCCAAGCTGTTCCAACTACCGAAAGCGTTGAAAACACTTTGTCGGCTCACAGATGCGTTGATAATATGGTAAAATTGCCAATGATGCACGCCCACTGTTGCCATGTTGCCAGGCCGGTGCCGATGCGATGCCGATGCCGAGATGCTAAGATGCAGATACAAATGGCAGAGATATGCAGATGCATTTGTTTTCGGCCGCACGACTGTTTCCTGCCACATGGTAATTGCCACATCAAATAAGCTAGTCCCAAACCGATCTCATACTCCCGATTCAGTACAGGAGATTAACGATCGTTGGCGTAAAGCCACATCCTGGCCGAGGGAATCTCTTCTATCCCCAATCCCCGACAAGGCGGAGAAGATCAAATGGTGGTGGCGGCAATTGAAATTATTATTAACACGCGTTCCGTTTGCTGTCAAAATTTATGAGCTCAACTTGCAGCAATTGTTGCTGCTGCTGCTGTTGTCGATGATGAACGTTGCCACAGTTAATTGGTGCACTGAAGGAAATTATAGAACATTTTAAACAAAAGAAAAATCTATAAAAAATGATGATGATTTAGGTTCTTGTATGACAACAGAATGAGCTATTTATCGAATCTTAGAATGTGTCTTGTCAAGACTTTTAATACTTTCAATACTTGCATATTATCATTTAAAGTTTTCGAGTATTTTGTATAGTAACTCTTATATGAATACTATGTTTTCCAAGCCTCTAAAAGGCTTACTAGATTTTCTTACAGAGAGTTTTCTCTGGATTTCTCTCTCTGTCAAAGCTGCAAATTGCTTGTTCAACATAAACAAAACGGTTAGATCAAAGCAAAGCAGAACCTGGCTGCCGTATTCTCTGGGGCTCGGTAGACAGAGAATATATATCATATGAAGAAACCGAGGTGGGAAGAACCACACACAGAGATCGGATCAGAGCCATCAATGGGAAGCGAAGAATGTGCCCACATCGAAGCCACCCACACGATGAAGAGCTCAGAACTCACACCGCACAGCTCAGAGAACTCCAAAGAGTCTTCGGGGCTTATTAAATATTAATAAATTGCCATCGAATGACTCGGAGTTGGATTTCAAGGAGGATGGAGGTGATAAAGAGATCTTAACCGAAACCGAAACAATGGGATGTTTCCCAGGGCAGACACAATGTCAGCTCCGACTATGTTCAGGTATTCTATTGAATCGAGAAGCGGTGGACACGGACACAGGTTGTTCATCTTGGCCAATAAAAAAATATAAAAGTCTCTTGTCATTGCCGCTGTCAAAACTGTGATCACACCTTGCTGGCCCATTGTTGCCAAGCCGAGTGATTAATGCGATTTATATCGCCAGGACATCCCATAACCGATCCCAGGAAAAGACGTCAAGTGCGGAAAACAATGGAAATCTTGACAACAATGCCAGTTTCCCACTTGCAGAGGAAGCTGATGCCGGGCGCAAGGTGTGAAAGATCAACGAGGAGAGGGAGAAGGTTTCCCCCATCCGAAGAAGTCGCATCCCACGCACAAGGTGGTGATCTTATCGCCGGCACAGCTCCGAACTGTCTCCCAGGAACTGAGCAGGCTGACGCTGATTTGTCTGGCACTCTGGACTTGGGCTTGGGTTCGGGATTTGGATCTCTCCTTGGTCTCGGCTTCCTAGAAGCCGCCATCTCTCCATCTGCATTCCGTGTCCACGTTCGATGGCATGACACTGCGAAGTTTACCAGGAACCAATCATTGCCGAGCGAGCGCCTATTGCAATTAATCACAGGGCGGTGCAAAAGCTCCGCCTGATGGCCGCTAAGCACGCTCTTGCTCCTCTCGGATGCAGGCGGTGCAAATTGCTGTCACTGCACAGTGGGCGGGAGGGTTGTAAAATCTACACAAAAAATGGGATTCGGGAGTTTGTAATTACTAATATATATGTTAAATGGTCTCATATCTCCATAAGAATATCTTTTAAATTTATCTGTTAAATATCAAAGCAGTATTGATACACAGATATATTCTGACATATCTCAGAATTATAAGTAGTGATAAATTAATTTAAATAACTAAGGAAACTAGCTTCGGGGCGCAGAAGTTTATATACCCTGCAGTTTGTAATTTTTTTCAAAAATCAAATTTTATAAAACTCATAACTTAGTCAAAAATGCATTAATTTTAATTCGGAAAGCGTTCCTATGTTCGTTTTTATTAAGTTAATAAATCTGCATACTTAATTTAAAATTAAAAAAAATTAAAATTTTTTGCCAATTTTTGACAATTTTAACGATGTAACCCCTTAAAAAAAGTTGAAAAAATGGCAAAAATATGTTTTCTTTCCTTCATGGCTTGAAAGATTCGCCTGTTGATGCTGATCATGAATATATATGATTTATAGGGTCGCAAATGACTCCTTCACTGCGTTATAGGCTTCTGAGTCAATATTTATCTATCTTTTTACTTCACAGTTTTTTCAAAAAATCACAGTTTAAAAAACTCATAATGTATCAAAAAATGCTTTAATTTTAATTCGGAAAGCCGTCTAATGTTAGTTTTTATTAGGTTAATAAATCTGCATACTGCATTTAAAAACTAAAGCTTTAAATTTTGATGTGTGACGTGCCATAAATCTAATATTTACAAAAAGAAAACATTTTTTTAAGAATCGGAAACAAAAACATAATCAGTTGCTTTAATACTTCTTAAAAATGGAAAACTAGACCGTTGTAAGCACTTGTTCTTTGAGTGCTTTGGTACAAACATTAGATTTTGTTGGCACTGGAAGGATCTTCAGCCCATGGTCCTTCCAGGTGGATGCGGAGGACGCCGCCATCTTGGCAATGGCCACCAAGTCAGCGACAATTACGTTGGAACACACGCGTTGACATGCAGCACGCGATGCGGATATGAAAGCCATGCAATGTATGCACAAGTCTAACATATATATATACTCCTGGATCCAGTCAGCAAACCCTGGAACCCCCACCTGAAAAAATTAAAATCAACATCAACCTGTCAATGGCAAATTACATGGACTGGGTTGGTCCGACGATCCGATCGGGGCTTGGCCCATGCGACAAAAGATGCAATCAGCCGGGATCTGGTGAGCGGGCTCAAATAGCTCGACTTTATATATATTTTTTTGTTTTAAGGGAGAGGAAAAGGAGGGGCGGGCGTGTGGCCACGCCCACATTTGAGCAGGTGCACCCAGCAGCAATTAACTATGGCCAGGTTCGTGCGCGACATTTGCTTTTTGCGCCGCGGCTTGTTCTCTTTTTTTTCGAGTGGGCCCAAAGCAAAATGAAGCTCTAAACTTTAACAAATTCACGCAAGCAATTTTTCATTTCATGGTTTTATTCTCTGCTTTTTATGGCAATTATATTTGCTGGGATTACGTGCAGGGGTAAAAACAATGGCCTCCCACACACACCACACACACCATCAGGTGACAATTTTATTTTGCCGCTGGAGGTTGCCATGTAATTAGAGCGCAAACGGTTGCCATTTCGATAATTTTGGGTCTCAGTTTTGTTTTGTGTTTTGGGCAGGGACGTCGAAAGGATAGGATTTTTTGAGAAGGATTGAGTGGTAAATATTTATTACTTAATTTGATTTATCTTTTGGTGCTTAAATATATTTATATACATATTTATACATTTTTTGATTGATAGTTTAAGTCTACAAAAATGCCTAAACTGACTCTTTTTTATTTGACAATTAAGTCTCCTTTATAGAAATTTTAAATATAAAATAATCCTAATAAGTTAGTTAATTAAATTAAAATAATATATATAATTCCATAATAAATATTATGAACTGTTTTAGAACTTATATCCAAGCAGATCTTTTCAAAAAATGAGGCAGCTATTTTTAAACCCCCCTTTACCATAAGTTAAATTTTCAAAAACACCTAATTTCTCCCAAAACACCCCATTAATTCTCTAATCTCCGCCCATGACTTTGATTATTTACCAAGTTATATACATATAGTTGGTATCTGTATAGTTGACATGCAATGAGCACAATTGGAGGAGTGTAAATGTGCGATATGGGACGGCCATTACGATGGAAAAATATATGTATAGGAAACAATCATTTCCGAGGGTTACTAATCATCATTTGGCTTTATTGTCGCGTCGTCGTCTGGTTGCCGCTTTGTTGCTCCAGCTAATTGCCCGATTTTATTATATTTCTACCAATATATATAGATATACATGTGCACAACACGTGGATTAGTGGCGAAATTAGCCATTTCAAAAAGTAGATGTCCATGTTGATGTCTATTGTTGCCCAATTGCCAAGTGCCTATTGTGCTGAACCTTGTAAAATCAATTGGATAATGGATGTTGAAATATATGGTTGTCAAAGGAAAATTATACTTGAAAACTACCAGTTATTATTTGGTTAAATTTCGTTGTATATTTGATATATAATAGTAGCTAAACTATACAGGAAAACCTATACTAAATATGTATTTATTTCATTGAAAAAACTACAAAAACTATATCAAAGTATTTTATTTTCCAGACAACAAAGGTCTTGAGAAAAAGGTGGTAAGTCAGTAAACTCTTTAACTCCCTTAAGTCAAGTTGTTAGAAATTAAAACTACAAAGGAAAACTTTAAGAAAAGTCCTTTTACAAATCTAAGCCCGATTTGATCAGTTTGCTTAACAGTTGAACCACTCAATTTCTGTCCTACCAAGATGTCAAATTAGCATGAAAATTTGGCAGCTAGAAAGGACCCCATTGATGTCCTGTCCGATTTTCTCCGCTTAATCGAATCCGTGGATCCTTTTTGGGGTCGCGACAAGTGTCGCAAAAAGTGCGCGAGACATTTAGACAGCTGCCAGATCCAATTTCGCAGACCGCGGTCTCTAAACAAAAAGTTGGAACACTTTGCGGTCAAAATAATGTTTCCGCCGATGCTCTACCTAATGGCATCTAAAGGGACACCAGCTGTCCGTCTGTCCGCGGATGGGAAGCTAGGATCACGCCATTCTGGAGCTATGTTTAAGGGGATTTTCCTCCCCCTTTCCCGACTTGGCCTGACGTTTATATTTGCGGCAGTCAATGTGATTGATGTCTATGTCTCCAGCTCAAGCCCAGCTCTGGGCCATGTCCGTGTATTAAGTTGTAAAGTCATTTTGTGACAGCTTTATGAGCCAACATGTGACGCGTCCTGCCAAGGAACAAGGATGAGGCGGCTGAGCAGAGAGAGAAAATTAAGAAGCAAAAGGAATTAGGTACAGGAAATATTTTTATATAAATATTAAATGCATTATGTGGCTTTAACTAGAATATTATTTAAATAAAAGCGCTTTTTTAGGAGCACCTTAAGGGGTTAAAGAAGATTTGCGGAAGTGTGCTACTTTATTATCAGATTATTATCCTTTTAAAAATAAACAATATACAAATAGTTTCGTAATAATATATTTTATAGAAATGAATGATCATCACTTCTTATTTACATATACCTAAACAAGAAAAGAAAATCTATAAACAGCTTGAGACCAAATAAATAATTGCTTTATTGGCATAAAGGAGTGATAATAAATTTGTAAACTGTTTTAAGTATATGAGAAATTAGTTCTTAATCAATTTCTTATGCTCCTAATTATGCCACTTAAAGGTTCTCGGTTTTTTTCCCAGTGCCAACCCAGACCAGGGAATTGGTAGTTTTGGTGGCTTAATCATTTCCTTGGCAGCGACAACTATTTTGGGGCCAAAAACTAATTTGAAGTTGTTGGCTGTCCCCTCTGTCATCCCTAGCCCCCCCTCGACTCGCAATTTCATTTACGAATATGGCAGGCAAATGCAAATGTCGCTCTATGAACTCGTCCTGCCGTGATGTCCTGCCACCGCCTCGCCTATGCCACCATTCCGTTTGTTTGTCCTTTGTTTGCATTTCGTTATTGTCTACATAGCAGAAATCATTGTCATTTCCACACGCAAAAGTCATTTGGCACATGTGACACCCTTTTCTGGCTTAAATTGCTTTGCCTGATTTTTGTTTTTGCTTTTTTTTTCCAAGCTGCGATTTGTGGGCGGCTGAAGGGAAAAAGGGAAATCGACGTTGTCACAGCCGCTGCTATTCCGCAATCCTTTTGGAAATCCTTTCAAACCGTGCCAACATTTGCACATGCATTTGTAGTCAATATTACACGCTGCCAGAGATATTTGCCCAAATTAAGAGCCTCCTCTCCTGCGACAGTTTTCGTTATTGAACTGTTTGAGTTTTCTTATTTTTCCTGCTTTGTTTTTTCCTCCGCCTGACTCTCAATCAAAGTCTGGGAACCACTAACTGCTTTTTCTTAACGCTCCATTGGGTTTTTATTAAACCAGCTGAAGGGGTTTTTCATGCAGTTTTTCTCTGCGTAAATTGCGTAGAAATATTAGATTGTCAATTCGTAAATTGCCCAGAGTCAGGCCTAAGAAAGCGTGTCCATTTGGCAGGCAAAAATGCTAAGGATAAAGGCACTAAATCTTAAATAAAATTATTTATTTACTCGAAAAGATTCTAGAAAAAATATTAAAAAGATTTTAACAGCATTGCATTATTTTTTAACGTTTACTACCAATCTCTGGTTGACCATTGGACAAATTTTTGCAGCAAAAACTAAACGAAATAAAAAATTTATAAAACAAGAATGGAATAAAGTTTCTCAGGATAGAGAAACGTGGCGGCCATAAACCTAAACTTTGGCAATGCTTATCTTCACAGAAATTGTGGATATGCAAACAATTGTGGGGGACAGCAGAGTTTTCAGAAAACTTAATGTGATTTTCTATTTATGGGATTTTTTCCTCTCCCCACACATCGTCTAATCCAACATATGGACTTGCGTAAAACTTTTGCACCAAAAGATAGAAAAAAGTACAAAGGGGTTCCCCTGCCACCCGGCTGTTATGTAAATCCTGAAGAGATAAGGCGTTGGAATAGCACAATGACAGCCGCAGGAATTGACCAAATGGCCGGGATAGGGCCAAAAAACTTGAGCGGTTTAGGCCACATGTGGGATGAGGTGATATGCCGGGGCTACTACACGTAAAGTAATTTCATAAGTTTAGCAAATCACGAACCCAAGCCACAAACAACCAAAGTAGAGATCTCAAAACGGTGCACACAGGGTTGGAGTACAGGGGAGTATCTGTAAAATAAACAAGGATTTTTATAGAAGAATTAAATTTTGAGGTATTTATTTAAGAACAAAAAAGGTCTTATGAAGGCACATTTTTAAACCCTTGCAGGGTATTATAATTTCAGTCAAAAGCTTGAAACACCATGAATGAGTCGTTTCCGACCCTATAAATCATATATATTCTTGATCAGCATCAACAGGCGAATCTTTCTAGGTATGTAGGAAAGAACAACATTTTTTGCCATTTTTTTCAAAATTTTAAAAGGGGTTGTTACATCGTCAAAAATTGACAAAATGTTTAATATTTTAAAAAAGTAAATACAGTATGCAGATTTGTTAAACTAATCAAAATTAGCACAGAACAGCTTTCCGAATTGAAATTAATGCTTTTTTGGCTTAGTTATGGATTTTTAAACTTTGATTTGTCAAGAAAATTGTCATGTATAAATATCGATTAAAGAAATACGAATATTTTACGCTTAGTTATCAATTCGATCCTATAATTTAATTGGAAATTGCAAGGATACAAGATAACAAATTTAAATTGAAAAACTTATAGAAAATGCATTTCTTTTGTTATTATTTATAAAACCTAATTGTATGTAATACTATTATTTTAAATAGTTTTAAAGTTTCGATTGCCTTACAAAAATATTGTTTTCACTCACATTTCTTTGTCTAAAATTTATTTTAAAAGCTGTTAAAACTATAAAGGATAAATCCATTAAAAAAAGAAGCTCAATAGATTTTTTAATACATAGATACATAGAGTTCCCCTTACAGAATCCCTACTGTATGAAGAAAGTTCATCTTTTTGCGACCGCTTATTGGTCCAGACACGGGTCGCATATGTTATACGATGCTATATATGCGATATCCTTGTTCTTGTTATTGCTGCGGTGATTTAACATAAAAAGGTAAACAACAAATGGTCGAGGGCAATGGGGAAACTTTTGTTTTATTAGTTTTTCTTTTGTCCCGAGCTGTTTTATTATTAGAGAGCAGCAGCAGGACACAGCCGCCCACCGTTCGCCTGACTTGCAAGTTTTCTGCTGACCAATGTCGTAATGCCAAGGCAAAGGGAAGGTGGAGATGGACATGGAGATGGGTATGGGTTTGGGTATGGGTATGAGGGTGCTGCCTGTCATGCGTTCAATTTCGAAATGGTTTCGCATAATCTGCAGGACACCCAAGACCAAGACCAAGTCCGAGTCCAAGTCCGAGTCCGAGTCCGAAGTCCAAAGTCCTGGGCCATTTGTGCTCAAAACTGCGTACGAAATCCATTTCAAAATTAGTTTTTCCTTCATCTTTTCCTTTCTCGTTGATATCGTGTTGTGTTGTGTGGTATTTTATGACAAATTTACCTGATTTGATTACATTTGGTTTGGGTTTTTTTTTTGGGAACCCACAGCTTAGGCGCATTAGAGGACAGTTTTTTTTCTGATGTGGAAAATGGCGCAGAAATATTTATGCCAGGCAACAGCTTGAGTTAGTGGAAGGCTTAAGTGAGCTAGGGATTTGTGAAGGGGTGTGGGGGTATTATTTGTTATTTCGGTGAATAAATAAATTTAAATAAGCAGATAAATAAAGGTGAAACTGGTTAATATATAAACATAAATAGGCCACTAGTAAAGGTAGTGCGAATTTTTGAAAAATTATTCACAAATGTTCTTCAACAAATGCTCTGAAATAAATTTGTTTAATTATTTCAAAACTTAAGCAACCAATAAACCTGCTTCACAATACCCATTACAGTTCCTTATTTATTTAAAACTCCCTTTCGAATGTTGCATCTTAAATTCAACCAAAAACGACTTGCAAGTCCCCAGTAAAAGTTAACAAATTCACGCCAAGTCACCTGAATATCAGCAAGAGGGACCACCCCAGTCGATTGACACCGCTAACAGTGATCACTGTACAGTGAACGACGTCGAAAACAAGCTGCCATATACAGCGATCGTAAGCGTCTTCAATCCAGACTTGGTCGGGGCATTCATATATCAGTTTCAATTCCATTCGTCATGGCTGCTTAATGAGTCCCGGGAGTTGAGTGAACGACGAGCCATAAAAGCGAATATATATCCTATAAAATAAGTGTGCACAGTGAAATGATTTTTATGAAATTAATCAATTAAAATTAATGGCATTTTTTAAACAATTATAATGTAATAATTAAACAGCTGGGGTTTAAATTGCACATTTTGTTGGTATTATTAATATTTTGTATTAAGTGTTTATGAAATTGTTCTTACAATTTATATTTTTTAATTACTTATTTATGCTATATATGCCATTATTTTATTTGTATTTAATTTAAGTGATAATTAGTTTAAACTGAAAATATTATTTCAGGAATACTAGATCCTATTTGACAAATATTAGTATTTTGAAGTCTAAAAACTTATTATATTTATTTTATAGTTACATTAATGAATCTTTATTGTGTCTTATATTTTGTTTGTATTTTTTTCTCCTACATTTGTTTTTATAAAATACTTCTTACATTTTTTTCATATAAATTTCTCTGAATTTTCTCTGCATTTGCCATGCTGGCGATCTTTATAATCTTTTTTTAATCATTTCATTTTTGGCCTTTGTTAGCAGTTGGCAGTTTGGCAGTTGGAAGCTGACGCTGCGTTGATTGACGTCTCGCATTTAAAATGTTATTTTTTTCTCCCTTTTTTCTGCATATTTTATATGGTGTTGGTTTTGGTTTTGGATTGGTTTCTTGGTTTTATTTTTCTCTGGTAACTTACTGCCAACAGTTGGTGGCTTGGTGGTGATCGTGGCTCGGGGCGTAGCATATTAGTCAAGATCTTCTCTCCACTCTTCACGCCTAGTGGCCCGATCTTATGCCCGATTCCGTTCCCGTTCCCGATCTCGATCTGGGGATCTGGATCCCTCATCTGCTGCTACCGCCTGACATTTAATTCTCGCTTAATCACTGTCCAGCCAACGGTATTCCCGAATGCTTCCTGCTGGCCTGCCTGCCTGCCTGCCTGCCCTCGACATGTGCCGCATAAGTTGACAGGATCGGGATCAGGACTTATTAATAACGAGCCCCCCAAGCCTGTCAAATGGAATTTTCATGCCTGCAGTCCAGGAATTCGTATCTGAAATTGAAAAGAAAGGAATTTCCGAATGAAACTCGGGGGGAATCCAAAAAAAGAAATGCTCTCACCGGTCATTTTGACAAATTAGCCTCATTTGTTGGCAAGTCGCGGTCAAAATAAAACCAGGCAAGGACAATGCGATAAAGATCACTTAGTGCCGAGATCGTGGGTGAGCTCAAGCTGAAAATAATAGGGAATCATAAGGGAGGCGGGACTACAAAGGTCGATTCAATTTAATTCAGAAAGTGGCAGCTTCTGTTTAATACAAGGGGTTGTATCTATGTATCTATGGGTTAAGGGTTCTTTGAAAAGGAAGTTTTATAAGGATTGTATATTTTTCTAATATTTTTAAAATAAATATAAATATAAGATTAACGAGGAAGGAAAATAATTTCGAGAGGCAGAAGATTATATACCCTTTCAGTTTGTAGTTTAGTTATAGGAAATCGATCGGAAATCGATCATGACTAAGCAGAAAATTCATTCTTTGCATTCTTTGAATTCTTTGAATGAATTAAATATTTTGTACAAACAGTTGGCTTTAGTCAAATCACATTTTTATAATATTTTAAGCCTTGGAAAATGTTACTTCGAAATTCGAAATTTCCCTTATTGAAACCAACTCTCTCTGGGAGCCACCTACTTTGATATTTGTCTGCATAATTCGAATCTGAATGGAGGGGGTTTTCACCATTACTGGTAACCATTATCCCAATAGATCGTGCCAAAAATAAAAAGGAGGACGGACAGTCCATTGTCCAGCTGTGATAAATGAATGTGGCACGCTGGTCATGAGTCTGGGACACTTTGTTTACTCTCGAGTGTCGAGGATCCGAAAAACCACACAAACAGATCACAACAACAGAGAGATTTTCAGCTTTTCAACTGGGAAAAACTGCCAACCGATGGGAGTGAGTTTTTGCCAGTTTAACACCTTTTGGCCTTCATCATTCTCTTTTGGCAAGCTGTGTAAATAGAGAACAAAAAGCCGCAAACAAGTTTCCCGTGAATTCGGGCCTCCCCAATGAATGCCCTCTTCTATTTGCACTAATGAGCAAATGCAATAAAATGGCCCAAACACACACCCTGCCAGCAATTGTGTTTCAAAGTCAATTGTTGCCCAACCTCAGAGACGATCCTTCCCTGAAAGGGGAGTGACAGATCTCGGAGCGATCGCCAGGATCCTGTGTTTGGGAAAAATGACTGTTTATGTTCTCGCTTGGCCTGTGAAGTTGCCCATAAATTACCCACCGAGAATGGGAGCAGACTATATAGATCCCCCTGTCACGGCAGCTGTGGCCTCATCTCGGCCTTAATTAGTTGGGTATTTTATTGTTTTGACACAGCCTCAGTGTCGCTGTCGGTGTCGGTATCCTCGCCGCCTTTCAATAAGTCAGTCTCCTTGGCCGCCCTGGCCATTCGCGTGCAATCAAAGTCGAGTGCTTTTCCAGGCCCGCCTCTGCCTCTGCCACAGCCTGTGCCTGTTCATGCGTTGACTTTTGCCTATAGTTATGGCTCGCACATTACACTGATTAGTGTGCCGACCGCTATAATTACCGACGACAACAACTATAAGCACGACGACGTCCATGGGATCTCGACAACTCCAACCGGAATATATATAAAGTTTAAACTTTTGCATCTAGGGAGTTGCAGATACTCTTTGGGAAATAGTTTAAAAAATAGTTTGAAGAAAGCAGTTTTACTAGAAACATTTTATAGTATTAGAAATAATACAACATAATATTTATATAAACAAAAGGTGGGTTTCATTTATTAAAAGAAATCTGCTGAAAGATGACCTAAAACTGTTTTAGATGAAGCTAAAAACAAGCTAAGTTTTTTAAAGTCTTTATTAAATAATACTTTACAATACTGTTTAAAATTTTACAATATATTTTTTTTTATGCAAATGCTTTTAGTATTTATTATTATATATATTATTATATATATTAGTTACAGAATATTATTTCGGTTACAGTTTATGTTCTGGGATATTAAACAATTTGTAAAGCATTTGTATCCACACTGAGTATCTGTAATGTTTCCTTGACAACCAATAGAATTGTATACTTTTAGATTATATTATATTTTTAAATACTTAACCAAATATTAACCAGTTCAATGTATAAGCTAATATACACAACTGAAATCCTGTTTGGCCTACGAAAATTGCCTAGCGGTGAGCTGCAGACAAATTTACAGCGCAATCAAAGTGCAAAAAAAAAAGAAACCTGTGCAGTGTTCGACGTTCAACGTTCGTGGTTGGCTTTGCGGGGAGTTTTTAAGATTAAACACATTTTGCATTTAATTTGCCATAATTATGGCAGTCGCTGGCGGGACAGGGGCAGCAGCCCGTTGATGGCGCCAAATTAAGTTGTAAATGAAGTTTTTGGCGTCGGTTCGCTTGCACCACCACCAGGCAGCAGGCAGGAGGCGTCAAAAAGTGTGGTTGGTTCTCCTCCATCCTCCACCGGTGGCCACATTTTCCTCATGCTCAACTCACAAAATTCTAAGCTGTGAAATGCCGCCATTGGGACTGAACAATTTTCGGTTATTAATTCGACTTTGTTGGCGTTCGTGTGAGTTATTTTCGGTCGGTTCGAAATTAATGTTGCTCAATTAATTTGCGCCACTAAACGTTTCTCAGTCTTGAGTTTTTTCCTTCAAGAGTATTTAATTTATGTGCGGTTTGTGGTGTTCACTGACCAGCATGCAAGTTGCCATACACATCTGCTGGGGGTTTCTCCTATTTTGACAGCTTATTTCGGTCACGGATCTCCGAGATAGTCTCTGCGGAGACAAAGCTGTTTTTGATAGGTGTGTAAATGTGCCAGAGGAAATATGCAGAGTCCAAGGGAATCGGAGATTATTTATTGGTCTTGATATAGGCACTCAATCATTTGTGCTTAGCTTAGCTTGATGTAGGCTAATAAATTTAAATAAGCTGGCTAACAGGTCCTTGAATTTGAATGTTAAATATTTTTAATAAATTCTTGGGGCTTTTCAGTACTTTTGCAGTACATTTTAATAGCATAATTCCCTTTTTTTGACCTCCCCCAGAGCTGAGTTTCTTAAAAATATTTTTCTTTAGCAAATTCTGGTCGAAATAATGACATAATTTCGATGCAAAAAGTCTGTATCCGCCTCTTCGGTTAATTTCAGCACTTTGACTCTTTATTATGCGCCGATAATTACCCATGGATATCCATTTCAGAGCGGCGTCAGTCGTGTGTGAATGCAATTGTGAACTGCAGTTGCAATTGCAAATGTGAAATGCATTTTTCAACACTCGCAGCGGTGAAGAAGAAAACTTCCTCTGCTGCTCGGATAGAGAAAACCTGTTAATTATCAACAATTTTGCCAGCCTGCTGCGTGTCTGTAATTAGTTGGATTTCCATTGAAAAGCTGCGGCAATTAAAAAATAAACACACAAAGGCAATGGCACACACGCATTGCCAACTGCAAAGTGTTGCCAACTTAGCGTACAAAATTATGGCCAAGCGGATGATACCTGTACGGTATGCACCATAGTATAATATACTGCATAATTCAAGGAAGTTGCCACATGTCAGCCGTGTCGAAAGGCCCAGCAATTAAGCCTCAAAATTGCATTGCAAATCTGCATTAATTACCGAGTGTCATAAAGACTATGCAAAGAGAGCTGTGCTTATGGGGGACTGTGAGAAGTTAGGTCACTTTAAAGGCAGTTATTACACAAGGTCTTACAGAATACATTACTATAGCTAAAGGTGTTGTGTCCTAAGAATGTCTAAGGAGAGTTCAAAAGAAGTGAGATGTTATATGCAGCTATGACACGGTGTTAAATTTTTCGTTGATTATGTTTAAGCTTTCAAGGTGCTGATAAAAACTCTAATTAATGGAATTTTTGAAGCAATGTCATACCTGTAGAAGCAGTTGATAAATCTCTGCCTTATACTTATCCCTGATATCTCTTCTTTGACCAACTTGTATTCTATATCATCTTGACTAGTATCTCTGGCTATGTATCTCATGCTCTTTCGCACACATCTTTACGCATAAACACATTGCGATTCCTTTCGCAGCAAATTGAACTGGGAAGACCTTAGGTTGAAAGCCCCGCCCACAAAAAAATCCACCCACTTGCCACTTAAGCGCTGCATGCAAAGCAATTTAGCCGGAGCAGCTGCGTCCTTCCAGCGCCACGTTCCACATTCATATCGAAACAAATCCCTGGCCAGGAGTGGAGTGAGGTGGAAACTCCAGAAACTTTACAGAAAAAAAAGAAAAACAACTTATTCAGTGCACCAAAAGAAAACTTATTAATTTATCTACGTTTTATATTGATATTTGTCAGCGATTAAGCAAGATTTTGTATATTTTGATGATGATATATTTTATTTGGATTATTTTTGGCACATTTATAAACTAGATACATCAAAATCAAAGTTATATTTTTAATACTGAAAGTTTATTATTTATTAAAATATATTTTTAAAAGGTTGAGTTAATTGGAAAGCATTTAACAAATTGTTTACTATGTTAAAGGGTTGATTAGGTTGATTGACATTCATTATTTGATAAATAATAATTACTTCATATATTTGGAAAACAATTAATAAGAGCTTCCTACTAATTATTTTGAATTTTGTATTGGAAATTAAGTAATATTTTCGACCTGTGTATAAATGAAAAGCAGTGGAAAAGCAAAAAAAAAAAAATACAAATAATACAGTTCGCTTGTCAGTTTAGCAGCCATTTTGCGGTTCCACGGCACAGTTCTTCCACCTGCCCCGCCCGTTGCCTGTCATTTTCCTGCCATTTTCCGCCCACCCGAAGTTCGACGAATGCTTTGCATTTCCTCCCTTTTTCGCTGTATTTTTCCTGGCCTCTGTTTTTTTTTTCCTGTTCTTAGCCTGGCACATCTTTTGGTGCTTATCCGCAATTTCTTTCCGCTTCGTACTCACCTTGCATCGCCAGACATAAACTTTTTTATGGCACCCACTGTTGTTGTCTTTGATAAATCTGCCTCAATTTGCCCATATCGAGGCAAGGGGGCGTGGCTGGCCTATGGCTTTATTTGCCTCAGCCCAAAACCCTGGGCTCACCTCAGGCCCCACTTCATGAAAGACAAGTTTTATGTCAATTTTTTCTGCTTACTTAGTGGGCGGCTTGCTTAAGCCTGATTTAGCCCTCATTACACAACGAGGGGGGCGGTGGCAATGGAGGCAGGATTGGCTTTATTACAGTTTAATTAAATTTACCCTGGCCGGAATTTGTCCTGCTCCTGCCGCTTCTGCCGCTGTTGCTGCGTCTTTAGCCAAACGACTCAATTACGCAGTTAATCGTAAAAAAATCCTTGCACTGATTTGTTGCAGCTGAAACCGAAGCAAAGGACCATGGGTTGAGGGTTGAGGTTGGATGCGAATGCGGAAACCCTCCTCCGCCTCCTGAGGACGCATGTTTGGGCCATAAAACGGCGGTACTCTTGCCGGCTATTATTGCTCTTGGGCAGGATGGGGTGCTGCTCCGTTATCCTGCCATCCTGCGTGGCCTCAGGTGCGCTCACTGGCGAGTTGATCCATTTATGGCCATCGTTTGGCCTTTTTTCTACGATTTTCCTGGCATTTTCTTTTTTTTTTCTCATATTTTCTTCATCCAGAGGAACTTTTTTTATACTCGAATTGGAGGGTGAACATTTGGTATGCCGGGATTTAAGGTGGTTTGTCTTGCTTTGGGGTTATTTTTAGTGTATGTATAGTTTAAAAAATATTTTTTATAGATTTTATTACATTTTAAATGAGCCCAAAGGAAAGTCAATTTTATTAAAAATAATTTAAAGCTCAGAATATGGTTTTGATGATGTTAATTGTTCCCTAAAAGGAATCACTTGCGTTGGCATATAGTCTCTATTAATTATTAATATTTAAAATATAATAACAAGCATTCTATAAAGAAATTAGCAATACTCACTTTTAATTATTTCATACAATAACACTAGACTTTTCACTGCCACTTTCCTTAAGAATGCCTACGCAGTATCAAATATTCGAGCCATTCCCCAGAAGGTCCTTCCTTTTGTACATCATTTAAGGGATATGCGGCTAAGACGCTACATGACCACAATGAATGGAGCTCCCTCGACTGCGTTCGTCCGTATTAATTTCTGGGCGAGATTTACGAGCGAATCTGGTGGAAAATGCAGGCAGGCGAACCCTTTGTTAATCAAAAGGACACACGTGGCCAAATGGCTCTCGCCTTGATTACACTCACGGCTGGGGCAATTAAGAGTGTCAGGATCTCTGAAAGCGTATCCACCATAAACCCGAACGGACAGCCCCTCTCGAACAGGCTGGGGCACGTTCCGGCAAAGAAATGGCAATCCAATCCAATCCAATCTCTTGAGGGGCTCAAGGATCCCCCCACACCCAGGAAAAGCCAGCTAATGCCCGGGGAAATTGTTTACCTTTCGGCTGAGGCCAATAAAGAACCACTAAGCCTTTTTAATTTGCCTATGCAAATGCCGAGTTGTTTACTTTTTGACACATGCGCGACTGTCATAATTTAGCCCGGCATTTGGCTTCCTTCCGCCTTTGTTGTCCTTGTTTGAATATGCAAATTAGGAGGCCTGACACTGGTAATCCTTGCTAGCTGCGGCAATTATGAAGCCAGGCAAACAAACCAAACGGTGTGCAAATGTGACAGACGTTCACCGGAATTGGAAAATGGAATGGAAATATCAGCAGGCAAGCCCAGAAAAGGGGTGCAGACGGGTGTAATTTATGGGAAAAGCGGTAAACGATCGACATTTCAGCTTTGAATCTAGTTTAGAAATTAAAAATTGAAGTATATACATAACATATACATATATTATAAAAGGTTATTTTTAAGTCACTGGATTAGTATTGCTCTAATATCCATTTGTATAATTAATTACAGTATATTATATACATTTGTTGTACATATAGATATTAGTCACTTAAACTCCGTACTGCGCCACAACAAGATTTGGCCGAGTTACCATTCTATCGAAATTTAAAAAGAAGTTTAAATTATCAAGGTAAATTTTAGGTAAAAGATATTACCAATTTCAATGTATAAGTAACATCAGGAGTTCTTGTTCTATTAGGAAGAAGGCCAACGATCATCCCTGTACTCGCTCAGATTAAGCACGCCTATTACCTGGACAACTGTAGGATAGTGGATATGACATTTTCTTTAGATATTACAGAAATTGGAGGATACTTACCCAGAGGGAAGATTAAATAGAAATACATTATAGGCGCTGGGTAGCTCAGTATTTTTCCAAGTCTAAACATCTTGCGATTGTCCTGATTGGAAAAAATGAATAGAAAATATGTTAATATATTAATTGACGATTATCAATCACTAGTTCACTAGATTACACCTAATCCTTGGCTCGAAATAGCTCTTTAGCCTTTCAGAATTCGGTGGCTTACCTGGCTCATGCCTAGAAGCAATAGAATTCCAGCGGCGATACTGGCTACGGCAACCAATGCGCCGAAAATGAACTGAATTATCAAAAGTATGGGCTCATCGAAATAGTTTGGCTCTGCACCGCGCAGTATAGCTGCAAGTATTATCACATTAACTCCCAAACAAACAGCTCCAAAACCTATACACCAAAATGAAAAGCATCGGGCGCAAGACTCGGGGTCATCTACACACATGCTTCTAACGATATATATTTATACATATGTAGGTGTGTTTCCGTGTTATTTAAGTTTCGAGTTATTTGGTTTATATTTCAAAAACTCCTGGATCGGTTCAGATTGAACCGAAGAAAGTCCTATTTAAAAGTCTAAATATAATGCTGAGTTGATACCAATTCTTGGATTATATTCACACCCCCTTAAGGGACTTGAGCCAATTAAAATAAATAACATTAGGACGGAAAGTTAAATATCTAAAGCACTTCATTGCTGCCTTGGCTGCCCGCCCTGCGAATCGATATGGTTTCTTAAACCGATTCAGCTGGTCCCCGGTACCGGTTCAGCCCACTTGGCTATTTCACACCTTATTTATTGACCATTTATTTGAGCCCGGCTCGCATTTCGTGCGCTTTCGGCATTTATGTCAAGCGGCCAGAAAAGGCCTGCAGCCGGGACTTCAGATGCTGCATCCTTGATAAGTTCAGTTCTCCAAAACGGGGGGCTGGCCACACTGGCCCACGGTCGGGTCCTCCCGCCCAGTCCTGTCCCGTTCCAGCCAAGTTCCGGGGAGTTTGGCAAGCCCGAAAACGGGCGGCAACCTGGCCGCACTCGCAAAGCGTTAATGTGAATTATTAATAAGACAAAAGGCAGCGGCAAAAGGCGGCCTCCTTTGATGCTATGTGCTGGGTAAAAGAAAAAAATATTAACACTGAAAATAATATATATGCAGTCTAATTTTTAGAATTCCTATAATCTATAGGTTAATAACTTTAATGTAAGATTTTTAAAAATAATGTATTTCTCAACTATCAATCAATTTAAGCATACTAAATATTTTTAAATATTTTGCATGGCCTCCAGAAATTTTTAAATATTTATTTTGTATAACTAAAATACTAGGAAATTACTAATTTAAAACTTAATGAACCCTTGAGTTGTTATATCTTCGGAAAGCTTAAAAGGTAGTCTAATGAAATCTATAGTTATTTTATTGTGTAGGGGCTTAAATACCTTTTCGATAGTTTTTCTTCAAATAATTTTGACTAATTTAATTTATATAAAATAATATGAATAGTTAATTTAATTCGGAGCTGTTCATATGGTCTTTTTTCTCCGTGTTGCCATAGTTCGATGGCAACTTCAGCTGCATCCCGACTTCAAAACCGGCGGCCTAATCAAGATGGCGTTTGGCTCTTTGGCGCGAAGCGAACTAATCAGGCGGTGAGATTTAAAAATTAACGTGGCTCAAAGCGAAGAGCAGAGCCAAGCCAGAGTCTCGCCAGTGCCTAGTACCGTCAATATACCTGTATATATTGTGCAGCTTGGGATGCCTCCAATGGCTTGGCGGAGGAAGGCTCGACTTTGGCATTGCAGTGAAAGTGTGTTCGGGGGATTTGCTTTGGTTTTTTGTTGTATTTCGTATTTTGGGGCCCCGTTGATTTAGGCGCATTGCCGATAAGCAACAGCGAACACATTAAAAATGCATAAATCAATGCGATAAACATGATTTGCCGCATGTTTTATTGACTATTGTTGCTGCTTTTACCCCCCGAGACTTTGGATTTTTCCTTGACTTGAATTGCATTTGCGGCTTTCTTGGCCTGGTCTTGGCGGCTCTTATTTGCTGGCACGATTGTGGCCCACGGGGTTATGCCATATAATTTGTGATCTGGGGCTGCTTTTGTATCTTTAAGCTCAGCCAGTATCGCTGGCTAATTAACATTGAAAATTGGGTATCTTTAACTTCAAGTCCTTGGGGCGTTTTTCAGCTACCATTCCCCTGGCTAGTCGCTGATTCAGTTGCTGAAATGATATAAACAATATGCCGAGCTATGTACGACGCACATGCCCGACATAAAGGAAAGCCACTTGATGATGCTCGAGTGTCTGTATGAAAAGCACTCGAAAGATTTTTCCGCGACTGGCGCGCAAATAAATTGAAAACTCGTTAAAAATCCATAATGCTTGAGGCGGCACTCGGGAAATGCGACTGCAGGCAGCACCAGCAGCAGCAGCACACACAGGGGAAAATGATTTTCATTTTCGTATTTTCTCCTTGAATTGAATTGAACTCCGATTCCAGGTCCCCCTGTTTTTCTTTCCGCTGCCACTGCTGCGGGACCATAAATCTGGCAAGTGGCTTTTCCTTGTGCACTTGCTTAATTAATAATTTTATGGCCTTTTAATGGCCGGCCTAGCCAACAACAGGGAATTAATCAACGGCGTGATCCATTGCGCCGGGCGAATGGACCCACTCTGGGTCCACCACCAACCGCCAGGCAGCGATCCGATCCATTGATCTTGTGCGCCACCTCCTGGCCCTGCTCCCAGTGCCAGTCCCACTCCCACTCCCACTCGTGGAGCAGCCAAAAGTTGGCCATTCTAGGCGCGTTTATCAGCGATAAATCTCTTTGTGTTTGCGCCGGCGCAAGTGAATTGAATTGAATTAAATTTTAATTAATTTTATCTGCACTTTGTGGCAAAACACGCAGCCTCCCCGATCGCTTTCCGTCCGTTCGTTGTAATTGTGGAAAATTGAAAATTACCCACCCAGCCGCCGCCCCCTAAGTATATGCCCCCGCATTCCGCCATTCGCTTTGATCTCCTTTATTTCTGGTTTTCCAGCTCCCAAGAGACCGGCCAATGGAATTTCTTTAAGCAAATCGACGCCATGCTTAAGCATTTTGACAGTAAATTTCAAAAGAAATTGATAATATTCATTATGCCATCTGCGATTCCGCTGTTTACTTCTTTGTTGGATTTTTTTTCTCTCTACCCCAGAACAATTTGCGTAAAATTTTTATGGCTTAAGATGTTACGATGAATTCCTCTCTGGCTGCTTATTTTTCATTTTTTATTTTCTGGAAAAAAGGAAAGCATTTCTTTTAGCGGATTTTGAGTCATTTTTGGATTGCGTCAAAGGTTGTCGAAGGAAAATTATAGTCGAGAGGGATCGATTTGTAATTGCCAAATTATTAATGGCCAAAGGCGGCTGAATTTGTTTTTATTTGAAATAAAACAAATAAGGCAATCAAATAAAATTAAAATTAAAATAAAATAATTCATAAGCTAACCTGATGACCTCGATGATAGAAATGGAATGAATAGAATAAAATTTTTACCCAATCTATTAAAATATTTGCTGAAACAAATTCAGTTTTATTGTAATAGCATCTATCATCTGTGACCTGCTTTTAGCCCATTTCTTCTTACCAAATTCCAAAAATGTACCTCACCGTTTTGGCTTTCAACATGCTCACACTTTTGGACCTTTTTGCCTTCGAATGCCCATTTGAGCGTCGCGTCGGCCTGGCCAATTGCTTTCTAAGCCAATTCAAATGTCATTTAAATGTCAAAAGTGTTCGATTCGTTAACAATGGAAATACATTTGCGTGGAGGCATTTTCGGTAATCAGAAATCCGAAATCGGCTTTCAGCTTTTAATCGTTGAACCGCCGACGAGCCGCTGAATGTTGAAACAAATTTGCGCTCAAATTGTCAATATGACGGAGGCCTCGATACGTAAATCGAAATGAATATGAAAAGCGCCGCTAATTGTCAAAAATTGTTGGACATTTTATGGGTAAGGGAAGGGGATAGGGGGTTGCGTGTGTGTCTCTGTGGATTTATCTGCCATTCTTTTCAATTGGCCAAATGTGTGGTCCGCTTGGCTAAACGCTCTCGCTTTGATTTCCAACAAAAAGTTGTACTTTGTTGGCCGGGAATATTGCGTGACAGTTTGTTGAATAATTTACGAATCCATTGGCCCCTGAATAAAGGCTCCTAAAAGGTTATTTTTGTTTTTTCACGCGCACCTAAACACACGCAACAATTTCGGCCATCTAATTGTGCGCATAACTGTGCTCGGTAGCTACCTTTTTTTTTTTGGGGAAAACTATTTCCATAAATGTGGAAATAATTAAACATGGGACGACAAACTTTTCACATGAAGGGAAATTCGTTTTTTTTTCGACCTGCAATTAGTTGGTTTAAATGCCGCATAAAAGCCAGGCCCCAGAGAGCTTGTCAATTACGCGTAAAATGTCCCATCGTCCATTGTCAGCCCCGGAGGCATCATCAAGCGATCTCCGCGTATCTCAGATCCCAGCCTATTGCGCATGCGCAGCTTGGTTGGATAATTTGGCCAAAAGAAAGACACTGAATCTGATATGAGCGTATTTATTTTTTTTCGTTTTTGTTTATATTTATATTGTATGTGCGCATAATAATTTTAATGAACGGTTCCGTCTGCCGCGGCGATTGTAATCGCGCTTAATAATATTTACAGTGGTAACCTACCCGAGCGATGATGGCGCAAGGTGTCGCCTTCGATATGCGACCTGACCAGGCACTGAGAGAAAATAATCACGAGCTTTGAACTAGAATTTATAGAGAATTTCTATGATATTTAATTTCAAAGATTTTATAAATGATTTTATTCGTATTTCCTCTTATAATATACGCAAGTATCATTTACATCTTTGGGATTTTATATATGAAAAGATAACTGCCTATTTATTGAGATACCTTGAGATTGTTTTTGGTATTAACATCTTTTGATGTTAAATTTATTATTATCTTTTGGTGTTTTCAAAATATTGGAAAATACTGCAACTTAGATTCAGGAAGACTTTGGGGTTTTTTGTTATCGTAAAACCCTTTCTCTATATCAAAATTCTGTAACTGAAGTGTTCACAATTTTTGTTAAAACCTTACCATATTTTTTATCAGTGCAGCCTTACCGTTCAATTTCCTTGCAAGCCGAAAATTATAGCATAGATAGAGCCACACACCGCATTCCTCATGGCTACCTGAAATAATTGCCGGGGCCAGAGCAGCTGCCTCAAAGGCGGCCGCAACGGCGTTGTCCAGCGGAAAAGGAAGGAAGGATGCACCACTCCACTCCACTTCACTCCTCTCCAAAAAGTGGGGCGTTCTGCGGTGGCACACAAAAGAAATAATTTGGCGTTGATTGCCATGTACACGGCCATGTGGTCAACACCCAAATTTGACACCAAACGTCTCCGCGGCCCGATAAATTGTGAATGATAAGGTCTCAGCCGGGATAAAAAAGGGGCAACTGAGTAACCAAAAAGTGTATATACATATATTACCCCTTACACAATTGGAAATAACCGAAATGCTGGACATAATTCCGTCGAAAGGGTGATGAAGTGTTTCTTAATAAATGCAGATTACTTGAATTAGCTGCATGTGATATTTATGAATAAAATGATAAGGTTTTTTAGGGGGGAATTCGAAGGAAAGGTTTTAGGTGGATTGAGATGGGGGATATTGAGTTTATAAGTGGCCAAATGTGTTGAAAGTCATGTACAAGTAAGTCATGGGGAAGTAGGTTTTAAAAATATACGTTTTGTAGCTAACAACCAAAGCAATAATATTTGAGTAAATAAATATAGCCTCTCTATTATATTTTTAATTTCAAAATATTCTTGCATTATTCCTTTAATCAGAAACCTTTGCAAAAATCATTCTTTTATACATTATATTCTTTCGTCCTCTAAAAACAAACCCCTACACTTGCTCCTAATTCCCACAACTCCCTTTGGCCACTTTGCTATTTGTTTTCATTCACAAGGATTTCACCTGGGGGACACTGGGAATCCTTTCCCTAACCGCAAAGGATAATAAAGATTCCGAGTTAAAAGCGGCGCGCGCACAGTAGCCATTGGGTACCGTTAGTGGACGGCCTGAACGAACCGTTATTTCCGATAATTTAGCGGCTAAATTCAAACGGGATTCGAACAGGACTCAAAATGGTCAACAGGGGGGCGGTAAGGAGCACACACACTCGCACAGGATGAAGCTGAGTTTGCGGCGAATCTCCAGACAATGAGGCCCTAAGCGAAGTCATTAATAAGCAACCAGAGCCACAAGTAAATATCCTTTAAGGATGTGCCATGTGTGCGGGGTTACAGCAGCGGTGGAGATTATAAAACGAGTGAGATTTTTAAGTAAAATAATACATTTTATAAGTTATGGGAAGGTTATGTTATTTAGGTTTTTTGATTAATGAAAGCAACTTTTTAAATTGTTTATTTACATAAAATATGATTACGGAACATTTTCTTTTCTCTAATTTTTTGACTGATAAATGATGTTTATTATTTCATTTATAAATCATAAATAATATTAAGGCCTGCTTTAAGGTCTATGCCTTTGCTTAAATTTGTTTTCCGATCTTCAGTTCTACTTTTTTGACCGCATCTGTAAGGTTGAAACACCAGAGGGCACAATAAACAAGCCATACTTATGGCTAGCCATATTTATGCACATATTTCTGGGCATAAAAACTGCCACTTTGCTTTTCGATTCTCCATTCTGTTCTCGATTTTCGGATTGTTTTCTGTTGTCCTCCGGCCCCTTTGTCCTTCGAATGTTTGTGTTTTGCCTTGTGTCCTGTCACTTTGGACAACAACGGGAGACAAAGCGGCGTCGTTTTGTTTTGCACACAGCACAGACAGTGCCTGCAAAAAAGATTTCGATACGAGAACGGCGCCCAGCGGGGAATCCCGGTTGAGAATTCTGACCACATGTTGACAATACCGCTCTCTCCCTATCTCCCTTGGACAGGTGTGAAGAGATCGGCAGCATGTGGGTGCAGCAGCAACTGTCCCCGCATTAATTTTAAATATTATTTTGGCAGATCTGACATTTAAAAAATGAAATTTGCAACGCTTTGTTTGCCAACGCAGCGAGCCTTTTGACAAATTGTTTCCGTTTTTCGCTGCGTCATTTGCGGAATATTAATTATGGAGACAATACAATTATAAGGAAATCCATGGAGATGATTCCCACGATCACTTGTTGTTAATATAACATGATATTTAAACAAATTACAATTGTATTTACTATCTTTCTTCAGAAAATCTAAAAAAGAAAGCTAGTTAAAAATCACAAATCTATAAAAATCTTGCTCATCTCAGTAGACCTGTGTTTTTGCAGAAATTCCCTTAGTAGGCCTAGATCGAATACTTCATTCACTTGTCTGTAGACTCGTATTCATTTTCCTCAGTATTATTTAACGAGTCAAAAAGGCAACGTATAACTTTCTTTATTGTTTTGGAAATTTTTCTAATCACTATTTTTTCTGACCAATACTTTAAATTTTTCGAAAAAAAGAACATTCCTTGCGATGGAATTGGTACAGCGTAATTCAACAACTTCAAACGAGCGAGGGGACGGTTGTATGAACATCCAAATTTTACCACGTTTAGCATCAGCTCCAGATCAAGCACGGACTGAAGGCACAGCATTGGCAACCTTGAATACTGGCGGACATTTCCTAACAAGTAGGATTCCCATAAGGAAATATTATCTTCCACAACCCTTGAGATATATTCCAGCGAAATTCATTTATCCTGGCAACAAGAATTTCCCAGGACCTCGTCCAGTGGACAAAACCACGCAAACCGAAGAGACAGAATTGATTACAAGACCTATTCCAGAACATAATGTCGAAAGTGTTCCGTCGCCAATGCCAGAGGATATGACAGAAATTGAAGTTAAGAAGCGGCAGCTCTTGACTAGTGAACAGATTGGGTTCTTCCTGGGAAAACTGTTAATGATGTTTATTCGTTCTTTCAAAAACTTCATGGCCGCCCTGCCGATATTGATTATAATCCTTGTCATTTGGGCATGTATTTTCAAACACCCCGAAATCCGATTGAAAAAAGCATTCGAGGAATTGACCAAATCTCGCACAACAGCTCGTAAACCCTGGTGGTTTTGAAAAGCATTACACAATGCGCTAGACGTGGCCAAAACCTAATTTACCGAGAATAAATCAACACGAAGGCGGGCCATAAATGAGTTATAATTAATTTAAGGTTGTTTTTTAATATTTTGAGCTTTGATCTCTGAAAAATAAAGCAAGGTCTCATTATAAAATTGGCAAACTAGCATATTGCTACTGAAGCCATTCAGCTCATTCGGCATTGTGTTCAAATCGTTTTCGAAGCCATAACAAATGACACTTTTAATCATTGCATATTAACGGACTAAGCCCTGACCGAAACCCGCACTTCGGGGCCGCCTGATTTATGGCCCCGACAGCGACATCCAACCAAAAATAACCCATTAACTAAATCCGCATTTAATAAATGCCAGCCAGCGGCCGCGCGAAGGTAAGAAAGAAAGGGTTTAGGGATAGGAATGGGAATGGGAATGGGAATGGGGATCCAGCCAAGTTGGCAAGTTACAAGACCAGCAAATTAATCACGCTGACGACTGCGACGTGCTTGATGATATTGGTCGACTGATGCTGACACTGAGGAGCTGCCAGGCCCACCAGCCATCAGTTAGCCAGGCAGGCGTCCCAAGTATCTTACGGATGAGTGTACCCATGTATCTGAGTATCCCACTGTGCCGGGGGCATCAATCTGCGGTCTTGGGTCTCAACTTTCGGCCCTGTGACATGTGGGGAATGCAGCCAGAAATCGGAATCAGAAGCGTTGACATGACAACTCGAGATGAGGGGCCCGCGATAAGGACAGCCACTTTCTATTGGCACGAGCATGGAAAACCTTTTTGTGGCCCTAAGCCTCTCTTGCCCAATTGTTGGATTTTCAATTTTACACTAAGAGAAATTACATTTTCAAGCCAACTTTGGGTTTAAAGATTCACTATAGGAGAGCTGTCCGAGGCTATAGGAATTTACTAGCTGTCCATAAGCCGTGCCTTTGCGATTAACTTCACCAACAAGGAAGTCTCTTTTCCGTTTCAATAAAATATATATAATTACGAGTTATATTCTTGAAACAAAAAACCATAAATTAAAGCCCCCAATTTCCTCTCTCTGCAGCCCCACATCAAATCTTCGGTCACGCAGTCAGCACCGAACTCAACTTTGACTTGTTTTCACGCCATTGTGATCATGTTGGTGACTCGTGCGCTTAATTTCAACAATTTGTATGGCATTCGAGGAGGGTGTACGAGTGCAATGAGTTTCTTTCTAGCACTAACTTGGCTTCAATTTGAACTTCAGCCTCTGTCATTGATTGATTGGCCATCGGTTATGGCATTTCATTTCGTTTCGAAAGAGCTTTTCACTCAACTCCCGAGCTCGACTCAACTCTTGTTAGCCGTAATGGATCGCCGGGCATTACGTAAATCCGTTTCTTGGTAAATGATGCTGACAAGGCATTTGATTAACACGATTAATTGCTGATAAAAATGTCTGACAGTTTGTTTTTTACCCCATCTCCTCCGCCCAAAATGAAATTTATTGCCCACTACTGGAGATACGTAGGCCTTCCGAAAAATATTACAGTGCATATTGGATGTACCATCAAGAAAAGGATATTTTTTAAAAAATAAAACTAAAAGGAAAGTGGTAAATAGGTACTTAAAAGGATTGATTGTAGAGTTCTACAAATGCTAGATTTATTTTAGGCAGTATATATACCTATCTTTAAAGTAAAAAAGTAAAGAAAGTATTTATTTTATTTGCTTTAAATTTGAATATAACCGATAGCCACTGTTTTATATATAGTAAATATTAATTGAAAAATCAGATATTCATGCGTCCGCCAGCTCCTACCCGCTCTCCTTCAATTTATTATGAAAAATGCATTTCTCATCGCGGCTTCCGCATAAATTCATCAGTTGCAGTCAGAGTCGTCCACTGTCATTTGTCCAGCTCCGCTTGGCGCCATTCAAGCTGATCCCGCCCCGGCTCCTGCTCCCTTCCAGCAGGCCAAGCCATCAGCAGCCACCCATCTGGGACTACTGTACGGTGGACATCCCGTGGCGGCGACCACCCAGGATGGGAGCTGGAGTAGCAGCCGCCTCGGGAGGATGAGGAGGTGGAGCCGGGCTTCAAACAGTGGCAGCCACCAGGCAGCAGCTGTCAACTGTCGCACACGAGTTGTCCTTGTCAGTCAATGGATTGGCATTCCGCCTGGCAGGGAGCTTTGGCTTTGGCTTGGTCCCCACTTGGCTCTACAGTCTCTGCATTTTCTATATTAAACTTTCACATTTTTTGACATATATGTGCATATGTATGAACGTGTGGCCAGGCGAGTGCAATGCAATTGGTATGCAAATTGACAATGGAGTGAGGCACGTTTTTTGGCATGCACCTCTTCTACGAAAGGGAAAAGCCGAGATTATGATCAAGTAAAGGGAAAAGGATGAAAGCAGGGCTATGTAAATATTGGTTTCATATTTTTAATAACTTTTTGGGAATTTAAAAATGGAGAAGGAAAACACTTTAGTAAATTTCTGTAAAGTTATTTTATAGATATTTTGATTAATTTTCCAAGAAATATTAGCCAAATTCAAAGGAAAAAATTTAAAAATGTAATTTTCCTGATTCCATTACAAATTGCAAGGGTATAAGGAAAATCCACGAAGTAAGATTCCTTTTCTGTTAAGAAAATCCAAAGTAATTTTATGCAAACCACAACGAGTGTTGCCCCCAAACTCAGATAATTTTATATTTATTAAAAAAAAGGAACACAGAAAGACAGACACAGATACCCAAAAAGATTCCAAGTGAAAAGCGAGCCAAAACCGATCTTCCGCTTAACGTGAGCAGTCACAGATACTTATACTTTAGGATATTTGGGGGAGACGGATGCGCACACATGTGGCATCGTTTTACATGAGATCCGTGGCGATCCGTGGTTTAAAAAATTGGGCAGAAAGCGTGCTTAATTGTAAAGAAAGTTTCTGTTTCAGCGGGAAATTGGATGGGACTCGCATCGCTGAGCTCGGATCCCAGATCCCACAGCTCAGGCCCCGGAGAAGCGAACCAAATTGCTAGAGAAATGACACTAACCACGCCCACTGCCAGACATTATAGACAAGTGCACCAAGGCGTGAAGTACTGTGAAAAAGTGTGAAAAACCACACACTCTCGCACACGCACACACATCCATCAGTGGTGTGTCTTCGCTAGGGTAATCCCATTTCAGGGATATCACAAATGGAGCTAGGTAATTTTAGTAAAATTAATTGCATGCCTTAGCCTGGCGAGAATTTCCTTTGGGTTTTCCGCTTCATTGGAGCTAAAAACAAGAAAGTTGATGTCAGATCTGGTTTCATTATCTATAACAAGTCGGCATAGAAGAAGAAATGGTTTTGAATAATACTATAATTTGCAATAAGTATTTCTTATTAATTTTGTAACAGTTGCTTCCCTAAAAACCTTTCAATGAAAGCATTTTTGTATAATTATAATTTTCATTATTAAAAAAAGGATTTGTATTACTATAAAATATTCAATATATTCATTCATTAATATTATATTCATTCATTCATTATATTCAGTATTAAAAAAGAGGATTTGTATTACTATAAAATATTCAATATATATATATTACCAATCTGACACTCATTAATCTTTATATTAAGACAAAGGTCCTGTAATATTTCCTGCGAAGATATTTATGTTATATCTTGAAAACCATTCTCCTCAAACAACCTTTTAAGAAATGACCCCCCGCTTTTCTGTACTTAAAATAATTGTTTTCCCAAAATGGTAACCAAAATGGTATCTCTGATATAATACCAATTTCCTCAGGCAAAATCGATCTGAGTTGTTGGCTGGTAATTGCAGTGAGACCCTCATTGAACTTGAAAACATTTATAAGCAGCCATTTTTCCGGCTCGGCTTTCGGTGGGCGTTGCTCTTGGGCCCCGTCCCCAACTCTATGCCAACCTCATTGGCACTGATTCGTTCGGCTCGCCAAAAGCCAAAAGCCAGTAACCAAAAAAGGAGAAATAACCACAAAGTGTAATCTTCGCTGGCCAACAACTCGTTCGCCGTGGAACTGGTTTGCTGCAGTCTTCGTCTTCGGGTGGCTTCTTCTGGTTCGTTTTTAAGTTTTTTCGTATTTTGTTTTTTGCTTTTACCAAATCAGCATCAGCAGCTCTTTAGCGCTCGTTCCCAAAACCAAAGTGTTGGACCAACAAGCAGACCTCCCTCTCGACTTGGCCAGCAAAAAAAAAGTAAACCCGATCGGGGGGCATGTACTTGTCTGGGTAGAGTAGCTGCTCCGTTGGCCCGGCTTAGTGGCTCCTCTTTGAGTGGATCTCTGTGTGGCTCTGCCCACTTTCGAGGCCGGTTTCGAGCTGAGGCTTTACGGAGGCGGAGGTGGCCAGAAGGCCACCAGAAATCGCCAGGTGATGATCCACCGACGGGTTTTGTATTCAACAAATTTTGGTAATTGTTTGAATGAGATTAACTGGGAAAATAATACTATGACAACTACAACTAAATTATTTCAATATTTATATTTTTTACTAAGATTTAAGATAATTATAAAGCTGTTATTTGAAAAAATCAAAAGCTTGAAGTCATTTAAAAAACCTTTGATAATTGGTTTTCTTATAATTACAAGAGGGACAACCATTCTTTCTCAAAAACAATTCTTAAGTCTATTAGGTCTTAAAATATTTATATAAAGTATTTTTTGTAATATATTTAATATTTTACTCTATTATAAAAGCTATTTTCCATGAAATAATACTTCTATAAGGAAAACATTGAATGCTATTAATCTTTTAGTCAGAAGCTTGTAAAATGTAAAGAAGCCATTTTCGACCCTATAAATCAGCATTAACAGGAGAATCTTTCTAGGCCTGTATGAAAGAAAAAAATTTTTTTCCATTTTTTCAAAATTTTATAAGGGGTTACATTGCTAAAATTGTCAAAATTTGTCAAAAAATTTAATTTTTCAATATTTAATAATTTGTATGCAGATTTATTTATTGTAAAAATACGAGCATGGGACAGCTTTCCGAATTAAAATTAAAGAATCTTTAGCCAAGTTATGATATTTTTAAACTTCGATATATGTATGTATGAAAATGATCATACAACGATTTCAAAATTGACCATCTGTTTCCAATATCAAACTGCAAGGGTGTTGAAACTTCAATATCTCGAACTTAACTTCCTTTCTTGTTTTCCTCATTTATTTTATTCATTGAACTACAATTTAAGCCCAACCAATAACCACAAACAAATTCTCTAAAAACACCACTTACACCTCTAAAACCCCATTTTAACCCACATCAAATAGACCACCAACATGAATGTAATCCCCAACTAAACCCATTCAGATACAACCTATATAGTAAACGCTTAAATTCACTTTGCTTACCGATGAGATAAAATGTTTATCTAAATTGACACTCGGAGCCAGCGCTTGACTTGGCTTAGCAACCTGTAATTTGCCATGTAAAATCGATAATCATTCGCAGCACTTTGTGCACCGCCCACATGGGCTGTCTTAATCTGGGCGTGCCGCCCAGGTCGTGGGGCTGTAAAATTGTAAACAAAATGATTTGCCATAAAATTATCATAATACCGCTTCGAAATGCGCCAACAACATGTTGTCAACGGCTCCGCCGCGGAGTGGAGGGGAGTGGAGAAGCTGCTCTTCCAAAATGTACAAAATATACGAAAATACAGCCGCTGGCATTGTGACGTCGTCTGTGGGCCATCAAAAAGTGTCCATAAATTCTGGCCCACACACAATTGAACTCTCTGGCAGGGGCCAGGGCCAGGGCACAAAATCAAAGCTCCGTTTTTTTGGGGCCCCGTAATTATGAGCGAACAGCAGCGGCCAAGAAGTCGAGAGATGAGCTGGAAAATTTACATGCAAATCGGATTTCTTCTCCTTTATTTTTTCCTTATTTTCCCTTCAGAGTTTTTCAGTTCGCTTGCTGAAAGAAAAAATGCCCAAACACATAGGCTGTGGCAAACTGCCTGCCGCATGCAACATCAAAGTGAAAATTAAATGCGCGGTAATTTGGCAAAAGGCTCAAAGGATGCCGGCCATCGCATCGAGGGAGGAAGCAGGGGGGGTGGTGGGAGGTGTGTGTGTTCCAAGGGTGTGGAGGCCCCAGTTGCCTTTGCCAAGTTGCCGCCAAACGTGTACAGGTTTTCGCTCCTCCTCGCTGGCAGCCAGAAAACTTTTTTGTGATTACTGATTGAAGTGAGGAGCTGAGAAACTGCAGCTTCATGGTTCGAATCATGAATGGCACCGCAAGAAAATATATTATTTAGATTAAATATTAAAGAAAATAATGTTATTTACTGATTAATATTGCAATAATATTTTGTCTTAGATTTGTTATGATGTATTATTAATTTTTATTAGCATTTTATATGGGAAATTTGTGCTTTACAAAGTCTTTTTGTTACCCTTTTATTTTGGCTATTATAATGGCACGAGTGTCAGTAATTTTCGATGATTCTACCGTCTCTGCTGGAGGCCTTTAATTGTAATTTTATTACAAGTAATATTAAAGCATCTCTATATTTTTTACCAGTGTCCAAAACAACCTCGCTTGTCCGAACTTCATTTGCGAATTTAAATTACGTCCCGTGTGTAATTTGTATTCGGTCAACAACAGCTTTGATAACTCTTTTTTGCACATCAACGTGTTTGGGATTGAGTATCTCTCCAACTATTTATTATTGCCACTTGAGCGAGCTCTTATTTTCCGCTTCTAAGCGATTTTCCCATCCAATATGCTCCGTGATTTCCGCAGATGGCATGCGTTGCCTTCGCATTGCGCTGCGTTAAGAACCCCCTCGAGATCGGGCGCGTTTAATTACCAACATCAATACTGGAATGTGGCAAATGCGAATGGGCAGTTGGCATGCAACATGTGCATTTCACCAATAAAAGCGCTAATACATAACTTTTATGCAGTGCCAGCCCGCGGGGCGAGAATCAAGTAAGCCACACCGCACTCTCGGCACTCGTAATCTACAGTGGGGAGCATTCGCCTTCCCTTCTGGGATCCATTCGATTTTCCTGCACACGACGACGAGTGCTTTTCTAGTCCAAAATCGTTGGATGAACATGCTCCCCCAGATTCAGAGGGAAAATATGAGGGGCTTTTTGGGGCCCTGGGCGAGGACTCCCCGAGGTGTGAAACCCTCTTGTCATTTGCCGTAAGTAAGCAGCAGGAATGCCTACTAAGTGGAGGACCACAAACTTGCACAGTGCTTTGGGGTTGTAGATGAAAATATTGTACAAATATTTGTATCTACAGATGTGCAGATACAGATACAGATATGCAGCTAATATTTTCCCTTTACCTGGGCTACTAAATGCAATTATTAAACAAATACTTAACTGAAAAACTCCCTAATAGCCAATGAATAATATTTTCGTTATAAAATCACTCTTTAAGAACTGAATTATTAGCTTTCAGCACAGATATATATATACAAATTTAAATATAAATTATTGAATTAGTTTAAATTGATATGCGGATTATGAATTTAATTATAGATAAATATTCATAATCTTAGATAAAAATTATTGTAAAATCAAATCGTTAGTTGTTGTATTTTTTAATGCAAGGCATATTTATAATTTTTTAATATATATGTTATGTACAAATTTGCTCTGCTCTTACTATATGGTATGTGTAATAGCTTTTTGTGGTCTTGAACCAGTTTACCTTATATGAATTTCCTTTACATGCAAGGCACTCTATATGCAAATGAAACGAATGCCTTATTAAAATCATTTAAAGCTATAAAATTTAACATGACTAGACATGTGGATTAAATAACTATTTATTAAGTAAGTGGCTGTTAAATAACAATCGATCAAGATTACATAGCTTATCAATTTTCATGGATTTAATATGGCTTAGATATTTATGTTTTGCAACTAGACAGTATTTTATTTAAGGTTTGTGAACAGACCAACATGATCTTTTCAAGGGAAATGTACTTTAAAATATAATATTATAATTCAATAAAAGCCACTTCTCAATTCCACTGCATTTTAGCCACTGTTCAGGCTGCCCCACCAAGTAATCAGAAATGCCTTTGACTGTTTTGTCCAGAACAGATCACAAAACAGGTAAAGGTCTAAAGGCAAGGCTCAAGGTGAGAGAGTAAGGAGCTCGGAGGAGGAACCATGGCCCGGCAAGTCCTGTTGCGATTTGCAACATTTTTATGATGATTTAGCATTCGCCTGCGGAGACAGTCCAGCGACTGCTGCAGTTGCACACAGTTGCTGCTGCTGCCTCTTGGGATCTCCCCGTATATAGCCATAAAGTCGTGTGACATATCCGCAATTTTTCAAGCTGCCCGCGCATGCGTTCAAGTGTCGAAGCCGGGCTTAAAGCCTGGCTCACCCGCTGCGATCTCGTGGTACCAATACCCAATACCAATACCTATACCAATCTCGATCCCAAGCTCCAACTCAGTATTCGCTGGAAAAGTGTCAAAGCAATTTGTTCAAGCAGCCGTTAATTTGTGTGGGCGTTATTCCGCAGAAATTTCTGGCACCCGGAACGCCCCCGAAAAAATAGCGACGACAAATGCTTTCAATAGTCAGTCAGTCGACGGGCGATTGTTTTTCACGCCGATAACCATCATCGATGGCATCTGATTTTCGGATTTTTCGCAGCGCCCACGCCTGGCGATTTGCATTCGAATTTTGCAGTTGGCAGTTGGCAACTAATTGCCGCCAATAATTCTGGCGTTCTCTCTCTCGGCTTTTGGCCAACTGCTGACAAATTATTTATGATATAAATTTTGCGGCTAGCCCGCTCATTTTTTGGCTAGACAAATTACCACTATTAGTCTGGCGCTGCGAATGCGATAATGAATTATATGTATGTGAGTGGTGTCTGGTATTTAATTATATCGGGCCACGATTGAATGCTTTTTGGTGGCCTTCAGAAGGGGTGACCTTTCTCTTTGGTGGTTTTCGGTGGCATCAAATTGAGCTATTTGCATACCCTTTCAGGGTATCATAAATTTAGTCAGAAGCTTGTTACTTTGTGAAGGAGTCATTTCCGACCCTATAAATCATATATATTATTCATCAGCATTAACAGCCGAATCGATCTAGCTATGTCTGGCAAAAATTAATTTTTTTTTCAAAATTTTCAAAAAAAGATAAGGGGTTAAAATTGTCAAAATTGGGCAAAAATTTTAATTTTTTGTAATTTGTAATGGAGTATGCACTTTTATAAATCTAAATAAAACTAGCACAGGAAAGCTTTCCGAATTGAAATTAATGCATTTTTGACAAAGTTATGCGTATTTAAACTGTGATTAAAAAAAAAAAACTGTCATATAAAAATATAAATAAATATCGACCTAAAAATGGTATCTTAATTTAAGTCTGAAGCGTATAACGTTGTGAAGGAGTCATTTCCGACCCTATAAACCATATATATTCTTGATCAGCATTAACAGCCGAATCGATTGAGCCATGTCCGGCAAAAATGTATTTTTTTCCAAAATTTTCGAAATTTTCAAAAAAAGGAAAGGGGTTAGTTACATCATCCAAATTGTCAAAAATTGGCCAAAAATTTAATTTTTGTAAATTTTAACCTGAGTATGCAGATTTATTAACCTTCTAAAAACAAACATAAGACAGCCTTCCGATTTAAAATTAATGCTTTTTTGGCTTAGTTATGAGTTTTTTATATTTGATTTTTTAACAAATTGTCATATAAAAATATAGATAAATATCGACCTAAAGAATGGAATTATAATTTTAGTCAGAAATTATAACGAAGTGAAGGAGTCATTTCCGACTCTATAAATTATATATATTCTTAATCAGCATAAAAAGCCAAATCGATTTAGCTATGCCCAGCAAAATTTAATTTTTTTTTTTCAAAAATTTCCAAATGTTCAAAAAAATATAATATATATTTTCTTTTTATTACAGATGAACCTTCTAGGAGTTATACTCTCAGATCTCAGTTTTCAAACCACACTTCGGAAAAGGCATTACAATATTAGAATTTATAATTCTATAAAAAAAAGTTAATAAATGATAAATAAAAAACTTGTAACCTTTGCATCGGCCGGGAATCGAACCCGGATCACTTGCGTGGGAGGCAAGCATTCTACCACTGAACCACCGATGCTTCGATGTGGGTGGTGGAAATATTTGGAAATATAAAAGGTAAGGTAAGTGTAACAAATAGAAATAACTACCAAACGAGAGTGGACCCTGAGGAAACGGACGCTAGATATTTTCTCTATAAAAACGCATACAATAAATACTAAATATTTAATAACAAACCTGAAGCTTAATAAAGGAACTCCTAAAACGGTTTGCCGCCCAGCTGGCTGCCTGGATTTCCATCGAAGACCTCAATACAAGCTCTCCCCAGCTGCCCAGCTGAGCGTGATAATGGGGGATGTCCGGTGAATGAGGATATCAAGGACTGCGACTTCGAATGGTGGGAGTTCTGCCAGGAGTGAGGAGTCGGTACGGGGAGCTGGGTGCCGATGCCGCTGCCGGAGGCCTCTGAGCCAACTGGCGATTCCTTTTGTTCTATGCCGTCAACGCTAAACACTCACGTCAGCCAATAAATCCACTTCAGTGTGCGCCAATCGAGGGATCTCGCTCGCTCGTCTCCCGGTCACTCGGGAGTTCTGTTCTGCTTTTCGCACAGCTTCCAAATCGGCCAGGATCCAGTCCAAGGGGTTAAGAGGAGGCGGCGGGTTAAAGCCGGTTTCCCTTTAGGTGTCAAAAGCAATAAAACGCCGGCCTGTAATCAACGCGATCCTAAATAGGTGTACAAATTACACCAAAGTCCTTAATTATAGCGAAACCGCCAGCGAACAAGATTTGTTCTTGCACCGAAAAAAAGAATAAACAAATAAAAAATTGAATAAATTTAATAAATATTTTTCAGAATTTCTTTTTAAAATGTAAACATTTCTTTATGTACTTTTTTCTGTCTTTAAACAGTCAGTTAAACAAAGAAACATATCTAAACATAATAAACTAATAATATAAATATAATAAACAGGAATATAAATATATTTAATTAAAATTTATTAGAAAGATTTTATAATATTTATCATACGTTTTCCCAGTGCATCTCTCGACTGCCAGCTTAGGCTCAACTCCCAGCCCGAGTTTAACCACAAAACGCCATCGTGATGGTCTTGGCCCTGTCGCTGGCTGTTTGCTCTCAGATCTCGCTTCTCGGTTCTCGGTTCTCGTCTCTCGAATTCTCAATTCTCCCGACTCCTTGGTGGATTCTCCCCGACTAACCCGGGACCTGCTCTCGTAGCAGGCCCGCCAACTATTAAGAATTTGGCACGGTCGCTGCTGCCGTGGCGTATAACTTACACCCAGATCGATCAGTGCAATTGGTGTAAATGTACTTGGCCGCAACAGGAACCAGCTGAGGAGAGGGGCAGGTGAAGCTATCAGAGGGCCGTGGCACTTGTAGTTGGCGCTCGTCGTTGGGTCTTTGGTGGAGAGGAGGCTGGCCGCCTCCTCCTTTGGCCATGCCGCACGTTCGTGCTGCGAAAATTACATTTGATCGATTTGATCGGCGCTACAAGATCAAAGGAAATGAAAGACAGCGACGAGAACGCCGACGCGGATGTCGGTGCGGATGTTTAGCGGATATATACCCTACTATAGCGGATGCGAAGCAATCTGGACCTGCGTACAAGTTTTATATGTTATGGCTAAGTATTTCGGCATTATCATACTTATTGTTAATATAAAGAGCTTTTTTTTAGAAAGGATTTAAGTTTGTTAAAAAGTGGTAAGTGGTTAAATAATTAAGATAGTCACTAAATTTCATAAGAAATAAATTAGCTTAAAGGTTGGAGTGAAGAGGTAGTAAGTTCATTATATTTAAAAGTCTCTGTAAAAGTAAATCTTGTTCTATGTATTATTAGATTACCATTACTTCCCTTCTTTTTGAATCTTTATATTGAAAAGATATTAAAAATTATGAATAACATGAATCATATATATTTTGCAGTAATAAATATTCAAAATATTGCTTTTAATGTTTCTCCTTAATGTTCGACACCCTAAGGAATGATTTTAAAACTCCCCGTTAAATTAAATAAACATTTCAAAATTCTTTACAATTTTTAAGAAAGTTCGAAGCTGCCAAATATGAAAACAGTTAACATTTAAAAAGAACATGAAATCATTTTAAAATTCCCAAAACTTCCACGAGTTGGATGCATTTTTTCGTCGCCATTTTCCAAGAGCAACACATCGATGGCTTTATCTGGCTGTCCGGCATCTAGAATGGCCAGCCATTTACGATGTAACTTATGGCCAACATCAGTGGCACAATTAAAATCATTTAGAGGCCAATTAAATTTCGTTAGCAGCATTAAAATCTCGGGTCACATGAGAATCATTTCGCATGCAGCTATTGAAGCAGATAGAGAAGGGCTCTCTGGTCACTGGCCACTGGCCACTGACAATTAAAAGCACCAAAAATGGCTGTTGAATGCATGTCTAGTGGAGTCCTGGTCCCGGCATTGTGGTGTCCTGCGAGAATGGGAAGTGCGTGCATTTGGCCAAAAGTGCGTGTCGTTGGACGATTTGGCTCAAATTGGCCCCCAAACCCGGCCTCGGTCCCGGCCAGATTCAGATTGTGTGTGTGTGGCAGCTGGGGTCGCCATTAGAGGCGCTGAGCGATGAGCATGGGAATTTCAATTAGACGAAGTGCCCAGGGAGAAATCTTTCCCACCACTTGCCAATTATTTTGCTGTGATTTTCTGGGACTGCTGTTGCTGCTTCTGCCTTTGACTCATTTTGATGCGGATTTTTAAAGTCACTTGAAGAAAATGTACTCCAAAATGTGATAATATTTTCTACAATTTCAAAATGAGAAAAAGAGCGAGTTTAGTCACATAAATAATGCGAATTAATTAGAAATCAGCTTAAGAATAATACATATCTTTTGAAACGGATACGATTAGGTGTACTTTGACATTTTAAATTAATAAAAAAAGAACATTGAAGGTAGAAAATAATTAAAATAAAATTATAAAACTTTGAAAAAATCCTTGTTTAAAAAGTGTTGTAGCCCAATTCTCCAATTTCAATAAAATCAAAAATAAAAACCCCAAAACCAGGGACTACCTTTTTCTCTGTGTGCCTGGAGTGAGTTCGCGGTTGCCAAATAAAATAAATTCACAAAAAATTACACATTGGCATCCGTGTGCCGCCTACGTGGTCAGTGGCTATTTTGTTGTTTCATATTTTCCACCATCTCATCTCCGGCTACCGATGATGGCTAAGGCTAGGTGGCATTCAATTTTCTACAAATTTGCCACTCTTTCTCCCGCTGCGACTCGCAGTGCAACTTTCACAGCTTCTTCGGTAGAGAGAAGCCACTCCACTCGGCCATTATTGGGTAGCTGGGCACGGGGTATCTGCATTCGGTACGCCTCCAAATCGAATCATTTGCGCATAAGTTATGGTCACAAAGTTGCCGGTTGCCTATTTTCCCGCCCCTGGTCCCACATTTTGTGTGTCGTGCGTGCTGAATTTTCCCTCGCTTACCGTTACCAAGTGGAAATGGCCACGGCTCGTTGGCATTTCGCCCGGCTACCTATCTAAGAGTTCCTCGAATTAACTCAGCCCAGGCCGTGGGCCCTAAGCTCGAGCTGGGGATCCCTGATCTCTGACAGAGTTATGGAGTCTTGGCTAAGCAAATTTCACACTTCAACTGCGGTAACAAAGAGATGCCGAAGATATTGGTATTATAGGAATCTAAGGGATTTGTGAGCTGGAAAATATTGTTAACAGATCGATGGATACCTCGAAGGGTGGCTAAACATAACCATGAAGATTATATCTTACTGCAAGAAATATTTTTAATAAAATGCTTTTTATTATAATTTCAAATTTGTTACTTAATTTTAATCTTAAACCTTTCTTCACTCAAAAGAAAGCTCCCTCTAAGTACGCTTATTAATTAAATCCAACGGATTTCAACCGCTGTCTGTCACAACGCCGCGGGCATTCGTCATCATCGTGATCATCGTCCCAGTCCAAGTGCCTTCGACATTAACCCAAATGAGCCGAGGAGACTCGAATATTAAGCTGGAGCTGGAGCAACGCCCCAGTTCCACTTGCAAATTAATAACCTTTCACCTTGGGTTTTAATTTAAATTCTCCGCAACCGATCCGGGTTCCGGGACCTCCCATCCTTGGGACCTTCGTCAAAGGGAGCAGGCTCTCCTGCTCTGCCCGCTCCCCATTCCCTCGGCTGACATTTCAAATTTCGCAAATGTCAAGAGCCGCTGCTCATTTGTCTGCTCGGCCTCGGCCGTGAGTCGCGCTTTTTAACACTTTTCACTTAGGCCTGAGTTCAGTGCAAGGCCTCCTTGCCAGCGGCCACAAACCAAAGACCAAGACCAAACAGAAAGCCGACCAAGAAGTGATGACCGGGTCCGGGACCTGGAGCTGGTGCTGAGGCCTGTGCTGACCCACCTGGCCACGCTTGGAAGCTTGGCTTTCCCGGCGTTGGTAAATCATTTCACAGTCTATCAATTAGCGTGGCGATCGCGTCAGCAGGATCAAGAGCCACAGTGGTATATTCAGGAATTATATTAATTAACTAATTAACTATGTGTTTTCTATATCAAATCTATCTATAAGTTAAGACGAATTACTTAGGGAATAACACTATTAAAGACTTTTCTGCAGAGAGAGTATAATGTATTAAGTATTATTTATGAAAGGTAAACTAATATCGTTTAAAATTAGATTATTATTTGTATTAATTATACTATTTATATAAAAATGTCTATAAGTATTGAAAAAAGTTTAAAATAATCTTTGACTGTCGTACAAAATATCTTATAATTATCTTATATATAAATTAGTTGTTATATCTAACTCCTTTTACCTGTTTTAATTTCAGCTGGAAAATATATGGAATCCTTCAGATTCCTCTAGTTTATTTATGCCAAGTCCACTGTGCCTGGTTGTGGCCATATTTCATAATGCCACTAGCAGCTTTTGGCCACGTTTGGTGAGCCACAGCTGTCCACCGACTTGACCAGTTAGTCGCCTCGGACCGGCGATCCTGGGATACGCGATCTGGCGGACACAGACCCGGTCCGCTCCTATGACCTTAGGGGGCTGGCAAAGGTGGTCTCGCTGATTGTTTACGTCTGCGCTACTCATAAAATTTCAATTAATCTGCGTGTCACTGCGATGGCAACAACCACACACTCACGGCGCGTCTCTCTTCATTTCTTTAGCAACGCTAAATGGCAGAAGGCACTGGAAATAAAATATAGTTTTAAATATATTCCGTAATAAATATTTATTAATATTTCTGACTATTTCTCAGACATCTTAAGACCCTTTTTAATTAGAGTTTGTATTTATAAAGAGTATATTTATATTCTTGAACGTCCCTTAGGTGATTTTATAATTTCTCCAAGTGCTCGCATATTTAATTAAATACAAGACACATTTCTTGGGGGCTGTGTTGTTGGCCTGTATTAATAATAAGCCTTCAGTTTCCTCCGGCTTAGCCAGATTATAATCTCGCGAGTCGAATCTTGGGCTATGTATGCCTGGCGGGTAGGCAGGCGAGTCAGAAACTCGCACACAAATTAATCTTCTTCAAATTAGCATCTTGATTAGCCAATGAAATGTGTAACCCAGGCCCCGAAGAGATCGCAGTTCGCTATAAAAATCAACAGAGAACGAACGCGACGTCTGATGATCATTGATCATTTTCTGGCTCGTTTCCCTGTGACTCCCATTCCGTATATATACATATATTCGAATCCAAATCCAAATGCGACTCCCAATCCGAAGCCGAATCGGTTCGCATGGCTCTGCTGTTGATGTGATTACAATAATTAATCTTGCCCGAGATTATTGTTTCTCCCAGTCAGCTAAACCAGCAGCAAATTCGAGTTTTACACTGGGAAAACATATAGTTATTAATTTATTTATATTTATTTTTATTCCTACGTTCTTATGTTATGTTTTTGAATTAATCCTGTAATTTTATCATTAATGATAATGAAATGAATGCATTTTTTGCCTGGTTATGATCCATATTATTGCCTAGTTTAAAGACTATTTTAAGGTGTTTTTTGATCACTTTTATTCTATTTATATATTCATTATTTCTTTCAGTGCAGCCGTGTAGTTTCTCGTCGGGATCGGTGCCATTTCCCCAAAGGCGCCAGCTACGGGCCTGGCGTCAAATTAAGTGTTTGTGTCGCTCGCCATTAATCACGGCCTATCACAAATTTCGATATGAAAAAGTGTTTTGTATATCAAAGCAACAGCAACAGCAACAGCAACATGGCAAACGGGCAACATGAACATAAACATAACAAGCCCAGGAACAACTTGCTCCATGTCGCGTTGCATATATGGGTGTTCGTTCATTTATTTACATTTCCCCCGATCTCGGCCTGGAAATGTCACCTGCTGTGCCGACACACACCGCACACACATGCTGCTGGCCCGGATGCTTCCTGGTCCGAGGAATCCCACCTTTGATGGATGATGGACAACATCTCAGGGCCTCAGATCGATTTGTGTTTGAGTTTGGATTTGGCCAAGAGCTACCGAAAAAGTCGCCGGGAAAGTGCCTCAGATCGATCTTTCTTGTTTTTATCTCCCCTGTAAAATCCTTGAATTTATTAACTGAATAATTGGAGGCTAAATTGACACTGGCTGGTGGCCATTAACCTTGGCCAAAACCCGTTTGCTTTACGGTTTATATCGAGCACACCACAATCAAGCCTGCAACTGCAACAACTTTGGGCAATTATTTACAATAATAAGTGCAACAAAATAAATTCGAGTGACCACTTGGGCTTTTCAACACCTTGGAGCCAGGAGTGTGCTGCTGTGACACCTGCAATCGTGACAGCCAGCTGCAGCCGCTGCTCCAAGCCAAATTAAAAAGCAATTTCCGAAGTTCAACACCTTGGTCAATTGGCCGATGCGGTTTCTCTCTTCCTCTCGCTTTTACAGTTAATGTAAGTCTTGTCTGTCGTGTCTCGTGGCTATTGGTAAAATAATTTAAATTAAGAAGTCTGGTTTAGATGTTTAGAGGACATTACAATGCTTAAAACAGGGGAGATAATATATATCTATATTTGTATACGGCAATTTAAAAAAAAATCAAAGTTTAAAAAACTCATAGCTTAGGCGAAAATGCATTAATTTTAAATCGGAAGGCTGTCCAATGTTAGTTTTTAGAAGGTTAATAAATCTGCATACTCAATTTAAAATTTTAAAAAATTTAATTTTTTGCCAATTTTTGACAATTTGGATGATGTAACCCCTTTCCTTTTTTTGAAAATTTCGAAAATTTTGAAAAAAATAAATTTTGACCGGACATAGCTTGATCGACTCGGCTGTTGATGCTGATCAAGAATATATATGGTTTATAGGGTCGGAAACGACTCCTTCATGGCGTTTCAAGCTTTTTGCTAAAATTAGAATACCATAATTTAGTAGATAATTTTGTGTGTTTTTATGACATTTTTTTAGTAATATCACAGTTTAAAAAATTCATAACTTAACCAAAAATGCATTAATTTTAAATCGGAAGGCTGTCCAATGTTAGTTTTTAGAAGGTTAATAAATCTGCATACTCATTTTAAAATTTTTAACAACTAAAATTTTTTGGTAGATAATTTTGTATATTTTTAAGACATTTTTTTAGTATTACCAAAGTTTAAAAAACTCATAACTAAACCAAAAATGCATTAATTTTAAATCGGAAGGCTGTCCTATGTTAGTTTTTAGAAGGTTAATAAATCTGCATACTCAATTTAAAATTTTAAAAAATTTAATTTTTTGCCAATTTTTGACAATTTGGATGATGTAACCCCTTTCCTTTTTTTGAAAATTTCGAAAATTTTGAAAAAAATAAATTTTGACCGGACATAGCTTGATCGACTCGGCTGTTGATGCTGATCAAGAATATATATGGTTTATAGGGTCGGAAACGACTCCTTCATGGCGTTTCAAGCTTTTTGCTAAAATTAGAATACCATAATTTAGTAGATAATTTTGTGTGTTTTTATGACATTTTTTTAGTAATATCACAGTTTAAAAAATTCATAACTTAACCAAAAATGCATTAATTTTAAATCGGAAGGCTGTCCAATGTTAGTTTTTAGAAGGTTAATAAATCTGCATACTCATTTTAAAATTTTTAACAACTAAAATTTTTTGGTAGATAATTTTGTATATTTTTAAGACATTTTTTTAGTATTACCAAAGTTTAAAAAACTCATAACTAAACCAAAAATGCATTAATTTTAAATCGGAAGGCTGTCCTATGTTAGTTTTTAGAAGGTTAATAAATCTGCATACTCAATTTAAAATTTTAAAAAATTTAATTTTTTGCCAATTTTTGACAATTTGGATGATGTAACCCCTTTCCTTTTTTTGAAAATTTCGAAAATTTTGAAAAAAATAAATTTTGACCGGACATAGCTTGATCGACTCGGCTGTTGATGCTGATCAAGAATATATATGGTTTATAGGGTCGGAAACGACTCCTTCATGGCGTTTCAAGCTTTTTGCTAAAATTAGAATACCATAATTTAGTAGATAATTTTGTGTGTTTTTATGACATTTTTTTAGTAATATCACAGTTTAAAAAATTCATAACTTAACCAAAAATGCATTAATTTTAAATCGGAAGGCTGTCCAATGTTAGTTTTTAGAAGGTTAATAAATCTGCATACTCATTTTAAAATTTTTAACAACTAAAATTTTTTGGTAGATAATTTTGTATATTTTTAAGACATTTTTTTAGTATTACCAAAGTTTAAAAAACTCATAACTAAACCAAAAATGCATTAATTTTAAATCGGAAGGCTGTCCTATGTTAGTTTTTAGAAGGTTAATAAATCTGCATACTCAATTTAAAATTTTAAAAAATTTAATTTTTTGCCAATTTTTGACAATTTGGATGATGTAACCCCTTTCCTTTTTTTGAAAATTTCGAAAATTTTGAAAAAAATAAATTTTGACCGGACATAGCTTGATCGACTCGGCTGTTGATGCTGATCAAGAATATATATGGTTTATAGGGTCGGAAACGACTCCTTCATGGCGTTTCAAGCTTTTTGCTAAAATTAGAATACCATAATTTAGTAGATAATTTTGTGTGTTTTTATGACATTTTTTTAGTAATATCACAGTTTAAAAAATTCATAACTTAACCAAAAATGCATTAATTTTAAATCGGAAGGCTGTCCAATGTTAGTTTTTAGAAGGTTAATAAATCTGCATACTCATTTTAAAATTTGTAACAACTACAATTTTTTGGTAGATAATTTTGTATATTTTTAAGACATTTTTTTAGTATTACCAAAGTTTAAAAAACTCATAACTAAACCAAAAATGCATTAATTTTAAATCGGAAGGCTGTCCTATGTTAGTTTTTAGAAGGTTAATAAATCTGCATACTCAATTTAAAATTTTAAAAAATTTAATTTTTTGCCAATTTTTGACAATTTGGATGATGTAACCCCTTTCCTTTTTTTGAAAATTTCGAAAATTTTGAAAAAAATAAATTTTGACCGGACATAGCTTGATCAACTCGGCTGTTGATGCTGATCAAGAATATATATGGTTTATAGGGTCGGAAACGACTCCTTCATGGCGTTTCAAGCTTTTTGCTAAAATTAGAATACCATAATTTAGTAGATAATTTTGTGTGTTTTTATGACATTTTTTTAGTAATATCACAGTTTAAAAAACTCATAACTTAACCAAAAATGCATTAATTTTAAATCGGAAGGCTGTCCAATGTTAGTTTTTAGAAGGTTAATAAATCTGCATACTCATTTTAAAATTTGTAACAACTACAATTTTTTGGTAGATAATTTTGTATATTTTTAAGACATTTTTTTAGTATTACCAAAGTTTAAAAAACTCATAACTAAACCAAAAATGCATTAATTTTAAATCGGAAGGCTGTCCTATGTTAGTTTTTAGGAGGTTAATAAATCTGCATACTCAATTTAAAATTTTTAAAAATTTAATTTTTTGCCAATTTTTGACAATTTGGATGATGTAACCCCTTTCCTTTTTTTGAAAATTTCGAAAATTTTGAAAAAAATAAATTTTGACCGGACATAGCTTGATCGACTCGGCTGTTGATGCTGATCAAGAATATATATGGTTTATAGGGTCGGAAACGACTCCTTCATGGCGTTTCAAGCTTTTTGCTAAAATTAGAATACCATAATTTAGTAGATAATTTTGTGTGTTTTTATGACATTTTTTTAGTAATATCACAGTTTAAAAAATTCATAACTTAACCAAAAATGCATTAATTTTAAATCGGAAGGCTGTCCAATGTTAGTTTTTAGAAGGTTAATAAATCTGCATACTCATTTTAAAATTTTTAACAACTAAAATTTTTTGGTAGATAATTTTGTATATTTTTAAGACATTTTTTTAGTATTACCAAAGTTTAAAAAACTCATAACTAAACCAAAAATGCATTAATTTTAAATCGGAAGGCTGTCCTATGTTAGTTTTTAGAAGGTTAATAAATCTGCATACTCAATTTAAAATTTTAAAAAATTTAATTTTTTGCCAATTTTTGACAATTTGGATGATGTAACCCCTTTCCTTTTTTTGAAAATTTCGAAAATTTTGAAAAAAATAAATTTTGACCGGACATAGCTTGATCGACTCGGCTGTTGATGCTGATCAAGAATATATATGGTTTATAGGATCGGAAACGACTCCTTCATGGCGTTTCAAGCTTTTTGCTAAAATTAGAATACCATAATTTAGTAGATAATTTTGTGTGTTTTTATGACATTTTTTTAGTAATATCACAGTTTAAAAAATTCATAACTTAACCAAAAATGCATTAATTTTAAATCGGAAGGCTGTCCAATGTTAGTTTTTAGAAGGTTAATAAATCTGCATACTCATTTTAAAATTTGTAACAACTAAAATTTTTTGGTAGATAATTTTGTATATTTTTAAGACATTTTTTTAGTATTACCAAAGTTTAAAAAACTCATAACTAAACCAAAAATGCATTAATTTTAAATCGGAAGGCTGTCCAATGTTAGTTTTTAGAAGGTTAATAAATCTGCATACTCATTTTAAAATTTGTAACAACTAAAATTTTTTGGTAGATAATTTTGTATATTTTTAAGACATTTTTTTAGTATTACCAAAGTTTAAAAAACTCATAACTAAACCAAAAATGCATTAATTTTAAATCGGAAGGCTGTCCTATGTTAGTTTTTAGGAGGTTAATAAATCTGCATACTCAATTTAAAATTTTTAAAAATTTAATTTTTTGCCAATTTTTGACAATTTGGATGATGTAACCCCTTTCCTTTTTTTGAAAATTTCGAAAATTTTGAAAAAAATAAATTTTGACCGGACATAGCTTGATCGACTCGGCTGTTGATGCTGATCAAGAATATATATGGTTTATAGGGTCGGAAACGACTCCTTCATGGCGTTTCAAGCTTTTTGCTAAAATTAGAATACCATAATTTAGTAGATAATTTTGTGTGTTTTTATGACATTTTTTTAGTAATATCACAGTTTAAAAAATTCATAACTTAACCAAAAATGCATTAATTTTAAATCGGAAGGCTGTCCAATGTTAGTTTTTAGAAGGTTAATAAATCTGCATACTCATTTTAAAATTTGTAACAACTACAATTTTTTGGTAGATAATTTTGTATATTTTTAAGACATTTTTTTAGTATTACCAAAGTTTAAAAAACTCATAACTAAACCAAAAATGCATTAATTTTAAATCGGAAGGCTGTCCAATGTTAGTTTTTAGAAGGTTAATAAATCTGCATACTCATTTTAAAATTTGTAACAACTACAATTTTTTGGTAGATAATTTTGTATATTTTTAAGACATTTTTTTAGTATTACCAAAGTTTAAAAAACTCATAACTAAACCAAAAATGCATTAATTTTAAATCGGAAGGCTGTCCTATGTTAGTTTTTAGGAGGTTAATAAATCTGCATACTCAATTTAAAATTTTTAAAAATTTAATTTTTTGCCAATTTTTGACAATTTGGATGATGTAACCCCTTTCCTTTTTTTGAAAATTTCGAAAATTTTGAAAAAAATAAATTTTGACCGGACATAGCTTGATCGACTCGGCTGTTGATGCTGATCAAGAATATATATGGTTTATAGGGTCGGAAACGACTCCTTCATGGCGTTTCAAGCTTTTTGCTAAAATTAGAATACCATAATTTAGTAGATAATTTTGTGTGTTTTTATGACATTTTTTTAGTAATATCACAGTTTAAAAAATTCATAACTTAACCAAAAATGCATTAATTTTAAATCGGAAGGCTGTCCAATGTTAGTTTTTAGAAGGTTAATAAATCTGCATACTCATTTTAAAATTTGTAACAACTACAATTTTTTGGTAGATAATTTTGTATATTTTTAAGACATTTTTTTAGTATTACCAAAGTTTAAAAAACTCATAACTAAACCAAAAATGCATTAATTTTAAATCGGAAGGCTGTCCTATGTTAGTTTTTAGGAGGTTAATAAATCTGCATACTCAATTTAAAATTTTTAAAAATTTAATTTTTTGCCAATTTTTGACAATTTGGATGATGTAACCCCTTTCCTTTTTTTGAAAATTTCGAAAATTTTGAAAAAAATACATTTTGACCGGACATAGCTTGATCGACTCGGCTGTTGATGCTGATCAAGAATATATATGGTTTATAGGGTCGGAAACGACTCCTTCATGGCGTTTCAAGCTTTTTGCTAAAATTAGAATACCATAATTTAGTAGATAATTTTGTGTGTTTTTATGACATTTTTTTAGTAATATCACAGTTTAAAAAATTCATAACTTAACCAAAAATGCATTAATTTTAAATCGGAAGGCTGTCCAATGTTAGTTTTTAGAAGGTTAATAAATCTGCATACTCATTTTAAAATTTGTAACAACTACAATTTTTTGGTAGATAATTTTGTATATTTTTAAGACATTTTTTTAGTATTACCAAAGTTTAAAAAACTCATAACTAAACCAAAAATGCATTAATTTTAAATCGGAAGGCTGTCCTATGTTAGTTTTTAGAAGGTTAATAAATCTGCATACTCAATTTAAAATTTTAAAAAATTTAATTTTTTGCCAATTTTTGACAATTTGGATGATGTAACCCCTTTCCTTTTTTTGAAAATTTCGAAAATTTTGAAAAAAATAAATTTTGACCGGACATAGCTTGATCGACTCGGCTGTTGATGCTCATCAAGAATATATATGGTTTATAGGGTCGGAAACGACTCCTTCATGGCGTTTCAAGCTTTTTGCTAAAATTAGAATACCATAATTTAGTAGATAATTTTGTGTGTTTTTATGACATTTTTTTAGTAATATCACAGTTTAAAAAATTCATAACTTAACCAAAAATGCATTAATTTTAAATCGGAAGGCTGTCCAATGTTAGTTTTTAGAAGGTTAATAAATCTGCATACTCATTTTAAAATTTGTAACAACTACAATTTTTTGGTAGATAATTTTGTATATTTTTAAGACATTTTTTTAGTATTACCAAAGTTTAAAAAACTCATAACTAAACCAAAAATGCATTAATTTTAAATCGGAAGGCTGTCCTATGTTAGTTTTTAGGAGGTTAATAAATCTGCATACTCAATTTAAAATTTTTAAAAATTTAATTTTTTGCCAATTTTTGACAATTTGGATGATGTAACCCCTTTCCTTTTTTTGAAAATTTCGAAAATTTTGAAAAAAATAAATTTTGACCGGACATAGCTTGATCGACTCGGCTGTTGATGCTGATCAAGAATATATATGGTTTATAGGGTCGGAAACGACTCCTTCATGGCGTTTCAAGCTTTTTGCTAAAATTAGAATACCATAATTTAGTAGATAATTTTGTGTGTTTTTATGACATTTTTTTAGTAATATCACAGTTTAAAAAATTCATAACTTAACCAAAAATGCATTAATTTTAAATCGGAAGGCTGTCCAATGTTAGTTTTTAGAAGGTTAATAAATCTGCATACTCATTTTAAAATTTGTAACAACTACAATTTTTTGGTAGATAATTTTGTATATTTTTAAGACATTTTTTTAGTATTACCAAAGTTTAAAAAACTCATAACTAAACCAAAAATGCATTAATTTTAAATCGGAAGGCTGTCCTATGTTAGTTTTTAGAAGGTTAATAAATCTGCATACTCAATTTAAAATTTTAAAAAATTTAATTTTTTGCCAATTTTTGACAATTTGGATGATGTAACCCCTTTCCTTTTTTTGAAAATTTCGAAAATTTTGAAAAAAATAAATTTTGACCGGACATAGCTTGATCGACTCGGCTGTTGATGCTGATCAAGAATATATATGGTTTATAGGGTCGGAAACGACTCCTTCATGGCGTTTCAAGCTTTTTGCTAAAATTAGAATACCATAATTTAGTAGATAATTTTGTGTGTTTTTATGACATTTTTTTAGTAATATCACAGTTTAAAAAATTCATAACTTAACCAAAAATGCATTAATTTTAAATCGGAAGGCTGTCCAATGTTAGTTTTTAGAAGGTTAATAAATCTGCATACTCATTTTAAAATTTTTAACAACTAAAATTTTTTGGTAGATAATTTTGTATATTTTTAAGACATTTTTTTAGTATTACCAAAGTTTAAAAAACTCATAACTAAACCAAAAATGCATTAATTTTAAATCGGAAGGCTGTCCTATGTTAGTTTTTAGAAGGTTAATAAATCTGCATACTCAATTTAAAATTTTAAAAAATTTAATTTTTTGCCAATTTTTGACAATTTGGATGATGTAACCCCTTTCCTTTTTTTGAAAATTTCGAAAATTTTGAAAAAAATAAATTTTGACCGGACATAGCTTGATCGACTCGGCTGTTGATGCTGATCAAGAATATATATGGTTTATAGGGTCGGAAACGACTCCTTCATGGCGTTTCAAGCTTTTTGCTAAAATTAGAATACCATAATTTAGTAGATAATTTTGTGTGTTTTTATGACATTTTTTTAGTAATATCACAGTTTAAAAAATTCATAACTTAACCAAAAATGCATTAATTTTAAATCGGAAGGCTGTCCAATGTTAGTTTTTAGAAGGTTAATAAATCTGCATACTCATTTTAAAATTTGTAACAACTAAAATTTTTTGGTAGATAATTTTGTATATTTTTAAGACATTTTTTTAGTATTACCAAAGTTTAAAAAACTCATAACTAAACCAAAAATGCATTAATTTTAAATCGGAAGGCTGTCCAATGTTAGTTTTTAGAAGGTTAATAAATCTGCATACTCATTTTAAAATTTGTAACAACTAAAATTTTTTGGTAGATAATTTTGTATATTTTTAAGACATTTTTTTAGTATTACCAAAGTTTAAAAAACTCAAACCTAAACCAAAAATGCATTAATTTTAAATCGGAAGGCTGTCCTATGTTAGTTTTTAGAAGGTTAATAAATCTGCATACTCAATTTAAAATTTTAAAAAATTTAATTTTTTGCCAATTTTTGACAATTTGGATGATGTAACCCCTTTCCTTTTTTTGAAAATTTCGAAAATTTTGAAAAAAATAAATTTTGACCGGACATAGCTTGATCGACTCGGCTGTTGATGCTGATCAAGAATATATATGGTTTATAGGGTCGGAAACGACTCCTTCATGGCGTTTCAAGCTTTTTGCTAAAATTAGAATACCATAATTTAGTAGATAATTTTGTGTGTTTTTATGACATTTTTTTAGTAATATCACAGTTTAAAAAATTCATAACTTAACCAAAAATGCATTAATTTTAAATCGGAAGGCTGTCCAATGTTAGTTTTTAGAAGGTTAATAAATCTGCATACTCATTTTAAAATTTGTAACAACTACAATTTTTTGGTAGATAATTTTGTATATTTTTAAGACATTTTTTTAGTATTACCAAAGTTTAAAAAACTCATAACTAAACCAAAAATGCATTAATTTTAAATCGGAAGGCTGTCCTATGTTAGTTTTTAGGAGGTTAATAAATCTGCATACTCAATTTAAAATTTTTAAAAATTTAATTTTTTGCCAATTTTTGACAATTTGGATGATGTAACCCCTTTCCTTTTTTTGAAAATTTCGAAAATTTTGAAAAAAATAAATTTTGACCGGACATAGCTTGATCGACTCGGCTGTTGATGCTGATCAAGAATATATATGGTTTATAGGGTCGGAAACGACTCCTTCATGGCGTTTCAAGCTTTTTGCTAAAATTAGAATACCATAATTTAGTAGATAATTTTGTGTGTTTTTATGACATTTTTTTAGTAATATCACAGTTTAAAAAATTCATAACTTAACCAAAAATGCATTAATTTTAAATCGGAAGGCTGTCCAATGTTAGTTTTTAGAAGGTTAATAAATCTGCATACTCATTTTAAAATTTGTAACAACTACAATTTTTTGGTAGATAATTTTGTATATTTTTAAGACATTTTTTTAGTATTACCAAAGTTTAAAAAACTCATAACTAAACCAAAAATGCATTAATTTTAAATCGGAAGGCTGTCCTATGTTAGTTTTTAGGAGGTTAATAAATCTGCATACTCAATTTAAAATTTTAAAAAATTTAATTTTTTGCCAATTTTTGACAATTTGGATGATGTAACCCCTTTCCTTTTTTTGAAAATTTCGAAAATTTTGAAAAAAAATAAATTTTGACCGGACATAGCTTGATCGACTCGGCTGTTGATGCTGATCAAGAATATATATGGTTTATAGGGTCGGAAACGACTCCTTCATGGCGTTTCAAGCTTTTTGCTAAAATTAGAATACCATAATTTAGTAGATAATTTTGTGTGTTTTTATGACATTTTTTTAGTAATATCACAGTTTAAAAAATTCATAACTTAACCAAAAATGCATTAATTTTAAATCGGAAGGCTGTCCAATGTTAGTTTTTAGAAGGTTAATAAATCTGCATACTCATTTTAAAATTTGTAACAACTACAATTTTTTGGTAGATAATTTTGTATATTTTTAAGACATTTTTTTAGTATTACCAAAGTTTAAAAAACTCATAACTAAACCAAAAATGCATTAATTTTAAATCGGAAGGCTGTCCTATGTTAGTTTTTAGAAGGTTAATAAATCTGCATACTCAATTTAAAATTTTAAAAAATTTAATTTTTTGCCAATTTTTGACAATTTGGATGATGTAACCCCTTTCCTTTTTTTGAAAATTTTGAAAATTTTGAAAAAAATAAATTTTGACCGGACATAGCTTGATCGACTCGGCTGTTGATGCTGATCAAGAATATATATGGTTTATAGGGTCGGAAACGACTCCTTCATGGCGTTTCAAGCTTTTTGCTAAAATTAGAATACCATAATTTAGTAGATAATTTTGTGTGTTTTTATGACATTTTTTTAGTAATATCACAGTTTAAAAAATTCATAACTTAACCAAAAATGCATTAATTTTAAATCGGAAGGCTGTCCAATGTTAGTTTTTAGAAGGTTAATAAATCTGCATACTCATTTTAAAATTTGTAACAACTACAATTTTTTGGTAGATAATTTTGTATATTTTTAAGACATTTTTTTAGTATTACCAAAGTTTAAAAAACTCATAACTAAACCAAAAATGCATTAATTTTAAATCGGAAGGCTGTCCTATGTTAGTTTTTAGAAGGTTAATAAATCTGCATACTCAATTTAAAATTTTAAAAAATTTAATTTTTTGCCAATTTTTGACAATTTGGATGATGTAACCCCTTTCCTTTTTTTGAAAATTTCGAAAATTTTGAAAAAAATAAATTTTGACCGGACATAGCTTGATCGACTCGGCTGTTGATGCTGATCAAGAATATATATGATTTATAGGGTCGGAAACGACTCCTTCATGGCGTTTCAAGCTTTTTGCTAAAATTAGAATACCATAATTTAGTAGATAATTTTGTGTGTTTTTAGTAATATCACAGTTTAAAAAATTCATAACGTAAACTCATGCGAATTTTTTATCTTTATTTGTCTTAAATTATAAAGTGCGTCTTGTTCTATTAATTTAAGTTTTAATTACTGATTATGTGTAAAACGAATTTCTTAAAATAAAAACACAAATCGGTAATTTTTATCAATTACGATTTAAGTTCTATATTTCAAATTTAGCGCTTATGGCCAGAGTTGCCAGACTAATCAGATTGTACCTGACATGGTTTTTTATAGCGCCACCTGGTGCCGCCTGGTGGAAAGCGTTTCCGATTACATATTTATCGACTGTGGGTAGAGTTGCCAGACCTATTTACTTGCCCCTTACTTTAACTGCTAACCGCCAGATGGCGCGTTTGCATATGAAGCGATTCTGCAGCGCCATCCGGTGCAGAACATTTGAAAGTTAAACAGTTTTACAATCCTCGAGCAGTTCCGAGGCCATTGTACACTGGCTAAATATATTTTAAAAATCAAAGTTAATAATTCTTTAATTCGCCTTTAATTCAGATTAAAAGATTAAAAAAAAAACTAAATAAAGTATAAAAAAAACTATATTCTTTTCACCAAGAGAATGTATTTCTCCTTAATTTCATTAATATAAACAAATTAGAATTAACTTTAAATTACACTTTAATTTAAATAAAATATTTTAAAAAATGTTATAAATATTGATATTAATCTAAAAACAAAGCTCACCCCTGCCGTAAAATATAACCATGAGAATACAGTCTTGTAAACCCCTTTTTCCCTCCTAAATAATAAAAGGTCACCTACAAATATTTTCAAATATGTCTTATTTATTTACATTCAAGTACAATTAACAATTCTTTTAGGCGTACAATTCTTATAAAAAATGAATCAAGCTTAGTAAATAAATTGGATGTAGTTACTGGACGACGAAGTTTTCCAGGGAAACGATGAGATCATGCGATATGTTTCCTTTGTTATAAAACCTTTTTGAAGCTATAGTTAAGGACTTAAAAGCTACAATAATTAATTATAATTAAGCCTATGGTCGATCCGGTAGACGCGGGAGTTGTCAGCTTAATACAAAAAGGGCTAGGAGTTTGGTTAAAAAAATTTAAGACAAAAAGTAACAGTTCCAAAACTGGCGACTGCACCTGCTTTTAATTTTATTTCAAAAATCTCAAATATGGAAAACTTGTTTTGTTGTTTCGTTTATCGTAAATCGCTTATCGCCGACACACTCAAAATGGGAAATATCAAAATAAATATCGAAAGTTACCCAAAACAATTTCAATATTCTAGCTAAAATTAGTTTAGGAAGTGCTGGCTTAGCTTAAGGATTTCGGAAGGACCTCTTTGAACGGAGAAGAGAGACCTGGCCGAAAGTGAGAGCTTAGATTTAGACTTAGACATAGACTTAGGAGTACAGAAGGACAGACTCTGGGATAGTCGAGTAGAAGAGAAGAGAGAGGAGGAGAGTTCAGGATAGTTGGATAGTTGGAAGAGAAGTTGAAGAGGTTGAAGCTTAGACCTGCAATCGAAACGTGATTAATTAGCCAATCCAAGAACGCAGAGTGTGGGGAGAGTGTGTGTGACGGTGTCGGTGTGTGCTCTGATTTATTTCTTGGTGTCCTTAGCGGCGGCCTTGATGGCGGCTCTTCTGCCCACCTGTGCCGGCGGCTGTTGCCCACCGCCGCTGCCCTCCTGGGAACCGCTCTCCGCGTCCGAGTCCTTGAGCGATCCGCCCTCCTCGTCGCCGACCAGAGCCCGATACTTCTTGGCGATCGCCTCCCAGTCGGCCACGTTCTCGATGCGATTCTGATTGGCCTGCGAGAAGCTGGCCTGCGATCCCAGCGGCGACAGATGAACCTGCGACAGAGCCACCGAGTCTGGGGATGTTTGGAGAAAATGATTAGTTTTAGATCATGTTTCGAAGAAAATATACTGAGATAAAATCGCCTGGTGGAAGCTAGATCATTTCTTATAATTTCAAAAAGTATTTTTCTTAGTTTCAATTAAGGAAAACTTGTGAGGTTTTCCCTGCAAACACCTGGCGATTTTCTCTCTATGAAAATACAGTATAGACGGAAATCGAAAGGAAAGAATTTGGAGCTAGAGCGAGCCAATTATTAGTCAGAGTACAGAGAAAGGAGAGATTAATAGAGAGTGGTAGAGAAAGAGGAAAGCAAGACAGACTGTATGGAAGAGAGAGTTACACTTGGGCTGACACGCTGTTAGCTACCAAACCCCTCGAATGGGTTCATTGTATTCATTTCTTCCCAGGATACACGGGGTCTTGGCCTGGCTTAGCCCAGCAGCGATACATACTTGTCTCACCTTTCTTGATCTTCGACAGCCACTTGGCCCCGGCTTTCGTTCGCGGACTGGCCTGACGTATTCCCATCATCTGAACCAGACTTGGACGCTTCTTTTTCTTCATGCGTGCCTGATATTTGGCGAGGATTGCAGGATTGTTGCAGGATTTGCAGATTTTTGTGGGTTATATCAAGGCGCATTAGACACGGGACATAGATCACATACAAGACAAGAGACACAACATAAACGCAGTCAGCATATTGGTAATCACATCGAAAGCACGTTGGGTGCTTAGTGCTTAGTGCAGGACATTAAGTGTACAAATGCATTTAATGATCGAAAGGGAAATTTATATACGTATATTTCTGTAATAAACAAGATGGGAAACTAATTTCGGGAAGCCGAGGTTGCGGTTTGCAAATTGAATTATAGGATGGAATCGACAATAGATCATAAATACACCAAAATATTCGCATTCTTTGAATCGTTTTTGAATTTATAGAAAAATCAAACATTCAAATATCCATAACTAAGCCAAAAATGCGTTAATTTCAAATCGGAAAGCTGTCCTATGTTAGTTTTTAGAAGGTTAATAAATCTGCATACTCAGTTTAAAATTTTAAAAAATTACATTTTTGGCCAATTTTTGACAATTTGGATGATGTAACCCCTTTCCTTTTTTTCAAAATTTCGAAAATTTTGAAAAAAATCAATTTTGACCGGACATAGCTAGATTAACGCGCCTGTTGATTCTGATCAAGAATATATATGATTTATAGGGTCGGAAACGACTCCTTCATGGCGTTATAAGCTTTTTACTAAAATTATGATACAAATTTTTAGTTGATAATTTTGTATATTTTTATACGACATTTTTTAGTATTATCAAAGTTTAAAAAATTCATAACTAAGCCAAAAACGCATTAATTTTAAATCGGAAAGCAGTTCTATGCAAGTTTTTAGTAGGTTAATAAATCTGCATACTCAGTTGAAAACCTAAAAAAAATCAATTTTTGGCCAATTTTTGAAAATTTTAATGATGTAACCCCTTTCTTTTTTTCAAAAAATGGAACATTTTTGAAAAATTTTGTTTTCGTCCGGAGATGGCTAGATCGATTCGCCTTTTGATGCTGATCAAGAATATATATGATTTATAGGGTCGGAAATGACTCCTTCACTGCGTTACAAGCTTCTGAATAAAAGTAAAATACCATTTTTTAGTACATTTTTCGATATTTGTATATGATTATTTTTTCGACAAATCAAGATTTAAAAATCTTATAACTAAGCCAAAAAAGCATTAATTTTAATTCGGAATGATGTAACCCCTTTCCTTTTTTTCAAAAAATGGAACATTTTTGAGAAATTTTGTTTTCGTCCGGAGATGGCTAGATCGATTTGCCTTTTGATGCTGATCAAGAATATATATGATTTATAGGGTCGGAAATGACTCCTTCACTGCGTTACAAGCTTCTCAATAAAAGTAAAATACCATTTTTTAGTACATTTTTCGATATTTGTATATGATTATTTTTTCGACAAATCAAGATTTAAAAATCTCATAACTAAGCCAAAAAAGCATTAATTTTAATTCGGAAAGCAGTTCTATGCAAGTTTTTAGTAGGTTAATAAATCTGCATACTCAGTTGAAAACCTAAAAAAATTCAATTTTTGGCCAATTTTTGAAAATTTTAATGATGTAACCCCTTTCCTTTTTTTCAAAAAATGGAACATTTTTGAAAAATTTTGTTTTCGTCCGGAGATGGCTAGATCGATTTGCCTTTTGATGCTGATCAAGAATATATATGATTTATAGGGTCGGAAATGTTTCCTTCACTGCGTTACAAGCTTCTGCATAAAAGTAAAATACCATTTTTTAGTACATTTTTCGATATTTGTATATGATTATTTTTTCGACAAATCAAGATTTAAAAATCTCATAACTAAGCCAAAAAAGCATTAATTTTAATTCGGAAAGCAGTTCTATGCAAGTTTTTAGTAGGTTAATAAATCTGCATACTCAGTTGAAAACCTAAAAAAAATCCATTTTTGGCCAATTTTTGAAAATTTTAATGATGTAACCCCTTTCCTTTTTTTCAAAAAATGGAACACTTTTGAAAAATTTTGTTTTCGTCCGGAGATGGCTAGATCGATTCGCCTTTTGATGCTGATCATGAATATATATGATTTATAGGGTCGGAAATGACTCCTTCACTGCGTTACAAGCTTCTGAATAAAAGTAAAATACCATTTTTTAGTACATTTTTCGATATTTGTATATGATTATTTTTTCGACAAATCAAGATTTAAAAATCTCATAACTAAGCCAAAAAAGCATTAATTTTAATTCGGAAAGCAGTTCTATGCAAGTTTTTAGTTGGTTAATAAATCTGCATACTCAGTTGAAAACCTAAAAAAATTAAATTTTTCGCCAATTTTTGAAAATTTTAATGATGTAACCCCTTTCCTTTTTTTCAAAAAATGGAACATTTTTGAAAAATTTTGTTTTCGTCCGGAGATGGCTAGATCGATTTGCCTTTTGATGCTGATCAAGAATATATATGATTTATAGGGTCGGAAATGACTCCTTCACTGCGTTACAAGGTTCTGAATAAAAGTAAAATACCATTTTTTAGTACATTTTTCGATATTTGTATATGATTATTTTTTCGACAAATCAAGATTTAAAAATCTCATAACTAAGCCAAAAAAGCATTAATTTTAATTCGGAAAGCAGTTCTATGCAAGTTTTTAGTAGGTTAATAAATCTGCATACTCAGTTGAAAACCTAAAAAAATTCAATTTTTGGCCAATTTTTGAAAATTTTAATGATGTAACCCCTTTCCTTTTTTTCAAAAAATGGAACATTTTTGAAAAATTTTGTTTTCGTCCGGAGATGGCTAGATCGATTCGCCTTTTGATGCTGATCAAGAATATATATGATTTATAGGGTCGGAAATGACTCCTTCACTGCGTTACAAGCTTCTGAATAAAAGTAAAATACCATTTTTGAGTACATTTTTCGATATTTGTATATGATTATTTTTTCGACAAATCAAGATTTAAAAATCTCATAACTAAGCCAAAAAAGCATTAATTTTAATTCGGAAAGCAGTTCTATGCAAGTTTTTAGTAGGTTAATAAATCTGCATACTCAGTTGAAAACCTAAAAAAATTCAATTTTTGGCCAATTTTTGAAAATTTTAATGATGTAACCCCTTTCCTTTTTTTCAAAAAATGGAACATTTTTGAAAAATTTTGTTTTCGTCCGGAGATGGCTAGATCGATTTGCCTTTTGATGCTGATCAAGAATATATATGATTTATAGGGTCGGAAATGTTTCCTTCACTGCGTTACAAGCTTCTGCATAAAAGTAAAATACCATTTTTTAGTACATTTTTCGATATTTGTATATGATTATTTTTTCGACAAATCAAGATTTAAAAATCTCATAACTAAGCCAAAAAAGCATTAATTTTAATTCGGAAAGCAGTTCTATGCAAGTTTTTAGTAGGTTAATAAATCTGCCTACTCAGTTGAAAACCTAAAAAAATTCAATTTTTGGCCAATTTTTGAAAATTTTAATGATGTAACCCCTTTCCTTTTTTTCAAAAAATGGAACATTTTTGAAAAATTTTGTTTTCGTCCGGAGATGGCTAGATCGATTTGCCTTTTGATGCTGATCAAGAATATATATGATTTATAGGGTCGGAAATGTTTCCTTCACTGCGTTACAAGCTTCTGCATAAAAGTAAAATACCATTTTTTAGTACATTTTTCGATATTTGTATATGATTATTTTTTCGACAAATCAAGATTTAAAAATCTCATAACTAAGCCAAAAAAGCATTAATTTTAATTCGGAAAGCAGTTCTATGCAAGTTTTTAGTAGGTTAATAAATCTGCATACTCAGTTGAAAACCTAAAAAAATTCAATTTTTGGCCAATTTTTGAAAATTTTAATGATGTAACCCCTTTCCTTTTTTTCAAAAAATGGAACATTTTTGAAAAATTTTGTTTTCGTCCGGAGATGGCTAGATCGATTCGCCTTTTGATGCTGATCAAGAATATATATGATTTATAGGGTCGGAAATGACTCCTTCACTGCGTTACAAGCTTCTGTTCCATTCCATTTTTCCATTTTTTAGTACATTTTTCGATATTTGTATATGATTATTTTTTCGACAAATCAAGATTTAAAAATCTCATAACTAAGCCAAAAAAGCATTAATTTTAATTCGGAAAGCAGTTCTATGCAAGTTTTTAGTAGGTTAATAAATCTGCATACTCAGTTGAAAACCTAAAAAAATTCAATTTTTGGCCAATTTTTGAAAATTTTAATGATGTAACCCCTTTCCTTTTTTTCAAAAAATGGAACATTTTTGAAAAATTTTGTTTTCGTCCGGAGATGGCTAGATCGATTCGCCTTTTGATGCTGATCAAGAATATATATGATTTATAGGGTCGGAAATGACACCTTCACTGCGTTACAAGCTTCTGTTCCATTCCATTTTTCCATTTTTTAGTACATTTTTCGATATTTGTATATGATTATTTTTTCGACAAATCAAGATTTAAAAATCTCATAACTAAGCCAAAAAAGCATTAATTTTAATTCGGAAAGCAGTTCTATGCAAGTTTTTAGTAGGTTAATAAATCTGCATACTCAGTTGAAAACCTAAAAAAATTCAATTTTTGGCCAATTTTTGAAAATTTTAATGATGTAACCCCTTTCCTTTTTTTCAAAAAATGGAACATTTTTGAAAAATTTTGTTTTCGTCCGGAGATGGCTAGATCGATTTGCCTTTTGATGCTGATCAAGAATATATATGATTTATAGGGTCGGAAATGTTTCCTTCACTGCGTTACAAGCTTCTGCATAAAAGTAAAATACCATTTTTTAGTACATTTTTCGATATTTGTATATGATTATTTTTTCGACAAATCAAGATTTAAAAATCTCATAACTAAGCCAAAAAAGCATTAATTTTAATTCGGAAAGCAGTTCTATGCAAGTTTTTAGTAGGTTAATAAATCTGCCTACTCAGTTGAAAACCTAAAAAAATTCAATTTTTGGCCAATTTTTGAAAATTTTAATGATGTAACCCCTTTCCTTTTTTTCAAAAAATGGAACATTTTTGAAAAATTTTGTTTTCGTCCGGAGATGGCTAGATCGATTTGCCTTTTGATGCTGATCAAGAATATATATGATTTATAGGGTCGGAAATGTTTCCTTCACTGCGTTACAAGCTTCTGCATAAAAGTAAAATACCATTTTTTAGTACATTTTTCGATATTTGTATATGATTATTTTTTCGACAAATCAAGATTTAAAAATCTCATAACTAAGCCAAAAAAGCATTAATTTTAATTCGGAAAGCAGTTCTATGCAAGTTTTTAGTAGGTTAATAAATCTGCATACTCAGTTGAAAACCTAAAAAAATTCAATTTTTGGCCAATTTTTGAAAATTTTAATGATGTAACCCCTTTCCTTTTTTTCAAAAAATGGAACATTTTTGAAAAATTTTGTTTTCGTCCGGAGATGGCTAGATCGATTCGCCTTTTGATGCTGATCAAGAATATATATGATTTATAGGGTCGGAAATGACTCCTTCACTGCGTTACAAGCTTCTGTTCCATTCCATTTTTCCATTTTTTAGTACATTTTTCGATATTTGTATATGATTATTTTTTCGACAAATCAAGATTTAAAAATCTCATAACTAAGCCAAAAAAGCATTAATTTTAATTCGGAAAGCAGTTCTATGCAAGTTTTTAGTAGGTTAATAAATCTGCATACTCAGTTGAAAACCTAAAAAAATTCAATTTTTGGCCAATTTTTGAAAATTTTAATGATGTAACCCCTTTCCTTTTTTTCAAAAAATGGAACATTTTTGAAAAATTTTGTTTTCGTCCGGAGATGGCTAGATCGATTTGCCTTTTGATGCTGATCAAGAATATATATGATTTATAGGGTCGGAAATGTTTCCTTCACTGCGTTACAAGCTTCTGCATAAAAGTAAAATACCATTTTTTAGTACATTTTTCGATATTTGTATATGATTATTTTTTCGACAAATCAAGATTTAAAAATCTCATAACTAAGCCAAAAAAGCATTAATTTTAATTCGGAAAGCAGTTCTATGCAAGTTTTTAGTAGGTTAATAAATCTGCATACTCAGTTGAAAACCTAAAAAAATTCAATTTTTGGCCAATTTTTGAAAATTTTAATGATGTAACCCCTTTCCTTTTTTTCAAAAAATGGAACATTTTTGAAAAATTTTGTTTTCGTCCGGAGATGGCTAGATCGATTCGCCTTTTGATGCTGATCAAGAATATATATGATTTATAGGGTCGGAAATGACTCCTTCACTGCGTTACAAGCTTCTGTTCCATTCCATTTTTCCATTTTTTAGTACATTTTTCGATATTTGTATATGATTATTTTTTCGACAAATCAAGATTTAAAAATCTCATAACTAAGCCAAAAAAGCATTAATTTTAATTCGGAAAGCAGTTCTATGCAAGTTTTTAGTAGGTTAATAAATCTGCATACTCAGTTGAAAACCTAAAAAAATTCAATTTTTGGCCAATTTTTGAAAATTTTAATGATGTAACCCCTTTCCTTTTTTTCAAAAAATGGAACATTTTTGAAAAATTTTGTTTTCGTCCGGAGATGGCTAGATCGATTCGCCTTTTGATGCTGATCAAGAATATATATGATTTATAGGGTCGGAAATGACTCCTTCACTGCGTTACAAGCTTCTGAATAAAAGTAAAATACCATTTTTTAGTACATTTTTCGATATTTGTATATGATTATTTTTTCGACAAATCAAGATTTAAAAATCTCATAACTAAGCCAAAAAAGCATTAATTTTAATTCGGAAAGCAGTTCTATGCAAGTTTTTAGTAGGTTAATAAATCTGCATACTCAGTTGAAAACCTAAAAAAATTCAATTTTTGGCCAATTTTTGAAAATTTTAATGATGTAACCCCTTTCCTTTTTTTCAAAAAATGGAACATTTTTGAAAAATTTTGTTTTCGTCCGGAGATGGCTAGATCGATTTGCCTTTTGATGCTGATCAAGAATATATATGATTTATAGGGTCGGAAATGTTTCCTTCACTGCGTTACAAGCTTCTGCATAAAAGTAAAATACCATTTTTTAGTACATTTTTCGATATTTGTATATGATTATTTTTTCGACAAATCAAGATTTAAAAATCTCATAACTAAGCCAAAAAAGCATTAATTTTAATTCGGAAAGCAGTTCTATGCAAGTTTTTAGTAGGTTAATAAATCTGCATACTCAGTTGAAAACCTAAAAAAAATCCATTTTTGGCCAATTTTTGAAAATTTTAATGATGTAACCCCTTTCCTTTTTTTCAAAAAATGGAACACTTTTGAAAAATTTTGTTTTCGTCCGGAGATGGCTAGATCGATTCGCCTTTTGATGCTGATCATGAATATATATGATTTATAGGGTCGGAAATGACTCCTTCACTGCGTTACAAGGTTCTGAATAAAAGTAAAATACCATTTTTTAGTACATTTTTCGATATTTGTATATGATTATTTTTTCGACAAATCAAGATTTAAAAATCTCATAACTAAGCCAAAAAAGCATTAATTTTAATTCGGAAAGCAGTTCTATGCAAGTTTTTAGTAGGTTAATAAATCTGCATACTCAGTTGAAAACCTAAAAAAATTCAATTTTTGGCCAATTTTTGAAAATTTTAATGATGTAACCCCTTTCCTTTTTTTCAAAAAATGGAACATTTTTGAAAAATTTTGTTTTCGTCCGGAGATGGCTAGATCGATTCGCCTTTTGATGCTGATCAAGAATATATATGATTTATAGGGTCGGAAATGACTCCTTCACTGCGTTACAAGCTTCTGAATAAAAGTAAAATACCATTTTTGAGTACATTTTTCGATATTTGTATATGATTATTTTTTCGACAAATCAAGATTTAAAAATCTCATAACTAAGCCAAAAAAGCATTAATTTTAATTCGGAAAGCAGCTCTATGCAAGTTTTTAGTAGGTTAATAAATCTGCATACTCAGTTGAAAACCTAAAAAAATTCAATTTTTGGCCAATTTTTGAAAATTTTAATGATGTAACCCCTTTCCTTTTTTTCAAAAAATGGAACATTTTTGAAAAATTTTGTTTTCGTCCGGAGATGGCTAGATCGATTTGCCTTTTGATGCTGATCAAGAATATATATGATTTATAGGGTCGGAAATGTTTCCTTCACTGCGTTACAAGCTTCTGCATAAAAGTAAAATATCATTTTTTAGTACATTTTTCGATATTTGTATATGATTATTTTTTCGACAAATCAAGATTTAAAAATCTCATAACTAAGCCAAAAAAGCATTAATTTTAATTCGGAAAGCAGTTCTATGCAAGTTTTTAGTAGGTTAATAAATCTGTCTACTCAGTTGAAAACCTAAAAAAATTCAATTTTTGGCCAATTTTTGAAAATTTTAATGATGTAACCCCTTTCCTTTTTTTCAAAAAATGGAACATTTTTGAAAAATTTTGTTTTCGTCCGGAGATGGCTAGATCGATTTGCCTTTTGATGCTGATCAAGAATATATATGATTTATAGGGTCGGAAATGTTTCCTTCACTGCGTTACAAGCTTCTGCATAAAAGTAAAATACCATTTTTTAGTACATTTTTCGATATTTGTATATGATTATTTTTTCGACAAATCAAGATTTAAAAATCTCATAACTAAGCCAAAAAAGCATTAATTTTAATTCGGAAAGCAGTTCTATGCAAGTTTTTAGTAGGTTAATAAATCTGCATACTCAGTTGAAAACCTAAAAAAATTCAATTTTTGGCCAATTTTTGAAAATTTTAATGATGTAACCCCTTTCCTTTTTTTCAAAAAATGGAACATTTTTGAAAAATTTTGTTTTCGTCCGGAGATGGCTAGATCGATTCGCCTTTTGATGCTGATCAAGAATATATATGATTTATAGGGTCGGAAATGACTCCTTCACTGCGTTACAAGCTTCTGTTCCATTCCATTTTTCCATTTTTTAGTACATTTTTCGATATTTGTATATGATTATTTTTTCGACAAATCAAGATTTAAAAATCTCATAACTAAGCCAAAAGGCATTAATTTTAATTCGGAAAGCAGTTCTATGCAAGTTTTTAGTAGGTTAATAAATCTGCATACTCAGTTGAAAACCTAAAAAAAGTCAATTTTTGGCCAATTTTTGAAAATTTTAATGATGTAACCCCTTTCCTTTTTTTCAAAAAATTGAACATTTTTGAAAAATTTTGTTTTCGTCCGGAGATGGCTAGATCGATTCGCCTTTTGATGCTGATCAAAAATATATATGATTTATAGGGTCGGAAATGACTCCTTCACTGCGTTACAAGCTTCTCAATAAAAGTAAAATACCATTTTTTAGTACATTTTTCGATATTTGTATATGATTATTTTTTCGACAAATCAAGATTTAAAAATCTCATAACTAAGCCAAAAAAGCATTAATTTTAATTCGGAAAGCAGTTCTATGCAAGTTTTTAGTAGGTTAATAAATCTGCATACTCAGTTGAAAACCTAAAAAAATTCAATTTTTGGCCAATTTTTGAAAATTTTAATGATGTAACCCCTTTCCTTTTTTTCAAAAAATGGAACATTTTTGAAAAATTTTGTTTTCGTCCGGAGATGGCTAGATCGATTCGCCTTTTGATGCTGATCAAGAATATATATGATTTATAGGGTCGGAAATGACTCCTTCACTGCGTTACAAGCTTCTGAATAAATGTAAAATACCATTTTTTAGTACATTTTTCGATATTTGTATATGATTATTTTTTCGACAAATCAAGATTTAAAAATCTCATAACTAAGCCAAAAAAGCATTAATTTTAATTCGGAAAGCAGTTCTATGCAAGTTTTTAGTTGGATAATAAATCTGCATACTCAGTTGAAAACCTAAAAAAATTAAATTTTTGGCCAATTTTTGAAAATTTTAATGATGTAACCCCTTTCCTTTTTTTCAAAAAATGGAACATTTTTGAAAAATTTTGTTTTCGTCCGGAGATGGCTAGATCGATTCGCCTTTTGATGCTGATCAAGAATATATATGATTTATAGGGTCGGAAATGACTCCTTCACTGCGTTACAAGCTTCTGAATAAAAGTAAAATACCATTTTTTAGTACATTTTTCGATATTTGTATATGATTATTTTTTCGACAAATCAAGATTTAAAAATCTCATAACTAAGCCAAAAAAGCATTAATTTTAATTCGGAAAGCAGTTCTATGCAAGTTTTTAGTAGGTTAATAAATCTGCCTACTCAGTTGAAAACCTAAAAAAATTCAATTTTTGGCCAATTTTTGAAAATTTTAATGATGTAACCCCTTTCCTTTTTTTCAAAAAATGGAACATTTTTGAAAAATTTTGTTTTCGTCCGGAGATGGCTAGATCGATTTGCCTTTTGATGCTGATCAAGAATATATATGATTTATAGGGTCGGAAATGTTTCCTTCACTGCGTTACAAGCTTCTGCATAAAAGTAAAATACCATTTTTTAGTACATTTTTCGATATTTGTATATGATTATTTTTTCGACAAATCAAGATTTAAAAATCTCATAACTAAGCCAAAAAAGCATTAATTTTAATTCGGAAAGCAGTTCTATGCAAGTTTTTAGTAGGTTAATAAATCTGCATACTCAGTTGAAAACCTAAAAAAATTCAATTTTTGGCCAATTTTTGAAAATTTTAATGATGTAACCCCTTTCCTTTTTTTCAAAAAATGGAACATTTTTGAAAAATTTTGTTTTCGTCCGGAGATGGCTAGATCGATTCGCCTTTTGATGCTGATCAAGAATATATATGATTTATAGGGTCGGAAATGACTCCTTCACTGCGTTACAAGCTTCTGTTCCATTCCATTTTTCCATTTTTTAGTACATTTTTCGATATTTGTATATGATTATTTTTTCGACAAATCAAGATTTAAAAATCTCATAACTAAGCCAAAAAAGCATTAATTTTAATTCGGAAAGCAGTTCTATGCAAGTTTTTAGTAGGTTAATAAATCTGCATACTCAGTTGAAAACCTAAAAAAATTCAATTTTTGGCCAATTTTTGAAAATTTTAATGATGTAACCCCTTTCCTTTTTTTCAAAAAATGGAACATTTTTGAAAAATTTTGTTTTCGTCCGGAGATGGCTAGATCGATTCGCCTTTTGATGCTGATCAAGAATATATATGATTTATAGGGTCGGAAATGACTCCTTCACTGCGTTACAAGCTTCTGAATAAAAGTAAAATACCATTTTTTAGTACATTTTTCGATATTTGTATATGATTATTTTTTCGACAAATCAAGATTTAAAAATCTCATAACTAAGCCAAAAGGCATTAATTTTAATTCGGAAAGCAGTTCTATGCAAGTTTTTAGTAGGTTAATAAATCTGCATACTCAGTTGAAAACCTAAAAAAAGTCAATTTTTGGCCAATTTTTGAAAATTTTAATGATGTAACCCCTTTCCTTTTTTTCAAAAAATTGAACATTTTTGAAAAATTTTGTTTTCGTCCGGAGATGGCTAGATCGATTCGCCTTTTGATGCTGATCAAAAATATATATGATTTATAGGGTCGGAAATGACTCCTTCACTGCGTTACAAGCTTCTCAATAAAAGTAAAATACCATTTTTTAGTACATTTTTCGATATTTGTATATGATTATTTTTTCGACAAATCAAGATTTAAAAATCTCATAACTAAGCCAAAAAAGCATTAATTTTAATTCGGAAAGCAGTTCTATGCAAGTTTTTAGTAGGTTAATAAATCTGCATACTCAGTTGAAAACCTAAAAAAATTCAATTTTTGGCCAATTTTTGAAAATTTTAATGATGTAACCCCTTTCCTTTTTTTCAAAAAATGGAACATTTTTGAAAAATTTTGTTTTCGTCCGGAGATGGCTAGATCGATTCGCCTTTTGATGCTGATCAAGAATATATATGATTTATAGGGTCGGAAATGACTCCTTCACTGCGTTACAAGCTTCTGTTCCATTCCATTTTTCCATTTTTTAGTACATTTTTCGATATTTGTATATGATTATTTTTTCGACAAATCAAGATTTAAAAATCTCATAACTAAGCCAAAAAAGCATTAATTTTAATTCGGAAAGCAGTTCTATGCAAGTTTTTAGTAGGTTAATAAATCTGCATACTCAGTTGAAAACCTAAAAAAATTCAATTTTTGGCCAATTTTTGAAAATTTTAATGATGTAACCCCTTTCCTTTTTTTCAAAAAATGGAACATTTTTGAAAAATTTTGTTTTCGTCCGGAGATGGCTAGATCGATTCGCCTTTTGATGCTGATCAAGAATATATATGATTTATAGGGTCGGAAATGACTCCTTCACTGCGTTACAAGCTTCTGAATAAAAGTAAAATACCATTTTTTAGTACATTTTTCGATATTTGTATATGATTATTTTTTCGACAAATCAAGATTTAAAAATCTCATAACTAAGCCAAAAGGCATTAATTTTAATTCGGAAAGCAGTTCTATGCAAGTTTTTAGTAGGTTAATAAATCTGCATACTCAGTTGAAAACCTAAAAAAAGTCAATTTTTGGCCAATTTTTGAAAATTTTAATGATGTAACCCCTTTCCTTTTTTTCAAAAAATTGAACATTTTTGAAAAATTTTGTTTTCGTCCGGAGATGGCTAGATCGATTCGCCTTTTGATGCTGATCAAAAATATATATGATTTATAGGGTCGGAAATGACTCCTTCACTGCGTTACAAGCTTCTCAATAAAAGTAAAATACCATTTTTTAGTACATTTTTCGATATTTGTATATGATTATTTTTTCGACAAATCAAGATTTAAAAATCTCATAACTAAGCCAAAAAAGCATTAATTTTAATTCGGAAAGCAGTTCTATGCAAGTTTTTAGTAGGTTAATAAATCTGCATACTCAGTTGAAAACCTAAAAAAATTCAATTTTTGGCCAATTTTTGAAAATTTTAATGATGTAACCCCTTTCCTTTTTTTCAAAAAATGGAACATTTTTGAAAAATTTTGTTTTCGTCCGGAGATGGCTAGATCGATTCGCCTTTTGATGCTGATCAAGAATATATATGATTTATAGGGTCGGAAATGACTCCTTCACTGCGTTACAAGCTTCTGAATAAATGTAAAATACCATTTTTTAGTACATTTTTCGATATTTGTATATGATTATTTTTTCGACAAATCAAGATTTAAAAATCTCATAACTAAGCCAAAAAAGCATTAATTTTAATTCGGAAAGCAGTTCTATGCAAGTTTTTAGTTGGATAATAAATCTGCATACTCAGTTGAAAACCTAAAAAAATTAAATTTTTGGCCAATTTTTGAAAATTTTAATGATGTAACCCCTTTCCTTTTTTTCAAATAATGGAACATTTTTGAAAAATTTTGTTTTCGTCCGGAGATGGCTAGATCGATTCGCCTTTTGATGCTGATCAAGAATATATATGATTTATAGGGTCGGAAATGACTCCTTCACTGCGTTACAAGCTTCTGAATAAAAGTAAAATACCATTTTTTAGTACATTTTTCGATATTTGTATATGATTATTTTTTCGACAAATCAAGATTTAAAAATCTCATAACTAAGCCAAAAATGCATTAATTTTAAATCGGAAGGCTGTCCTATGTTAGTTTTTAGAAGGTTAACAAATCTGCATACTCAGTTTAAAATTTAAAAAACTTACATTTTTGGCCAATTTTTGACAATTTGGATGATGTAACCCCTTTCCTTTTTTTGAAAATTTCGAAAATTTTGAAAAAAATAAATTTTGACCGGACATAGCTAGATCGATTCGACTGTTGATGCTGATCAAGAATATATATGGTTTATAGGGTCGGAAATGACTCATTCACAACGTTATTAGCTTCTGACTGAAATTATAATGCCCTGCAAGGGTATAAAAATGTGTTTGCAATACAAAAATATATGGGAATAATTATATAAAAAAGAATTTTCAAGGATATAAAGATTAAACCTAAAAATAAGCCTAACCATTTATTTAATAAAAATCCCTTCATCTTCTTTCGATCACTAAATGCATTTTTGGAAACCAAGAAATAGTGCAATAGGGTGCCACAGGTGTGTTTCGACAGGTAAACAGGTAAACAACACACTTAAAGCAGTCACAGTGGTGGAACTCATTGCGGTTTGTTGCCAAATTGCTTTAAATGGGTTGGGGAAAAGGTCAGCTACAACTACGCCCGTCCAGGCTCGGTTCTGGTAGTTGCACAGAAAGTCAACAGATTCAGATTCAAGATTCAGAAACAGGATACAGGTACAGGGTACAGGATATAGTAGTATATAGTATACAGCATATAAAGTATAGAGCGACAGCGGCTGGGAGGCGGCCTTTGTCACCTGAGAGTTTACCTTGACCTTCTCGACGATCCACATAAACCAGGTGGTAACTAAATTAAGCGGCGAGGGCGCTGTTGTGGTGCGATGCATATTGCGTATAAGCTTGGACAAGCCGAATTTCCACTCGATGTCGGATTGTGCCTAGTATTTCATAGGTTTTTTATGTTTATATTTTTTTTTGGCAGGTGCGCGATGACATGACATGATATATATATTTTTTTGGGAAAGAACAAGAACAAAGTTATACACGGGATGAGTTTTTGTGATCTGAAGCTTCGGAATTTACAGAATTTTTGTAGTTTGTTAATATACGTAACTTAAGAGCTGCGAAAATCAGGTAATCAATAATTGAGATACACAAATCTAGATGCCTGTTTTGGATGGCAATTTTATCTTTAAGTTTCTAGTTCTCTGAGAACAAAATAAACTACAAAATTGACATACAAAACCTAGCCGCTTTATTGGTGTATCTCTTTCTCTCGGAAGAGATGAGAGACTTAAGTCCTAGGGACAAACACAGGCACAAATATAGACGACATGCAGCAACATTTTCTATATATTTATAACGATTAGTATTTAAAAGCATGCGTTGGCCACGCTATCTTTGCCTTGGCCTTAGCTCTACACAGGTCACAAAAGCAGGACACACTTCTAGGCTCTAATCAACACTAAGCTAAGTCTGAACTGATCTAAGAAACAAAACTAGAACACGGCTTGGGCTTTAGCTATGGCTTTGGCTTGGACTACGGCTTCCATCCTCGAGATACAGCTTTGCTGGCTTGCAACAAATGTATCTCTTAGATATATGATAATTATAGAGTTCCTGAAAAAACCTGGAAGATGCAAGTCTGGGCAGTTGATGGATCTACAGATAAAGCCAAGTCCTTTGATTCAATATTCTAGAACATAATAGTCGAGAGATCAGACTATAAGACATAACCTCGTGTTTTAAAGCTAACTAACTACATTTTTTTGGTAGGTAAATTAAGGCTTATTTCAAGAATAAACGGACCACAAAACCCTAACAAATTGTGTGCTCATAAATCTATTTAAACATTCACAAACATCAGTATTAACTTCACCTCTCCCACTTCCCCGCTGAAAAAGACTCGAAGATTAGTAAACACAATTCATTGTTAAATGCAATACTTAACTTACAGCTAAATAATATAGAGTAGGTAATAAAATAGAGGCCATAAGTGGGATTATATGGAAGCGCCTTTAGCAATACTACCTGGATGCGTTGATAGGTGTCTGACATCATGGCAATCAGCAGGTTAATGAGCACAACCACCGACACCAACATGTAAATGCCAAAGACAATTTTGAACAGGTACTCGACCCAATACGGTTGAGTGGGCGTGGCTACATTTTTGATTTTGTCAACTTGCGTCTGCTCGGTCGTCGTCTGTCCGAACACGGCGAAGAACAACAACTCGAATGAGTTTATCGGATGCATGCGCACTGCGCGTCGGTGCCCCCATTATAGATACATTTACAGATACAGATACATTTACAGATATAGATACAACACGGAATACGGAATACGAAATACGGAATATGGTAGAGACACCCCCGGACAGCACGCATCGGATATTGGCCGGCGGCGCGTGGATATTATTTTGAAAAATAAAAAGATAACGGACGCCCAGTTCCGGGTTGGTGGATGCGACGATATATATACGATATTCGTTACGTTGATTTGTCCGATCGACCAACCCCGGGTTTCGGTTTCGATTGATTGAATTTCGGTCAGTTTTGGGGTTGTTTTCGAGGTTTAACGGGAGGTTCAAGCACACACACAGATAACACAAAGCGTAGAAAAAAAGGGGGGAGGAAAAGCAGAGAGAAAATACTGATTAGTGGTGAGTCGGGCGATACAAACCTGAATGCGCTGATAAGTATCCGACATCATGGCAATTAGCAGGTTAATGAGTACAACCACAGACACCAACAAGTAGATGCCAAACACAAATTTGAAGAGCACCTCGGTCCACTCGGGACGCAAGTGTCGCATGGGATTGATGTCCAGGGTGGTCGTCTGTCCGAAGACCGCGAAGAACAGACGCTCGAAAGCCAGAAAGGGCGTCATGGGTCCTAACATGGGTCCGAACATTACGTTACTCACAATCTCGCTCTCATAAACTTCATTCTTTTGGGGGGCTTTTGGTTAATGCTGCAGCTCGATATATATATATATATATAGCACATATACGAATATATATTTGGATATTTATCGGCTTGGCACAGGCGTTTGTGCGAGCTTGGATATTGTTGGATATTATTTGGAAAGTTTACAATATTATTGGTGGAGTTTTTGGAGAGTGCGGGTGAGTGCGTTTAAACACGTCAAAAGCAGCATCTCGCAGCTGAGCAGCTGAGCAGTTCGAATCGCACGGTCTCACGAATATCGAGCATCGAGTCTATCGGTATCGATACCGATTTTCCAGTAGCAATTACGTTTTCGATTCGATTCGATTCGATTCGATCGGTTTCGATTGTTTCGATTGTGCAGAATTTTTGGTGGTGGGCAAGCGGCGCAAGCTGAAAGCCCCAGGCAGGCAGATTATGCTGATTGATTGATTGACTTGACTTGGTTAAACATCAACATGCAGTTTTTGATTTAAATACACGGTTCTAATGGGTATCTTTTGGGTTACACATCGACTAAAATCGATAAGGGAAGCCAAAAATTATTATTAAATTATTAAAGAAAAATAAGTATACAAATAACCAAAACATTAACTTTATAAAGAAATACAAGTATAGTGAAATAATTTAAACCCATGAAAATTCTCGTTGAAATTTGGAATTTAAAAAGTCTCAAAAAAGATAATTGCAGTAACTTAAATCCGTAGTATTTTAAGATCACTTTAAAAATCTCAAAGAAATTAACTACAACGTATCTAAGTCAAACAAAAATTAAATGTAGATTAAAATAAAATATGCTTAATAGATAGTATGATTAATTTTCATCACCAAATTAAACTTTTTAAAATATCTGACTAGAAATTCCGATTACAAATAGCTACTTTCTCTGATATTATTTCAACTCATTATTACATTTTCATCCTTATTGATCATCTAGATAATGTGCAAACCACAAATTAAGAAATTAGATAACGAATACAAGAATAAAAAATAAAACTAAAATGTAATTCTTAGCATTGATACCTATTATTAACACACAGATCCACAACACCGAGGATTCACCGCACGGGAGCATGCCTCAAAACGAAAGGAACTGAAAGAACTGAGCAAGGCGAGAGGGGGATTTCGAGCAGCGAGTGTGCGGATGGTGGATTTTCCAAACTGGAGAACAACTGGAAAAACAAACGACAATAAAACTTTACGCACACAACATCGAAGGCGGCAACGCAACGGCAACGGCAGGGTCCGATTCCAAATGGGCGGAACCGGAGTTATTTGGGGGTATTAAGGGGTTAAGGGTCAGCCCCGGATATATGTATACAGGGGCCATGCAAATGCAGGAGGTTTTTTGCAGAGTGGGTTTTTTGGTGACTTTTTTTGGCGGGGGGGAGAAGGAAGGAGGAGACTTACGGTCGTCCTTGTGCTTTCGCCGGAATTCGCTGAAGCGACTATCGACATAATTCTCCGCGGGCGGAGGTCGAGGCGTGGGCATGTCATCTGTTCCATTTGGATTTGGATATATATCGGAGATTGGAGTCAAGATCAGAGGAAGAACATTATTAATACGTGTTCGGGTTCGGTTTGGGGTTCGGGGGTTGAAGGTTCTTCAGGGGTTACGACATCAAGGTTGGAGGAGGTTTCGGGTTGGTTTTTTTGTACTTGTTGAGCATGCAATTGTTGTATTATGTGGTTGTAGTTGTTGGTTCATTGGTTTATTATTTAGTTATATCGTGAAAACATCGAGCACACACAGATTAGATGGCTTTTTTGGTTCATTCAAGGCAGACACAGATACTTATCAAGACACATTGTGAACGTTCAAAAAAGAGGAAGTTTTGCAGAAACATTCCAAACGGAAATGAAAAACGAAAACAAGAGGGAATAGTTTCCAACTAAAAATCCAAAAAGTAGACTGGAATCAAGCAAAGCAAACGTTTGGACTTACCGTCACTGAAGTAGCCCCGATTTCGGTTCTTCTTCTCGAAGCTGCGTAGATCCTCCGGCGAGAAGTTGGCAAAACTCTGATTCAGCGCCACGATATGCATCGAAAAGCCAAACACAAAGATGGCCAAGACGGCCAAGAACCGGGCCAAGTCCTTCAGCAGATCCCCGATGATAATGGCCCAGGGTCCGAACAGATGATGGAATGACAAAAAGTCCAGGATCTGCACGCAGGCCAGCAGGAAGGCCAGGGCAAAGCACTGATTCCGACAGTACACCAACGTGGGCCAGTACTCCTTGGAGACGAAGACAAAGGCCGCCACATGGACGCCCACGCCGGCCATGCCCAGCAGCAGGACCAGCACCTTGATCGATCCCAATCCGGACTTGTCCGACGGATTCGTCAGCTCGAACAGCAGCAGGCCGCTCAGCCAGATCAGCAGTCCGATCTCGTACCAATAGGGCACCAAACTCAGTCGGAGGACGGGATATATGGGCGTTATGCCCACGATGCTCAGGTGGATCATGAGGTAAATGTGCGAGGTGAGGTACGACATAAACTTGATGATGGGCACCTTGTTGAACTTGTGGCCCATGGGGAAAGTGAAGCCAATCCACACGGGCGGGCAGACAATGAAGGCCACCAGCAGCAGGAGGATCTTCCAGGAAGCCCAGGTCAGGGAGCCGTGCCAGAGTTCCTAGAAAAATGGGAGAAGTTAATAAGTAAGTTGTACATATATAATTTAATTTATTTGATCCATTGTTATTGATAAGATTTTTAAAGAACTCACAAAACTTGTGATAAACAATTTTTACCTGCAGGTAACGCTGCACCACCGTATGTGCAATCACTTCCTTTTGCTCATTCTCTATCAAGACATCGAGAAATTCCACATTTCTCTTATCGGTGGCTTGCAGGATCTTCCCCGCCGAATCAGAGCCAGCTGCCAGGGCCAATAGCTCTGTGGCCATGGTTTCACATTGCTTGCCAGCTGCAACCAGATCCTTGGCGCGTTCTTTCTCCTGAGAAGGCAAAGAAAATGTTAAAATATGGCTAAAGGTTAAAATATTATAAGTATATAATAAAAATATAATTTGAAATTATAATAATATATACAGAATATATATCTATCGTTAAACAAAGAGCCACGTTTACAAGCTTGCTTAAACATTCTCCACAAATTCTTTAGGCTAAGCACACAGAAGCAATCTAACATGCAGTTGATCATAAAACCTTTCATACTTGCTTGTTTTTATAGTAATATAAAATATATATTCCTATAATTAATTATGAAGTAAAAACGAACTTTAAGTCTGTCTTTAAAAAACTAGATGTTGGCTATTAAATAAAATTAAACAAAATATAATAATACTTTCAATAAATTAAAAACAAAGTACTTCTTCAAGTTTACTTTAACGGAAAATGTCAAGAAAACCAACCAGATAACTTTTACTACCCACAAATATCCCATAAGGATTTCAGAAATTATTTGAAAATATAATAATACAACGGGGAAATCCCCTAATGACACCTCACCTTCGTGGATAAAGTAATGTAGATATTTGATAGCTTGGCAGCCGTATCCACCGGGGCTGGCGAGACGAGAACAAACTCCTGTATGGGCTTGTTATTGTGATTCTTGGAGACAACCATGAGATTGTAGACGAAACGCTTGTCCTCCATGAGGCCATAGGTGTCGTGCTCCTTGTTCATGAGATAGCGCAGGACCTCGTTGTGTCCCTCCGAGGCCGCGAACCAAATGGCGGCACAGCCGTAGTTGGTCTCCGATTTCGGAGAGGCACCCGCCTCGCACAGCAGCTTCACCACCTCCAAGTGGCCGGCTTTGGCAGCACAATGCAGTGGCGTCCAACCGTTCCGATCGGTTGCATTGATCTCCGCGCCCTGGCCAAGCAGAATCTCCACCATCTGGATGTGGCCGTGCATGGCGGCGATGTGCAGGCCCGTCCTGCCGTTACGATCCTGCGACTGGAGGAGTTCCGCCGACCGACTCAGGAGCAAACCGACCACTGACATGTGTCCGCCGAAGCAAGCCAAATGGAGTGGATTATAGCCCTGGAAATGGATGACCGTGTTAGGTGTAAATAAAGGATGTTTCCTTCAGAATATCTCACGTTCTCTGTGGTCGCCGCGTCCACTTGAACACCCGCCGAGTTGAGGAGCAGTCGCACCACGTTCTCGTTTCCGGAAAAGGCAGCCAGATGCAGTGGTGTCATTCCAGATTCCGTGCCCAGATCACCGAATAGGGTTTGTCCCGTTGGCGTTTCCGACTTGACGGTGGCCGGGACACTGGTCAGCAGCTCTCGGACCGTATCCGCTTGGCCATAGTAGGCAGCCACATGCAGCGGTGTCAATCCCAACTTTTTACTATTGATCCTCAAGGAATTCGTGCTCTTAAGGACATCTAGCACCTGTCCGTGACCATTTTGTGCCGCCAAGTGGACTGCGGTGAATCCCGCCTTGTTCTCCTCTGTGCAGGAGGCACCGGCTCTGACCAGAGCCTTGACCACATCCGCATGTCCGCCCTCGGCGGCCAACTGGAGCGGCGTGGCATCCGTGAGTTTATTTCGCGCCGAAATCACACCCGATCGATCGAACTTCATCAGCTCCTCGATCACCTTGACGGATCCCTGCATGGCGGCAATGTGGGCACAGGTATTGCCATCCTTGCTGGTGGCATTCACCAGGCTCGGATGCTGCTGCAGGAACAGTTTGGCCACTTCAGAGTAGTTGTTCTGGGCGGCGACGTGGATGGGCTTCTGGCCCAGATCATCCGTCGCATCGATGTTCGCTCCCAGCTCGAGGAGTAGCTGGCAGACCTCCATCTGCCCGCTGGCCGCTGCCAAATGGAGCGGCGTCTGTTTCCGCAGCGTCAGGATATCAATCACCGCATTGTGGTCCTTGATAAGGAATTTCACGAGATGCGTAAACCCGTTCATGGCTGCCAGGTGGAGGGCTGTGCGTCCCACACGGGACTTGGAGTTAATGAAGGCCTTATTGGTCAGCAGAGCATCGCAGACGTGCAAGTATCCCCGCTCCGCTGCCAAGTGCAGGGCCGACCTTCCCTCCGTATCGAAGACATCCACTCGAGCATGGTTTGCCAGCAGATTATTGACCAGCTCCATGTGCCCTCGATGGCAGGCTATCAGCAGAGGGGTCCAGCCCACGGAGGATTGGCGGTTCATTGCCTTCTGGATGTCCGTGGGATTCATGTGCGAGATCATCTCCATCAGCACATCGTTGTTGCCAGCCACGGCGCAGTAGTGGAAGGCGGTCTCCAAGGCATTCTTGGTCTGCAGCGTGACATCTGCTCCATTCTCCAGGAGCATTCGGACAATCTGCTTGTCGGACTCGGGGATTTTCACCTCTTCCTTGGTGATTTGGCAGGTGTAATGCAGCGCCGTTGCGCCATCGTCGTTCACCGAGTTTATGTACGTGGTGGCCTTGTCCGGACCATGCTTCTCCTTCACCGTTTCGATCAAGTGGCGAACGATCTCCGGGTGACAGGATCTACAGGCCATGTGCAGGGGCGTCTCACCTGTCTGAAAACAGAGAGATTTTCAGTAGCTATAGATCGTTTGATTAGCCGTCTACCTACATTCGACTTGTACAGCGGATCGCCTTCGTCCTCGAGCAACTGCATCAGCGTGGCCAGATTGCCATGGCGGGCAGCCACATGGACCGGAGTAAGGGCATCGTCCGTGGTCAAATTGGGACTGGCTCCCGACTTCAGCAGCATGAGAGCACACCGATCGCCATCCTTGACCCTGGCTGCTATGTGCAGCGGTGTCTCCCGGAGCTTTCCACCCCGGACATGGACATCTGCTCCGAAACCGAGCAGGGTTTCCACAACGGCGGGCTTGGCCGACTCCACGGCTATGTGTAGAGCCGTGTAGTTGTCCTGAAAGGATAAGAAATATTCAATATACTCTATAGACACATAATTAGCCCACTTACATTGGTGGTCACATCCACTTTCTCGCCCTTCTGCAGCAGGGTATTGATGATACCCGTGTGTCCATAGGCGGCGGCAGTGTGAATACTCCTCGCACCATCCTTGTTGGGCATGTGGAGGTAGACTCCCTTCTTGAAGAGCATCGTGGCGCACTCAGCATGGCCATTGAGCGATGCAATGTGCATCAGCGTGCTGCCATCCTTGGTGCGCTCGAAGATGCTCGCCTTGAACTTGTCGGCCAGTATCTCGATGACGTGCGCGTGCCCATTCTCGGCGGCCAAGTGCATCGGAGTGCGATCTGTAAAGGGATTATAATCAGTAACTCACTCTTAACATACAAAATTACTTTTTAATTTCCGAATTTCCTAATTTCTGGCTTTACCCTTGGACTAGTTTCCACCGCAGACTCACCTTGATTGTCCGCAATGGACGCTGAGGCGCGCACGCCATAGAAGTACTTGAGTAGGGCCTCATCACCTTCGGCGGCCGCGATGTGGAGCGGCGTCTGCCCCTCGCCATTCTGCGTGTCCACGTTGGTACCATAATCGACCAGGATGCGGACCATGTCCACGTCCCGCCGTCTGGCGGCCAAATGCAAGGCCGTGTCTCCATTGGCCGTCGTTGCCTGCAGTGGAAGGGAAGGAAAGTTGAGCATGATGGCATGCACTTAAAGAAAAAAGAACGAATGGCATTTTAAATCACGTTCTCAATTTTAAAATTTTGAAGTGAAATATATATATTTCTCGTTTACCAAATTTCTTGAAAAAGTAATTATTTGGTTATTAAGTATGCAAAAGTCTTGTTAGTTTGCATTTGTAAGGCCAGCATAATTCCAGGTCTGGTTGTTTTATTTTAATTAATTTAAAGAAGTATTAAATTGAATTTCAAAACTTTAAATAAAGAACTAGTGTTGTTCAAGTAAAATGGGTTTTCGTATTGTTTACACCTGCACTTCCACTTAGCACAATTTATTTTTGGTCTATGCAAATCAGATTTCCCTCCCAATTTTCACTGCGTTTTCACTTGAGCTGGTGACCCAGTTTGGGGCGGTTTTGCCGGCTGATTGCGTGTTCAGCCAACGGCCAAAGTCAACTTTAACTTTAACTTTAACTTGAACCCTTGGCCCGCCGTTTGGTTAATTTAATCAACACGCACTGCTCTTGGCATGTGTTGCACTTCAACTTCTGATTGAAAATCGCGCAAACTTTGCCAATGTCGCGCACTGTTGCACTTTTCAGGTGCATAGTAGCAGGTGCGTAGGCTGAGGCAGGTAAATTTGCATTTTTTGATTTATTTACACGCTCGGGCTCTGGGACAGTTCAAGGCTTAAAGAGCCTTGTTGACATTTTCTGACAGCTTGGCTTAGCTGGACACTTTGAAAGGCACTTTGCGGACGCTTTTTTAAGAGTTATGGGTTGATATGTGCTTATTAGTTTGTATGGGTTTGAGCTAAGTGCGTAGTTTGTCTAGTAAATTTGCATTATTTTTTTGTTAACAGTTCTTAAGGTTGACATTTTCCGGTTGTCAGAACGGAGACATTTTGATGGGAGGTTCATAAAAAACCTCCTTTTTGATATACTGGAAGATAAGAGATACTATCACTAAGGTTTTGAAATCTCTTTGGAAAGGCGGAAAACCCATGCTTTAAAAAGTAACATTGTAAACGATATTTCAAATATTTTATTTTATACTTTTAGATGCCTTTTGAGGAGATTATAAAACTTTAGGGATATCTGTTATTTTCTTCTTAGAAATGAAAAAAAAAGCTTAGTAGTTTTTCTGACCAATTGACAGTTTCCGAAAAAACTTTAATATTAAAATGTTAGATAAATGAAAGTATCTCAAAAAGGGAAACTATGTAAAATAAATGAAATCGTGGCCAACTTGTAGACACTTTTTAAAGAGTTCGCATATCCTTTTTATTTGTAAACGAAAATATATTACGGTATATATTGTTAAGGGTGCCTTCCGTTCTTTAAACTTTCGACTTAATGGTTGTCAAGAACGTTTATTATCAAAAGCTGGCAAGTCCGTTATTATGTTTGGACTATTTATAGGTGTTAAAAGCTTCAAATAACACAAAGATCTAGTTTTCCAGATAGACTCACCTTTAGTTGGTCCGCCGTTTGTGCCGCCAGCAGCTCCCTGCACATGGACTGGTTCCCCGACTCGACGGCCAGGAGCAATGGGATCTTGCCACGCTAGCGATGGGAGAGATAGGTTATGGGGTCGAATAATACGAAATAATTAAGATAAGGACGACCACAGCAGACGCATTCAGTCACAGGCAGGCAGACTCACTAGACTCGCACATAATCATAAATAACCAATTAGCCAATTCGAGCCTCAAGTGTTAATGGCTACATGTTTCGCCCGCTTGCTCGCTATTTTTAGCCAAGTTCGCAACTTTGGCGCTCCAACTTTGAAACTGACAGCGGAGGAGGGCAAGGTGGGCGTGACGGGGAGTCATTATCCCTATCTACCTCGAGCAGAGGCGAGTAAATCAAGTTGTACAGGGACTTGACCCCCTTTTTTTCGGTATAGTTTCCTCTTTTTCACGGCATTTGTTATTTGTTGTTTGTTGTTGGCAACGAGTTGAGCGCCCTCGCCATATAGACTGTCAGGATATATATTCGGGGATTAGGTGCGCGTAGGAAAAGGAAAGCGAATCGAAGCGAATCGAATCGAAACGGAACGGAACTGTTGTGAATGGCATCGAAAGCTAAATACTTCATCCGGGTAATTTCGCCTGACAGTGCCATTCCACCTCTCTCTAATTGATTTAAATCAAGTTCCTGTTTGCCATTTGCCGCAAGCCAGAGTATGCCCATTGTCTAGACAATCAATCGGTGGCACCCGATTTCCACGATTTTCCCCTATTTCCCTTCAATATTCAGTCCCTTTATTCGATGGCAATTCGGTGGAAATTTATGCGCTCCCCTCGCGTGCGTAATGGAAATATCGCCCGTGCATTTGCACCCGTGCACGTGATGCGACAAATAGTTCCGCATTTTAGTTGAGATTTTCCTTACGAGGGAATGGGAGGAAGGGGAAAAGCACCTCCTCCTGCAGGAGCTCCCTCTGTGCTGCCCCGCCGATGCAAGTTAATCAGACGAAGACGACAACGACGCTAAAGGTAATTCAACGCCGTCTCGGGGCTAACCTTAGTGACTGCGGTGAGAGCTTCTCATGGGTACAGTGAGGGAAAAGGGAGTAGGTTCGGATAGGAACCAAATAACTAAAAAAGTTATATTAACTTCATTTTCACTTATTATTAGGTTAATCAAAAGATAATTCAATTTAGAACCAATTCGGCTTATAGCTTTTCTTTTCTAGATAAAAAGTTCAATAAGAGATGCAATAAAAATAAGTACATAAATTAAACATTTTAAAAATTAAAAAAAAAAATACTTCCTTTTTTCTCGGACTGAATATACCTTTGCAGGGTATTATAATTTCAGTCAAAAGCATAAAACTCAGTGATGGAGTCATTTCCGACCCTATAAATCATATATATTCTTGATCAGCATCAACAGGCGAATCGATTGATCCATGCCGGCAAAAATAAATTTTTTTCAAAATTTTCGAAATTTTCAAAAATAGGAAAGGGGTTACATCATCCAAATTGTCAAAAATTGGCAAAAAATTAATTTTTTTAAATTTTAAACTGAGTATGCAGATTTGTTAACATTCTAAAAACTAACATACGACAGCCTTCCGATTTAAAATTAATGAATTTTTAGTTTAGTTATGAGTTTTTTAAACTGTGATAGTACTAAAAAAAATTCATAAAAATATACAAAATTATCTTCTCAAAAATTGTATTATAATTTCAGTCAAAAGCTTGAAACGCCATGAAGGAGTCGTTTCCAACCCTATAAATCATATATATTCTTGATCAGCATCGACAGCAGAATCAATCTAGCTATATACGACAAAAATTTAATTTTTTTCAAAAATTTCGAAATTTTCAAAAAAAGGAAAGGGGTTACATCATCCAAATTGTCAAAAATTGATAAAAATTTGAAAATTTTAAAAAATTTAAATGAATTATGTATATTTGTTAACCTAATAAAAACTAGCATAGAAAAGCTTTCCGATTGGAAATTAATGAATTTTTGACTGAGTTTTGATGGTTTTTTACTGCAAGGCTATAGAAATTTCGGTTGCATTCTTTCTAACAAATTTTCTTCACAGTCTAATATTATTTTATATTTTTTTTCTGCCTTTTCTGATTACCAGCCAGTTGAAATGCATTTACCCTGGGCGGTTTTCCATATCGATTTTTCCACAAATTTTGTTTGCTTTATGTTACTAGCTCCTCTCGATGCTATTGTTGTTGCTATTACTGCTTTATATATATAAATTTTTTTGGTGATTTTTATTAAGTCTTTGTTTACGTTGGCACAGCCTGGCACCGCTGTCGAGAGTACTTCACTTCACAGGGGCTCCCTTTTCGGATAGCGAACTTGTACATGGCCCAGAGGAGATAAAGCGGCATCAATTGGTTTTGGCAACACTTGTGGCTCTCCAGCACACAAACTCAAACCCACACACACAGACACACCCACACCGACACACTAGCTAGCACATATGGTCACACTTACGCCGTCCGCTTTTAAACGAATGTCCTTGCCAGCAGCCGCAAGAAGAGCTCGCAGGATATTGGTGGCAGTTCCAGTTTGCCGACTCGACACCAAATGGACCGCAGTCTGCGAACGCGACTGAAAATATAGAGTTTTTAATTAGACATATCTTCACTTATATGGAGATTTAATACACTCCTAACGCACTTATTGCAAGGATCACACTTTTTGTGCGTTTTCTTGACACCTAGGCCTAATGTTCGCACCTGAAAGCCAGCAAACTGGTTGTTCCCATTCGCTTCAAAATCCCATTTGCTACTGAATAGGCAAGTGGCTCGTTTTTGCGTTTATAAGCACATTTCGTGTCATTTTTCTTTTCTCCTCTCTCTCGCTCATATCACAGATTGACAGCCCCCAAAAAAGAAAAAAAAAATGGAAAAAAGCCATGTTAAAGGACTCCCGCAGCGGGCGAGAGCGAGAGGTAAGCCACCCGCGGGGTGTGGAGCAGCAGCAGGTGGAGGCAACATAGGCCAGGTGTTGGATGAGGATGTGGAGGTGCCAGCGCCATTGGACGTGGAGTCCCTCAGCCACGCACACACACACACACACACGCCAAGGGAACACTTCAAAGTTGGCTGTTGCTAAAACAAAAGTTTTGGCATCTCGCTTCCACCCGCCCGCGGAGCTCTCTTCTGATAACCATCAGTAATTTTGGCAACGCTCACGCCCCCTAAGTCACCAGGTCTCGAAGCCATTGCGGCCGCGGCAGAATAAAGAAAGCCAAATTATTGGGAACATGACAAAAAAAAATACTGAGGAAAAAAAGAAATGAAAACGAAATAATTGCCTGCAAAGGACTCGACATAGTGATTATCCTAAATACGTTTATTTTCAGTCAGATTATGGGGTTCCCATAGGACCTTTGCATATTAGAAATGTCTCAATGTCTTCACCAAAATATAAGAGAGACTTTTAGGCAACTTCTCTTAAGTTTATTTTAAGTTAAGAAATAAATAAAAATAAATTCTATTGCCAGTGATATTAATGGTGCCATCAGTTTCTTATGACTTTTTTATAGGAACTAGGTTTAAACAATGTGACATTGCAATTTGTTAGGGTTTTGAAATCCTTTGAAATAATTCTTTAAAATAATAGTTGTAATAGTAATAGTAAATAAAATCCAAAACCTATAAAATTCTGGTAAAGTTAAAATAACTTTTAAACTTTAAACCTTTAGGATTTTTAGTTGTTTTATGATGTATGATATCAATCTTTCTTTCAAGAAGCAAGTTTAAAATCAAGTCTAAAATAATGAAGGTTACAGATATGAATCAAAACCATTCTTCATATTCTTTAGATTATTATTCTTGGGTAATATAGAAATTATTGCATATTCTTGATTCTTCCGCTATCATCTAAATTAAAATCTAAGTAAATTTCAAGCTAACATACTTGGCAACCACGGGACTGGACCCTCCCTTTAACTTGTTTACCTTGAAGAGGGTCGAGAGTTGTTTGGTTAAAGTGCAGTGGCAGCAATGCCTTTAAGAGGGGCCTAGACATTACCATCTTAACCTTGTCGCCAGTTAATTGCCGGTGCCCGCCAAAGTCACATGCAACATGCGAGCCACAAAGTTGCATCTCCCTGCTTGGCTCTGACCTTTCAGTTTTATATTTTTAAGCCACCTGAAGTATGCGTCTAATGACCACAAATTGCACAGAAATCCTGGCTGACAGCAGCCCCAGGATTTAATTGACTTGAAACAGGAGAGATTTGGGACTCCCAACTATTAGGGCAATTGTTTCCCACCTCGGAATACACTACATATATTTATATAGAACCACTGGAATACTCACGCCACCGGTGGAGAAGGGATCCACGCCGCGTTTTGTTAGCAACAATTTGACGACATCCTCACGCGAATACATTGCCGCAATGTGTAGCACATTATAATTATCCTGCAAGGAGAGAGAAGAGAAATCGGAGAAATCAATTGCAATTCATTGGCAGGAAACCCACGCCCTCACACTGAGCCAGCTGGGTCAGTTCAATGGGTCAAAGTCAAAGTGGGATTTGCATGCGAGGTGTGGCTTTTTGGCCGGCGCTTGATTACTTAAGCCACAATCTTGCATGCGGACTTTCACTTACGGAACCCTCTTAATGGCCAAGAGCCTCACATGCAAAAACTGCATCAAATGCTCCCAAGAAAAACCAAAAAATAAAGTTGTGGAAAATGTAACCCTGAACAAATCACCGAAACGTAACGAAACGAAAAGAAAAGTGCCTTAAGATAACGTCTAACATGGAGTGTTAAGTTCCGAAAAATCCCTACAAGTGACTCACATGTGAATTGGAGCATGCGGCGATATTTATTGCCTTATATAATAAGCCATAACGCAACGTGTTACACATACGCCACGTGGGCCCAGGCCGGGCCATGGGCTTAATTTATAACTAAGCCTCCCCATCGTTTTCAGCCAAAAACGGAAGTGAACTGGTTTCGTATATATATATGTATATATGTTGGTAACTGGATAAAAAGGAAAGGTCTTTTTACCCTGTCATCAGGTTGGGAAGGAAAATTGTAAGTATGTGTAGTACAGTCGGATAGGGAAATTGTTTAAAATATATGCAGAAATTAGAAGGAAACTTGTATTTGCTTTTCTATTTTCAAAAAATTCCTTTGAAAATAATTAATTTAAAAATTATAAAGCCTCACTTTTAATTATTTAAATAAATAATATTATAGCAACTACTTCCGAGGTTAGAAAGCACTTCAAAATATACCTAAAGGTCTGCTGTAATATATTATATTTTGGCTTTTTTAGATTTTGATCAAATATAAATTATATATATATAATAACTAATTCTCAGAATTGCCTTAATCAAATTAAAGTTTTTGAAAATACAGCTTTTACTCTTTCAAGAGTTAATCAAACATTTACTTTATAATTCAAGTTAAGTTCAAGGAGAGGCTTATATTAACTTTACATTCAATTAAAGTCCAAAATAAACTATCAGCTTACTGATAAAGAAAGGCAAATCTTAAAGAACAGGTGAATTTTCATTACCATAATTTTTTAAAGACCCACGTAATACCCCAGGGGATTTTCCCCATTTTGTAAGTGTGTGTGGGTTTCGTTTCGTGCGAATTTCGTGGTTTTTCTGTGGTTTATTTGCGACTATTTCTGGCCGCAGCTCCTGTTAATTTGCATACAGCCCGCCGTTCCGACTCGACGGCTTTGACACATGTCCAGAAAGCCAATCCAAGACGTTGGCCCGAAAGAAAAGCCAAAGTAAACTCTGGGCCAAAGTGGACTGGCTCAAGAAGGGGCCCAAGGTAGACAGATAATATTTCACGCGCTGTTTTGCATACTTTTGAGCGCAACTCGACTTCGAGCCGCGTGTTGTGTTTGTTGGTAAAGGAAAGGCAAGGAGAGTGGAAGGCAAGGGAAAACCGGAAACAAAACCAAAACGGAAGCGCAAATTTTCCAGCACATTTTTGCCTTTGCCTTAGTTAAGCCAAGAGGTGGGGCGACCCAGTTTCTTTGCGGGTGTTTACTATAGTGTTTATAGACGGGAACAGAGATACACACTCAAGGAGTGTGTGTGTGTGTGTCATGCACGTGGATTTCTTGGCACCTTGATGAAGTCATTTTGGGCCGATGTCACACACCTTCCTGATGGGGGTGTGGGGATGGAGGAAGTGCTCTAGAATAATTGCAAGTCCTCATTACGGAGCTCATTTCGGATTACTTCACATCCTTGCATGTGCACTAATGGAGTTAATTAATTTGTTTCTCTCCCTGAGTAATTTTGGAAGGGGAAGAATAGATTTTCTCACGCACTCTAAGAGCTCTTGACAAATGAATCCCCCTTTTATTCCACATTTTATTTCACGCTGTCATCGCTCCACTCATATGTAGGGAGGAGAGGTCACTGCGTGAAGTACGCCGCTTGAATTTAATTAAAATTGCATATTAATGACGCCACCACTACTATTACAGGGCCATAAAAATGTAGCGGAAGTCACAGCCCGACGTCCGAGGTCTCTGGGCTTGGGTTTGGGCTTGGGTTTTCTTTTTGGCCACTCGCAAAAGGTCAAATAGAGTTTGGGCCAGGCTTAGGGCGTACATCGGAGTCATGTGCCTGATTAATTGGCTTTTAAGTTGCAAAGGAGGTGTTGCTAAAAACACGCCTCTAAAAAAATACTCCTTGAAGCCGAAAAGTTAAAAATGTTAATTAGCCGCGTCGTTACATCATGCACGTATATCCTTTATAATGGCCATAATATGTCGTGTTGAGTGGGTATTATTTAGGCCCGTTGCCCGACAGTTAGATAAGTTGCGAATTGTAAATGCAATAAACATTTTCCTCTCACAAAAGCTAAGAGTTTTCATTTTTAATTCATTAAGGCTAAAAGGGACGGGCTGAATAGTGAAATTATCTGAGTTGGTCACGACGTGACATTTAACGAAAAATAAGAATAATGATCCGGAGGAGGTAGCGTCTAATGATAATCATCTTGAAAGGTATGGTTTTAATGAAGAGGAGCAGCACTTAAGAAAATTACAAGTAAAATAATGTGGTGATTCATTAGGAAAATGTGGGTAAAAATATTGCCAAGACGGATAATTTATTCGACAAATCACACTTTAAAAATATCATAGCTAAGCCAAAAATGCATTAATTTTAATTCGAAAGGCTGTCCTATGTTAGTTTTTAGAAGGTTAATAAATCTGCATACTCAGTTTAAAATTATAAAAAATTACATTTTTGGCCAATTTTTGACAATTTGGATGATGTAACCCCTTTCCTTTTTTTGAAAATTTCGAACATTTTGAAAAAAAAATAAATTTTGGCCGGAGCTAGATCGATTCGGCTGTCGATGCTGATCAAGAATATATATGATTTATAGGGTCGGAAACGACTCCTTCACATTGTTACAAGCTTCTGACTAAAATTATAGTAACCTTGCAAGGGTATAAAAGCTGACTAAAGAAAATGATTTAAAAATACCAGAGTCATAATTACTTAAAAAAAATTCCTCAAAGACCTAACTTTCTCCCTGTCGTGTTATTTTCTTGGTTATTTTCTTGTATTTTCCAGCTTGTTCATGTTTTATTTGACTTTCATGTGCAAATTTACCTTTAACATTTCCCCCAAAACACACAGTCTTTAAGCGAAATGAGAAGGGGATTTCCCAAGGAAAATTAAACTTTTCTATGTTTGTTTTGGTAATTCAATTCGCCATGTCTGAGCCGAGCTGGTTTTGGCAACAATTATTTTGTAATTAGGTCAAGGATTTTTATCGCCACAAAAATATTGTTTGTAGGCGTAAGGACATGTGAATGGTCAGCCAAAAAGCCCAAGCCCGACGAAGCCCAAATGAAATGTGCCAAGTAATTGCGGCATGCAAAACGCTGGCCAACAATTGTTGGTCACTTGGCCTAATGGCCTAACCGCCTGGTCGCTCTTTTCATTTGCCTCTGCTACCGCTGACATCGAAACGAGAATTGGCAATAATCACGATGGCAAATGGGCTAAGAAATCAGGATAAACATCAGCTTTGACCTTTCATCTTCGCTTGTTAACCTGCTTTCGACGTAGGTTATAAGATTGAAGGCTTACAGCTATTAAGTTGATGATGGGTAGCTTGATAGCTTCAAGGATTTATAAATATATAAACAATTTTTATAGTAAACAAAGTTACTCATATCTTAGTATCAGCTTTATAAAACAATTTAAAGGTGGCAAATGGAATTACCAACTTGTTGTGACTGCCTTTCTATTATGCCTTTATATTTTATAAATATAAGACTACCCAACTTTTGCCGAATTAAATTTCTTGCAACTTTCAGTTATAAAATCAAAGTAAAATCCTCACTTTCTATTCCCACAGAGACCTTTAGGAAATTCCCCTTTGGGTTTTCGCGTGCTGGGGTTCCTTTCCTTCCCTTTTTTTCTTGGTCCTCCAGAGCCCGTTGGCCAAGCTCGGTTCGGTTGACCCATTGAGGGCCGGCAATATTGAAGTATTCAAGGATTGAGTGCGTGCGAATCCTGCGTAGACGTGGGTGTATGTACGGGTTCACCCACCGACGCCCCGACACTCAAGATTTAATTATGCTGTTTTTATCGATTTGACACAATTTTAGCGGCTTTTGTTCGCCACCAAAGTAGTTGGCTTCAAATCAGCTGGGCTTGTTTTCTATATTTGGCTTCCAGGCAGGTGGCCAGTGCAAGGAGCTTTAAATTATTCCCAGAATAACCCCGGTCCAAGACTTACATTATTGCGGGCTCCCACGTCGGCGCCCAGCTCAATCATGCGATCCATTATGGCCGTCTTATTGTCCTTCGTGGCGTACATCAGCGGCGTCATGCCGGTATTCTGTAAGAGCAAATGGTTGTGATTATTAATTTAACTAACTTTATTAATAAACTAGGATTTCTTGGAAATGTAATGCAAGTGGAGCTGCTTTATGGTTTATATTATGAGAGTTTTCTGTAGTTGCTTAAGTTAAACTTCTTTCGTTGCTATTATTGCTATGTTGTAATATTTATGATTATTTGGTTTCTGTCATTGGCGATTTCTTTTTGAAATGGTATAAAATACTGCTAATAAATTGAATAAATTTTATAAATTATAACATTTTTTTTAATTGGCATAAAAAATAAATTATTTAATACTTTTACAGTCAAATATGCAGTCTGATTCATTGATAAGTAAATAATTACCTTGATGCGTGCTGTATCAATGGGAATGAGTATGAAAATGCAATAAATACATAGGAACCTTATTGATAAGGCGACTGATGGAAATTAAATGAATTTAGCTTGTACAATGTTGAAATATAATTTATATTATTATTATAATTATGTATATTCTCTATTCTTAACCAAACAACATTTTACCAAGAAAACAAAATATGCTTTATAACAGAAATCAACTTATTTTCTGATTAAAATACATTCCTGAATATTTATAAAATCATATTCTACCATTTACAAGTATTTAAAATAAATATAAGTAAACCATTTAAAACCAAACTGAAATGAATTCAATAAGCAAATCCATTAGCTCGAAACCAATTGACTATGTCTCAGAATCAATTACTATTACCAAGGCTAGCATTAGCCTTTATTGCAAATAAGTTATCCCCCACATTCCCAAGCTCCTTCACTTGCAATTAAAACAAAATCAAGAGCAAAGTTATCAAGCAGGGAAACAAGAACCCAAAAAGAAAGCAGAAATAACTGAAGCAAAAATAGCTCAACTCTGCTGGTCTGGGGCTATATATTTATGCAAATATCGTCTCGGGCCCAGTCTAGTCTGGCTAGAACAGACACAGCCTGAGGTTATGACAGAGCTTGGGAGCCAAGGTAAGTCCCAGGCCCCATCAACCCTTTTTTCGGCTCCCCGCATTTCATTAGCGGGACCCCCGTCGACGTCGAAACGCTAATTTTATGTCAACGACTTCTCCGTTTCATACCGTTTATGGTAAATTGAAATCGAAGCGCTTCAATTCTTCGATGTTTTATGAGTTTATCGGTCGGCTGGTAGTCAGCGCAACTTGTGGCAGGACTCCCGGCGGTCCTTCGAGCCAAGCGGAAGAGCCATCGCCTTGGCAGCCAAACATTTGGGCCGCGCTATCAAATAACATTCTCCGCTCGCTCGCCGTTTTCCGCTACTGTTTTCTGTTTTTCTGCTTTCTGACTTTTATTTTCTGTGCTCTGAGCTCTGGGCTCTGAATTCTGCTCTGTTTTCTGGCCACCAGTTCCTGTGCGCGGCTCTGTGTCGTTATTTTGGCTGGTAAACAACCAGAAATCGGAAAATGCCGCCGACGTTGATAAGGGCGACGTTTGTACATCCGACAACTACACTTGAATAAATTATGATTAACTATTTTTAGATTACTAAATCTTAAAAAGAGACTCTTAAGAAATTTGGTAATTACACAGAATCCTAAGAACTAAGTTTTATTAGAAATTGTTTAGGAAATTCCCAAGTCTTAACAACGCGAAGTTTACTGAAGAGTATAACAAGCTTGCTGACACTAATCTTCTGATAAAAAGTTTTGTATGAAATGTGGTATATCGAATCGAGTCTCAATTTTTGATTACTTTTGTTAAATATTATTTAAATAATTATGTATTGAGTAGAGCTTAACTAAACTAATTAAAAGGAGGGAAAGCAGATTCTTTTTTCTAAGCTAACGTCATTTAATAAATGAATTTATAATGAGTAAATGAGTATGGAAGCTATAATTAGACAATCGTTTAAAAAAAAAATTCTCAATTTGAGATTATAAAAAAATACGTATTGTTTTTCTATTCACTATATTTTATATTTGATAAAAGAGATGTTTGTAACAAAAGTTTTAAAAGAATAAGAAAATAAAGGTCGCAAAAATAAAGAAGTATATTAAAAAATCTCAAGTCTCTCTATGAATAAGACTTTACTATTTTTGTCGTGGATTCAAAATTATTTACGAAGTTTTTAATTATTAGTTTCACTTAGTTAACGGATTTACAACAACCTTTCTTCGTTACAATTTTTATCGCATATACCTCTTTCTCTCAGTGCAATATACCTGTTCCTGTACTTATTTCGATACTGAATCCCGCTCTCTCTCCTTAGCAATTGATTTTACAAAATTTTCTTTTATTTGTTTTTTTTTTTCGCCGCGAAAAGCCGGCGTACAGTACTCACCATGTCATGGACTCCGGCCAGCGGTATGTGGTTGCCGTCCTCGCCCACATTGGCCACATACTTCTCCAGCTTCTTCAGCTCGGCCTCGATGGGTGTCCACTCGCTCTTCATGGCCAGGCCGAGCACCTTGTTGGCCGTATCACGGATGGAGGCGCCGGCACTGGGCGGCTTGGGGGCGGGAAACGAGTCCATGTCCTTCTTGTCGCCATTGCTGGAGCTGTCGTCCTTGGGATCGGAATCGGCCTTGCTGGCGGGCGTTGCACGTTCGCTGGGCGTGGCCGAGTCATCCGGCGGACCGGTCAGCGAGGAGGGGGTCTTGCGGCCAACGCCGGCGCCACCAGCGCCGCCGCCACGACCGCCGCGGCCACCGCGCGGCTGCGACATCCTTGGGTTGGCGAGTCTCTCCTCCGCGTCGAATCTCTGCTCCGGAATCAGGCGGAGATCATGGGGGGAGGACTTTTATGCAGGGGTTGGGAAACTAAACAAAGACACTTTCGGCCGTTAACTGGTTTATGCTGCCATTATCCATCTAATATCGGTCGGTTATTATTGTATTATTATTGATTCGGTTCGGGGATAGTGGGGCATGGGCTTGGGATTGGGATTGCATACTTGGCTTCGCACTCGCATTGCACAAATTCCTACGGCCTCCGCATTTTACCAATATTTGTTACCAACAATTTGCATTTTCATTGGCAACACAAACGGCAACAGCAACAGCAGCAGAGAGAGAGACACACATAGAAACACACTCGACACACACAGAAAATTGCTCCAACACATCCGCTCGCTATTATTCCACTTTGATTCTTTCGCTTTCTTCACTTTTACTACACAAATTTATATGTTTAGCCCCTTTATGGCTTTGGTTGCGTGTGCGTTAACGGCGGTGCCCCCCTTTTTCTTCCCTGTTTATACTTATATATATATATTTATATATATATATATTTCTTTTTGGCCAAAAGAGTCCCCTTCTGGATTTTTTTTGTTGGTAGCCACAACAAGTACAAAGCACAACCGTTTGCCACGAGCGTCTGCGAGTTTCTGATTTGCTTACCAGCCAGTTTTCAGTAGTTGTTTCAGAGCTTCTGAGTTTTTCCGCTTTCCCAAGGAAAACTCGGCCTGCCACTCGGTTGTTGGTAGCGTGGCAACACGACGAAGCTCCCAAAATGTCGAAGGACGAAGACGCTACCGCGAGAAAGAGCCAATGGAGCAATCCGCGCAAGCGTTTGTTTACAATTGTTGAATCCCCAATCCCAACCAGAATTTTCGCGCCAAAATCTCAGGTTTCGTTGGGATTTCCCTCTTATCGTCGTTAAGTGGCTGTGGAAAATCCAAATGTAGAAGATGGAAATGATTAGTCCTGGGAATTCCACATGCATATTATCGTAATTGTAATCTTCATAATTAGTTTTCTCAGTCAAATATTTGTACTTCTCTCTCATTTAAATACATTTCAAAACATATTTTAATGGAAATTGTAAGAGATTTAAATCTAAATAAGTTAGGGGAGTCGGAAAAGAGAAATATATAGGAGGCCCGAGTTAATTTCTATATAATACTGCATTAATTTGCTGTTCTTTGATTATCATTTTATTTTTTATTGCTTGCAACTCCTAAGGGAGTCTTTCCATTTGTTAGAATTACCCAAATGGGAAACCCTAATTGAGTTTTTACAGGGTCTAGGGAAAATCTATGCTGAATTTAAGTGGCAAGCTTAAGGGCGACCGAAATCTCAAATTATTTTTAATTTCTGACTAAGGTAACTCCCACCTGGATTCTGCATTCAGCTTATGATTTTCAATAAATTGTAAGATCTTAAAACAACCTCTCAAAAAGGTACATTTAATGTAATTATATAAAGAATACACTGTAAATAAACTAGAACTTTAAGCTGAACCTAAGAAATAAAAGAGTATTTATTTATTACTTATTATTTATTTAATCATCAAGGCAAATTAAATAAAAAGCGATTCCGCAGACGTGGAGCTGGCTTTTGAGGCGTTTTGATAAGAAACCTTCTTAATACATTGATATTGATAACGGCATGAAAATTTCCAAGCATTGCGAATTATGTCTACTAACTTATCAGGGATGCCTGCAAGACAATGATTCAATAGCTTTCGTTATCGAAAGGAGATTTCTATCTAATCAGTTAAGTTCATAAACTTCTTGATAAAAATCAACAACGAAAGCACACACTAGCTGCTAATCGCAATACGCCCTCTGTAAAAACATAAACTTTATCAAACTAATTAGTTCTAAAAATACAACAGCACTCTTTGAGGTACAAAGCTAAGTAATAAGTAATATTTTCTGTATTTTTTTACCATTTCAAATAATTACAATGACCCTCGTTCAATGACTACAAACAATCACTAACCACCAGAAGCAAGCCATTCAAAACAACAAATGAAACTAACTTTGGGAAGCCGAATTGGATATACCCCTAAAGTTTGTAAATTAATTCAAGGAGCATATCGGGAAATATCATAATGATTTTTATATGACAATTTTTTAGACAAATCAAAGCTTAAAAAATGGATAATTAAGTAAAAAAATAATTAATTTTAATTCTGAAAGCGTGCCTTTGTTCGTTTTTAATAGGTTAATAAATCTGCATACTCTATTTAAAGTTTTTAAAAAATACAATTTTTGGCAATTTTTGAAAATTTTAACGATGTAACCCCTTATCAAATTTTGAAAATTTTGAAAAAATTTAATTTTTGCCAGACATAGCTTAATCGACTCGGCTGTTGGTGCTGATCAAGAATATATATGATTTATAGGGTCGGAAATGACTCCTTCACATTGTTACAAGCTTCTGACTAAAATTAGAATACCCTGCATTGGTATACTTACTATCAGTGAGAACTAGAAACCTTATCAACGATTTCCACACTATCGTATTACACAGCTGTATTACACATGCTTTGCGAAATTTATTATTATTATATTATTATTAACACATTTTCTTTCACCAAATCACTCTCCCACAGCTGGGAAAATTATAATGGCGAGAACACACTTCCCTGTGAAATCATAAAGCTGCGAATCACGCCACACTGATAAAAAGCTTCAAACATTAACAAGGGCATAGTTAAAATATTTTAGAAGGGGGGTTAAGAAGAAAAATAAATAATTTATAATATATTATAATTAAATATATACTTTAAATATTTAAATATATTTTTTTATATATATAGCTAGATATATTTTCTAAACTAAAAGGTATAATAGATATATACAAATTATAAAAAATTAAATTATTTATATTCCCTCTTATCTAAACCCCCTTATCTAAGCCTCTGGTCTTCCCCAAAAAGCTGCTCGATCAGAATCTCAACTAGACGAGCAAACTTAATAGAACAACAAATAAGCACAAATACAAATAAAACACCAACAACTAACACGTGCTGGCTAAGGCAAAGACAGAACCAGAGGCAAATGAATAGAAAAATAGAGAAAAAGGCAAACAAAATAAAACTGTTAAAACACAAAGCAAAACAAACGCTGACAAAGATCGTGTCTAGCTATTATAAAAGCAAAATAAATACACAAAGGCAGCGGCAAAGGCAGAGAAGCCGGCAGCGGCGACGATTGAAAAAAAAAACCTCCCAGTTCAGTTGGTATCAGAACTTGACAGACTGCGGACGTTCCTCAAAAGAAAAAATTAACTAAAATTAATTAAGAAACTGTGTGTGCAAGTGCAAGTATTATGAGCACTTAATGAACAAGATTTAATATATATATGATCAAGTGAAAAGTCTGTGATATATATTTAGCAAAGATGAACCGGAAGCTGCAGATCATCTCGAGGCATTTGCTGAGGCAACGCTGTGTGTCCAACTCCATGCGCAGGTAGGCAAGGTCCTTTAAGGATATCTATCTCTATCTCAAGGTCACTTTTGTGGTTTTATCTATTATCCACATTAAGGTAATAAGGGGGGAAATATTCCACTTGCAAATTGCGACGCATTTAATTTTCTTTAAACTTAAGGTGTGGGCTATAAATCCCCCCTTATCCCCCTCGGAATTCTGGGTGAAGTATTGCGTAACATTTAAGATTCCAGATGGAGGAGGGTACAGTCTCAGCATAGTTTTGATTAAATATAGTACAAATATATTTTAATAAATCCCGGCTCAAGGGGGGCGTGGCTGCTCTAAGGCTAGTGTCTATTTTCGGGACAATATTTAATTATCGTGTATTAATTTTGATGACTTTCAAGAGATAAGTTAATACGCTTTAAGAATTTTCCACTCGCTTGATAATTTATGGCAACCAGCCAAGTCAAGTGCTAAGTCAACAGATAATAATAATTCATGTTTACCATTTATATGTATTTCTAAATATGTAATTCTATATAAATATTAATTTAATTAATCCAAACTGTAATGTGTAATAACCGGTAATTACAAGGTAATAATTATTTTGTTTATATATTTTTAAAAACATCTACCGGCACGCGCCCATTGACTACACCCCTTCGACAGGTATTAGGGCACGCTTAGGAATCGGAAGCACAGTCTGTCGCCGGCAAATATAAATCAACTGATAACATACGTGATTATATATAGGCACACTATTTTATTATTATTTTTTAAAGCTTTTTGCATTTAACAAAAGCTTTCACACTTAGCGAAAATATAAACCCACATAGCACAACAGCGAACCTCAATGGGGTACATTTTTATTTTTGACACTTAGTTAAGTTTGTAGGAAAAATAGTTTGTAGTTCTTGGGTTAAGTTTACAGTAATTCATTTTGCACAAAGAAATATAAAATGTATATTATTAAATATCATTTATCTCACATTTATTTTATAAGCATTTAACTTAAAAAAAGGATTGAAAATGTGGTAAGCAAATTTAAAATAATTTTAGCTTCTTTAATTGCACAAAGAGAAAACCCATAAGTCAATCCTAATTAAAACCTGTTATTATCGTTAATGAACCTTTGGCTCTTAAATGAAATTAAATGATTTTTTGTGAGTGTTTTTGGGGACTTGTTTTTTGTCATTTTAATATCTCTTTTTGATTAGGCTCAAGACTATGAAGGTTTTTGTATAAAAAACCTAATTAAGTCAAGAATCAGTTGTTTATTTTTATTTTAAAAAAAAACTATGGAATTATTATTTTGTGATAAGTACTGATATCGGGACTAGAACAAGATCTTACACTATATTTCAGAATTTATAAATTTATAAGCCACTGCAAAACAACAATTTTTGAATAATTTCCATTATTAAAAATCGTTGTTTAATTAATATTACACGAATTTAACTTTAATTATTATTATTAATTCTTAGTAACAAAAAATTACGTTTTTTTCACTTTTAATTGTTTTATTAATATTCCGAAGTGTTTTTTTAGGGCATAACACACACGTATAGACTCAAAAACACGTCTTTCCTACATCAAACTTCGCCTTAGACTAATCACCTTAAGCTGGTTGAAGACTAATTAAATTTTAGCAAAGCTTTGAATATTCAAATCCCAGCTAAAGTTGAACCCACAACAGACTGACAATGATTATACCCTTAAGCCACCAAATATTATTTAACAAAATATTTAAAAAAAGTTGAAATAATTCGATAACTTACTTTCAGTATATCCACGTCGATGCCCATCCTAGTCAGTCATAGGCATCATGTAGGCAATGAATCCTTGGTCTATCGCACCATTGGCAGCCAGTTGGAGCTCTCGGCAGCGGAGTTTGGCGATACGGAGGCCATTGTCTCCTGTCACGAGGGCAAGCGGTACACCTTCCGGAGCCTGCTCCAGGAGGCGGATGCTTTGGCGGCGGGTTTCCGCAAACTGGGCCTAAAACGAGGCGACGCCGTGGGTCTGTGGGCGCCCAACTACATGCACTGGTACTTGGGCATGATGGGAGCTGCCCGAGCGGGTCTTACCTCGGTGGGCATCAACCCGGCGTTCCAGGGGCCCGAGGTGGCCTACTGCCTGAACAAGGTCAATGTGAAGGCCATCATTGCACCGGAAACGTTCAAGACGCAGAACTATTACGAGATCCTGAGGAGCATCTGTCCAGAGCTGGCGGATGCGGATGGCGGCAAGATTCGCAGCGAGAAATTCCCTCATCTGCAATCAGTGATCATTGACAGCAACGATGCCCTGAAGGGTGCCCTTCGCTTTGATGATCTCCTGGACCTGGCCAGCAAGTCGGAGCGCGAGGAGGTGGCCAAGATCCAGCACAATATCTTGCCAGACTCCCGCTGCAACATTCAGTTCACCTCGGGCACCACCGGTAATCCCAAGGCGGCGTGTCTTTCCCACAACAGCTTTGTGAACAACGGCATCCATGTGGGCAATAGGAATCAGCTTGAGGGTGAGAGGATTTGCGTCCAGGTGCCATTGTTCCATGCCTTTGGCGTCGTCATCACCATAATGGCGGGGCTGACCAAGGGCGCCACCTTGGTACTTCCGGCCGCTGGCTTCAGTCCCCCAGATTCTCTGCAAGCCATCGTCAAGGAAAAGTGTTCTGTGATCCATGGCACTCCCACCATGTACGTGGATCTGGTCAACACTCAGCGGAAGCTGCAGGTGCCCCTCGGCAGGATCAAGAAGGCCATAACGGGGGGAGCCGTGGTGTCGCCGCAGCTCATTAAGGATGTGCGCCAGGTCCTAAACGTGGAGACAGTCCACAGTGTATATGGTTTGACGGAGACCACGGCCGTCATTTTCCAATCCCTGCCCGGCGATAGTGACGATATCGTGCTGAACTCGGTGGGTCATCTGCAGGATCACGTCGAGGCCAAGGTGGTGGATGCCGAGGGCAGGAGTGTGCCCTTTGGTCAGCCCGGTGAGCTGTGCGTTCGCGGATACACTACCATGCTGGGCTACCACGGCGATTTGGAGAAGACCCGGGAAACGATTGGCGAGGATCAATGGCTACGCACCGGGGACCAGTTCATCCTGGAGGAAAACGGATATGGACGGATCGTGGGCCGCCTCAAGGAGATGATCATCCGGGGCGGCGAGAACATATTCCCCAAAGAGATTGAAGATTTCGTAAATGCCCATCCGCAAGTTATTGAAGCTCACGTGGGTATTTCTTAGAGGCTATATAAAACGAAAATATTTAATTACCTTATGTTTCCAGGTGATCGGTGTTCCAGACGAGCGACTGGGCGAAGAGGTTTGCGTCTTTGTGCGCCTGCATGAGGGCGTTGATCCCGCTTCCTTTACCACGGAGACCCTAAAGGCGTACAGCAAGGGCAAGCTGGCCCACTTCAAGATTCCCAGGCATGTGATTCCCGTCGAAGCATTCCCCAAGACCACCTCCGGCAAGATCCAGAAGTTTAAGCTAGCGGAGGTGTTCAAGAAGACTGTGGGCCAGGAACGCAAATCCGCCAGAGCTTAGATATAGTAACATACATTACTTGTAGCTGTTAGAAATCAATACAATAAATTAAGATTTTATATTAAAAGGGTTCGTTTTTATAATAAAAACAAACTGACACGGCTTTGGAATAATAAGCATTAAATACATGCTTTTCTAAACACTGATCAAATAATTATTTTGAACGAGTATTTGATAATAATACTTAATGATACAAATTTTACAGATATTATAGTTTATCTTTTTAGCTATTTTTGGATTACTTTTTTTATATTTGTTTATGTATATTTTTACAGCATACTTATTGCCATTTAAAAAAGTATATTGGTGCTTACTTTTAGGATTTTCATATGTTTGTTTGCAATATACATAGTTTTTTGTCTATTGTACAAACATTCATTGTGTCTACCCATAGATTGTAATGGGATATGATTTCTATTTGTGGTATTTAATACAGATTGCATATTTTCAATAATGATTAAAAAATATGTGGTATCTATAAAATTGAATAATAGGATCGTATCGGAATCATAACTAAGCTTAAAATATTTATTGAGATTTTTATATGATATTTTTTTCAACAAATCAAAGTTTAAAAAACTCATAGCTTAGCCAAAAATGCATTAATTTTTATTCGGAAAGCTTTCCTATGCTAGTTTTTATTGGGATAATAAATCTGCATACTCAATATTTAATTTTAAAAAATTTAATTTTTTGCCAAATTTTGGCAATTTTAACGATGTAACCCCTTATCTTTTTTTGAAAATTTCGAAAATTTTGAAATAAAATCAATTTCGGCCGGACATAGCTAGATCGATTCGGCTATTAACGCTGATCATGAATATATATGGTTTATAGGGTCGGACACGACTCCTTCATGGAGTTTTAAGCTTTTTAGTGAAATTAGAATACCATTTTTGAGTAGATAATTTTGTATATTTGTATACCACATTTTGTAGTATAATCAAAACTTAAAAAACTCATAACTAAACCAAAAAAGCATTAAAGCAGCTGTCCTGTGTTAGTTTTTAGAAGGTTAACAAATCTGCATACTCAATTTAAAATTTAAAAAAATTTAAAATTTTGAAAATTTTTGACAAATTGGATGATGTAACCCCTTTCCTTTTTTTGAAAATTTCGAAAATTTTGAAAAAAATAATTTTTGACCGGACATAGCTAGATCGATTCGGCTGTTGATGCTGATCAAGAATATATATGATTTATGGGGTCGGAAATGACTCCTTCACTGCTTTACATGCTTCTGACTAAAATTATATTGCACTATAGTTTATAAATATTATAATTATAAAAAAATATTTTACTTTGAACTATTTCCAATTTGTAATATTATTGTAAATTAAGTTTTTTATTTCATGCTATTAATAATAAACTATAAATATAGCTCCTAATCTTAATGAAAAATAAATCATTTTTAATTATCAGAAAAATATAAGGCGACCAAAGACGCATTAAAATCGCTAGCGACTTGCGCGCGTTTTAAAACGCACTAAAAGGGGAACCGCGTTGTGGCCCTCGTAGAATCAAAGAATCGTAGAGCCGAAGAATTGTGGAATCGTAGAATCGAACCCCTGTAGCATCGTAGAGCCGAGCCAGTCATTGTTCGATCTTTACGACCCGGCAACGCCGCCTGATTGGCCTTTATGTCTGTGTTTTCGCAATGTGCCCCCTCCGATAGCAGTCTCCTCAGGCAACTGACATTAATGGCTGAGAAGGCGAATCGGAAAGATTATGCGATTATGGCGGAAAAATACACAAGAAAAGCCCGTTTTCGAGCGATATTTACATCAAATTCTAATCGTTAAACCACCGAACTGAAATAGAGGCTAGTCAAACAGCTCGAGGGAGCGGAATGGACCCATAATAATTCCTTCCTTTCGGATCGGGCCTTATCAGTTTTGACGGCGATAACGCCGCTCCGCCGAGTTGGACGCCTGACGAAAGGTCCAAATATTTGGCAACGAATCAGTTCAGTTTGTGATCAACACGAGTTCGAAGCGGAGACTCATTCAAGAGAGGCGTATGTAAATATTGCTTGGACTAATTAATAAAATTAATAAATAATCCAGTGACTTGGATTTTTTCGGTGATATTAGACGCAGGTCATTTGCATAGCTCTGACCTGGCTCGGTTGACATTGGAATATCTCGGATCAAAAATATATACAAAATATAAAAAGCAAAAGTTAATTTCTGCGAAACATATCTCTAGTTGGATCTAGCTGATTTTTGTGGTAGGTTAGTAATATCGTGACCGGCTTTAAAAACGTATCAGTAGGCTCCCAAAGTTTCTCAATTATATTACCAATTTGATAGTGGCTATCTGGACATAGGTAAGATAAACCTATAATATGGCAATTTCTTACCAGAATAAAAACATTATATCTAATAGTGGTTATTTTTCCTAGAAATATGTGATCGTTGACGTGGTTTTGTTTATTAAATAATCGAGTTTTTGTAAAAGCTGCTTTATAGGGCCACTTTTTTGTAAACATATTTAAAAGTTCTGATTTTTACTTAATAAAATGTATAATTTATAGTGCCATGAATGTAAATTATAATTTAGTGCTTCGTATTCAAAGAATAACCATAAGCCTAATAAAATTAATACATTATTCATATATAAAGCTATTTACTAATAACTATTGGTATGTAACTAATTTCAATATTAGTTTATGAATGAAATTATTAATTTCACAAATCTCGTGACAAGCTTATGGCAAGTTTCCCTAGTTATTTCGTTTTTCCCACTGATAAAATTTTGAGATAGAGATAAAGACCCAGACAGCAGGCACTTCAGTTTATTTTGGCAAAATAATCACTCTATCACATACGATTTCAAGGTTGAACCATAAATAGGCATCAGCATTAAGGAAATATATCTGTGACGCCTGATCTATGATAATCACACAAAGAAAATCACTGCAAACCAATAAACATCCGTGGAAATCTAATCAAAATCACGCTCACAGATTGCGGATTATTTGTATTTTATATACCGAATGGCTGGGAAATTCATTTAAATCGCATGATAAATCTTTCAACTGTCAAAACGTAGCTTATTGAATTTATTTCTTAACAAGGAAATCTTAATGTTTAATTTTTCTTATCTAAAATTATTCGCGAATAAATTAAGCGCTCGATGCGAGAGGGGAAAGTATGAGCTCTCCATGGTTCAGAGTAAGCTTTCCAGTTCCCAGGCGTAATTGAATATTTATACATTTGCACTAGCAACGTTTTTTATGACTTTATTAAGTGCGAAATTATTTCAAATTTAAGTTCGCATTCGAATTGGTTACGCGATGCCCGAAAGCAATTATAAACTGATTGGAAAATAATGTTGACTGATGCTTTCTCATGGGACTCTGCCAATATTGATGCGCAAATTGGATTTTTAAGCATTTTCCAGACGCTCTGAACTAATTCTCACACTGAATAATTTAATTATTACTTTAATTCTATTTATTTTTAGTGACGTATTAGCGTAGAATGTAGAATATTGAATTTATCTGATTGTTGACGCAAATGTATCACTTTCAAATTAATTCATAACTGATCAGGGAACACCTGATAGAAAACAAGCTCAATCAATGGGTTATTATAAAGTCAAACTTTTTTAGATCGAAATAAAATGGTTTAATTGTGGATTTTATAAGAATTTTAAGAGCAATAATATGTATTTATATTATTTAGAAAACGTTGATGCCTTGAATTTTATGAACTATAATATTTTCTTAAGGACGACTTTTTTATGGCTTAGAGACTGGAGTTTTAGGCAGAGAAAAAAGGGCTGTCACCTTTTAAAAAATAGAAAAGCTTTGCATATATCGAATTATAACTAAAGGGAAGCTTTCCCTAGATCTGATCATTTTAAAATATGTTCCAGCACAAGTATTATTAGCAAATATTTTCCAAAATTTCACAGTAACTGAAAAATTTTAAAGAAATCGAAAGACATTTTGATGGGAAAATTTGTAAATTCTATATAAAAGATATCGCTTTCGGTCCTAAGCGGGATTTTATTCCAAGCTCAAGCTCGGACTCGGACTCTACGGTTCGGGGGACACTCAAAGGGATGTGATAAACCAAAGCTGTGGGGCTTTTTTCGGGGGCTCAGTAGTCGCTCATCAGTCCGATCCGGAGACCCAAATCCGAGGCAGATTTAGTTCGGTTCCCCGGGCTTCCAGTTCAGATTCTGCAGCCACCGGCGACTGACGACGAGGTGATCGTGATCAGAACGGAATATAACGGCGGGCAAACACAAAACACAGTCAGTTCGTCGGACCGCCGAGTTCAAACAACCGTGCAAATAAACTAGATTGTGCGCCCCTCCAAGAGTGTGTGTGTGTGTACGAGTGTGTGGATCGGGGTGTGTGTGTGTGTGTCCGAGCTTAGCCAATTCCTACGAGTATAGGCATATATATAGTAGCGCCAGAAGTCGCGTACGCGCATTCGGGCATCAAACATCTACGGCCGACGTCTAAGTCTAACGGTCTCGAAATCGAACCCAATCAAACGAACCAGAAATCGAATATCGAAAATCAAGAGCAAATTGTAATCGAAAGAATTCGATAAACCCAATCACTTCCGGTGTGTGTGCGTGTTTGCTGGAAGAGTAGAAGAATAAGAGCAGTAAAAAGCTCGCAACTCACGCACCCAGCAGCAGAAACAAAAAAAAATAAATAATAATAATAAACATAATAAAACAAAACAAAAACAACAACGTCGGCAGCAAGCTCTGCTAATTTTAAACGGTAATCCCATGTTTTTGTTTTTCTTTTTGCATAAATTTATTACAGTCCATCGCTGTTGTCGCCTGTGTGTGCGAGCTTGGTGTGTGCGAGAGTGTTGTGTGTGTGTTATTGTTGTGTTTATCTCTCCTCTGGCTGCACGCATTTTCCGCTCACTCAAAATACAATTTTGTAATATATTTTTGTGTAAATCGATAACTGATAAGGCGATTATTCGATTTGGCGTCTCTATCTAATCGAAGCAATTGGGAAATGTGGCGCGATTGTCGAGAAAATATGAGTGTTAAATTTGATTTCACTGCCAGTCGAAATATACCTTATTTATTATGGGAAATGGGAAAGATTTCGGCTTAGAAAGAGATTGTAAAAAATTGGGAAATGCTTCTAATAGCTCCTACATTAAGAGCTATATTTATAGATTTTTTTATTTCACTGTTATCTAAAGTTAACCAATTGTTAATGATTTTCTTCTTACTTATGTAATTTATAAGCTCAACAAAACACTAATAACTGCTAAGCCTTTAAAGTCTTTAATAATTAATAATTTATTACTCATACGCAGTGTTGCCTATGGCTTCATACTTTTGAAGCTCTTAAGAATAATTCGATTTCGACTTAAATTTCTCTGTGCCTAATGAAAATTTATAATTTTCTTTTGGGGCTGAATTCCAATTGGACAAATATATGCATTTTTTTAAGATTTAAATCCGTTCTAAAAGAGATTTTGAAATAGGCTTAGTGACATGTACATTTTCAAAGACTTTTCCTTCTTCATCTTAAAACAAAAACTATGATCCCTAATTGTCTAAAAACTAATATATTAATTTTAAATAAATACAAACCTATATTACATTAATTTAATTTCCTTAGGCTAAATAATAGTTTACTTAAACCTTCCAGCTTCCCTACAGAAGGCTCTAAAAACTCCCCATTCAGATCTTAAGTGTTACAATCCACAGGTGCTAGAAGATCAATACACCCCAAAAGGTTTGCCCATATTCCCAGAATATTTATAAATTAGATCTGCCGATTATTCAACTTGACAATGACAGCGAACAAAAAAAAAGAGCACTTAAAGGCTGGTAATCACACAAGTAAATATTGAACAAAAGGCGAGCTGTAAAGAGATGTACTCTATCCATTATCGCGCCTAGAAACGCTCTCAAATCAGTCAACGGCAAATTAGCAATCACAAGCCGATCATAAACGATCATAAAGTGAGCCAGGGGAGAGGTACTTTTATGTTTGGCCTTATCCAGCCACCTATCTGTCTTTGCTCAGAGATACAAATATAGATACGGATACGTTGGCAAATCTAATTAGCTGACAGCAGCTGCCCAGAAGTTGTAACTCTCGCGGGGGACTTTGTCGAGAACCTTGCGAAAAAAAATTGAGAACCGAGAACTGAGAACTGAGAACTGGAGAGGAGAGAGTCGCACAGTGCCCAATTTGGCATTTGAATTGTCACCCGTTCTTTGTCAATTAGCCGACATAATTGGAGTACAATGTGGCAGCGAAATGGGGCATCCAGCATTTGCATTTCGCATCCAGCAGCATTGGAACGCAGTCACTTGGCCCACTTGGGGAGTTTGAACTTGAATTCAGTAGGAATCCCTCTCGGTCCGCCGCCCAGTTCCTCTGCCTCTGGTCTCAATTTAGATCGCTGCGATCAACGAAATCCCCCAAAACGAGGAAGTCTTGCTGCGCCCAGCGGGTCGTCCATTTAGCCCGTAAATCCAGCACTCGGTTTTAAATGCGAATGCGCTTGACCCAAACAGCAATCTCAGGGGAACCGACAATAAAAAAAAAAGAAACAAAAAATAGAGTCCCCTTTCCCGTACCCGCTCTTGGACCTTGCGCAAGTTCTGTGTGTTTAATTATCGCGCATACGCCGCGTTGGCCGCCGCAGAGACAGGCAAGCGCATCGCGAAAATCACAAACATCCTGCACAAATTTCAAGGGGGCGACGACTAATTAGACACCGCCAGTTTATAATTGAGAGACGTTCAGAAAATATATATAAATGGGAATTGTTTCAGCTCTGTAATTTTGAAACAGACTACAAAGAAGAGCCTCACATTACAGAAATAGATAATTCAGTGGCTTAGTCTTTGAAATACAAGCAGGAAATTAGTTCAGAAATTGATGAATTTAATAAAATAAAAATTCCTTCAATTAACTAAAATGTCTCTCAAAATAATGACAGCAATTAAACTAAATTAAAACCCCCACCAATTCACTTAAGCTTAAATACTATTTCTAACTTAAAACGTAAAACTCACTCTGTCTGTTGACTATTATGACATTGCCTCATTCTCTGGCCTCCCTGGCATTTAAATCCAAGCCCAAATCCGTATCCGGAATCCCTTCCTACCACTTGGACACGAGCATGCCCCTGACCTGGCCCCTTAAGTGACAAGTTCAAGTGGCACAAGTTCAAGACTCCGGCACTTTCGATGGGCACTGGCACTGTCAGTGGATCACTTTCGCTTTTGTTTCCACTGGCTACGCTTAATCTAAGCTGCTCCTGGACTTGTGCCTCTCGTGGGCTCTTCAATTGGATCTATTAAGTTACTTGAGATAAGCCCGAAGGGGACTCAAGTGTCGAGTGTCGGGCCACTCAACGCACAATTGTCACGTTGACGTTGAGATATCAGTAAAAGAGCCCCGTGTGTCTCTCTCTTTCTGTGTCTCAGGTGATCTCTCCATAAAAATGTGGGACATCTTGAATAAGCTTTTAGTTCTTCAGGTTTTTATGCCCTCCAATTTGGAGACAATAAAGGATTCCCAGGCCTGCCATTGTTAAGATTGCTATGAAAGCCTGAATATTTGCATAAGGGAATGCTTTAATGAGTCACATGGAGGAAAGTTCCCCGAATTTTCGGCACCATGTCTTAGGAAATCTCAAAAATCTTGATATCTTAATTGAGAGGGATTTAAATAATATGACTGGCATATAAATTATATTATAACTGGCAAGGGTGCTATATTGTTTAAGCCAAATCAGTTGACACTTGTGCTTTTTATGGGACTTGGTCAGTTGTTTTAAAATCACGAGGTGTTATCTTTTACTTCATTCATCATTTTGTATTTTGAATAATGATAAAAATAATAACAATAACTATCTAGCAATGGAGAGAGTTTTGTTTTCTTTGTTTAGTGAAAGAAAAAAGTCTCTACTTGACTCTACTTAAATATTAAAGGATGGGGATGTGTACTTTAGGTTTTTGTCTAACAACCAAAGTTTAAAAATGCCATAACTAAGTCAAAAAAGCATTAATTTTAATTCGGAAAGCTGTACTATGCTAGTTTTTATTACATTAATAAATCTGCATACTCAATTTAAAATTTAAAAAAATTAAATTTTTTGCCAAATTTTGACAATTTTAACGATGTAACCCCTTATCATTTTTTGAAAATTTGGAAATTTTTAGAAAAAAATTTATTTTTGCCAGACATGGCTAGATGAACGCGCCTGTTGATTCTGATCAAGAATATATATGATTTATAGGGTCGGAAACGACTCCTTCATGGCGTTTCAAGCTTTTGACTGAAATTATAATAAAATTGTTGAGTAGATAATTTGGTATATTTTTATGAATTTTTTTTAGTAATATCAAAGTTTAAAAAACTCATAACTAAGCCAAAAATGCATTAATTTTAAATCGGAAAGCTGTCCTATGTTAGTTTTTAGAAGGTTAACAAATCTGCATACTCAGTTTAAAATTTTAAAAAATTTAATTTTTTGCCAATTTTTGACAATTTGGATGATTTAACCCCTTTCCTTTTTTTGAAAATTTCGAAAATTTTGAAAAAAATCAATTTTGACCGGACATAGCTAGATCGATTCGACTGTTGATGCTGATCAAGAATATATATGATTTATGGGGTCGGAAATGACTCCTTCACAACGTTATAAGCTTCTGATTAAAATTAAACTACCCTGCAGGCGTATAGACCAGCTCTCATTTAAATCTTTATGCTAAACCTGCCTTAATATTAACACCACAGACGCAAGTACAGTTTCCAAGGTCCAGATCTCACTGGAAAGAGTCAGTCTGTTACTATGATGGCGATAAGCCCGCTTCCTAGGCAGCTGCCACAAACTGTAAACTATAAACTATAAAAAATACAACAAATCAACTATAAAACACTTATTAGGACTCATTTTTTGTTGACTTGTCGCAGAGCAAAGATTGATAACCGGAATTGAAGTCAGTGCAAAAAAGTGATAAGGGGACGGGCTTAATATGAATAGCTCTAGCTCACAATGGTTCTTTGCATTTATAACATATATGCCTATACTTATACCCTTCCAGACGGCAAATGGCGTGGACGCGGACGTGGATGTGGATGTACATGTGACAGTGGATGCGGATTATGCAACTGAGGCCAGGCGGAGGAGAGGAAAAGACCCCAGATAGACGGTTTAATTATCAGCGCCAGATTATTATCACCGCAGAGGCGATGCAGCGGTGACGGTTCCGGAGAGGACCCGTATATGAGCTCTCTCTCCGGTTATGGAATGCACCCAAGCTACCTGACCACAGTCGCCGTCAGTTTTAAAGCCGCCACCGACCGAGCAGTGAGCAGGAGCGCCCAGGTTGTCCCAGCCTAAAAATTTCCGGAGTGCCAATTGCCCGTAATTAGGCGAAATTAAGAGGAAACCCATTGACGGATCCCGACCCTAGATCAAACCTTAAAACAGACAGACAGACAGACAGATAGACGGACCGACAGACAGATAGATAGACAGACCGACAGACAGAGAGACATGTTGGCCACGGACAAGGGCACGCCGGTGGGGCCTACGCCAATCATAGTGAGCAGCCGGCAGGGACAGAAATCTCATTGCCATGGCCAGGCATCGGATCAGCAGCTCTTGCAGCATCACCACCTGCATCTCGCTGGACATCCAGCACATCCTGGCACGCACCCCACAAGCGCACACCTGTCCCAGCACACACACTCACCTGCCTGCAACAAGCGCCTGGAGGCGGAGACACCGCGAAGGGATCTCCATGAGCTCCTGCTCGAGATCCTGGACGTGATGATCTCCTGTCTGGTGGTGGCGCCCTGCGTGATCGCCTACTGGCGTGGCACCTGGGAGCTGATGGGCGTGTATCTCTTCCCCAAAAGTCTGCCTTTGTCCGCGATGGCCAGCTTCCTCATTGGCGGCTTGGGTCACTTCGTGTTCACCATCACGCAGAACTTTTTCAAGGAGCACATCCATCCGGATAGGCGACGCCTCACCTACTATACGGTGTCGCGGATATATACGGCCATCTTTGGCATTGTCTGCGTGAATATGTGGCGCGGTGCCTGGCTGCTCTGCGACTGGCTGACCAGCGTGGATTCCCTCATCATAGTCTGTGTGGTTACGGCGATCGCCTTGATCTTCCTGGTGGCCACGCGGACGTTGAGGAACCTGGGTGCAGCCCCCTATACCGTGACCATGGACCACAAGAGCGATTACTTTGAAGTGGACACCATGTTCAAGATACCCGTGAGTTTAAGCATGGTACTTTCATGAATTAATTCAGTAATTTCAACCAATTCCCATTCCTCTCCAGGGTTTTCATCAACCTGGCCTGTATGTGTTGGACACCCTCTTCTCGGTCTTTGTCATTGGCAGCCTGGTGGTCATTGCCTGGCGCGGTGTCTGGGGCATCTTTGATCTGCTTCTGTTCCCCCGGGACAAAGCCAAGTCCGCTTGGGGTTCCCTGGTAAGCTTTGGTTTGTTATCTCCTGAAGAAGTATCTAAACTCGAAGAGTACTTGCAGCTGATTGGGTATCTGACGGTGGCTGTCACCTTCCTGATCCATCCCTTGATGCGATACGTGTGCCGTCGGATAAGCGGTATCTTTAAGCTGATAATTTGCGACATTTACTATCTGATGACATTCTTTGGGGCAGTGAATGCCTGGCGCGGCATTTGGAATCTGCTTGATGTGTACCTATATCCACGTAAGGCTTTGCAGCTTTGCAGCGCAAAATACTTTGCAATCAATATAATTAAAATCCAATTCCTTTTCTTATTGCCACAGAAAACATGCTCGTGAGCTACTGGCTGACACACCTGATTCCCTTCCTGCTCCTGGCCGCCATCAAGTGCTCTAATTCGATTCTGGTGCGCGGTGTATTCATCGATGGGGAGGGCGTGGGCGCCGAGAGCGTCGATATACCCATCAACTATGTCCGACTGCACTTCCTCCGCGAACGCCGGAAGAAGGGTGCCCATTTCGCGGAGTCCTCGAAGTCTCCACCTCTGTCGCCACCGCCGCCGCACTACTATCTGAAGCCGGAGCACGCCTCGCTGGGCCGGCATGCGGAGAAGGACAAGGAGGCGCAGAGCAGTCTCATCGAGAGGCCACATTCCGCGGTGCAGATCGTTTAAGGATCATGCATGGTGCCCGTTAAATCGTTTCTATGTCTAGATGTTAACCTAGCTCTAATCGCCTAAGCCTAATCATACTTAAGAGTCCGATTTACCCTGTAGTCTCCCGGTGTAGTAGTTCCATAATATCTAGACCTGTACAGAACGATCTTAGGCCGTAAGAATTATATTTGCATTTTCCGCATCAGGTTTACGTATCAAATTTTAACCTGGCGACGAAGGCACACTCACCCCCACACTCTCACAGTTAGTTAAGTTGATAAACAATACGAGTATAAACATTGTACATTGATATTTTCATATATCGCAAGAATATAAATTAATAAAAGTTTGTAAATACCATAAAGCCTATACTAACTGAGGGGATTTTAAGATTAAATGCCAGGGAAGTGAATATTAATATTTTAGTAATCAAAAGAGCATATTTTCTATATTTATCTTCTGGTTTTCCGCTTTGTCTATTTTGATCTATCTTATCTGAGTCGGGAGGATAAATACCTAGTCAGGGACAACACACGTAAATAGTAGACATTTTTGCAATGAAAAACTGAATTTCCCTTTCATCGAATTGAAAAATCTACAAATCAGATAATAATATACTTATGTCGTCTTGCCTTATAAAAGTCTCATGGCCCACCGAACACGCCTGCTGTGAACTTGTCATTCCTGGCATCGCACAAAAAGGTGATTTTTATATAGCGAAAGCGAAATCTAGGGGGCAGAAACAAAGTCTCTGCATTGTTTTGGGTCACTACATTTTCTAGAGGCAAAGAAAATGCCAAATTTGTGGCTAAATTGAGAAATATTCAGGGAAATATATAGTACAAAGATAAAAGCCACCTGTAGGGCATGTCTGGCATGAGACAGCGCTCTTGGGAAATAAATAAATAATAGTAGAGAAAAAGATCTCTAAGAGGGTACTTCTAATTTATGAACAACTAAACTATGATATTATTTTATTATTTTTAAATTAACAGGAAAGGAAGCTAACTTCGCAGTTAGCCATAGGATCATATGATATCCATCACCAAAGTTGCTAATTTTTAGGCTAAATCACAGTTTTTCAGATATCATAAATAAGCAAAAAATTAATTAATTTCAATTCGGATTGCGTTTCCGTGCTAGTTTTTACAGGGCTAACAAATCTGCATATTGGGTTTTAAAATTTATAACATTTTAAATCTTTTCAAATTTTGACAATTTTAACGATGTAACCCCTTATAAAATTTTCAAAAATTGAAAAAATTTCAAAAATTTATTTTTCAGTCGGACATGGCTAGATCGATTCCGCTGTTGATGCTGATTAATAATATATATGGTTTATAGGGCCGGAAACGACTCCTTCACTGAGTTGCAGGCTTCTGACTGAAATTATAATACCCTTCAAGGGTATAAAAATCTAGCAAAAGTTGGCGCCATATATTCGTGAATAATTAATAATTAAGTTAGATTGTTAACTTTGAGTTTACGTTTGTGTATATCGTTGATACAAATTGCTGTATCACTTTAAGTTAAAATTAGGTAATGGGATTCATGGCAATAAGGGAATTAATTTAAAAATAAAGGCAAAGCTAGCATCTACTTACTTACTACTACTTGGTATAATTGTAATGGTTACGACTTACCAGTGCAGAGTTATATTCTTGGTGACTTCTTCTAGTTATCCAGATATAATCCATTGGCCAGGTGATATTTACGCGGTCAAAGGGTAATCGCAATCACTTCACTATCACTATCAATACAGATGGAAACAGTAGGGAGGTCGCCGAGGAAAAGAGGCATGAGCGCTGCCAGTGCCCGTATTTATAGTCTCGGAAAAAAGAGAGCAGACAAAGTGAGTGCGCGAGTGCGCGAGTGCGCAAGTGCGCGAGCTGAGAGCGCGAATGCGCAAGTGCGCAAGCTGAGAGCGCGACTGCGCGAGTGTGCGAGTGCACCAGTGAGCGAGCTGAGTGCGCGATTGCGCGAGAGCGCGAGAGAAAGAGATATCTCCAGAGATAGGCAGTCAGATAGGCAGAGGGATAGGCAGAGAGCAAGGGAGAGAAATAGATTTCTAGATCTCAGAGCGCGATAAAAAGGCATTTAACGATCGTTTCTATGGTAGCTATGTGATATAGACGTCCGATTTTAATAAAACGAAAACTGAAATTATAAATTAATTCAAATTAATTATTAATATAATTATTATTTTATATAATTATTATTATTTTATATAAATTGAAAAGTGGTAAAATTATAATTTGATTTCCAAATATGATCGGATCGTTCCTATGGCAGCTATATGATATAGTTCTCCGATCTTGCCCGTGCCGACTTATATACTAGTGAATGTATATAGAAGACTAATGGCAAATTTTCATTGAGATTACTTTAAAACTGATAGAAAATTTGCGAAAACACGGATGTACAGATATATGTATATCATTTCTAAATATTCCTTGTTCTCAACATTCTGTAAGAAATCCAATATAGAGCATCCACAAATGGGATACTTGAAAACCCATAAGATTCGTATATCATTCCTTCCTTTTTTCTTTATTTTTATATTTAAAAAAATAACAAGACAAACGAGAGAAGCAGTAGCAACAACTAATAGCAAGAGACAGAATGCATCGGACGGCTAAAATAAATACGCAAATACAAATCGAAAACGCAAAATAGAAAGCAATTGATATGCTAGCGGAGCGCCAATTTGTAGGAACTTGGCATTTTAGTTTGAATTTCGCGACGGTTTGCTGAATATCCAAATCGCGAGCGCCGCGAATTTTCTGTTTGAAAAATAATAGTTTAAATTTAAATAGGGTCTCCAGAGTGTGCCAAAATTATTAAACCTCCTCCCCATTGGCATAAATCTAAATAAAAGTGATAAAAAACTAAACAAAAGAAAGTTACACCGTTTCAGTGAATTTTACATAACCAAAAGTGAGCATTTGGTAATCGAAATGGGCATTCCCGACATCCGGCTGCTGGTGACGCTGGAGTTCGAGGTCTACGGTCATGTGCAAGGTGCGAACAGTTTGAGGATCAAGGATCGTGGGGTTAGAACCCAAGGCAACCAGTTCCCGAGGGCTAAAAATAAAACCCACAGTAGCTGGCTAGCTGGTTACTTCGGGTCCCCCACCTGTCCTTGACTTGGTTTCACGCCCCATTCCACTTTCGCTAGACTAAATAATATAATATGAGCATATATATCACTCTGATGATCATCCGTCAGGCCTGAATCTCACGAAAGACACCCGGGATCGCTGCACCAAGGCGGGCATCACGGGATGGGTAAAGAACAGCAAGCAGGGCACCATTGTCGGCAAAATGCAGGGTCCCAAGGAGGAGGTGGACAAAATGTGGGTACTGCTGAGATCTTAGAGCTATAACTGTGATATATCCATTTCTCAGGATTACCTGGCTGTCCAGCGAAGGCTCTCCCGGCTGCCAAATCGAGCGCTGCGAACTCCGAAACCAAGGCAACCTCAGCCGACTGGACTACAAGGACTTTGCCATTAGGTTTTAGATGTGTTTACCGAACCAAGCAAATCATCTATATAACTGATGATTTGTTTGGCGCAGTTTTGTGTTTGTTATGTGCATTATTTCTATAAGTTTGTAAATATGGAGTAAAAAATAAATAAATTAATAATAAAGTCTACGCTGTTTCAACTCTTACTTATACTTATACTTACTTACTCTCAATTATAAGTAGTAATAAGCAAAATAATTCTCATCATTGACAGTAAAATCTTCACTGCGGACACTCCTGCAATTTGTGGAATTCACAGCCAAAATTAAAACAGCTTCGTGCACATACGTAGACTGAAATCTATTTAGTTTTCAATACAGAAGCGTAACACTTGTTCTAGCAACATCTTTTGACTTAGACTACATGGTGTTTGGGGTTCCTAGCAGGACTGGAAACGGCCGGCAGCCTTCATGCGCTCGAAGGACTTGTTGGCATCGTACTTCCTGCAAGCCAAATGATAAATATATGACATTTAGGTTATAAGACAATAATAATTACGAGTAGAAGTCGGCATAGGCGGCCTTCTTGGGATCGTTGACGAACAACTTGAAGGCGACGGTCACGATGGCGGTCAGGCCAAGGGAGATCGCCAGGTTGCGCTTGATGGAGGCATTGTGGAGGCCGCGGAGCACGGGTCCGGCGCTGCTGGTGGTTGCTGGAGGGTTGGCCATGTTGCTGCTGTGGGAAAAAATCAAACAATTTTATGAGAATTGCAGCAGTTACGTAAGATGCTCGAAGGCGGTTGACTAAGACACGTTTAAAGAGTAGGATAGCCGCTAGCACTTATCAGTTATCTCTAGGGGCTTTAGAAAAATATAATAAGTACTTGTATTACTCTCAATTAAGGTTGGAAATTGTTTAAAAGGGTAAAGTTATGTACTCACATTTGCAGAAAATAGTTCTTAGAGATGGTAGATGGAAACAGTGTTACCAGCTTAGCTTAGGCAATATCTGGTATATATCGAAATTGAATATCTTATGAAATTTTAAACTTTCCTTAAAAATAGCTTATTTGAATATTCATCTCGCATATAAAATTATATGTAAAATAAGATAAATATAGATATTATTTTGCTACGTGTTTTCCATAAGAAATATAAATATTAAATTTGCAATCACGGACATGGTTTTTTTACATTTGCATTACATGGGGCAGAATTCTCAATTTTGGAGTATAATTTTTAAACATTAATTAAGAAATATAATAATGTATTTATTATCGATTATAGATTGTTTTTCAGTTTATTTTTATTATACTTAACCCGTTTTCGCTTATTTTCGTTTCAAATCTATCTTATACCGGTGCTCAAAAATCTATACTTTTCATATAGTGCGGACACAATAGTAAATTATCGATATTAGTTTTTGCCAAACGTTGAATATGATATGAATGTGGTCCTGCTCAAGAATTTCTCGCATCTCTTAATTCTTAAGTGAATTAATATGCGAAACATGATTTCTCAGCGAAATGCGAAGAAAGCCCAAATAAATATCCAATAAATTTGTTTAAACCAGTGCTACCAGATGTCGTTTAGACCTGTGTTGGTCAACACCAGTAATCTCGCAGCCCTGGAAATAGTGAATACGGGAATATTTAGTACATTACCGAGGGCGACCGATTGGCAACACCGGCTGGAAAATAAAAATGGCTACCACTGAATGCAAATGGCGGTTGTTATTGTAATTGTTCGTGGAATTTCAAAGTTTTTTGTACAAAATAAACAGGAAAAACACATCGCCCCAGCGACAGCAATAGGCTGAAAATCAACCGCGAACCTTCCGCTACATCCGAGTGTGTCCACCGAGTGTTTCAGCGCACGCGATCCGTGTGAAATTATGCCCCGAATTGGTTGCCCAAATGCGAGAAAAATTTTCGAGCGCCTGTGAAAAGCAATATTATTGGGCTGCCGTGCGTGAAATGGAGAACAGTGAGGGCGCAATAAGTGCGAGAGCTCTATTAATTAGCCCCTGAACATTGTACAGCCAGCGGGGACGCGCGATTTGTGGCAACAAGAGCACCTGAAAAGTGACGCAGGAAAATCCGTATCCGAATAAGCAAAGCAGCAGCAGCGGAGCCCTGCCCGCGCCCCGCACGTTGTCACTGTGTGTGTGTGTGCCCGTGTGTGCAAGTGTGTTAGTGAGGCTACTACTAAAAAAAAAGTAAAAAAGGAAAAAGAAAAAAGTGGCAGCGGTGGAAAATGCCCAAAAACAAAGTCGCAGAGGTTAAAAACTAGCGAGTGAGCCCAGCTGCACATACAAATACATGTACGGTGGATCCCATATCGGCGGTTCGGATCGAAAACAATTCCATTCCCGAAAAATACAAAAAATCTCGTGTGTAATGCAAACATGCAATTGTTTAAACGCAAAGGACGCCACCTGAATCATCTGCCACCGATTTCCCCGAGCGGCGGGGACATAAAAGCTAAATGCGAGAATTGAGCAGCGTTCTACCAATTAAATCTACGACGCGTGCGATTGTCGTGTGATGATATGCCACTTAAACAGGTGAGTTAGTTGTTAAGTCGCGCTTTTCTCGGTGGCCCTTTTCTTGCCCTTTCTCGACGTTTTTCTGCCGAACAGCTGTTCTGCGATTATTGCACTTCACATCCCATCCACGGAGCGTGGGAGTGTGGTGAGGGGTACGGAGTGTGCAGAATGTGGATGCGGCGGGGGGCGGAAGGGTCGCAGTCGCCCATTGAACACTTGCGTCACCCACGCAATCTCGCTCCCACCAAAACCACAACACGAGCAACAAAAACAGCATCAGTTACCTATTTCAAACATGCATGCATTCATCATCTGTGTGTTCCTTTTCTTGTTCCATTTTTGTGATTTTATTAATCGACCCGCCCCTTTGTTACCCCCCGCCTTAATTCTGGGCAAGTATTTTGGTTACCTTTTCCCTCTGCCATACTCACACAAACACAGGCACACTCTCTGGCCACACAGTTACACACACACTCTCGCACACCCTTCCAAGAGGCCAAGAAGAAAAATGGCGACGACGTCGGGGTATCGATAACAAAAAAAAGGCATATGAAAACGCACGCACGCATGTGAAAATGCAACCTGTGGGCACCCCCAACCCCCCAGCACGTTATCCACTTGCCGCGCGTGGAAATGCAGTCAGCTGAAAAGCGCTATGGTTACTTAATTTTGGGCTGCTTCAAGCTGAACGCATAGATTATGCCCTGTGTTGAACAAATTGTTGTTGGAATTTCCAATGAGTCTCCTATAGCCATCTCGCTCACGCACGCAACACACACAAACCAGAGGCAGCCGCCCAAAACAAGGAAAGTGGATTAAAAATCAGGCAAAACCTATAAAGCAGGCAAAGCCTAGATCCTCCAGCTTAAACTGCGAATAGTTTTAATAATATTAAACGAGTTGTTTGGATGTATCAATGTGCTTTCCAATAAACTACTCGATGCGTTTGTGTGTGTGTACGCCAGGGCTGCAGCAGCTGTAGCTAGTTTCGATATATCGATAAATGTGTCTCATCGCTAGCCAATTCCACTACTATTCTTCCTCTTCCTGCGGGCTCCTTAAATGTTAATTAAATGCTGTAAAAATTACGAAATGACCAATTTATTCGGCCCATTGCAGCAGCTTGAACCGTCACTGGTGCGGATATTGGTGTCGCTCCCCTGTGATGCAGCGCAACGGCTGCGCCAACTGGCCGCCGAGGGCAATCCCGAGCTGCGCGCCCTCAACATTCAGTCCGTGCAGTTCGAGGGCGATTCTGTGATAACTTTGAAAGTTGGAGGACAAGATATTAAGATAACCAAGGGTGAGTTCTCTCTTATAATCTCCATTGTTCCTCTATAACGGACTCCTTACTCTGCCCTCAGATAATGTAAACGATACACTTGAGGCGGCTGGCTCGTCTTCCAGCAACAAGAGTAGTCTGGTGGCTCTGGCTCCGGGTTTCGATGGCCCCAGCACCAGCAAGGCGGCCTCCGCCTACATGCAACAACAGCAGCAGCAGCGGATTGTGCAACTGCCGCAGAATGTTTCCAACGATGCAATCTCACTCCAGCAAAGGAGAGCGGCTCTGCAAAAGATGGCTCCGCAGCAACAACAGCAGCTCCAGCTTCAGCAGCAGCAGCAGGTTTCGGGAGCTCAGCAAACGCCGCCGGTGTTCAAATCCCCCAACACGGTATGCCCCATGGAGGGCAAGGTGCCGTTGCTGCTGCCCTCGCCCTCTGGAACGGCGGGGGTGCCGCGAGACTTTCCCTTTGAGAGCATGCGGCAGGCGCGAGTGCTGCAAGGTCGAGAGGCGGGAGGCCTAGGTCCGCCACCGCCGCCCAACGTGACGCTAAAGGTGCTGAAGAATCCGCCTCAGACGTCACAAAATGGCGAGCTTACACCGACAACGCCAACGACGACGACGACGGCGACGCCGCCAGGCAGCAAATCTCAATTCATCCAGCCACCACCGCCGCCATATCCGGGATTGGGAGTTGCCACGGGGGCCGCTGCGAGTACCGCAGCTGCCAGCGGCAGTTCATCCATTGCCATAGCGGGCGCAAGTGCCAAGCCTGCGATTGTGCCCGTCTCCAGCCCCCTGCCCCATCCTCATCCGCATCAACATCAACTCGCGCATACGCAGCAACCCCATCCGCATCAACCGCACCCGCTGCCCACGGCCACGTCGACGGGCAGCAATAACATTGCCATATCGTCGCCGCTGCTGGTGAATCTACTGCAGAACGACGGCAATGCCATGTCGAATCCGAACCAGCTCAAGTCTCCGCAGCAGCAACAGCAGCAGTCGCCGCTGATCGGCATGAGTCCGAGTGGAGCGCAGATGATGAACTCCCCGATGCGCTCCTCCGGTCCGGCGACGCCCAGCGATTTCCTCATGGGCGATGTGCTGAGTCCAGTGGTGCCTTCCTCCCCAACAACGCCTCAGGCGGCGGCGGCTCCTCCTTGCCCGTCGCCCGTGGTGATGCGAAGTATACAGCAGCAACAGCAGCAGGCTATGCTCAGTCCCAGCGGCAATGGCAATCATTTGTATACTCAGCAGCAGCAACCACAGCAGCAGCAGGCACCTCCCCCGCACCGCTTTCAACAGCAACAAATGTCTCCGCAGGCCGTGGCCCTGCGACAGCAACAATTGCAGCGACAGCAGCAGCAACAACAGCAGCAGCTGCGATTCATGCCACCGCAACAGCAGCAGCAGCAATTTCAGCCTGCGTCTGGTAAGTGTCTGAGGTTCCTCTCTTTTCGCAAGGATTCTATATTTATATGGGTGCTTTTTATCGACAGATTGCTTTAACAACATGGGCATGAGTCCTCTGCAACAACAGCAGCAACAGCTTAGACAGCAACAACAACAACTGAGGCCTGGCGGACTGCCTTTGGCGCCGCCGCCACCTCATCCGCAGCAGCAACAGCAGCAGCGCATGATGAGCCTACAAATGCCACAGGCATCACCGCAGCAGCAGCAACAGTTTATGAGTGGAGCATCGCCCCTGGGACCCGCACTCTCGCCCGCCTCCAGTCACCATTCGATGCACAGTCCGCTGATGGCACAGCAGCAGCAAACGCAAATGATGTCGCCCGCCCCTGCGCCCGGGTCATCCGCGCCCAGCGAGCTTACCGCTCACCATGTACCTGCAGCGCCGCCACCGGATTACAACCAGGCGGCAGCCAACTCGCGCTGGCCACTCGCCGGTATCAATAAGCCTATGGATTCGGCCACCAAAAGCAGTTTCCAGGAGTTCACGCGGTACCAGATGCAGTACAATCTTCAACAGCAGCAGCAGCAAGTCAACCTGCCGGGCCAACAACAGCAGCAGCAACAGCAGCCTCAGACGCAGCAACAACTGCCGCCTCCACCGCTCCCGACGCAGCAACAGCAACAGCCAATCCAGGGACAGCAGCAGACTACGGGCCAGGCTCAGGGTCAGGTGGATTCTCTGATATCGTTGTCCGTGCTGGATGCCCTGACCACCAACGACCTGGACGCCCTGCTGCCTACTCTCAACTGTGATCTGGACTCGACGCTCAGTCTTGAAGATAAAAACGAGCTCGAATCGCTGCTGCAGGATGCCAAGGACCTAGACCTGGATCTGATCGAGGACAATCTATCGGCGGTGGGCATGGATGTGGGTGACGCACTAAGCACCCTGCAGGAGGCGCCAATGGAACAGCAGCAGCAGCAAACGGTGATGCAGACGCAACAAATGCTGCAAATGCCCTTCCAACAGCAACAGCAGCAGCAGCAACAACAGCTGCAGCAGCAAATGATAATGCAACAGCAACAGCAGCAGAGACAGCAACTGCAAATTCCTGCTCAGTTGCAGCAGCGCCAGAACCAGCAGCAAATGCAGCGGCAGATGCAACTACAACAACAGCAGCAACAACAACAACAGCTACAGATGGTACAACGCCAACAACAACAGCAGCAGTTGCAAGTGCAACACCAGCAAAGGCCGCCCCAAAAGCAATTCATCATAAATCCACACACCGGCGACATGGAGCCCATGGCTAGCGATGACAGCGACACCGAGGCCGAACAGGAAACAGCCCAGATGCCATTCCGCACCAGCAGCGGCCTTGGCAACTTCAACTTTAATCCGGCCAACGACATGCTTCTGCCCAACAATTTCTTCTCCGAGGAGGACTCGAATTCGGCGCAGCAGCTGCCCATGGCCATTAGCAGCGACCAGGAGAGGTCACGGGACTCCTTGGCTTCCAATAAATCGGCAGCCTCGGGCAGGGCCAGGAAGACGCCTGTTTCAAAAGCAAACCACACCAACTTGCTTGCCGGAGAGAACTCGCCACGTTCCAGCAACAGTTCTCCACTGATTGGCTTAAACTCGCCCCAATCCGTGACTGGCGGCAATGCAGGAGCTGCCGGAGGAGCGGCCAATAAGAAGGCCAAGCCAAATCTTCTTCGGGAGAAGCTACAGCAGGGCGTCAAGGAGCGTAAGGCCAAGGATCCTGCGACGCCGAAGCCAAAGCGAGAGCGTGCGAAGGGTAATGCCAAGACGAAGGCGGCTGAGGAGAAGATCAAGCTGCGACTGAAGCTGGACAAGGTGGAGACGGTGGCGGCAGCGGGGGCGGGCTACGAAGGGCAGATTATAGTGAATCAGCAGCAGCAGCAGTCACCCATGGTGGCCAACAATCACATGCAACAATTGCCCCTGCAAACACAGCTTCTCACGTTGCCCACGCAGCAGCAGCCATTGGCACAGCAACCTCAGATTCAGCAGCAGCTTCAGCAAGCAACTCAGATTCAGCAACAACAACAACAACAGCAGCAGCCTGTCCAACAGCCACAACAACACCATCCGGTCTACGCGAACTTCCAACAGCAGCAGCAAGCACAGTCTGTTCCTGGTCTTAACGAGCCGCGTGTGCCTCCCCTACAGATCCGATTGCGCGGCAAAAACCATGTGGTTGTCAAGAACACGCGCAAGGATCGCAAGAAGAGTGGACAGAACCAGGAGGCAGCCATTGGAGATGACCGTCAGTTGAAGCGCAGCTACAGCGACCAGCCGCCGCAGCAACTGCTTCTGGATGGCAGTGACAACAAGCAAGCCAAGCTAACGCCTCCGCATGTCAATGGATTGCCTATTCTGATACAGAAGACGACGGCCACAGTGGCACCGCCAGCGATGCCCCTGCAGACAGGAGGAGCTACCACCACCAAGACCACCACAATTGTGGCGGGCAAGAACGGACTGACAATCAGTGCGATTGTGGAGGCGGCGCACAAGGCGCAGGCTCAGGCCCAGGCCCAGGCCCAGCAATCCCTCAGCGATCCTCAGCTTATTGTGGGCTCCACCAATACGGGGACCACGCCCACAACTACTACTCTGCAGCAGCAGCAGCTGAGCAAGATAGCCACCTCCTTGCCCAGCAGCATAACCCTGAGTGCCATCAACAGCAACAACAATAACAATAATGCAAACAGTGGCAACAATAACAACCGGCTGCTGACGATGAAGAATCCAATCAAGACTGCGGCCACCATCACACCCATTGTGGGTGGCAAGCCGATGACAAAAAACCATAAGCCGCCGCCATACATCACAGCCGTTCAACAGCTGCAGCTGCAGAAGCAACAACAGCAGCAGCAGCAGCAACAACAACAGCAGCAGCAGCAACAGCAGCAGCAACAACAGCAGCGACAACTGGCGGCGGCCGTAACCATGTTGCCCAGTGCGACGACCCTGAAGCGTGTAGAGATCACCAAGGTCACGCCGCAGGTCACGGCCGAGCAGGCTCCGAGCATAGTCCCATCTCAGGCAGCAGTGGCAACGGCAACACTAGCTCCGACGTCGACCGGCACCACGCAAACGACTCAGCTGATCTGTGATAGAAAGTTGCCAGTGGCCATGCCGCCCATGACCACAGTCAACAGTGCAGTGGTGGTTGTAGCCTCCTCCGCATCCGCGTCCGTCTCTGCTACTGCCACTCTTTCGACTTCCTCCACATCCTCGTCTATCAGTACCACCTCTACATCGTCACCTGCCGCTCTGCCCAACACCCTAAGGAACTCACCGGCCAGCAATGGCAGCGGGACACCCGGTCACGGCAACAATGGCGGCGGCGAGGATAGCGGCATCGAGTCTATGGATGCGCTGTCCGAAAAGAGTCCCCATCAGCTCTCCTCCAGCAGTCCCATTCAGGTGAGCAAGGCGGGAACCTCGGTGCAGCAGCAGGCGCAGTCACAGCCAAGCTCTACTACGACAGCTATGACGGTGACAACGTCAGTGATTGCGCCCAGCTCAACGCCTGCTTCGGGTGCCACTGCAGTAGTTGGAGCTCCTGCGACCGTAGGAGGAGTGGTATCTATGCAGCAGCAACAGAAACAACAGGCGGACGATGAGATTGAGAAGGCGCTGGCCAAGATGGAGGGCGATTTTCCCGAGGATCTCGAGGACATTGTGTCGTCGATGATAAAGGAGACGGCGACGGTGGCCACTGTGACCACGGCGGCTGTGGCGGCCACAACAATTACGAAAACAAGTAGCTTAGGCAGCGTCAAGTTGAACGGCGAACACCATATACTCGAACACGATGATCTCATCAAGAAGCTCACAGAGAGCAAGCAGCCGGCGGCCAAGACCACCGAGGTCAAGGTTAAGCTGGAGGAGATGCCACCGCTGCTAACCATCAAGAAGGATCCTGCGAATAAGCCGTCGGTAACGGCGCCCAAAGTGGAAATCAAGGTGGAAGTAAAGACGGAGCCAAAAGCAGGGGAACTCAAGCAGGAGCAGGAGAAGGTACAGGAGAGGCCGCAGACCAATGAGCCCACTGCCTCCTCTCTGCAACCCATTTCGATTGAGATACCTGCACAGGTGGACGGGGAAACGCCGAGGGTTAGAACCCGAGCCAGTAGCCGTTTGGAGAGTCCATTGGATGCACCCAAAGCTAGTCCCGATCCGACCGCAGCTACTGCTACAGCGGCAGCCACAACAAACAGCACACCCAGCACCGTCAAGAGCTTATCCCGCGCCTCCTCCACCGCCAGCCCTCGGGTTCTTACGCCCACACCCAATCACAACAACAACAACAAGAGGCGTAGACAGGAGTCGGAGTGCGGCAGCAGTAATGATGCCACCGACTTGGGCGATAGCAACATGAAGCGACCTCGTGTGAGCAGTGGAAGTGGCGTTACCGTGTCGGCAAACAATATAGGAGAAGCTGAGAGCGCCGCTGCAAGCGTTTTGCCCAAGAAGATGGAAATTGAGTCATCCGATTCGGATGAGCCGCTAATCGAGGTGGCCGGCAAGGTGCGCAACTCCAAGCAGGCCCAGGTGGAGGCGGTCGATGCAGCAGCAGCAGCGGCAGTGGAGAAGCACGTGACGCGACGCAATGCCCAGCAGCAGCAACAACATCAGCAGCAGCACAGTAAGTTGGACTTTGACCTAAATGGTTGGAGTCTAGCCAAAGTCTAGACTCTATCAGAATGTTTATCATAATATCCAGGTGCTTTGCATATTGTTCGTTGGCGGTTGAGGTCCCAAATGGGTTGTTTTATAGATAGCTGATGAAGCACTTTATATTTTTACCAATGTCAAAAAGGAACGATATAACGATACTCATATTCATTTTCCTTGTTCCTTCCCTAGAAACCACCAACAACTTGGCTTTGAATGCCACCACCCCGTCACCGGGTACACCCAGAACGGGCAAGGCTCAAGCGCCAAGTGGAAATCCCACTGCCGCCAGCAGCAATCACAATGCCAACAGCAATCCCAGTGTGCCCATTTCAGTGGCCCCCACAACAACGCCAGGCGGAGCTGTGGTGGTTACCAGCCAAAACAATAGCATTGGCGGCGGCAGCACCAGCGTAGTCCATGCGACCCGAGGCGCCACAGCTGCAGCGGCTAGTAGCACCAACCCAGCCACCAACAACAATGTAAACTCAGCCAGTTCGCCAACGGACGAGAAGATCGGCACTCGGCGAAGTGTGCGTGCCAGTGCGGCGGCCAATAAGATCATTTACAGTCGCAGCAATGCAGCGGCAGCCGCTGCAGCAGCCGCAGCTGCGGCAGAGCCTAAGGGAACTCCAGGCAAGGCAGGAGCCGTAGGTGGAGCAAACGCCAACGCTGGCAGTATAGAGAGCGTGGCCGAGGCCAGGCGAAAGACGCGCAGTGCAGGTGAGAGTTGCTGAATACTTCGGGTATCATAAGGAGCTCTTCTAATAAGCTTCAATGCAATATCTTCCATAGTCATCGGCGAGTCCATGTTGACCGAGGGACGACGGAGAAGAACGTCGCGTGACTACAAGTGACCAGAGTTTTGCGCCTTGGCTAAAGGCTTGAACCATCCGAGCGATGCGCACGAAGACGATCTGCTGGAGCTATTTGAAGACTTTGAACAGCAACAGCAGCCGCATCAGCAGCAGCTGCAGCAGCAACAGCTGGATATTAACCACAGCAGCAGCAGCAGCAGCTTTCCTTTAGCCCAGGCGCAGGACGAGGACGGTGAAGAGGCGACCGAGTACGAGAATCTGGCGAGAGCAGCCGGTGGCTACATGGAGGAAGCCGATCACTTGCTGTCCTACCATAGCAGCAGCAGTGCCGCCGACGTGGATGAGGTGCTGATGCCGGAGTTGGCCAATGCCACGGCCCTGGACTGCGGCAACTTTGTCGATTACGATGAGTTCAACCTGTGTCTGAACAATATACTCAGCGAGGAGGACGACGACAGCGGCGGCGGCAGCGGAGGAGGCGGCGGCGGCTTGGTAAGAAAACCTCATCTTCATCAGCAGCAGCAGACTTGGCGCGAGGCCGGCGACATGCTTAACATAGTGCAGCTCAACAACGATCTGGGCCTGAGTTTCCAGGAGTTTGCCAGCGAAACAACGGCGGATGAGCAGCGCTCCGCCAACAGCAGCTCGCCCCAGCTGGCATAGGGAAAAGACGATCGGACGATCGCCGGCTACTTGTATATATATCACACGCACTGATACTGATACCGAACGCTTTCGTTTGTAGTTCTTAGCTTCTTAGTTTCCGATTGAGGATCTTTTGTATAGTTAGTGGTAGCCACAAGTTGCAATAATGTTGCGTCTCATAGCGAGCAACATCACACCCAGACACACACTCACCCACAGACAGACGGATGCAAGCGCCGCTTAAACTTCATTTACACTTTATTTTTCGAACCTATTATATATCTCTCATCTCTGGCACCGCCACTGCTCGCCCAAATGTAACCATTGGAAATGATCTGCTAGTCAAGTGAAACAGGCAATTTAATGTATAGCTCAGAAAAGAGGAAAATTGAACAAATTAGTTGAGTAAACGTTAACGTATTCGAGAAGCTCCCCTAAACTCTAACATGTAGAATAAAACTAGGCAAAGTAGTTGGCTGAAACACACCACACCCACTCTCTCTCTCTCAACCAGGCATAATTTAATTTCTAAATCGGATTTCAACTTGTACATATTTTTTCATTATTTTTTATATAGATGCAACCCATGAACACCCCATTTTTAGCCTTAATTTTTCCTAGGGATGTCAGAAAATATCGATATATTGATAAGATATCGAATTTTGAGGCGTAGGTCTATAATAATTTAATATTTTAACGATAAATCGATATTATCTTTTATATATCGGGTCAACAGCAAAAATCAGTAAAAAAAGACAAACTATACAACTTTTTTCTACATTTTTCCGATACCGAATTTTAAAGTTAAATGCGATATGTTTAGATTTTTTAAATTTCGTTTATTCCTTTGATATATATATACATCCCTGGTTTGTCCTACTTTTAACGCGCTGCGCCAAGTCGAAAGTCTTTAATTATATATAAATAATAGTAAAAGCTGATCCATTGGATCCAGCAGATCAGAGCAGTTAACGTGCACCCTTATTTTTTAGGTTTTATATAACCTTTTTTGTAACCTTATAAAATATGAATATAAACAGTACATATACAGATATATCTATAGCCTATATATAGTTTCCGTAAGCTTGCGTTGTTTCGAAAAATTTGTTTTTTAGTTTTAAATGCTCTAGCCTAAGGACACACAGTAATCTTAAAGCGAATTCTTTACCAACAATATATACATACATGGAAACCCGAAACCTATGCAATAAGTTAGTCAAAAGTGTAAAAAGGCCAAGCACCAAGCAGAAAAAAATGAAAAACACAAGAAAACCTAAAAAAAAAAAAAGAAGATAGAAGAAGAAGATGAGATCGATGAAAGAGTGGAGAATATTGAGAATCAGTCGCCTAGTATTTGTCGTGAATGGAAAGGAACATATTATATATATACAAAGTACAGAAACAAACCGTATATAATGTTATATATTTTGCAAAAGTAAATGGGAATATCGTGAAGGAGAACCAACCACACACACAAAAACAAAAACAAAAGTTGTATTGTATATAAGGCAGGCTCTATTTTTGCTAAATGTTATTTGAACAAATAGGGGAAAACAAAGAGTAAAGTAATTGAAGCAAAGCAAGGCAAAGCGCTAGACAAAAACACAAAACAAAACAACATTATATATATATATATATATATATATTTCTTCACGCGCATATATATATATTGTTCAATATTATTATTATCTTATATATATTGTATGATTGCTACATAAAATAGTTCTTTTGATACTTTGTACATGTTTACTTTAAAGCAAGGCAAGAAAAAAAGAAAAACAAAATGTAAGCCCCTAGCATAACTTGCATATAGTACCATATAGTACCGATAAACGTATATAGAACCCGGAACCCATAATCCATAATCCAGCCAGTGTCGAAAATTGAAGCATATTTAGTGAACCTTGTTTGAACCACACTTCTTCGGACCGCCACCACAACCACTCACAACCAACACAACAACCACTCACCAACACACAACAACAACTACAACAACCGAGAGCAACTGCAATAAGCCCGATTTAAACACACACTCAGCAAAGTTAATGGAAGAGTTGTATAAAAACGTATAAATCATTTATATAGCGCTTCAGAAACAGCAACACTCACACAACAAAATAATATATATATTTAAATGCAAATGCAAAATGAAAGAGTATAAAAAAAAACAAACCACACAAGATGAACAACAACAACAAAAAACGAAAGTGTCTTAAAAACGTAGTATTAGAAGTTTATTATTAATAATTTGTTTGTACTTTAAAGTAAAATATTTATAGAAAAGGAAAAAATACAAAGATTTAATATACACAAAAAATAAAACAAAATTGTTTTTTTTTTTCAGGTGAGAAAGTATTTGGGAATTCTATAAATATTTTTGGAATAACATCTTCTTTGTTTTAGTGTTTTATATTTTTTAGATTTTCTCTTTTATTTTGACATCCCAAGAAATGAAGAACCACTTGAAGAGCCTTTTTGAAAGACGACGACAGGATACCAGTCCAGGCCAGGATTCATCAGCACTTCAAGACGATACCCATTAAGGAATGGTCAAGATAGAGTTACCTTAACAAAACCAAAGCAATGTGGGACGAACTTACAACTTCAAAAAAACTTAGAAGCCGATAGCCAATGGTAAGAGAGATACCCTTTTGCAGTGTACTACATTCCAGTAAAAAGCTTGAAACACCATGAAGGAGTCATTTCCGACCCTATAAATCATATATATTCTTGATCAGCATCAACAGCCGAATTGATCTAGGTATGTCCGGTCAAAATTTATTTTTTTCAAAATTTTCAAAATTTTCAAAAAAAGGAAAGGGGTTACATCATCCAATTTGTCAAAAATTGGCAAAAATTTTAATTTTTCTAAATTTTAAACTGAGTATGCAGATTTATAAACCTTCTAAAATCTAACATAGGACAGCCTTCCGATTTAAAATTAATGCATTTTTGGTTTAGTTATGAGTTTTATAAGTTTTGATAATACTACAAAATGTGGTATAAAAATATACAAAATTATCTACTAAAAAATGGTATTACATTTCAGTCAAAAGCTTAAAACGCCATGAAGGAGTCGTTTCCGACCCTATAAATCATATATATTCTTGATCAGCATCAACAGCCGAATCGATCTAGCTATGTCCGGTCAAAATTTATTTTTTTCAAAATTTTCGAAATTTTCAAAAAAAGGAAAGGGGTTACATCATCCAATTTGTCAAAAATTGGCAAAAAATTAAATTTTTTAAATTTTTAAATTGAGTATGCAGATTTATTAACCTTCTAAAAACTAACATAAAAAAGCTTACCGATTTGAAATTAATTGATTTTTGGCCAAGTTATGATAATTTTTAAATTGGATTTCCTGCTCCCATTGCAAGCTGGAAGTGTATACAAAATGCAGCTTCCTTTTTGGTTTTTGAAATACTTCGAATTTAATAGATATATAATATTTAATGCTACTTATGATTATTATGTTAATAACACAGAAAACCAAATTACAGAGACACCAAAGGATAAAGAGTTGAGTTTGCATCAATACCAATTTCCTAAAAATGTTAACTTAACCATTTTTCTATTTACTTATATTTTAAGATGGAAATTGCAATGGAAAATTGTCTGCCTCCACTGTTGATGATCACATTAAATCCCCGGAACATCCTCTGATTTCACCCGGTGGCCAGCTAACGACATTCCCGCGGTGGCAGTGTAACTCTGACAGCTCTCCCTGCGCATGCGCTTTGTCTGGATTGTCGGCTTTAGAGGAGCTGAGTCGGAACACAGGACCAGCAGGCAGCCGCCGACTGGCAGTTGAGAGCGAGTGGCCGCCGTGAGCAGCACGGCAGAAGCGGAGCAGGCAGCAGGAGCCCCCAAGCCAAACGCAACACGTAACAGAGCTGGAGGAGGAGGCGGAGGAGGGGAGCGTGGAGCGGGCGCCATAGGCTTTCAGTGCTGTATATACACGCGCAGGAAGTCACCGAAAAATAGCAATTCAAATTAAAACGCCCGTCGCGCTGCCAAGTGAGTGAGTTATCCTTCGAGCTAATTACTTTCTCATCAAGCTATAGAGAACCAGACAGACATATGGGCTAACTGGGCGTCCTGGCGACAACGGGGGTCGTCCAGGGCAGCTATAACTGGCCCTCAAGTGGTCTCCGAGGTGTTGTGAATACTTTACAGCTTTCGTGCCAGCAAACAGATATGTATCAGCGGCCAATTCCCAGTCCGGCCAACAAATGACCCCCTCCTCGACGGCAGCAAGCAGGGGGAACCACTCGTGCAACAGCAAACGGCAACTGCAGTGGCAAGTGTTGACGCTTAAGGATGACGTCCTACTTTTCGAGTGTGTTTGTTGCCAGTTCAGTTTTTTTTTTTTTTTCATCTTTTCGCTCAAGTGTCCCAGTTTGGGTGTCTGTGTGCGGCTATGACGTAGTTTGCCAAGAGTTGGAATGTATGTCGCCGAATGTGTGTGTGTGTGTAGTTTGGTGTGTATACACACCAACAAGTGGCGAAAGCGCCAAAAAAGGAAGTTTAGGAGTTGCTTTTGGGGGGTGGATAACAGCAAGCAGCGTTGAAGAAGCGTTAAGTATGCGCCATGTGGACCCGAGGAAAAGTAACGAAATTAGTATCCTTTAATTATCCCTTTTTCTATTCCTTATCACAATTTTTAATTCTATATTTAATTCCCCTTCAGATACCCCTTTCACATCCGTGGAACATGCAGAGAGCTCGCCAAAGGACGGCGTGGTAGAAGTACTCCCGAAACAATGCTAATTCGCCTGCGCTATGGAAGACGACTGCAGACCTATCTAAAGATAGGTGCCTGTGTACTCGTGGGTCTCTGCTACTTTGCCTTCCTCTTCCGCGAATCCCTCAATGCCTACGAGCACCGGGAACGGGCCACGGCTGCCGAGCTGGAGGCGGAATCGGAGCCCTCGAAGCAACAGCTGAAGCTCAAGCGGCAGCAACTGCAGCGCCAGCGATTGCTGATCAAGCAGCAGGGCAAAGGTTCCGCCGGTAATGCCAGTTCCATCGGCAGCTCATCGCCATCAGCGGCAGTGCCTCCTCCGTCGCTGCCGGCGAGCACCCTAAATCCCGTCTACGAGTACTCCGAGGAGCTGCACAGCCGCACCGAGAAGGAATTGCAGCGAAGGAGCGAACACCTGGCCGCCGTCTGCGAACGCTATAAGCTGCAGGAAAAGTACCCACCGAATCCCTGGGAATTCTTCGTCTCGCCGGGTCACAACAATCTTGTTTGGTTAGTGGAATTTAACAGTTAATATTATTAAATAATTATTATTAGATTTCACAGCTGTCACAGCTTTTTATATCCTTGCCAGCGTATTATAATTTCAGTCAGAAGCGTGTGAAGCAGTCAAGGAGTCATTTCCGACCCCATAAATCATATATATTCTTGATCAGCATCAGCAGCCGAATCAATTTAGCTATGTCCGGTAAAAATTTATTTTTTTCAAAATTTTCGAAATTTTCAAAAAAAGGAAAGGGGTTACATCATCCAATTTGTCAAAAATGGGAAAAAATGTTAAATTTTGTAAATTTTTAATTGAGTATGCAGATTTGTTAACATTCTAAAAACTAACACAGGGCAGTTTTCCGATTTAAAATAAATGCTTTTTTGGTTTAGTTATGAGTTTTTTAAGTTTTGATAATACTACAAAATGTGGTATAAAAATATACACAATTATCTACTAAAAAATTGTATTATAATTTTAGTAAAAAGCTTATAACGCCATGAAGGAGTCGTTTCCGACCCCATAAATCATATATATTCTTGATCAGAATCAACAGGCGCGTTCATCTAGCTATGTTCGGCCAAAATTTATTTTTTTCAAAATTTTCGAAATTTTCAAAAAAAGGAAAGGGGTTACATCATTAAAATTGCCAAAAATTCGCCAAAATCTTAATTTTTAAAAATTTTAAACTGAGTATGCAGATTTATTAACCTTCTAAAAACTAGCACAGGACAGCTTTCCGATTTAAAATTAAAGCGTTTTTGGTTTAGTTATGAGATTTTTAAACTTCGATAATACTAAAAAAAAATCATAAAAATATACAAAATTATCTACTAAAAAATTGTATTATAATTTCAATAAAAAGCTTGAAACGAAATGAAGGAGTCGTTTCCGACCCTATAAATCATATATATTCTTGATCAGAATCAACAGGCGCATTCATCTAGCTATGTCCGGCCAAAATTTATTTTTTTCAAAATTTTCGAAATTTTCAAAAAAAGGAAAGGGGTTACATCATTAAAATTGCCAAAAATTCGCCAAAATCTTAATTTTTAAAAATTTTAAACTGAGTATGCAGATTTATTAACCTTCTAAAAACTAGCACAGGACAGCTTTCCGATTTAAAATTAAAGCGCTTTTGGTTTAGTTATGAGATTTTTAAACTTTGATGTGTCAAAGAAATTGTATACAAAAATATCAATATATATCAATTCATAGAATGGGAATATTTTAGGCTTAGTTATGATCGATTTCCAATTCGATTTTATAATTCAATTGCTAACTGCAAGGCTGAATGAACTCTGACTTCCCGAATTTAGTTTCCCTTCTATTTACTAATGATTTTATTTGTTGTGTTGTTTTCCAGGTGCAATGTCTTCAAGGCAGCCAGCAGTACGTGGATGTATTACTTTAATATACTTGGTGGGTATCTCAGGGATACATACAAGGGATTTGCTTTGGATTTTACCCTTTAAGATAATAATATAGGATTAGGCCCTAGCTGAAAGTTCATATCCCAAGTCTTAAGTTATATTGTAGACTTTCTAGATTGAATAGATGTACATACATTGTTATAAATTCAGACTTGACTTAGCTTTGCGTTTTGTTTTAAGCCTTAAAGCTCTATTATTTCTATAGCTGATCAACCACTTCCCCCTTTCTTCTCATCATCTCATTACTAATTACAGAAAATTACAACACTTACGTCTGCTTTTATAAATATGTAAAAGCTTTTTATAAAAATCTAGATTATTATCTGAACAGTCTTTATGAGCACCCAGTAGTAATATAATTGAAGGGTAATAGCTTAGCCTTATTATAATTTATAAATACATTTATCTTAAATTATTGTTTATTCCCTTAGCTGGCTACGATGTGAAGTATCTGCAGCGGACGGAGACGCAGCCGCTGGAGCTGGCGCGCAAGCGTTTCCCTCGACCGGAGCTTGCGGAGCTAATGGAACTGCTGCCCAGTGCATTGTCCTTTCTCTTTGTGCGCGATCCCTTCGAGCGGATCCTGAGCGCCTATCGCAACAAGCTGGAGGGCAACAAGAACACCTTCTACAAGGCCTTGGGCAACAAGATCGTGCATCGCTATAGAAAACGGGAGCTGGGCGGACCATGGCCCAGATGTGGACCCACCTTCGAGGAGTTCGTGCGCTTTCTGATCGCCGAGCATGCGGCGGGCAAGAGATTCGACGAGCATTGGGCGCCCATCTATAGCTTCTGCACGCCCTGCAGCGTCAACTTTACCATCATTGGCAAGACGGAGACATTCCAACGCGACTCGGAGTTTATTATCCGTCAGGCAGGATTGGAATCACTTCTCTTGGGGCTGGGAAAGTTGCCTCAGCGGAAGCAGCGGAAGATCGGCAACCAGGCGCGAAGCGGCGTCAAATCGGAGGTCCTGGTCGAGCGCTATTTCGCCGATCTCGATCGCTCAACGTTGGACCAATTGCTCAAGATATATCGCATCGACTTCGAGCTGTTTGACTATGACTACCGCAAGTACTATGATATGGTGCATCCCTGGAGTCAGGAGCAGAGCACGGTGGCAGCGGCTGCTGTCCAAGCATCCACCACAGCTGCTACCATGTCCTCCGCCTCGGTCTCTGCCTCCGCGGGCAATGTGGGGGATACCAACCAGGTGACGTAGAGTTGGAGTCTATAAGTCAAGCCAGCTCGGGAGTGATGAGTCGTGAAACAATCTTATCATGTACCTTTTTACACGAAAACTTAAACCACACACTCAATACAAACACAAACCAGAGTTGAGGGAAATGAATAGGGATTTTATTTCATATTTATTTTCTTTACTAAGTTCCACAGTTATAGATTTCATTTTCCTTAGTCTAGTGTTCTTTAAAATTGATTTATTTATAGAATTTCTTATATGAATCAAGGTGAAACTGTCGTTAAGAACATCGAGTACTTTGAGGCTAGGAAAAATTTAATTTGTCATTAAATAATAATTCAATTTGATTATTTAAAATTATAAGCACAACTCTGGTTCACAGACACTCACACTATAAACAGAACCCAACCGAAGCTAACAAATCTACCAAAAAGTTTAAGGCCAAATCAACGTTTTCCAAAAACGCAAAACCAAAAAGCAAAAAACACTCTTGACCTCTCTTAGATAATGCCAAAAAACAAAGAAAAAAAAAACTAACAATCTTAAACTAAAAAACCAAGAAAGTAAAAAGAGGAACCCAAGAAAACTTAGTTAGAACATTTAGCATTTTGATGGATTTTTTCAGCCACCAAAATTCGGAAAATGATCCCCCCAGAAATTTTACATGGCGTGGCGACATGTGTTGTGTTTGTAGTTAGTTAATAAGTACCTACAATTTACAGTTGCACACTTTCAAACCGAACGAAAACGTAAACAGAACACGGAAAACTTAACGAAAACGCAAACGATATATACTAAATATAGATAAAGGATATATATATATATATATATATACAGACCTCTACACCAAAATATCGCAAATGCTATTCTTCAAGGCAAGGCTGGGGAGTTATATACAACCAAAAAATGGAAAACACAAAGTGAGAAATCGTCTTAAACCAAAGAAAATTCTGTATTTACATATATTTACAACCGAGATCCCAACCCAATGATAAGATACCAAAGCCCTCAACCAAACCACAACATATGGTACTTACTATTATTAAGTTATTATATATATATATCTATATATATGTATAAACGAAATTTATAAACAGGTCTTGATCTAAGTCTATAACTTTTGTGGACTAGATTCGTTTTTTCCTAGGCTAAACAATGACGAAACAAACGAAAGATATTCAAATTTTCGAAACCAAAAGATACCAAAGAAAGTATAGAAAGTATTTAAAAAAAATTATAAAGAAAACCCAACAACAAGAAAAACTTTTCATGTGATGTTTAAGGATTTATTATAAAGACAGAGAATATTTAATTATTATACTTATACTGTATTTCGAATAATGATAAAACAAAAACCAACAAAAACACACGATATTATTCTAAATAAATTTAAATTTTCAAAACTTTTTTCGTTGTACGAATACAAGGCAACAAAGTCATTAAGAATAAATAATCTCTTTACCACTCACTCATAAAGTTTTTGCTTTAATCTGTTAACTATATACCAAGGGGAAGTACCTTCTGTACTAAATATGATGTAATATTCTATACTCACGACTGATAAATATCATGAGTCATTCACCGGTTGCACTTGCTGTAAATCGAAAAAAGTATTTAACAAAACTCAGTTACTTTTCTTTTCATCATTATAAATAGTTTTATTTTCATTGATCAACACAAACGAGTTATATATATTTATATATTTAGTTGGTATAGATTCACATCATTTAAATATTCATATAGATAGTAATGTAGTAATAATCATATGTATTTTTTCTTGTGTGCTTTCTCACGTTGTTTTCTTTTTTTAATGTAAATGTAAATGGTTATGCTTTAGCATTTAATACAACTTTAAAAGTGAATGCTCGACACTAATACATCATCTAGCAGCTATGTGTTTTGTGTGTTTCTTAAACTGTTTCATAACATTTAGTTAAAGCGCTGTGACCCCCTCAATGGGGGGTCAACCAAAGCAGCAAACAATAAATAAATTGAGAACGACAAACATTAAGGTAAGATATTTAAAGTTATTTATTGCAGAATATATTTATTTATATATACTTTTGAATTCTTTTCAGATTTCTATCATCTCTCACGTTGTTTTGAATGTGCTTCACGCTTTCCTTAACTATAATGTATATGTTTGCTTTACTACACGGTAATATAATATAATAATAATAAGCTTAGCTTGCAACTAAAATTATGTACACGATAGGAATACGTATGGTTATATATAATATATATATAGTAGATATAATTAATTGTGTAATATGTACAGTAGCAAATACCTAGCAATATTTCATCTTCATTCAACGCTGTGCTAAGGAAACTTGGGATGCATACAAGAGGACGCGGTGACCCCAACTATTGCACGAGGTCACCGGATGTGAATAGCTATGCAAATAGAGGTTAAATAAGAAATTCTTCTTGCGGGCGGGATGACCCTAAGGATTTTTTAGCTCCGAGTTTGACGAGATCTATATAGTTAAACATACACGTATAAATAGATACAAGACTCAATACAGTGGATAGATATATGTCTAAGCCAGGTTATACATAGAGATAGAGACAAGCATGCATCGATATCTAATAGTTAACACTCTTTTTGGACTCCCATATATATACTCTTAAGCTTATGTTTAAAACTTGTGTGTGTGTGTGTGTGTACTGGCGCCATGGAACTCTCTACTCTCCGCTTCTCAACTCCTGCTACTCTGATCCCATCAAAGTCTCTCTGTCTCTTCGCTCTCTCTCCTGGTCCTGCGCCTGCGCCACTTCGAGCCGGGTTACTCCGCCAGTATCATCTTGATGCTGGCCACCTCGGACTCCAGGCGCTCCAGCTGTGACTTGAGCATCTGATCGCGCTCGGCACTGGACACCACGCTGGTGGTTTCCTTGGGCGCCAACAGCTTGCGTTGCAGCTGCGCCGTCCACTCGGCACTGGCAATGGAGATACCGGAATCACGCTCATCGCTGGAGTTGTCACCACCATCGTTCCAAGCCGGTGGCGATGCCCGGTTGCAGTTGGGCTCCTGCTTGATGTGCTGCAGCGAGAGAAGGGCCGTGGCCGCCGCATCCTTGTCCCCCAAATGGGATTTGTGGCGCAGCTTCAGCGGCAGACAGTTGTTGGCATCGCTGCCCTGCTGGGAACTGCTCCTCTGGAGCTGCAGAGGAGCCAAGTGCGCTGGTTCGTGTTCCTGCTCATCGTCTCCCGAGACGGCGCCCGAAGAGGAGGCAGAGGACAGGGCGGAGGAGGAGGTGGTCGAAGAGAGCATGTGCTCGTAGCTGGGTGAACACGCTCGCCGCGATAGATTCAGCACGCTGGCCGCACTGCCGGCCACCGATGAGCTGCTGACCGCATCCACGGCGCTGCTGCTCACAGCTGCCTCGACGCTGTGGCTCCAGGCTGATCCAGCTGCTGCCGCCTCCAGGTGATCCTTGTAGGCGCTGGGCGCCGGGACATACAATCCAGCGGATGGCGGCGGCGGAGGAGCAGCAGCACTGGCTCCCACAACAGCCGCCGCATTGTACAGGGCCCCGACGGCCACTGCTTTGCGCAAGCTGTCCAGATCCTCGGGACGCACATTCCTGTTCAGAGCCTGTTGGAGCTGCACCTGGAGATTGGCGATGGTGCTGGGAGGCGGGCGGTTGTGCGGATCGGAGACGGTTGGTGAACTCGAGCCAGCACTTGGACTTGGCTCCTGTTGCTGCTGCGACTGCTGCTGCTGCTGCTGATGCTGTTGCTGGTGAGGAGGGAGCTGGTGTTGCTGCTGCTGCTGCGGGATCTGTGGCTGGTAGAGATGCTGCTGAGGCTGGGGCGTGGGCACAACCAAGGTCTGCAGGTGCGAGGGTGGTGGAGGCACCTGGAGCGGGGCACCCGCATGCTGTATGTGATGCACACTCTTCACTGTGGCCTCCTGCCGGGCATTGCCATTGGGCCCATAGATCAGCGGCGAGAGTGGCGGTCCAACGGGATAGCCACTGTGACTGTGACCACCTGGCGATGAGCCACCACCGGAGCCACTGTTCGAGGGCGAGGAGCCCGAGGAGGAACCACCGCTGCCGCTCATCTTGGCCCGCTTGGTGTTGCTCAGCACCTGCTCGCTGGTGGGCAGCGAGGCCAGGATCTTCTCCACACTGACCAGGTTCTCGCCGGAGATATTAAACTTGTCACGGATGGCGTCCAGTTGGGCCTTCAGCACATGGTTCTCCTTGGTCAGCTCAATGACGCGCTGCTCGAGTACCATGTCGTTGTAGCGCCGCTTCTCCCGGCTCCGTTTGGCCGCCTCATTGTTGCGTCTCCGCCGATCCCAGTAGCTCTCGTCCTTCTTGTTGTCGGGTGTGAATTCCCGCTGCTTCCGCTGCGAGAAGAGCTCCTTCTGGGCAGCCGTCATGGCCGACTGGGGACCATTGCCGTTCTGTGATGATTTGCCCATCATGTTGTCATCGTAGCCATTCCGGGGAGCAAACTTGCCCAGGCTGTCGGACATGCCGCTGTCATTGGACTGCGGACTGATGGAACCTCCATACATGGACAGGGGATGCACTGCAACGGAGAAGAGTAAGAGAAATTAGTATTGAATTTCAGATTTATTAAGAATTTTGGAAAAATGTATTTAATTTAATCTTTGGTAATTACTTACAATTTGTGGCCTCGTTGGAGCTGCCGTTCATCGACAGCGTCGGCGAGATGTTGGTCAATCGGACGTTGTTCATCATGGCGATCGAGGCGCTGGCGATGGCTTTGTTGTGGCTGTTAGTGGGCGTGGCGCTGAGCACCTCGGGCATTGCTGTTGCCACTGCTGCCTCCGGATAGAGCTTGGCTGGCGGTGCCAGCAGCAGAAGCGACTCCTCCTTGCCTCCGGTGTGAGGGCGTGGTCCGTACGGACTGAAGTCGCCGGCGCTTAGCTTCTGCTGGCTGAAGTGCTGCAGCTGGGCGAGAGTCTGCTGGAAGTGTTGCTGCTGATGTTGCAGGTTGCTGCCGCTGCTGCTGTTGCTGTGATGCTGCGGGATGCGGGGAACTGTAAAGGGGAGAGAGTAAGGTAATGGGGTTGGTTAGTTAATTTGTTTTGCTTCTTGAAATTAATTGTAATATTTTTATTTAATTGTTTTATTAATTTTTATCTTTTTAGAATTAAATTATTTTTTAAAGGGTATTTTAAAATGTGTTTCCTTGTGAAATATCTATGAAATTCTAAGCTATACAGGATGCAGAATTATTATGTCGTAAAATATAAATGTTTATAATATAAATAATATTTAAAATATACCAACTGTATTTAATATATTTAAGCTTCATTAAAAACTAGAAGACTCATGTTGTTTAAAGTAGGAAAAGGTTTTAAATATTAAAAAAAAAAACATTCTCAGCAAATATTTATTGTTATAACTTATTTCCCTTAATAAAATTTTATAGAGCTCTATAAACTTAGGAATGGCTAAAATTCCTGGAAAAGTTTATCATTTATTTCCTTTTCCCATAAATTCTATAATTTTGTATATGAATTGTAAATTTTAAAATTGCTTAATTATTTTTTTAAATTTGTTGGTATTCCCTTTCTTCTTTTAAATTAATAGACCATTTAATATTAATGATTTACTATCACGTTTTGCGACTCATTTCCTACGCCTGGATGTAGGCAATGCTTTTTTTGTTTTCCTTTTTTTTGGCAACTACAAAATAATAATAAACAAATAAGACCTTGCTCCCAAATCGAAATCAAAGATTACGCTGGAATATCTCTTTTCCTGCCACCACAACAACTTATCACTTTTTTTATGGCATTTCTTTCAAAAGCGGCGTTATCTCGCTTCATGTCCCACATGGCACATAAATACAGGTAAATATAGTAAGTAGTTCTGCCTTATCACGGAATTGTTAAAATAAAAAAGTGGGTCTGCTCCAGATGCCAAGTCGCATTAATGTTTAATGCGATCTTGTCTGGCCCAAAACGCGCACACATATGCATTTGTACAAGCGCCACACGCACACACAGAACTCTCTTTGTTCGATGGTCCTTGCCCTTGCCTTTGCCCTTGCCCCCCCCCCCCCCCCCACCAAGCATTTGCTTTCGTTTTTAGCGCAAGCATTTACACAATGATTACGGCCAATGATGCAAGAATCACAGAGCGAGCGAGAGAGAGAGCAGGAGAGCAAAAATTAGACGGGGGACAACAAAGAACGTAGAACCGACACAGACACACACACAAAGACGCAACGTAAACAAGAAATCGCACGTCGCAGATTTTGTGGGGGCCCTCTGTATCAGTGTGTGTGTGTGTGTGTTGGGTTCTTTCTCCCCCACTCTACTCTTCACTCCTCCTCCTTCTCCTTCCCTCTGTCTCTCACCCTCACCGTGACCATCGAATTGGCATTTACAGTTCAATGTGCTCGCACTCCGGCCAGACGCTGCCGGCGTCGACGCTGGCCGCGCAGCTGCCGGCAACCCCTAAGCGAGCGAGGGAGGCAGCGACAACGACAGAGAGAGAGAGAGCGAGCGGCAGCGCTGCAGTCTCGCGCGTCTTGACAAAATTCACAAAAACAAAATGACTAAGCGGAGCGCCCCCTCTTTCACCGCATATTTTCACTGCCATTTTTGTTTCTATTTTTTTTTTTTGTTTTGCGTTGTTATTGTTCTTGAACACTGGCTTATTAACTGTTATTTTTGTTGTGGCACCTACATTGTATTTGCTTGCTGTTGCTGTGGTTGTGGTTGCCGCTGTTGGTATTATCCTGGTAATTGGTATCCGTACTATTTTTGAGTATCAGCAGATTCTTGGTCGTTGCAGCCGCCTTGAAAAAGTTCACTTTTTGCTCCAGCGTGCAGACAATCGACATAATGTTTTATTTTTACGCTTTTGGCATGACGTTCATTAAGCGAAATGTGTGTTTATATTTTTTAAAAATATTTTTTTTTCAATTATATGTATTTTCTAAACTTGATAACTTGATAATTAATCACTTTTAGAATCACTTTGTTTGGTTTTCTTCAAATGGTTCTTGTGGCTTTCTTGGCTAGCGCGCCGATTCTGCGGTTAGTGCACTTGGCCGAAATGCTTATAAGCGAAATTCTCGAAGCGAGCGAAACGAAAAACGGAACTCTTATCTCGATCCGATCGGATTTTGCTTTGTATATACTTTATTGTATCTTTGCGTTTGCTTGCGAGCGCTGGCACAACCGCTTCGATAGAACGCCGAATCGCAATTGAGCTTTACAAACTTCGCTTTGGACTTGTAAAAGCATTTCTCCGCCGAACTGCGCTGCTGGCCGCTCGACGGTCACGTTGAGTTGCACGCATACGCTACACGCGACCGCCCGGCTGCGATGCGACGTGTTCGATGCGGGCCGGGATGCCCGTCGGGTAAAAGTGAAATTTCCCAACTGGGCATCGCATCGAACCGGGTTCGAGGTTCGAACTGGTTGGGTTGCAAGCGATCACATTGCCGTTGTTGAGTAATCAGCGAGCGCGCAATCTGAAATCGTTTTGAGCTGCACATTCGAAACTAGAACGTGATTTGGCCGGAGGATGGTTTGGGGAGGGTGGGGGTTGCGACGTCGCTCTTGACGCTCAAACACAGACGCACACACACACACGTATCATACACAGGTGACTTGCTTTGGCCGCGTGAGTTTTCAGCCTGATTCTGTTTCTGATTCTGATTCTGATTCCAATTCGGATTCTCGGCTTGTGGCTTTGCTTGTGTGTGTGTGTGTGTGTTGGGTGTTGTGTGTGCCAATTGGAATTGGTGGTGACGCAAGCGTCTTACACAAAATATTCAGAGAAATACAAATGCAAAAACACCAACATATTATTAACCAGAAATAAATGGAACGCTGGGAGAACCGAAGCCTGGAATACCCTTGAAATATGAATGTATCTTGGGGAACGAATTACAGAATTTTAAAGATTATATTTTAATTATATCTTGAAGATAAACTCTAAATAAAAATATTAATAATTTTAAATTAAGATAATTAAGATGTTCTCTTATAAAAATAATAATTCAAATTTGAAGCAAATCCTCTTAAAACCAATTATCTTTACGTTTTCTTCATAATCGAATCTTTTAGATTTTTTAAGACAAATTTTAATTTATTACAAAAATAATAACTGGGTATAAAAAGTTGTTTAAGGTACTCCTTAATTTATTGGAAATCCTTTAGGAAAGCTGTATTCAAATTTAAATTTTTCAAATAAATGGGTTTTGAAATAAAGATACGAATCTTGTAAAAATCATTGCATACTTTTTGCGGTAGAGTCAAGATTACCTTATGAATTTACCAGAAAAGCTTTCTTATTATCCTAAAATATAGGAACAAATCTTAATATTTTGAAGAAAATACCCTAAATAATATTTAAATTTTATAAAAATATTCTTAAATATAAAAACTAAGCAAGGAAACTACAGAAAAATCGTAATACCTTCTGTAAGTAATTCTCAAGAATGCATTTTGCATTTGCATACACATACATAAAAGGTATTGCAGTTCTGTAATTGCCAAGTAAAAAAATTAATAAATATTTCCAGCAAAGAGTTCATTATGGCAATAAGCGTGGCCATATGGAATTGAAAAAAAATTGATGAATAAACAGTTTTTGGTATTACAAAATAAATATATGTAAATGTGAACTAATAATTTCTTGGCAAAAGTATTGGAAACACTTGCTTGAAATTCTTTTTTAAAAGTGGCTCTGGCTTTCTTAGAATATTTTGTAAGTGTTTTAAAGAATTTTTAATATATATTTTATTAGTTAATTTAAATAATCTATAACTTACAGGATTACTTACATTATTATTATATTTATAAGAAATTGATAAAAGGTTTAGTTACCTATAAAAAGAGTATCAAAATACTCTAAATACTCTACCAGTTCATTTTAAAATTGCCTATAAATATCTTAAAATAAAATGTATCTAGTTTATGATGGAATTAAATATAAATTTCAAAAAAACCCTTGATTGATGACTGATCGAATACAGTTTAAAATAAAATTCATGTATTTCCCTTTCATAAAATAAACCCTACCTACCGTCTAGACCAAACACTTAACTCCATATATGTATATAGCTATGGCAAAATCAGCAGACAATTAAAAAATATAGTTAGTACCCGTGAACTTTGGAAAACCAATAGATCGATAGATAGATACAGACAGGTCACGTGGGCTTTGTAACTTTGGATATTTGCAGTTAGTAAACTCAACAAGTTAAGTAAACAATGCCCAGCCACGGCGATATCTTTGCAGCCACCAAACTGTCTGGTGCGGCATTACAAAACCATTCAACAGCTTATATAAATTATAATTAAACACTTGGGCTGAGATACGCTTATCAAGCGCATTATCAACTTAGTTGCAGTCCAAGAACAAAAGCAACAAGACCCAGAATAGCTCGCTAAACAATGCCACTTCACATGGCAAACAGAGACGACGACTTGGAAGTAAAAAGTAAGGTCGGGACACATTATGTAAGTTCCGCCATCGCCGCTGAATCACAAATAGAGGAAGGCACACAACACAATCGAAAGAATGAATTCTATTGAATTCGCATTAATGCGACGACGGTTTCAAAACTGATTACAAAATGTCATAAAATGAAAATGTAAAGAAAACCAAGGAGTAATTGAGGAAATAAAAAGAATGGAAACAGACTTCGGAAAGCCGGAGATTATATACCCTTGCAGTTTGCAATTGAATTATAGGATCAAATCGAAACTCGATCATAACTACGCTTAAAATATTCCCATTTTGTAATCGATATTTTTATATGACAATTTTTAAGACAAATCAAATTTTAAAAAACTCATAACTAAGTCAAAAAGGCATTAATTTGAATTCGGAAAGCGTTCCTATGTTAGTTTTTATTAGATTAATAAAACTGCATACTCAATTGAAAATTTTAAAAAATTAAATTTTTTGCCAATTTTTGACAAATTGGATGATGTAACCCCTTTCCTTTTTTTAAAAATTTCGAAAATTTTGAAAAAAATATTTTTTTGCCGGACATAGCTAGATCGACTCGGCTATCGATGCTGATCAAGAATATATATGATTTATAGGGTCGGAGATGACTCCTTCACATAGTTACAAGCTTCGGACTAAAATTATAGTACCCTGCAAGGGTATACCAGAAACCCAAAACCTGATAAAGTGCAGTACATAAACATGGCTTTATCTTCTTTAGATTACTTCTCTTGCCCGGAAAAGCTTTATTATTAGACCAGGAAGAAATCCATGGCAATACTATCGCTGGTTCATTAAGTAAACTCGGGAGTATTTATGCTGCAATAACTAAGATATTACTTATGGGAAATGTTTGTTTAAGTTTGTGATAAGGAAAAAATGCATAATAGTGACACATGATAACATGATACATATATATACTATATAGTACTTAAGTAGAGGTTTATTGATCAATGTGGTATTATTTCTAATAATTTAAATAGCTGCTTTGCATAGTTAACCCCTAAATGAACCCTCTTGGAATAGCAACCTTAATGCTATTATTATAACTGACCTGCACACTGGATATTACATTACGTACCCTTAATTAATACCCTCTGCAATGTTTTCAGTTACTAAACTAGTGCAATCTGGATTAACTATTAGCAACTAAAGCGATCAGTCCGCTTGACTGTAATTCCCTGTGATCATCGCTGAGCAAATCCCAATTACACGATCCGCCGTCCGATATCCACGTGAGCGGCGGGATTCACGTGTCCCAACCAATTGTGTGTATCCCCAAAAGCCCCAAGTCGCATCCGTTTTTTATTTATTATTATTATTTTTTTTTTTTTTTGTTCGAACCAGACCCAGTCTCGAATTGCGACCATTATTATCAGTATGCAAATATACGTAGAAGCTGGCTAGCCTGGCCCTTATCAAATTCTGTGTAAGCTATTGCACTTCCAACACAACTATAAGGTAATCAGTCCAGGGAGGGGGCAGGGGGGGTGCGAACGGGTGTGTAACACTAAAAGGTGTTACGAAACACCTCAGCCTTCGGTCGTTGTAGTTGTTGTTGCATTCTCCGGCAACAACTAAAGAAAGAACCACCCCTGCATACATCAGCAGTCAAGCTGTATTGCTATTTATATTTTCATTTGCAAGAGGAGAGGCGTGCGCCCGATTCGGCGGGGAAAACGCTCAGCGGCAAGCGCTGAACGCTCGACACTCGAGCGGGCGTCACGTGTCGGAAAATGTGCCCAGCGACGGCGGGCAGTGCAACGCTCCCGGTTAGCGGCTTTCGACGGCTCACATGTTGGCGACTCGAGTCCCGCGGCTACGCAAGCCAAATGGAAATTAACGTGTTACCCACTTATTGCGATTGTTTTTAGAATTCCCTCGATTCGATACAGTGAAGACTGCTGCGAATGGGAAATGTTGTAACATATTTATAATAATAAATATAGAATAATATATATTTTTATAAGCACTGTTAATTAATCTTAAGAATTAGTTTATATTGCTTAATCTCGTTGTACCCTTCCAAAGGTACAATAATTTTAATCAGAAGCTTGTTACTTTGTGAAGGAGTCATTTCCGACCCTACAAAACATATATATTCTTGATCAGCATCAATAGCCGAATCGATCTAGCTATGTCCGGTCAAAATTGATTTTTTTCAAAATTTTCGAAATTTTCAAAAAAAGGAAAGGGGTTACATCATTAAAATTGTCAAAAATTCGAAAAAAATTAAATTTTTTAAATTTTAAATTGAGTATGCAGTTTTTTTAGCCGAGTAAAAATTAACATAAAAAACTTTTCCGAATTAAAATTAATGCTTTTTTGACTTAGTAATGAATATTTTAAAATTTGAATTTTCGATAAAATTGTCTTAAAAAAATACCGATTTGATCCTATTATTAAATTGCGAATAACAAGGGTACCGAATTACCTTCTTCTTAAATTGCAATTCAAATTGGAAAATATGAAAAAACGGAGTTTTAAAACACTCGATAATAATAAAATTCAAAAATCTTACACTGCGTATACTTAATATTTTCTACTCCTTATAAACGTAAAAGTAATATTACGTACACATTTTACTACACCAAGTTATTGAATTTAAGAAATATTTGAGCTTCATAAATACATAACAAAAATAAACACAATATTCCCGAATCCTACACTGCGTATACATAATATTTCCTACTCATCAACAGCGTATACGTAATATTACGTATACGCATTACCAAGTAAGTAATCAAGTATTTCCCTAAACAACTTTTTCCCTTCTAAATCTATTATATATTCTAAAAATATATATTATGCTTAATAATAATGCTCAAAAATCATACACTGCGTATACGTAATATTCTCAATAGCTTACAAGAAATATTACGTATACGCATTGATACAACAAGTGAAATCTGTTAAATTTATTTGTTCATTTTAGCTTAGTTTCACTGTAATATTATTGTTCCAGCTCCTTTGCAGTAATAACATTATTTTTTTCCATAACACCCTCCCATTGATGTTGGGTGCTCGCAGGGGGGTTTTCGTCTAGAAAAATGCAAATCTTCGGAAGTATTTTGTTTGTACACGGTGAGGGGGGTGGAAAAGAGGCACTGAAATGCATTGATTTCAATTTTTAAGCTTGTTGTTGTTACTTGGCAACGTGCTCGCCAACGCTGCTGTAATTGTAGTTGAAATTGTCAAAGTATGTAATTCTTACGCTTTGACGGGAATGCATTAGAAGGTAAAATGAACGACTACGGGAATGCTCTGTAATAATTTGAGGAGAATAAAAATTGTATAATACTTTATAATAAAAAAGAAATAATCAAAGAAAATGTATTAAAATTAAGCACTTGTATTATGTATTATGAAATTCTTGAAACATTTTCTCTGTGTTATTTCTTTTCTAGGGTATTATTAAAGCCCTAAAATACCTTCCAAAACACCCTGTTTTGTTTGGCTTTTATCTCTAATCTTGGTATAGGTCATTTAGGAAAAGAATTTTCTAGGAAATGCACTTAACTGGGAAGATAAACAGGTCTGCCCAGCGAGACGATGAAAGTCCATATTATTAATTCTAGTTAATTGCACTGAAATGCACATTATTTGTCTCCGGCTTTGTTTTTATTACATTTTATTTTCCACAATTAAATGCTAAGTAAGTAATCAATCTCTTAATTAATTTGCTTTATAATTAGCAATTAAAATCTTTCCTTTGGAAAGGTAAACATTCACACACTTGTATAAATAATACGTATGATGAAATCTGCATTAAAATAATATTGCATTTAATTTATTATTGAATGCTGACTTACATTCGGACTCGTTCCTTGGACTGATCGATCAGCCGCCGTGTGGCCGGTCTCAAGTCCCAATCATTATGTAATTATTGCAATGTCATTTCACTTGCTCAGGCGCTGAGCAAATGTGTTTTTGTCAAGCTTTTTATTTTGTTTTAGCAAGTGACAATATTTTTTTATTTTTTAGCAAGTTGTAGAAGGCAACAAATATTTGTTTTGACAGGATTTCAACTGTACCTCAACCCATATAATATTGTCGATTTAACCTTTAGAATTTAGACTTTTGCTAAGTTTTTTAAAGTTAGAAAATGAACGATTTAAATCTTTAATATTATCATTTACTTTTTTCTGAAAAATTAACAAATGTTTACTACTGTTTTGTACCATTTTTAATTAATTATATTATTAAAACTTATTCAGCTTTAATACTTTCTACTAACTAAGACAAGTTCTTGACCTTTCTTTCTTTAAATAATTGTATTATTATTACTTAATAAATAATAAAAAGAATTTTGTATAATTTCCCTACCGAAAATCTATTTTCTACCCATTAACTATTAAGTTCTATAATAGTTTCCATTACAAAAATATTCTTTCATCATTTCCACCTAATTACCTAAAACAATGACGACGCTTTTCCTCGCTATTGGACTAAATTTTCCATGACGCCGTTGGCCAACCTGACCTCAAAGTGCTGCACCAGCAGCAGCAGCAGCAGCATCATCACAATTTTCCGGCCACCCGGTTTTCCCGCTTTTCCTTTAGCGCTGCCAGTGGTTCTGCGTCTGTTACTGCCTCTGCTCCTGGCCGTGCAACGTGAGGAAGCGGCGGCCCGTGTGATTACCACAGCAACGATGGACGTCACCCGTCAGGTTGAGTCGAGTCACCTCACCGGGCTCACCCGGCGGCTCCGGCTCACATTTTCCAGTCCAGGTAAAAGCCCCAAGTGTTACGCTGGCACACAGACCCCGATGCAACATCCAACCTGTTCGAAGCCGCTGCGCTGGCAGCGCAGCTGGGAAAACGTGAGCGGCAAACGTGACACTGGGTTCGAACCTCCTCCAAAGTGACTGCTTTTTCTGGCTTTGCTGGGCCGCCTGGCCTACTGAGCATTCGATGGGGGGGTCTTCAGGGGTTCAAGGGGGGGAGGGGCGGTTGGGTGGTTGTTTGGCGGTGCTTACACCATTTCCAACGATAAACATTGTATATGGCCCCAGGCACGTTGCCACAGAAGTGCAGAGTGCACTGAGAAAATAATCGTAAATAGTAAAAAAACTAATTTTATTCGTTTTAAATTGAAATAAAAAATTATTTGATAATAAAATAATTATTAGCGGTTTGTTGGTTGCTATAATTTTAGCCAGAAGTCGTGTTGATGATATTTTGGCAGCATTAAAACTGTTTATTTGAATAAAAAGTAAACAGACAAATAGATCTAGACAAGTTAGCGTATATATTTATCTATCAATCTATGTATCCTTTTTTATTAAAAAGTTTAATGGGTTTTATAATATTATCAAAAAGTAGTGATTTTAATAGTTCAAACCCTTTAAGCTGTCTACTTTGGCTTAGCATCCTCAGACGCAACAATCTAGACACATGTCAAATTGCTAGCTTAATAGCTTAACCAGCATGAAAATGATTGCATTTCTATATTTATCAGTGAATAAATAGGAAATTGTTTTTTTTTTAATCTTTTTTGAATTGCCACAATTTCTTAAAAACTCTAAAACTGCATAAACTGTAATTGTAATGTCAAATTGCTAGCTTAATAGCTTAACCAGCATGAAAATGATTGCATTTCTATATTTATCAGTGAATAAATAGGAAATTGTTTTTTTTTTAAATCTTTTTTGAATTGCCACAATTTCTTAAAAACTCTAAAACTGCATAAACTGTAATTGTAATATTTCACTTTATTTTGTTATAATTAAATATAAGAAGAAAATATATCATAAATTATCTAATAAAAGAATTGAATTCAATTTAATTTAAATTTTACATTTTATTTTCGACTCCCAATTAAGTTTCTCATATATTTTTCTCTGTGTATTTTGTCTATTTTTTTTCTCTGCAGCGCACTCGAAAGTCACATTACTCGCTGTGCCTATTACATGACACACAAACGAATCGCAAACGAATTCGAACGAAGAGCCAAGAGCAACAATTGTTTGGAGGGAGAGGTGTAGGCAGGTATATATGGCAATCAATCGGACACCTGTAAGCGGCAACGTGATGAGAAGCGTGCTGGGGTTCCGTCACGTAAGGGGGGAAGGGGGGAATGTTACGGGGGAGTGCTAAGGGGTCAAATCGCAGTTTAATTGATTTGGAAATATTTAACCATATTTTCCCCCTCATTGGATTTCGAGTTAAAATCATTAATGAGCGGGGGCACTCCTGGGTTTATAATTAATGTGTCTGACGTCTAGTTAAAGTCGCAGTATATATTTTTTTTTAACTTTTAAATCGTACTTTATAAAATATGGGTTTAAAGTTCTTAAAAATGGAAAACTATGGTATTTTATAAGCAAAAGAGGAAGGTAACAAGTTAAAGTCGCAAATATAAAATAATTACCAAATATTCTATTATTTATAGTTTTTTCACAGCTTTTAATAATATTAATAATTATTAATTTCAATTTATACGGAATTTATTAAATATATTTTATCAAAAATAGGGTTCATAATCAAATCAAATTTGACAATTTTCTAAAACATTTATTGATAAATTTAATCAATGAAATAATTTTATTGTAAATAAGTGCAAAATTGAGGTAAGTTCTTATCAATAAATTTCCATTCGAATTATATGATTATATTTAAAAATATGTATTGGTAATTTGTAGGACATAATAAATCCTTTATTACTTATAAATTTGATAACAAGGTGTGAAAGCTTAAAGGAATTATTAAATATTATATTTTTTTTTATGTAAAAATCAACAATAGATTGATGATTCACGATTTGTCTGCGCATTATTAAAAACTAATTTTTTCATGCCAAAAAACAGGTTTTCTTTTATCTAGAAAAGATACAAAGTATATTTAAAAAATTTTATAAAAAATATATTAAGAACAATAAATATTTTGTCACTTTCTCCCATTAAATTGTGACTTAATTCTGAAAAGACTAGCGTTATCTTTAAATTATAAGTAAACTTTAATTATATTCAGTTTACCCTATAAACCCTTTTATTTAAATTTAAAATAAAATTATATATAAATTAGAATTTCTAAAATTTTAATGGCAACCCCCCACCCCCCAAAATTACCCCCCAGATGGCGCCTTGCACTTCTTTTTGGTCAGCGTTAATTTTCTAGATTTTAGTGTGCGGGGGCAGCCGCGACGTCCGTCCGCGACGTCGACGCCAACGTTGGCCGCGTAATGAGTGCAAATGTGAATGAACTTCCCGCAGACGCAAACGCACACGCAGTGGTGCCCTCTCGCTCGCGCGCACGCTTCCTCCGCCCTCGAAAATCTCGGAAGCGGCAGCAGAAAAAAATGAAACAACAACAACAGTAAGTTGGCTCTCTTCTCGCGGAGCTTACAACTTTCACACACCGAACATCAGACATCGAAACTTCTCGCACACATACATACACATGCATACATGTGAAAGGCCCTGGAGACCCCGCAATACCAGTAACCAGGGTAATCCCCGCCCCCCAAAAATACCAAACTTTGATATATACGTATATATATATATATATATGTATATATGTATCAGTCCGTTCTAAGCGGCAAATGAAACCGAAATTTTGTACACAGCGATAACGGTGGCTCAGCTTATTATGCAGAACCCCAAAAAAATATTGGGGACTTTCTTTAACAGTTAATCCCAAAGACCGATAATAAGGCCGATATATGTAGGTGAATCATGGGGTTATTGCGATCTTTAAAGTTGCAACTCTTTTTCTTAAGGGGGAAATGTAATCAGGTTATTATGGGGGAAATGTATACTATTCATTTTAAATTATTATATATTTATATTATTAATAAAAGGAATAATATTAAGTAATATTATTTACTTTCCCAATATGAATATACCAAAGAGCATGTAACATTTCGGAACTAATATATAATCCCATCTTAAATTTAGCAAGTACTTATTATACTGTTAGAATTTTGAACTCTATGGATGGATTTAATATATTATGTTAAGAAACTAGATTTAATAAAAATGTACTATTATTTAAATTACCTGAAAAAGATGTAATGTTCTCGATAAAAAATATTTAAATAATTAAAATATATAACTATTTAGCCTTATAAGTAAAAATTTATTAATGTAATCTTAAAAAATATAAATTTACAATATGTACTAATTAATAATTATTATTAATTAACTACAAATATTGTTTTTATTTAAGAATATTTGAGTAACAATTTAGTTAAAAATTTGCAGTCAAAAAGTAATAATTCCGTTTCATAAATACAACAAAAAATAACAAATGAAATTTATAATATAATTCTTTCACTCTTCTTTGTTTGCCATATATATTTTTATTAATTTTTAACGAACCGTTAGCTATACCAAAAGATTAAACAAACAAATGATAGAATTCTAAGAACACGAATTTAAGTCTAAGAAAATCATTTGCAGCTGTTAAGTCATTTATTTATACTCAAAATATATTTATGTAATAAAATCTAAAAACTATACAAAATCCCCAATAAAACAGGAACAACAAAATTCTTTCTTGAAACAATAAAACCTCTTTGATATTGTCCAGAATGCCAAGTGTTATGTTAGCCAAGACAATTATTTACTTTTCCAATAGTTTATCAAGTATACGCAATGTAGTTCTCTCCTTCCTCATATCATAAAATGGCAGATTATGAAACGTAGTTAGTTTACCCCATTTCGAATGATTCACAGCTCGGTTTATGATTTGTTATAACAAATTTATTTGATTTGGGGGAGTCTTATTGCGTTTCACCTTGTGACACATTAACGCTCACCCATATGGGCCCGCATTTACGACCCTTATCAGAACGGCTAAGAAATCCAGTTGGTTGTTTCTTTTGGCTTCATTGCTGCCCGCAAGACAAAGCACTTGAGAAATCACTTAACATAAGCGGTAATAGCCAGCAAACACAAGCAACAAGTAAGAAAGGAAGAAAGAAAGAAAGCCATAGCCGAGTGGGAGCACCAAAGAGAAGCTGATAACGCACACATGTGTAATACACTTGAGGGCAAAATAATAATATATAGTGAGATTTTAAAAATAATTCATCTGAGGAAAAATTATAAACAAAAGCTGATTTATATATTTATATATTTATATATTTTATATATTTATTTATATATTTATATTTATATATTTATATGTTAATATATTTACATATATAATATATATAGAACCATTACAACATAGGAGTCTTTTTTCAACAACACTTTGATTAATGTAATATAGTATATATTTGGGTTTTCCTAAATTAATTTTAATAAAACTCTAAATATTTATTTATATAAACTAAATTATCTTTATAAAACATGAAAAATAAATTCCAAATGAATACCTATTATCTTGCCCGCACCTGTTGAGTGTGTTTGTGATGCACAGAGGCAACAAAGTTGGTGAAGAAATTTGGGTCTTGCTCTAGTTTTCACAACCAAAGTTCAATGATCGATTGCAAAGCCAAAAAAAAGCTCCCCAGAGAGACGGAGATAGAGAGAAAGAGAGAGTGCAAGCGGGATCGACAGATTGAAAGAGACAGAGAGACAGAGAGAGAGAGAGAGAGAGAGCCGGGGGCTCTTTTTTTTTGCAGAACTCACGCGTCACATGTAGAAACGTCTGCGGACGCTTTCTGCTTTCTTTTTATCGTGCAACTTTTGCGTTGTTGTTAAGTATCCGAAAGAAATTCGTCATATAATAAAATTTTATAATTTTTGTTATACACTCTCTGTGTGTGCGTGTGTGTGTGTGTGTGTGTGTGCATTCAACTTGATTTCATTTATGAGTTTGTTTTCATTTATTTACTCAGCACCGTTGATAAACAATTTCTGGCGCTGTTGTAGTATTATTTTCTTCGTTTTTGGTCAACGAAATTAGAATAATGAAAGCAAATACACACGCAGAATGGGAAAGTCAATGCACGCGGCGACGCAGCAGTCAGCAGCGCTGCTGCAGCTGCGCCAACAACAAGCGTGTGGCTTTCTTTTCGTTTTCGTAATGAAATTATTAGAATTTCACATAATGCCCCGCTTGTCGTCAAAATACAAGTCTTTCTAATTGGGAAAACCTTTCGACGGAGCTTAGCCATTGTCAACCTGTCGATCGCACTCGGTGAGCTGTAGAAATTGAAGCGTTACGCCGCGAGCAATTAGTGCATTGCAGAGAAATGCGGAGAATCTTCTCGCACGGAGAAAGTCAGGCTTCAATGAAGACCGAAGGCGATCTCGGGAGATTAGAAACCTGTAATGATTGCTCGATGATCGTGAAAAACTCTCAAGAAGATTTAGTAGTAATTCCATTCTTTGGGAATGTTTATTTTCTGGAAAGCTTAATCTTTGACTGATATAAACTTGGCTTAATCTGAGTAAGACTAGTGATGATAAAGATTTTGGAATATCCTTCAGTTTAACTGTCTTTCTTTATACCCTTGCAGGGTATTATTGTTTTAGACAGAAGCTTGGAAGGCAGTGAAGAACTCATTTCCGACCCTATAAATCATATATATTCTTGATCAGAATCAACAGGCGCGTTAATCTAGCTATGTCCGGCAAAAAATTTAATTTTTTCAAAATTTTTGAAATTTTCAAAAAAAGGAAAGGGGTTACATCATCCAAATTGTAAAAAATTGGCATAAAAATTAAATTTTTTAAAATTTTAAACTGAGTATGCAGATTTGTTAACCTTCTAAAAACTAACTCAGAACAACTTTCCGATTTAAAATTAATGCTTTTTTGGCTTAGTTATGAGATTTTAATTTTTTTAATTTGATCTAAAATAAATGACCCATCGATAATACGTTCTATAATCATGTTTCCAGAATAAATCTTAAATTTCACCCCATACCTGACACCAATGTTAATTCTACCGCTAATAACCATTAGCATTATCTCACAAGTTCTAAAAAAAAGATCTCTCGACAATTCTACAAACATTCTTTCCAAATTACCATTCCGTAAAAGTTAACCCAAAAAACAAGCGGGCCCCAAAAATGAACAGCCGCCAAGCAATTATGTAATGCCACCTACCCAAAAAAAAGAAAACTTCCAGGCTGCGAAGAAACCGAAAGAAGAGGCAGTGATAAACGCAACAGGGAAAGGGAAGAAAGGTGAAGAAGGAGGGCAGGAAAGGGAAAAAGAACGAACGAACGCTAACTAAACAAGTTTCTGGAATTGGGTAAACGACATTATTAGAGGCACAAACGAGTGTGTTACAATATTAGGCCACAGTACCGTTAGGCCCCCGATTGAGAACCCCCCAAAATGAGAACCGAAAAAAAAGTAAAAAAACACCGTAAGAGCAGCACTCAAAAGATTCGTGTGGCTGCACCTCTCTTTCTGGCCCCCTTTGTCTTATGTAATCAATTACACGAAGAATGATAATGAAGAAAGCACGGAGCGGCGAGCACAGCGTTCTTACTTTCTCCGCAGAAGTGGGCCACGACGCTGGCAGCGGCAGCGGCAGCGATATTAACCAACAAAATGTTGGAAAAGAAGGGAACGAAGACTGGTGCTACTGTCATGTAATTATGAAACTTTCACGCAAGACCCACAAACACTCAGGCACACTCGCGAAGACTCACACATACACGACGAGTGCTGTTCTCGATGCAACTTCTTTTGGGGCTCAATGCACTGAAAGAAATAAATTTTCCATTGAACTGATGCTTTCATCAGCAATGCATAATTTTCTAAATAAATATCCTTATTTATTTTAATTCAATTCCAATTCTTTAGCAGAATATGACTCACCTTTAATATTTAAATTTCAATATCAGTAATATATAGTATTCTATTTAATTTCCCTTTACCATATTTATTTTAATCGAGTCTTAATTCTTCAGAAGAATCTAACTCACCATAAATATTAATTTAAGAATTATTTCCCCTACTTAACATTATTATAAATCAAAATCATTTTACAGTTAAAATACTTTCACTACTTTTGGATCCCGTTTTAAAAAGAACCTTTTCAATTTGATTCTTACAAAAGTATTCATATTTTTCTCGGTGTTCATTTTCGTTCATTTCCAGTTTAGAATTGGGTCAAATAACGGATTTGTGTTAGCCCCTCTCTGTCTCACTCGCTCTCTTTGTTTGGAGTTGGAGGCAAGATCAGCAAAAGAACGTAACAAGCTGCGTCATCGCTTACTCCACTGCCCCCCCACTGTCACTCCCCCTTTCGGCCGATACTCCCCTTCCCCTTGCACACACACACACACACACAACTTCTTCGAACTTCACTGGCAACACACAAACCGAATTTCAAATTCAGAGCACAAGAAACCGGTTGCTCTCGGGAAGAGAGAGAGAGCATTGGAAGCCGCGCTCAGTTGGTCTGCTCACCTAGTGGCCGGCTTTCATGCAGGTTCGTCTCGAACATGCTGCACTGCCTGGCTCCCACCGGCACTCTCTTCTGCACTGTTCTACATTTCTTCAACTCCATACGGGTGAAAATATCAGTAGGTGCACAGGGAGAAAATCATGGGACTAGGAAATAATTTAACTTATAGAAATCAATTTGCTTGTTATAAAATCCTGAAGATTGTGCTATTATTTTATAACAAATAAAGTTTATAAAAGTATTAAATTATTAATATTTTTATTGTTTATTCAAAAAGATTTTATTTCAAATTTATACACTTAATTTACGGTAAAGTCTTGCAGTTTACCCGGATATATTAAATCCATCGAAATGACGTAGAAAAGTATGCTACATTTTCTTATTCTCCAAAAAGAAATCAAAATTAACAAATAAATTACATTTTTGTGCCTTTTTCGGTTGCATAAAACTGTAATTTATTTAAAATTTGTTAGGAATTTTTTACAGTGTATCGTGTCGTGGACTGGCTTCTTGTTGGCCTGGCCTAAACACCGGTTTAGAACGTTCACTCACGCCTCGCGCCCGTTGCGGCTCATTAAAGACGGCCAACCACGATCCGAGCAGCGCGCCAAGCGAGCCACATAAAAATCTTTTACTATTTTTATTTTTATTGTTCAAGAAGAGAAAGTGTTACGCCAATTGATTGTTTAATTAATTTTCTTTCTTCAGCTTCTGCTTCTTGCCGGCGAACTTCTTCTGGCAGAAGAAGCAACCGCCTCGCCTTGTGGTTGGCTCATGTTTCATGTTCAAGTCCATGTCCAGATGTCAATGACCATGGGCAAAAAGTTAAGCTTACTCAAAAAATAAAAAATAAAAAAAAAGATGGGAAGGAAAAACTATAAAGCTTTGGGGAGATCGAAGAAACTAATACACTTGCTTTCATAGCATTCAACATAAATTTGTAAGCTATACAGAATGATTGAATTTTGAATTAGATTAAGTTTGAAACATAGAAAAAGATAATAGAGGAAATTAAATTTCTTTAATTTTTTTAAGGGTTTATAATTATTGTTATGATCATGATATTTTATAGGAAAAATACTTTGGTAATGCCAGGGTATTGCGAATAACTAAACAAATATGAGCAGGGGGCCACCGACAGAGTAAAAGTTTTGCACAATGCGCTTCATTTGTTGCTCATTTGACAACTTCTTCAGCTGCTGCTGCTTTCACACTTAAGAAAAATATCTACTTAAATGAAGAAAATCGTTCACTACATATATTTAAAAATTTTAGTTTTAAAAACTTCTTCTGAAAACCTTAAAGTAGTTTGTTAGATTTTAAAATATTTATATCTTGTATTATCTATGAGATCTTAAAAAAGTATTTCAAGATAAAATCTATGGCTAATCCAAACAATAAGACAATAAGTTGATAGACTAATGTTTATTTTGTTTAATTTTTAATAAAAACAACAAATTAGCAGCGTTGGAAAATTTCTCTTGAAATGTATAAGATACTCCCCAAAATTGTTATAATTTTCATCTCTTAACTTTTAATTTAAATAATATCATTACAATTTTTCAGAGTGCAATATGATCATCGTTTTGGCCCGCACTCTTGGTGGATTCTTTTGGCCAACCATTTTGCAATTGTTAACGCTTTTTTTGTCTACGACTAATGTGTCAACTGTACTGCGGAGAGTACTGTTCGTACCTGTACCGCTGTCGAACCCAATGAATTATGCATTCGGGCAAGTTACAACTTTCCAAATTGCTTTCCTCTTGGCCATGGCCAAGTTGTTGTTGCTGTTGTTGTTGATAGTGCGCCACAGTTACCGCTAGTGCTCATTGTTGGCGTGGCTGTTGTTGTTGCCAAATAGAAAACTCTAACCGCTTATTTGCACTTGGACTTTCGCGCGATCTTCAATTAAGATAAATGTCGTGCTTGCCCTGGTTGCAAATATCTGCAAAAACTTTGGAGTGGAACCTATTTTTTTCGGAAGTAGATTTGAGAACTCAATTTATGGGTGAAAACGTATTTATAACTAAGAGTTAGTCAAGTAATTTGAATTTCCGTTCAAGATTTAATTGGAGAAATACAAGAAGAAATCAGAAAATAGTGTAAAATAATCATAAAACTTAAATAGTCACTATGCTTTATTTTTATACCTATATATTATATATTATAAATATTATTTCAAAAGATTTTTTGCCTCCTTTTCAAAAAATACCCAAAAATAAATTCGAATTTAAAATGCATCCCCTGCGTATACGTAATATGTACAGTACATAACGCATACGCCCCATGGGCTATATAAAACTGTCAGCGTAAATCACAATTATATAATGCAACAGTGATAAAAAACAGGCACAGGCACACACACCCACAAATACCGAGAAGACAGGCAATGAAGAAACCAGAAGAACAACGGACAAAGAAGACAAGAGATCGTTCTGCCAACAAAGGGAGAACCCAGAGAGAAGGAGAGAACGAAGAGGTGAAGGTGGAGGAGGAGGAGGAGGAGGAGGAGGAGGAGGAGGAGAAGGAAGAGGAGGAGAAGAAGGAGACAGAGAAGGAGGACGATGTGGAAGAAGACCCAAACTCAAGTCGCAAAGTCCCGAGTCGCGATCCAAACCGATGCCAGCGGATGTTGCGATTATTACGAAATAAACGAGGAATAAGAATGAAAACGAAATGCATGGCCAGAAGGGGATGCATATACATACTTATAGATGTACATATATGCATATATAGCTCTATATGTATGTATAGGTACGTTTGTCAAGTAGGCCTGTATACGTATTATCCCTTTTATAGCAGCAAAAAATGCCAACGGCGCATCGCCTCGCTCAGCACAAGAAGAATTCTTCTTGGGAAATGCTAAATTTAGAGCGCCAACAGCAGGCAGCCCCCGAAGCCCCCGAAGCCCCCCCCTTAAGTAGGTTGATTGGTCATATCTCTCGCTCTTTCGACTCGCTGTTAAGCAATTTGCGCAGCAGTTGCAGACACAAAAACCAACAAAATGAATAATACAAGTCATAAACGATCTCTCTCTCACTCTCTCCCTCTCTCTCTCTCTCTCCCTCTCTCTCTCTCTCTCTCCCTCTTGAACTCTGCTTGCAACACGCTTGAACTTTATCCTAATAATCGTTGATTTCTAATTCGATTATGCAAAAGTTCTTCCGAGAATTATTTTTCGCTCATCATTCGCTTAATTAGCCATTTTTCGCTGACTAATGGGAAATGCATGTGATGTCAGAGCTCTCAAGAGGTGAAAAGCGGGTATAACAAACAAAAAAAAAAAACATATTATTAAGGAAAACGGAAATTGCTTCCATGGAAACCAAAAAGATTGCAAAATCGTTAGCAGAATTTACATCATTCTAGTTGGCCAATTTGCATACGTTGTTAACTGGCTACTCATAAATTTCCATTAAGCTGGTTCTTCAACTGTCGGTTGTAATTAATGAAAGCGCCAATAACTTCTCTTAAATTATAGATTTTTAAATATAAGTTCAACAGGTGGTTTCTATATTTATATTAAGAAAATGTAAGTTAAATATATTATCAGGTTACCTTAAATTTATTTTAAATGTGTCATCTTTAACAGTAAATTATATAATTACAAATTACTTAATGACTCCTCTTCGTGTTTCTTTAAATTCCCTCAACTAATTACGTAATTTGAACCCAGAATTATTTTTAGTGTGAAGTATTTTAGCGATTTTTACGATGTTTAAACAATATGTTTTTGTATTTAGCACAGAACTTGTTTTTTTTTTTGTTTTGTGACGCAAGGTGTTAATAATATTTATGGGGTAATATTACTTTAAGGGTTCTTACGTAAAATATGTTATTTAAGCTGAAAGTAAATTGAGTTTTAAGTTAAATAACTTAATAATTTGAAAGTTATTTAACTTACATATATAATATTATTTCTCAATCAATCAATTTAAAACTTTTTCTCCCCATTATCTATATGGAAACATAATAAATAGTACAGTTTTTTTTTATATATATCTTTCCAAAGACTAGCCTAATCGGAGTTTACGGATGTCATGTCATGTGTGATAATATGCACTTATTCCCCACTTAAGCCTGTTTACGCACCAGAAGGGGGACGGGGGGGAAGTGATACTCGTTGGCATGTGCACATATACACATCAATTTAATTGTATGTATGCATAAATATCTCAACTGTTTTACTATCGCCATACTTTATGGGAATACACTCACTTACATATTACATTACCCTGCATACTTTACATAGAACAAGAGGAAGAAAAACACACAGTGAGAGGAAGAGAGAGCGAAGAGAAGGGGAGAAAGAAGGCGGAGTGGAACGGGGAGGGGGAAAATGCGACTACCCCACGATGCCAGCTGCGCCTTTTTTTTTAATGCACACACAGACTGGGCGCTGTGCTAATTTATACAACAATAATGCGAGTATCATTTTTGTTTTTATTCCGCTGCTACGCCACCGAAATGATCTTATTGGAATACCCACTCACAAGCACACGCATACAGTGGGGGGTAAGGAAATAGTGCCAAATAAAAATCAAGAGATGTCATATTAAATAAAACAAATAAATAAAAAAAATAAATACATTTGTTTCAAAATGGACTTGTAATAAATATTGCACGATAAAATATTTCCTTATATATAAAATAATAAATTCAATATGAATATTATTGAGAATCCTAGACAGTTTTTAACTGAAAGCTAATGATTTATGAGCTGTGGTGTAAAAGGTTCTTAAGTTATTGTTATTTTTTCTGAATATTTCTTTGTTCAATTTTATACTATAAAATATATAAACATTTTTATTTTCTTTTATAGGTAACAATACCTTAGAATAGATTAGCTTTTAACCAAATTAATTATCTATTTAAATTTGTGTATTCTATTGACATTCTTTGTATGATATTAACCCCTAGTGTCATTCTCTTGAACTCGAGTGTGTGAGTGTGTGTAGGGGCTGCAGTCGAAAGAGCGAGCGAGGCGAAGCCAACGACTGATTCGTTCAGCCTTGAACTTCTCTCCGAGTGCATTAACTCTGCGGGCCGCGCAGCGACTGCGAAGCCGTCGGCGGTTGCTCTGTCCGCTCTCGCAGACCTTTTTTGTCCCACTCGCTCCCACGGAGCCCCACAGGCCAAAATGGCATACGCAATGTGCTAATATATGTGAGTGTGTGTAAGTGACTCTATCTGTGTGGCCAGTGACCGAGGGTCGGAGTGGGCAGAGGGATTGGGGGCGGGGGGACTTGACAGAGAGAGAGAGAGAGAGAAGGAGAGAGAGAGAGGGAGTTTTGCGTTCTGGGCTGCACATTCCTCGCTAGCCTCGAACCGCCGATCTTGCTCTTTATGTAATCTAGAATGTTGTCTTGTCATAAGAGTACAGTGCGACCTCCTTATGAGGATCAAACATCCATAATTGAGCGTCTTTATTAATTAGTTAAAAAGAAATATGATTTTGGAGACAAATGGACAAAATGTAGTTTCTTTAAGAAATAAAAAATGAATATTTTAGTTTATATATAAACATAGTTGCGAATATTTTTATGATCCCAAAATAAAAACCTAGCTTCTTAGATCATAAAAAGTGTTGCCTACTTTTTGGGGTATTACCTTTAACGTATTTATTTACATTAATCAAGTTATAATCTGTCATACTGGATTTATTTGCAGTAAATTAGCTAAGTTAACTTAAAAAATACTCCCAAAGAGATGATATTTCTGTAGTTGGTCAAGTAATACCCACTGTATATACCCTGCCACTGTGGGCACCCCCATGAAGGATTGTATTACATAAGCGACAATCGGAGAAGCGACAGGCGATAAGTTTCGCTTTCGCATATGCACATGTGGGCGTGGTATATGCACACACTCACACACACACACACACACTCACACACACAGAGGCAAGCGATTATGAATACGCGGCGAGCACTCCTTTTGTCTGGAACGGAGAGTGTTTTGAACCTTCGAGGCGCTGGCCTTGAACCTACCGATCGCAGTGTGTTTGCAAAACAGATACACACACACACACACACACACGCACACTCAGATGCCCAGCCGATGAGTGGGGAGTTATAAAAAAAGTAAAAAAATAACAAAAAAAAAACTTCAATTCATTTTTGTTTTTGTTTTATTCTCGCCGTTGTTGGTTCTGTTCTGCCATTCACATTCGCCTGCTGCGTGTGTGTGTGTGTTCCTTCGTATTTGCCTGACCCCACACAACATGCACTCACACACACACACACTGTCCTTGAGATCGTTTCTTGCCGTTGGGGCGTCTACGCTGGCGTCTCTGTTCCGCTCCCCTGTTACAACACCGGCCTCTCCCTCTCCCTTTCCCTCTCTATCTCTTTCTATCACTCTCGAACCTGCAAAACAACTGTTTTTCCTTGCCTTTTGCTCACATTGCGAAAGGGTATTTTTGACTCAAAATACATCGATTTTCAAATCTGACATAATCCAGTTTATTTTATACATTTTTCATTCGGGCCAAGCCTCCATTGCGGGTAATAATTGCTGCAGTTACAGGCTGAAATCAGAGCTTAAAATCAAACCTTAAATGGAAAGTTTTGCTAACTATCTTACTGTGAAAATGATTGGAAATGATTTCCTTTGAATTTTCTTTTGTTTATAATATTTACTAATATAAGGAGAATTTTTAATTCTAGTGACTCCTAAAAAACGCATAACTCAGCCAAAAATGCATTAATTTTAATTTGGAAAGCGGTACTATGTTAGTTTTAATTAGCCAAAAAAATCTGCATTCTTAATTTTAAATTTAAGAAAATTAAAATTTTTGCCAATTTTTGACAATTTTAATGATGTAACCCCTTTCCTATTTTTTGAAAATTTCGAAAATTTTGAAAAAAATAAATTTTGACCGGACATAGCTAGATTAACGCGCCTGTTGATGCTGATCAAGAATATATATGGTTTATAGGGTGGGAAACGACTCCTTCACGACGTTTTAAGCTTCTGCCTGAAATTATTATACCCAGAAAGGGTATTAAAATAGCTTAGAGACCTGCACATTATAAAAAAAAAACAGATCTCTGTTTTGTTTAGATTTCTGTTACTGGTAATATATATTCTTGGGTTTGTTTTGACGGCTGGTTGGTTTCAATATTTGAGTTTAGTGCAGGCTTATCGCCCATGGCCAACAGTTGGTTGCCCCGCACCACCCCCTGCACTCTGCACTCTGCACCCACCCCCGCATCCACTCCCTGTGCTCAGTGCTCTCGCAGGGCTCCGACTCCGGGTCTGTTGCCGTACGGCGATTACGAATGCATTCCGCTTATCACTCCCGATAAGTGCCACCACCCAATTTGTACATGCATGCGTATGTAAATAAACATACGGACGGGCGAGAGCATTGCAGCCGTCAGCTGTGGCCTTTGTTTCAACATTTTGTACATCGGCTCAGAAAAATACACGGAACTACACAGAAAACAATAATTACATAGAATATATGGCATATTAAAATATGGGGAATACAAATATATAATAATAATATACAAGGAAAATATAATTTTGATATTGAATAATATAAAAGGCACATCGTTTTTATATATTTAATAAGGAATATATATTTAAATTTTTTACAACAAAAGGTAGTTATTCACTTAAAACATATTTTTATACCTTTGCAGGGTATTATGATTTTAGTCAGAAGCTTGTAATCATATAAATTCCTGATCAGCATGAAAAGCCGAGTCGATCTAGCCATCTTAGACAGATTTGAGCTAATTACCCTTCTTGTTTAAGCATGAAAATGATTTAAGTACCTTTAACTTAAACAATTAAAATTATTAATCTGATAAATCAACTATTTTTGTCTGTGTTGGTTATTTGATAAAATAACGAGTGCAGGATTTGTAGGAGAACTGACCGATAAGAGAGGAAAATAAGATTTAATTTCACAATAACATACGGTTTGGGTTCAAGGATGGTCGACAGGGGGGAAAAGCAAACTCACTCGCTTTATATGGCAAGCTTATATTATTGCATCACTTTTTACGTTCGTGATTACACATTAAAATATACACATTAAAATATACATATTAAAATATACTTATACAGAAATGTTCCCCTCTAATTGGTGTTAATTGAGTAATCTATGCATAATCTTTGAATGAATCATTTGGCGTAATATTCATCACCTTAAATGGGAACCATGGATTCGTTACTAATGTAGAAATGATTGAAACCTAAAGCAGAACTGTTGCTATGATTGAAACTATGGTTTATAGTATTATATAACCTTTCAATGTCATGCGTAATCTGATTTTTAAATGCTTCGATTTGCTAAGTGGATTTCACAGCTTGACGTACAAACTAATTTTATAGTATATTTAAACTATAGTGTCAAATTGCTTTTGAAAACAACAAAAAAAAACATTCCGTAAAAAAGTCGGTATTTTTTAAGAAGAATGTTCTTAAAACAAAAGAACACAAAGAACAAGACATATTTATATATATTTAAAGTAAGGATAAACCCAAAAAAGTCACTTGTTATTATTCATTCAGTTCAATTTAAGCTCTTTTGGAAGATTATTAAGATTTATGCGTTCAGTAAAATACAATTACAAGATTCTTATATTTCGGAGAATTGGATCTTCAGAAATACGTTTCTTCTGCGATATTCAGATACTCAGTTACACTCAAAATAGGTGATTCAGAGGCATAAGAATCGAATAACCGGAAATTCGTCATCGAAATAGGTACATATGTACATATATTTGCCTGTATAATATTTGCTTAGCTCATAAGCTATTCAGCTCCACTACAAAGGATTCTTCAAGTCCAAAACTATATATAGTATAAGGTATAGTATATAGTGTAAGGTAATTAAGTTATATACTGTCTTGAATGGTTAATACATACACACGTCTATGTACATGGTCTAGACCCGGCGACATGCCATTCTGGTTTTAAATACAACCGGAGATTGCATAAAAAAATGGCAAAAATAAAAGATTCTGATACCCCCACACACACACATAAAGGGAGATACGTGTGTGCGTGTGTAGTGGAACACTTGCACTTGCTGTCTGTCAGACTGACTGCCCCCCCTTCCTCTCCAGCCATCCATCATTATTCTCCTTCTCACTCTCAGTGCCTCTTTCTGTTCCTGTCTGCTCCACTCTTGTGGGTGTGTGCGTAGAAATATCCGTTAAATTTGAATACACTTTTGAGAGAGTTTTTGGGGGTTTATTAATTAAGTTGCAAATTAAATTTAATTGATCTTTTTTAGGTATTTATGGTATATAAGCAGATTCTTTTAATTGTTTTTTTGTGGTGCCTATATAATATAGGATACTATTTTAATAATTGCATACTTATATCTGTATCTTAAAACAGTGAAGATCATATTTCATTCGCAAGATATATTTATTTTATGTCAAAATCTGATACCTAATTAAAAGGATTATACAAATGTTATATCAAACTTATAATGTAGAGTATAAGTTATCTAAATGTGTATAAATAAGGACCTTATTTAAGGACCCTATAATTAAAAAAATTTTAAATTTTACGTTCAAATGATAATACACCCCAGAACTATTCCTGTAAGCCATCCCGAAGGGTAATTAAAAATTCGGTTTCCAACATCTCCCAACTCTCGTCTCATGTTAACGATGATTTTACAAAGTTACGTATCTATGTATATACATTTATGTGGCAACTTTTATATAGATACATTTTTTATACACACATTTATGTGTGTGTAAGTTTACGGTAAAACAAAGAAACAACTTCTCAGTTGAAATGCGAATATATATAGTATATACTCGAGCGAGGTGACCGCCAACGCAACTTCGTAGTTGTAATTGCAATTACTGTTTGTTGTTTTTCCTTTTCTTCCTTTTATTGGCGATAGTTGCTCTTGTTGGTGTAGTTGTTGTTATTGTTGAAAGTGCGATGACTTCCGCGTTTAAAATCCCGCGCAATTTTGCAAAAATCCCCACTGAAATGCAGTGCGTTCTAATCTCTCTGTCTCATGGGGGGGAAACGCACCTGTATTTAGTTTGTGTATTTTGTTTGCTTGCTGATTCGCTTTTATCTGAAGAGCACCGCGTAAACCTTAAAGTTTATGAATGAAGCGCACAAAAGGAGGGGGGAGAAAAAACAAAAACTGCAAAACAATCGAGTGCCTATCAAAAGGCCTCGGACAACGTGAGTCACATGTGTCGTGATGATCACGCCCGTGATCGTGACAGTAATCGTGAGCGGAAGAAAGCCCGAGAGAGAGAGGTAGAGAGAAAGGGGGGAGAGACTGCGCAGCCGAAAATTAACCGACTTGCTATTATTTGTGGGGTATATTACATTGACATAATTTTTAGTTGGGTTTATTATAGTATTGTTGATCAATTATAGTAATACGGATCGATCAGTGATCACAAAGTTCAGTGACTTAGTAAAACGTCTGGGAGAAAGGAATATTCTGTGATCATCTGTTTATAGAGATGTTTTATAAATAAAAACATTAATTAAATATTGTCTGTATTTAAAGAACTCTTTACTTCTTTGGTATTTAAGTGTTACTTATGATCCTATTTCGTTTAAAATCCTACTTCTTTTTAAGATAGTTCTTATCAACATTTTTATAGGGTATTAAAAAGTTCATTACTCAAAGCTTACCCAATTTTGTTGGCCGAATTTTTTGGCTTTTTGTTTTGATCGCGTCGTTTTAATGTGTTTTCGTATTTGTTCCGGCGGCTTGTTGTTGTTTATTGGGTTATTTTGTATACTAGAGTATATATAATATATAGTATATGCTGCTTATTTGCGTCTCTTGAAATTCTGCACCCAAACATACGTACATATAGGGGGCTTATGTGAGCAATTGCATATTTCAATTTCATTAATTGCGCCACAAATTACAAAAGAAATTACCAAAAATACGAAAGGCGCGGTGTCCGTCGTTATGAAATTCTCGATTTTTTCGGTATTGCGCTTTGTTTTGGTTTTGTTTTGTTGGGTTTTTGCGCCTTTCCTTTCCTTTTCGGTTTTTGCTAATTTTTGTTTTCTTGGCCACAAACAAAATTTCACTTTTCGCCGCTAGAATCTTCGAGCAGTTTTTGTTGTTGCCGCTGACGTGTGTGTGTTGTTGTTTGTTGAATCGAAACTGAAAATTGTTGTTGGCTGCAGGCCGGCTCAGTCGGCGTCGCAGTTGCAGCTGGCGTTGATGCGGGCAGAGCTCTCGAAATGTTCTCAGAGCAAAAGAAGAGAGCGCGAGAGAGCAGTTGTGGGGAGCCTTTGGGGAATTTCAGAATTTCAGGAAAATCCAATCATAATATGAAAATTTAAGCTTAAAAAATACACAAAATCCTAAATATCCCTAAAGTTATATTTTATAAAGTTTATGGTAGATCATAATAACTAAAATTATAGAAATATTATGCAGCTACTTGTTATATTTTGTGAAAAGAGCTACAATTATCCTATATGTAATATTATTATTTTAAAAAATGAATCTACATACATAGGTGCACATTAATTCCCTTAAATTAAAGACTTTAAAAAGCCTGCAATTGAAGTTCAACCGTAATTGCAATTTATTCAAAGTTCAGTTTTTTCAGAGTCAACGGCGAACGAACAAGTTCAATGCTAAGCGAGCGGAGCGAACATGTTGCATGTTGAATGGCAACGTGTCGTATGGTGCATGTTGCATGCGCTCGTTTGCTTGGTCGGCTCGCTGGCTCGACCCAGTTTCGTTCTTTTCTTTGTTGGCCCGTTGGCTTTGGCTTTTTTTATGTTACGCCGCTTATGTTCCCCATCTTACCGTTGTTTGGCATTCGTGTTCTTTAACGGGGCCCGCTTTCTCTTTTTATTTTGGCCAAGTCAATTGATATGCTGCGCTATGTTTTGACGCTTAGTCCGGAGCTAGCCCACTCCATTTTCCCCCCCTGCGATCCCGTCAAGTTCTACCAAATCTTTCGATGATCTTTTGGGCCATTTGTAGCGGTCTCTTGGATTCGGTTTTTTGGCTAAAATTTAAAGACAATATGCATGAAATTACATTTATGCATATTTATATCCTAAGGAGGAGTATGAGTCAACGATTGTTTTTAATAACAAGTTGCGTCTAAATATGCATACAGTTGTCCTTCGATAAAAAGGAAAATAAACAGGTGTACAGGCTTTAAAATCTTATTAAGGAAACCATTTAATTTTAATTAATGAAAATATGTGTATAGGTTTTGTGTTAATCTCAGTTACCGAGTTACCACCGTACAGGCCTACTTGCTTAGACGTCTGCTCACTCACACTCACTCTTAACAAAAAAAAATAATAATAAAGTACGTGTGCGTCGCTATTTCCCCCCCCCCCCTCATCTGCAGCCCCGCTCTCCCATCTCATCTCATTTTTCTCTCGCTCTTGCTCTCGTCCTTTATTGCGAAGTTAAACTTTTCAAGGTTAAGTCTTCGGCTGGCGTCGCCATCGTGCAATGACATTTGGGCAGGAGGCACACAGCCACAACCACAGTCACAACAACACACTCACAACAACACACTCACAACAACACACTCGCAGGCAGCGGCAAGGAGGGACCAGAAGCAACATCCACATCATCATAGCCCTCGAACAACACCCTCTCTCGCACACTCACGCACAGCAGTTCGTTCACTTGCCGGGAACTCTGCTGCCGCTTCCTCCTTCTCCTGCCGGCTACTCCCGATACTCCCGATCCCGATCCCGAGACACCCTACTCAACCATCTACCAGTCTACCGGCTGCCGTCTGCCGCAATTCCTGCGCGACCAACCGTGGCACAGTGGCAGAAATAGAGCTATTAGGGGTTAAAATATAACAAGTAAGAAAGTTTGGGAGGTTAAGTACAGGGAATTTATCAAGGATTAGTATTATTTTCTTAAATATTAACTTAGAAAAAGGATTACAATATTCTTTGTGTTCAATGACCCATTAGGCGTATACTTAATATTATTACGTATACTTAATTTTGATGTTTAGAAAAGTTTTGAAAATATTTTAAAGTTTTCTTAACATTTTACTTAAACTAGTTTATAAAGCAATTTAAAAAGTATTTATACAATTTTATTTCTTTAATTTAATGTACATTTCGTGTTAATTTTTAGTACCATAATTTTAACACTCAAATTTAATTGAGTTAATTAAAGCTCACTTTGTGACCACAGTGCCAGTGTCACCCCTTGAGTGACTCTCTGTTTAACCTCTCTCCCCCCCCCTCGAAAATTGTCTGCCCGTCTGGATGTTATTGCTCACGTTCTCATTCTCTCAGGTGCACGCTACGCTTCACTGGTCCAGTTGTTTAGCACCGTTCTGCACGCTACTCCTTAAGCCAGGACCCAAAAGTGACACGTGTACACTAAGCACAGAATTTTATAAAATTAAATGTAACCGGTACAAAAATAAATAATAATATTTTTTTGGCATACATATTTATGTAACTAAATTAATAATTAATTTAAAATAAACATTTAAAGACACAAAATCACGATTAAATATAATTTGCGTCCCAAACAGAATAATGATTTATGAATTTGTCAACAACTTGATAATTCTTGGACCCCTTTTTAATTAAACAATGCCAAAAAAGGATCATCAAAGAATTTTTAACATTATTTGTATAAATAAATAAGCAGTCGTCGGGCAATTTCATTAGCCTGGCGCAGAGCTTACATAAGCCCCAAAAGCAGGAGCGGCAGGAAGATGATGTCTCAACCTCGATGCCGATGACTTTTACTGTCGTTCGGTTATATATATATGTACATATATAGAGTATATGTGGGCGTCGTCTGCTGGATTTGTGCGGTGAAAGGGAAAGGTTATTAGACTCGTCCCGTGCAGGACTCTCGGCGGTGGGGGCCCAGACATTGACTGCTCCTTATTGTGATAATAACCTTTCGGTTTTCTGCTTTCGCTGTCGACGGAAGTCGCAGGAGGCGGCAGGAGACAGGAGGCGAGTGCAATGACAGCAGTCAACGTCGGTCCTTGGTCCTTGGTCCTTGGATCCGGTCGCAGGCATTACGAAAGGCTCTCTTTTTACTCTCTCCTTCGGCCCAGCTTTTTAGAGGATTTCTCGGCTTGTTTTTTTGGGGGGATATTTCGTTCGTTGACTCGAACTGCGACCTAGGATCTGCGACCTTAGGCGTCGGCAAATGGCGGCCTCAGTTTAATGCACTCGCCGAGGTCACAGGACATCGAACACAGGACACAAGCGGCGGTTGTTTCGTTCGGTCAAAGCCACTTGGCCCCTTGACCCCACAGAGTGCGCCGTAATCACACTTAAATTACATTTGTTTTGAGATAAGTATTAATGTGACAGGATTTGATTTTCAGGCGTAGGTCGTAAATAGATTTTCAAGTGTCGGTTTAGGAGGATATTCCCCACATTCAAGGGGAATAAACTGAATCAAATGTGAGAGGTTGCTCGGGGTCAATTGCGGCTGATGAAATATGTGAAGTGTGCTTGTTATGTTTTAAATTTGTAATAAAGGGAGGATATTCGTTTTGGAAGTAATAAAAACATAGATCAAGGGGAAAACACTATCAGGACTAGTTTAAATTATTTTTAAGGTTGAGAAATATAGTTTAGATATGTTAAATATAATATAAATTCATTTAAATTACATCTAACTAATTATTTATACATTCTTGGAAATATTTCCAAGAACCATTCTTGAATTTTGTTGCATTTATTTAATTAAGGGAAAATACTTATTTCATATATAATAAATTTAGTGTTCCTTGTAATGTGTCCATATCAAAGTGAGTCATGTGAACATGATACTTAAGTCCACTCATGATTATATATGTATTTCATAAAAATTAGGAATGACCACATATCATGCATTATCTAATAAAATTTAGTGACTAATAAAATCAGTTATGTTATCAAAGACAATAAAAGGTGTCACATAATGACCCTTATCATATAGCTTATGAAATTATTATATCAAATTGCAGTAGGTCAGTTACTAAGTGTTTGTTTATAATAAAAAAAAACTATGTAAAAAATATGTGTTAAGTTTTCATTACAAGAACTAGGACATCAGAATAAATATGGGACTCTTTATTACTAATTTGAACAACAAATTGTATAGTAAAATATTTATTTAAATTATACTTACTTTATTACCAAATAACTAAAATTCGCCACTATAAATTGATTAACTTTTCATTGGCTGAAACTATTTTCCTACCAGAACTTTCCTAATTTTATATCCCACACTTTGTGTCCCCGCCCACCGACATAAGTTTCTCCTTTCTGCTACTCAAATTTCCCTCGACCGAATGCAAAGTATTTTTCGAGAAGAGAAAATGCCAAAGAAAATTCGCCAAAAGATTTTATGAGGTCAAAACTCATTACACGTTGCACAGTGCAAATACACACACACATATATAGGCACTGCACCATGTCGGTGTTAGCCCCAATTCGGCGAGTGGGAAAAAGAAAAGCTGCAGCAGGCAGCGGGCCATGACAGTTGCAGAGTTGCAACTTTCTAATGCGGCAACAGCAACTCAAAACGGATGTGGATCGCGGCAACGTGGCAGCATTATGTGTGCCACAGTGCAGCAGCAACAACAACAACAAGATGCAACTTCGCAGCAGCAGCAGCCACAACTCCAGGCAAGAGCAAGAAAAACGAATTTCACCAAACTGCTTTCCACTGCAAATTACTTAACTATTTTCCCAGTTTTCGCTTTGTCGTGCAATTTGCAAACAGTTGTTGCATGTTGTTGCATATTAGCGGCTGCAACATCTCGCCATCGACATCGGCCGAGGCAGTGAAAAGTTGGTCATGACAATCAAATGCAAACCCTCACAGGGGGTATTATATTTATAAATTTTTCTCTTCGTATTCCATTTATTTTATTGTTTCTACTGTCTCGGCTGTGGTGTGGTGCCCACTGATGCATTCCGCCGGCAGCCATTGCAGCTCAGGTGGGCCCTGGCAGGGTCTCCTTCCTCCGAGGCAACACTGGAACTCCAGCTGAAAGCCACTTTTCTCGAAGGGGGAGAGGCCACTTAGTCACAGGAATATGACTAACCGACTGGTTCGACCCTAAGTTCATTTAAGTGAGTCAGAGGCAGGTCGGTCCTTCTTACCACAAGACCTTATTCCTGAAGACCCTTGCATTCTTTAGGGCCAAGAGCCCTAAATTGGCTGGGAAATGTTCCAATTTGGGGGAAAAATAAATAACTTTTCTAGCTGGCTAACTTTTCCTACCTTTGATATTTTCAAATATATCCTCAAGTGTACAAAGTATTGCAGGATTAATTAGAAATCATGCTTAAAATATAACAAATGTTTTGGAAAACGTGTCAGCTTGATTGATTTAAATTATTCATTATTCTCAATCTAGCTAATATGTGTTTATATTATTTTATTATTGCTTACATTATTAGGTATATTATTTAAAAAGTGTTTTTATACCTTTATAATTTAATTATTATTTATTATATTATTGAAAATGCAAATCTATAAAAATATAAATGCTAAAATGTTGAAGAAAACTTTAACTCAACGGAAAGTTTAACAAAATTAAAGAATATTAATAAAAACTGCATTATTATTTTTTTTTTAATCCCAATATGGAATATATATTATATATTTATTATTTATTATATTTTTGGCCTTTCGTTTGGGTCTATTTTTCAGAACGAGAAGAGACCCCATTATGTATATTTCTATAAATCAATTGAACATCCAAAACATTTTTTAGAAAAATAAAGAAAATGTATAGAAATTTATAGAAAAGTTAGGAAAAACTCAAATGGATTCTGGGATATTTTCAATATTTTTAGAACTATGGATCGACCATTTATTAATAATCAAAAGGTGTTCTAAACAGAAAGCTAAAAATGGCTGATTATGTATGATTTTATAGGTACATTTTTAGAATAAATATTAAATATTTAGAACCTAGTAAAACTATATAGAAAATATCTAATTAAGGATAAAGAAATAAACTTTTCAGTCCAACCATGTCAACTCTTCTTTTAATGACAAGCAATCTTGTATATAATGTCGACATTAAAACTTGATTTAAAATCCTGACAAATCCGCTTAAGCAGTTAACTAACTAGCTGGGTGAAAATAAAGAGCTCCAATGCATTTCCACGAGATTAATTATCGTTGGCAAGTACTCAATAAAAAAAAAGCTCGAGCTCAAGTTTTCTGGGATTAAGACTTTTCCCGGGAGATACCGTTTTGGCCCCCTAATTAGAAACCAGTTAAGTGTTGTCGCCCAGCATAGCACTTAACTTGATCTATTAACTCTATTTCTATTTCTCTTTCTATTTATTTTTGTTAACTTCTTTTGTTACCGGTGGGGAGCGATGGGGATTGTGTCGAGTGAGAGATCCATGGCTTCGATATCGTGCCCGTGCCCCAGTGATCTAATAAGCGGGGCATTGTCATTCGCTCTACGCTCGGCATATCAGAAACCGACTTTGTTTGTCACTCAATATGCCCCAAGCTGAAAACTGGGACACATTCATTAATTTATCGCATGCAAAACAATCCGCAAAAGTATCTAAGGTGTGTGTGCGAGTGTGTGTTTGATGCAGCTGCCTGCAGTCGGTCGACTCGACACACAAAAAATAGAAAGTTTTTCGCCAAACCGTTCGCCGTTAGCTGCAATTTTCTCTTTGCAATTTGATTAAATAAAATATTGTGTAAAGCCGGCAGAGCAACTTTCCCAACAGCAAAGCAGCAAAGCAGCGGCGCAGCCACGACTTCTAAGTCGGTTACTAGATGCAATAATAATTGCATTTGTCCCACTTTACTTTCACTTGGCAAGAGTCCCAAGCAACAAGCAACAAGCAACAAGGCGGCGCAGGCGTCGACTTTGACTTTGTGTGGAGTTGCCTGTTGCAGCTTTTCCAGCTCCTCTCTTACTTCTTTCTCCCTCTCTATCTCTCTCTCTGTGTGTGTGTGTGTGTGTTGCATGAAAAGTTGCAACTTTTTCCAGTCGCTTGGTGGAAACTGTTTGCCATTTGGCTGCGCAGGCTGGCCGGGCAAAAAGGAAAAGTGGGTCAAGCGCACCATTGTTGTAGATGCTGCCTCTGTGTTGCTGCTGTTACTTGTTGCATGCAGCCACTTAATTGACAATTGGCGCTGCAACACACACACACTTTTCTATCTATAGGTGTGTGTGTTTGCCATTTGATTTATGAAACTGGGTTACCAAAGCCAATGCTGCTTTCCTTTTTGTAACCCAACTATAATTTGGGATTAGCAGAAAATATCTGGTTATAGCTACTGATCAATATTTTTTAGTGAAGTTCGATATATATATAAATATATATAATTTATATTTTATGGTTCTGATATCGGAGAAACCGATATTTTATCATTAAGTGCCATTTTTTCTTTATATTAAAGAGGGAAAAATATAAAAATCTATTTTTCTTACGTTGGAATCATGATCGTTAAAAAAGCAATTAAATAAAAAATATAAACTTAAAATGTTGTCTATATTATAGGTGGGGATAACATTATTTTAAATTAAAATTTGATATATTCCATAAAATTAAATTCATTTAAAAATTGTATATATCCCTACCCCAATTAAACTTTTTCCTCTGTTTGTGTTAACATTTCGTCAATTTATTTACTATCATTTAAAGATCTTTTTATATATTACTCAATAGTACAGCAGATCGAATGCTTGCATCTTAAATATATTTACCTTTTGTATTTTTACACCACCTTCAATATGGATTGATTGGTTGATTGGTTTCTTTTTTGTTTGTATTGGTTGTTGCTTGTGTGTTTGCTGTACATTAAAAAATTACAATATATATCCAAGATCCTGGTTCTTTTCTTTACTCAAGCTGAGTCTGCGCCTAATATTTACAATGTTCTTTTTCTTTTAATTTTGTAGCGTTCTATATGCTCTTGGTTAACCTCTGCTTTCCTGTTTTCTTTTTTTTTTTGGCATCGAAAAATAAATTAAAACATTTAAAAAAGTTTAAATGTATCTGAAGCTAAGCTATAGCTTGTCAAAGAGAACTAAACTAATGTATAAAGAAAATTTTAGGGCGGCGGCCAAAAGTAAAGGAGAAAATGATCACATTTTCCTTGGCATAAAAAGGGGAAATATTAGCACTTTCCACCTGGAAACTATAAGGTGACTTGGTCGGCAATAAAAGAGTTCTACAAAAAAATAGAAATAGGAATAGCTTGGTTATCGTCGATGCAGGATGTTGGAGAGAGTGCGTATCTGCTTCTGCAGCTCGGACTCCATGCGATAGCCCTCCTCCTCGAAGACCAGCCGCATCTCCTGCAGCGCCGGCAGCTTGTCCGCCTGCATATTCAGCAGATCACCAAAGAACTTGGTCCACACATGCTTCTTGAGGTAGCGCGGCAGCTTCTGGCGGATCTCCCAGTTGGCGCCGCGCTTCAGCGGCTGCATATACTCACCGAACAACATCACATGCACGGTGGCCGCTATGCAGAAGAGATCCGTTTCGTAGGACCAGCTGCGTCCCTCCTGCATCTCGATGCAGGTGAATCCATCCGTCTGCACCACCTTGCGGAACTTGGTGCGTTCGGCGTCCGGAAACAGCGACATGTCGATGGCGCAACCAAAGTCAATCAGTCGCAGTGAGGGCAGTGGACTGTCCACGCTGGGCACACGCATCAGGAGGAAATTATCGGGCTTAATGTCCGCATGGATGATGTGATGACGATGCAGATGGTCCACAATGTTGCAGATCTGTGCAGAGAAGTGCATCACCAGGGATTCATGCATCACCTTTGTGGTGGCCTGACGTAACTTATTGTTGATGTCCAGCAGAGAGCCGAAGGGGGAGAATTCGGTGGCTATTAAGCTGGCATTTGGTGCTATAATCGCCGTGGAAATGTCCATTAGGCCGGGCAAAACCTCCGGCTCTGTGATGCGTTTCAGCACCTGATCACATATGTAAATCTCCCAGGTATTTGGGGGCTTCTGGAACTTGAGGGCCACCACGTTCCCAGTGCGCGAATCTGTGGCTTTGTATACCGAGCCATAGGAGCCGCGGCCGACCTCCTTATCGATGTTGAATGTGACGCCCTCGAGAACATTGAGGGTGCGAGTGTTGGATATTTTTGGCAGTGGCGTTTGCACGATCTTGTAGCTAGCATGGGCGTCGTGATCACCCGGGAAGTCCAGCTTGGCGAGGAAGGCGCGACAGAGTTCGCTGCTGAACGGATCAATAGCCTCCTTGGCCAAGTGACGGGCGATTGTCTCCACAGCCTTGGACAGCCGACGCTCCTGAGCCTCCGTGTCATGCTGGGTGGCAAAGTACGAGTTCTCCTGGAACGTGGAGAAGTCGGCCAGTGTGCTGGTGTTTCCATTGTTATTGTTGCTGGTACTATTGTTATTATTGTGCGTTTGCAATGTCTTATTGACCGAATGGAGCAGTATCTGCTGCTGCTGCTGATGCTGGGAGGCAGAGTCGCGGAAATTAAGTCTATCCACAGCCAAGGAGAGCGAGCTGTTGGAATTGTCCAAGGCACTGGCGCTGGAGAACGAAAAATTGGCATTGTCGTTGAAGCCGCCAAGTGCAGCTCCGGTAGCCACGCTGCTGGAACTAGCCGCGGACGCCAACACATCCGCCGCCGAGGAAGCCGAGTTGCTGTTGCTGCAAAGATCAGGCTGAAACTTGCTGCGCTTGACTTTGGTGCGCGCCCTGCGATAGCCATTCGCCTCGCTCTTGGGCGTCGACGTCTGGCCCAGCATGTACGGATGGAAGTGGTGGTGTTGGTTGCCGCCGCCATTGCGTTGACGCTGGACGGGTATGGGCGAGCCAGGAACTGGCTCCGGCGGTGGGTAATGAAGTGCCTGTGACGGCGGTTGGCTTATCTGTTGCTGTTGGTGTTCCTGGGGTTGCTCCTGCTGGTGCTGTTGCTGATGCTGCTGCTGGTAGACGTTCTCTATGGTATAGGCACTGTAGGTGCTGCTGGGCTCCTTTCTGAACTTGATCTTAATTGAGCGGTTCTCCTGCTCGAAGGTGGTCTGCGCACTAAACTGCACGCCATTGGTGTAAGCTGGTTCACTAGGCTCTTCCTCCTCCTCCTCCTCATCCTCGTCCTCTTCTCCCCCATCGGAATCTTCTTCCTCGTCGTCTTCGTCAGCCGCTTCGCCTTCTTCCGCTTCGTTCTCTTCGTCATCCTCGCCCGCATTCTCCTGGCCACTGCTGCTTTTGTTATTATGTCCGTAGAGAGCCCCATCCACGGCAGTCATATAGTAAGAGGTCTCCGACCCATAGGAATCATACAGTGCCTGCTGCTGTTGCTGCTGCGGCTGCGTCTCTTGTACTTGTGGCTCTTGCGGCGGCTTCACTTGCTTGAATTTGCGGGATAGAATCTCCTCGGGACTGTACTCAATGCCGGCGCCAGGAGGATAGACCAACTGCTTGGCATAGTGGCATACCCGCGAGGGATCATCCGGCTCTTCTAGAGTCAAAGCTGGTTTCCAGGTCTCGTGATTGTTGCGTCCGTACGCGTGGAAATTGCGCGGCAAACGAAGGCCACCCACATCATTGGCTGCAGCTTCTGTGGGCGACGGTTGGGGCTCCGCATGGGCATTTCCATTGCGATTACCATTGGGTTGGGGAAGCGGCTGAGACGGCTGCTGCTGAGGATGAGCATGTTGCTGTGGAACAGCCGGTTCATGATGTTGCGGAGGTGGCTGCTGCTGCTGCTGCAAGGATTGCTGCTGGGTCGGAACATATTGCGGCTGCAAATTAATTAAATTTTAACAAGTTTTTTAGAATTTAAAGCCAATACTTACCTCTGCTACTGGAGCAGCATACTGAGGTTGAACGTGTGCTGTTGCGGGTCGCGGGGCAGGATGCTGCTGCTGCTCATAGCGTGGCTGCTCCTGGTAGTGCGCCTGATAGGCCAGCTGTGGCTGCTCTGGAGGCTGATGAAGCTGTTGTGGTGCAGGCTGAAGCTGTGGAGGAGCTTGATGTTGCTGAGGAGCCTGATGTTGCTGCTGCTGCTGCTGCACTTGAGGATGCGGCGCCTGATGTTGCTGCTGCTGTTGCGGATGATATTGCTGATAGATATTCTGCTGATATGGCTGGGGACGGTGCTGCGGCGGATAAGAGTGCGGCAACTGCTGCTGTGCATAGTTTGTAAGCTGCTGCAGGGCATCCTGCTGCTGCTGCTGCTGCTGATGTTGCTGCTGCTGCTGTTGCTGTTGCCGCTGGTAGAACATCGATCTCGCATAGTTGAACTTGGAGTGGGCATGCTGCAGCTCCGCATTGCTTTGGGCCTTCTCCTGGAAGGCCAGATTGAAGACCGCCTCGGCATCCTTGAACTCCTCGCGCGACTCGTAGTAGGCAGCCCATCCAATATAGAAGGCGGCCACCTGACGGCCCGTACCGCGTTGGAAGAGGACCTGGTAGAAGTGCAGCGGATCCGTTTGCATCGCAATGTACTTGAGCCACAGCCGCACCAGGCGCGGGTCCTGGCGATAATAGTCGTTGTGCTCGTAGACAGTGAGGCAGCGCTCCAGGGTTTCGCGGAACTTTAGCTCCGGATCGCTGTGCGAATGATTCTCGTACCAGCAGATGTAATTGTACCAGTGATCCAGCGGATCGGGGCCCTGGTATAGCGAGATGGCGTGCTCCCATGCCTGCTTGTCCTTCAGGAAGCCGTGCATCTCGTCCGGACTTGGTACCGGCGGGGCACTCGCGGCGGCCGCCACAGCTGCCATTCCCGCTCCGGGCGCAGAGCCCGATCCCTGGCGCATGTACGAGTGCATGGCCATGTCAGGCGGAAGGGGGAATCCCCTGATAGCGCCGCTGAGCGTCGTCCAAACAAATTGGGAAGAACCTTTCTGCTGCTGCTTTTCTGGCCACTCGGAGTTCTCCGATTTCGGAGTCCTGTCGCGCTCCGATTGGACACTTCCCGCGTTCTCTGCACCCGCTCGCTTAGTCCCTGATCAGTAAACAGCAATCGCACATGATTTTTTGGCAAGTTTTTCCTTGCCTTGCTGCGATCAAAGATATTTTTCCCTTTTTTTATTCTTTTTTTTTTAATTTTTTGTTTCAATGTGCCCGCAGGCTATTCCATTGATGAAACTAAACATTTTTCGGGAAAATAGAGATTTTCGCCCTCAATGACAGCTGGGCACACTTAGCTAGCTCCGGAATGAGCCATAAAGGGCTGCCATACTTTTTGAGGAAAACGTTGCACTGCTTTTTTTAAATGTTGTCAAAATTTAAAGTGCTTTTGAGACGTTCTTAGTAATTTACCCAGTTTTTTTTTAAATTCGTAAATTTTTTCACAGCTTTTTGAAAAGCTTAATATTCGTACTGCTGCAAAATAATAGATTGAATGCTATCGAAGCGCGATAGTAAAGTGTTGCTTATAGCAAGCAGTTTGTTTGGAAGGTTTTCAACACGAAGCATCGAAGCTACTTTTAAATTTTAACTATCAATTATAGATTTTGTACATGTATTTAAGTAATCCCTTTTGTTTTATTATTACTTCTTTTTGGCTTTGTCAAATTTATTAACTTAAACAATGAACAACAAAAGAAATTGCTTATTTATTTTTGAAATATTACTCTGGAATAATGTGACCGCACTTGTCTTGTTAAAATAGTCCGAAAAATATACTGGATTCGTGTACGTCTTGGAAGTTCCATCCCTATGCAGCGGTTTCGGTCAATGGCCACCAGAAGGCGCCAGCGTACTCCATTATTGTTTTTTTTATCAACTCGCAAGAAATTTCGTAAATTTGTCGGAAAGAACCGCAAAAATCCGAGTGCTTATGTTACGTTTCATTAAAGTGCATATCATATATAAGTAGTATTAGTGACCCCGCACACCGCCGCACTGCAACGAATCACGCGGAACGCCCTCCCTCCCCGCCACCAACGCGTATATTTTTGTTTTTCGACCCCTGGCCGCGCGTCCGTGGTGGAGTTTTCTCCCAAAAAAAAGGTGCAGCAGCGGCGGCGAAGGAAACGCAATTGGACACATTATCGATTTGACCGCGCGTGGCGAGCGTCCTGCTGCAAACTGAGGTGTCCCCCTCGTCCCACCCATGGAGGTGTCCGCCGATCCATACGAGCAGAAGCTCTACCAGATGTTCCGCAGCTGTGAGACGCAGTGCGGCCTCCTGGACGAGGGCTCGCTGCTGAAGCTGTGCTCGCTGCTGGAGCTGCGGGATCAGGGCGCCGCTCTGATCGCCAGTCTGGGCAGCAGCCACAAGCTGGGCGGCGTGTCCTTTGGCCAGTTTAAGGAGGCGCTACTGAACTTCCTGGGCTCTGAGCTGGACGCCAGCACGTCGTCGGGATTTATGGGTGAGATAACACAAGCAGCACAAACACACATGCAAGATGCGGTAATGCTAGCTGGAAATTTCGTTGATGGGTGCTTATGATATGGGGGAAATCGTAGTTCTTTCAAGCTCGACATATCATGTTAAACCTTAATATGTCATTAATAATGACTCATTATGTCTTAATAATCATTTGGGTTTGTTTTCTCAATATGGGGTTACAGTCTAGGGTTTTCATTAATCAAGGGTTCCGTCTTAATTGGGAATTGAGCAACATTTTAAAGAAATGAAGGAACTTATTCAAGCAAAACAACCAATATCCTGTTATATACAAAAGTTTAAAGCCACAAGTAAGTCTTATACGTTCTTTAAATCAATTAACTAACCACTTCTAGAACCTTGGACCACATTTAAAGGATCAATTACCTAATTTAAACAAATCCGAATTGGTTTCTGTTACTAAATACCCATAAGAATTCGGTTTCTGTCACAATTAAGCCTTTTCTAAGTTACTAACAAAAGGTTTATATATTTATATTTTTATATTTTCCTATATCAGATCAAATTCAGATTCATAATCTGTGCAAACGTAAGCCAAGTATTAGATAACAAAGACCAATTTGCATAAAGAGCAGGCTCACTTTTGTAACTTCCAAGATGTCTCCCGGGAAACTTCTGGGCAGAATAAGGACACCCTCCTTCGGGAGCAAGGGTACACAAGCATCATTATCAGATTAGCGGATTAGCGCCGCAGTAGCAGGATCAGCAGCAGCAGCTGGTGAAGTGTCATAAACCTAAAGATGCAATAGCCAATTATTTATGATCATTGACGCCTACCTGATCCCGCTAAGCCTAAACCTGAGATAAACTACCTGCTTTGAGTCCTGCATAAATACACGAATCATTCAGCTAGACAGTTTAGTCTTGTTCAGAATGGGAACGCGCTTCTATTACCGCCAAGCCGGCGGACAGATAACAGATCCAACCGTCGAGAAATTAGCCGCACGCTTCGGTAGCCACTTGAGAGAACCACCAACAATCTCTGCCAGTTTCTCACTAATCTGTGTTTTCTTTGAATCTTTGCAGAGCGCTCGCTAGTGATAACAGATGAGCCGTTGGCCAGCACATATATTGAGAGTCCGCCGGAGTCCTCTGACCGTGAGGTCTTACCGAAACTCGTTGTGGGCACCAAGAAGTACGGAAGGAGATCCAGGCCGCATCAGGGAATCTACGAGTTGTCGGTAACGGATTCGGACAACACGGATGAGGATCAGCTGCATCAGAAACAGCAGCAGCGTAGCCTCAACGGTGGCGATGAGCTGGGAGCTCAGGTGAGTGAGTGGGGAAGTTGCCCCAAGTCACGTACGAGGTGGCGGTGGCGATACAAGCTGTGGGCTTTGTAAGCTAAACTGCAGTGTAAGCAGTTTTTCTTAAGCCATGATGGTAGAGTTATTGAAATCACGTCTTTCTTTAAAATCCTTATCTTAAATCGTTATTTACTTTCCTCTCCACAGGTGCAGCGTTCCTCCTCCCAAAGCGATATCCATAGCAGTCGGCGTCTGCGTACCGTCCACACCAGTGGCAGCAAGCTCAAGCGCTGCGCCTCCCTGCCAGCCCGCCGGAATCTTCAGCCCAAAATGCACAATGTCTCAACGGGAGCGACGACATCGCCCACGGCGGCCGCCAAGCTAAAACAGCTGTCCATCCAGAGCCAGAATCAGCAGAGCAGCAGTGTCGAGTCTCTGGGTAAGTTACCGGCAGGCAAACCCGTTCCCCGAACCCGAATCCCAATCCCCTTAGCTGCCCCACCGTTGTTGTTAGCCCAAAGTACCCCAAAATTTACGTTTGAAGCAATGACAAAAGAATCACTTGTTGGTTTGGTACACACCGCAGGCCATCACTTGGCCGCCACCGCATCCGCACCGTCGTCCGAGCACCGGAGATGCTACAACGGCGGCCGTTGGTTATGTTGCAAAGGTTTGTGCGCTCTCTGTGGAGCAAATTGTCAACATGTCAACACTCCCCCCAACAAAAATCCACCCAAAAACCAATCATTCTTGGTATATAATCGCACCCTATGTAGCAGCACTTGTTTTTACGTATAACCATAACCCAAAATTCCCTTTTCTGGTGAAGCTGGAACAGCTTTCGTTGGTTCTTAGACAATATTTGAAATTTAAATGGATATTTGAATATTTAAAATATAGTAAAATAGTTTATATTTTGAGTTATTGCTAGATTTTATGTTTTATATCAATATTTTCTGCCATATCTACTTAGAAACACACAATCAGGCAGATCTAGAATGCTTAAAAAATATAACTCGTGTCGTATTCTTTATATTCTATTTTCTTAAAGAGTTTTTATAGAATTTCTATGTTTATTTGTGTAGATAATTCTTTGCCAATCCATCAATTGTTCCAACGTTCCATCCGAAACCCAGCCACTTGATACTTTCGGCGCTTTCGCTTTCACCATCAAAACACAAAACCCGAAACCAAATCACACAACTCCAACCCCAAATCCCCACTCCCACCTTTGGTATCTTGGGCTATATAATAATTTAAATGTGTATATATGCAATCTCTTATCTAATGACTTCCCCCTCATGATAATTGTGGACTCCGCTGAACTTACAGACACCGTGACGCCGCAGCAGCTGGAGACGATCAGTGCGCACAGCATCATCGATGCTTGGGAGCTGGCCAGCATTCTCAATTGCCGCAACCTGCTTCATATACTTGGTTTCGATGAGGACGAAGAGGAGGTTAACCTGCAGCAGCTGACCAAGGCTCTAGAGGAAGAGATACGCGGTCTCGATGACGATCAGGAGCAGTCGAATATGCTGAGAGCTTTGGCTGCCCTGCAGGCCACCGAGTTGGGCAACTATCGGCTCGCCTTTCGCCAGCAGCACGAGGAGAATGTTAAGCTGAGGGCCGACAATAAGGCGGCGAACCAAAGGGTGGCTCTGCTGGCCGTTGAGGTGGATGAGCGGCATGCCTCGCTGGAGGATAACTCCAAGCAGCAGGTCCAACAGCTTGAGCAGCGGCATGCCAGCATGGTAAGGGAAATGACCCTGCGGATGAGCAATGATCGCGATCACTGGACCAGCATGACGGCCAAGCTGGAGGCACAGATCAAGTCCCTGGAGCAGGAGGAGATCCGCCTCAAAACGGAACTCGAATTGGTGCGCACCGAAAATACGGAGCTCGAAACGGAGCAGCAGAAAGCGCATGTCCAGCTCACGGAGTTGCTGGAACAGAATATCAAGCTCAACCAGGAGCTGGCTCATCGGCCCAGCAGCGGCGACGGCGCCAACATCAGCGGTGGCACTCCCCAACACAGTCCCTTGAGCCCGAGAAGGCACAGTGAGGACAAGGAGGAGGAGCTGCTGCAGCTCATGGAGAAGCTGGCTGCTCTCCAAATGGAGAATGCCCAGCTGCGCGACAAGACTGATGAGCTGACCATCGAAATCGAGAGCTTGAATGTGGAACTAATCCGATCGAAGTCCAAGGGCAAGAAGCAGGAGAAGCAGGAAGACCAGGAGGCGGCTGCCACAGCCACCAAGCGGCGTGGCGACTCTCCCAGCAAAACGCACCTCACGGAAGAGAGTCCACGCCTGGGAAAGCAGAGAAAGTGCACTGATGGCGAGCAGAGCGATGCCAGTAACAGTGGCGATTGGTTGGCACTTAATTCGGAGCTCCAGCGTAGTCAAAGTCAGGATGAGGAGCTAACCAGCCTGCGGCAAAGGGTGGCTGACTTGGAAAAGGAACTTAAGGCCGCCAAGGAAGGTAAATCCCTCACGCCAGAAGGTCGCTCCAAGGAACTGGAGGCGAGTCTCGAGCAAATGCAGCGTGCCTACGAGGATTGCGAGGACTACTGGCAGTCTAAGCTTAGCGAAGAGCGGCAGATGTTCGAGAAAGAGCGCCAGATATACGAAGATGAGCAGCAGGAGAGCGACAAGAAGTTCACCGAGTTGATGGAGAAGGTGCGAGAGTACGAGGAGCAGTTCAGCAAGGAAGGCCGCCTCTCGCCCATCGATGAGCGGGACATGCTGGAGCAGCAATACGTAGAACTTGAGGCAGAAGCCGCCCAACTGCGCTCCAACTCCATGCTAATGCTCGAGGAGAAGTCGCAGGAGATAATGGGCCTGCAGTCAGAGATCGAGGATCTGCGTCAGCGACTGGGCGAGAGCGTGGAGATCCTTACAGGCGCCAGCGAACTTACGCCAGAGTCGGTAGCCCAAATGAGTGCCGAGGCGGGCAAGAGTCCGGCCAGCTCGCCCATTAGCTACCTCTGGCTGCAGAGCACCATCCAGGAGCCGGTGAAGTCATTTGCCGGCGCTGGAGACGAAGCCGCTACCAGTGCCATCGAACTGCTAAGTGCCGGCGGCGGCGGCGGCTCACCATCGCACAAGGCGACTAGCCGGTGAGTATCCTATGAAGACTCTCTGTGTTTGTTTGTCCTCGGTGTGTGTGCCTACATCCTCATGTGTCCAACCTCCCGCATTAATCTCACTGCTTTATGTATATATATGTATGTTCTTGTTTTGTCCTACATTTAATCCCTAATCCATGTCTACAAGCTAAGCTAATCTAGTTCTTAAGTTTATGTTTATGTACGTGTTTAATAAATATAATTTATCTAAGAAAATAATACCTTTTTACTAAGAAATAAAATAAGGAGGATGAAAACTGAAGCACATTAATAATAACCTCCTGATTTATTCGAATAAAATCATATTCATATATATTTCTACTTTAAAATATATTTTTTTGTATTAAATATATTGAATAAAACTAGGAACACCCTTTTTTTGTTTTTTTGTGTAGGTTGTCTTCCCCTTTTTTTATTTTTTACCTAATTTCGGGTTTCGGTAATTCTTGTTTTAACTTTTTTTGTGTAGATATAAAAGACTTTAATAAGAATAATTTTAATAAACTCTCCATATAAACTGGTTCCTCTAATCCCTGGTTATATAAACAGCAACAACCTCACCACCTCGGAGACATCCATCTTTAGCACCACACCCTTCGATAGCTCCCACTCGGGTGGTCCGTCGCCCACAAATAGTGACACCACAAATGCTTCTTCAGCCGCGCCTTCAGGTCCGGCGCCCATCAGCAAACCTAAGCGACGGGCGCAGAGTCCACAGCAGGTGCAGTCCGAGGGAGAGATCGCCGACTGTGAGACCTCGTCGACGGCTTCCAACAAGAGCTTTGATACCCAGAGTCAGGTGTCCATTAGCAAAACGTCTTGCCTTAGCCACGAAAAGTGCACCAGTCCCAATGCCCTGAAAGAGGAGCTGAAGCGCCTCAAGTTCTTTGAGTTGTCCCTGAAGGAGCAAATCAAGGATTTGAGCCTGCAACGTGACGGTTTGGTCATGGAACTGCAGCAGTTGCAGGAGGCGCGACCTGTGCTGGAAAAGGCCTATGCGGTGAGATTGAGGAAATACCTTAATTATGAAGAAAGCTGATTTCATTTTGTGTGTTTTTTTTATATTTAGCGAACAACGCATCCAACACTTCAGCAGCGACTGAACCAACTGGAGCTGCGGAATCGCCATCTGCAGAATGTCATCAAACAGCAGCAGCAATACACCGAGTCCCTGATGCAGCGTGAGTAGAGGAACTAGAGTGAACTATAGGCATTTCCAGGCTCAGTTTGATTTATCAATTTATTGTTTTTTTTATTATTATAAATATTATTATTATTTCTTACCAGAATCCTGGAGGCAGCATCAAGTGGAGCTCAACGAATTGCACGGCCGGATCGAGACACAGGGCGTTATGCTGGCCGATCAAACGCAGCGTTTGCAGAATGCCGACATACTTGTTAAAGATCTGTATGTGGAAAACTCTCATCTGACTGCCACTGTGCAGCGGTTGGAGCAGCAGCGGGCACGGGTGAACCTCATCCACCAGCAGCAGCAACAGCAGCAGCAGCAGCACAGGCTCGTGGGAGCCGCCACCTTGGGCGGAATGCCCGGCATGCCTTAGTAACCGAACTATATAGTTTATAGAACTAAACAAAAAACAATAGAAAGACAACAGAACCTGAGGAGGAAGGGTGCTCAGCATCGTCGGCAGACATCGATATCGTTATGAATGTTAGACACACTCTGTAGAATAAGTTTCGTATTCGTACGTGGCGTTTTTTGTGAATGAATGTGAAATCCATGTTGTGTGTTTGTTTGACACGAGAGAGCACCAATAGTTAAGCCTTAAGCATCGACGTTTTCAAGCTCTAACCGAGACACCGTATCAACAATAACTAAAGTGACTTTGACCTTAACGTTAACTCTAAACCTTAAACCTAAAATGAAACTTAAACCTAAACTCACCCACGCGCAAAGAGGAACAATCCACACACTCGGTAACTTAATCGATAATCGGCTAACTAAACTGATCTGAACTATTTACACGATAGATACTGAATGATAAAGCCCTGATATGCATGCACTGCAATGTTGACCTTACTACATTAATTGACTACCGAAAAATAGTTAACGTATATATTTAATTATATTAGAAGAAGCAGTATTTTAAATTTGTTATGCGTCTGAGTGTAGGCGGAGCGCGTTTATCAATGTTTATATATCACGTGCCCATAACCAAATGCATCGGAATTGTTGTTAATATTATTGGTAGAAAACGAAGACAAAGCAAGCGAAATTAATGATCTATTATATGATATTGATGATATATACTATATATTATTATGTAACGACAAAAGACCTGTAAAAAACACGTATCTATGTATTTAAATTGCGATTTAAGTTAGCCAATACTCTCTCCCTAAACGCTTTTGTTAAACCCTTTTCGTCCGCCCACGAACTAACACTCGATTTAAAAAACATTTGTACAACAACCTCGATTTAGTTATATGGCCAGTCGATCCCTCACACTCGCTTTGTGCTGGGATTTTCAGTGCTTAACCAATCTTCGATCAAAATAGTTTACTTTTTAAAAGTATCAACAAAAAATATTTAACAAAAAAATATAAAACCAAATATACAATTTAAAAAACTAGCAAAGTTGTTAGCATTTTTTGTTAAAATTTAAATTATTTATGTAATATTTCTGATAAGAAAGAGCAAGTTTCCCTTTTGGATAAATTTATAAATTACTATTTATCAAAATAATTCTGTTGGTGGTAATTTTAATAATTTGTATGATTTTTTAAATAATTGCGCCCGTCTAGGTTTACATTTTTCTGTTCCGCGTTTACAGATTGCTGTTTGCATTTGACACGGTTACAGAACGGTTCTACACAGTTACAGAAAGTTTCTACACGTTTACAGATGTTTGGGGTCGAATTCTCATGTTTGAAGATGTTTGGCGTCGAATTCTCATGTAGAAATTAAAAGATCGGAGAGAGAGAGCGTAACATAACATGGGGTGAGCGTAACCTAACAAAATACCTATCGATAAAAGCCAGAATTCCCGATTATCACAATTCCCGCGAAAAAAGCCAGTTCTGACGGGAAAAAAGCCAAATCGGCAGAACTGTTGTTGTTTTAACGCGAATTGGAATAAAAATGTTTTGTTTTTTGTTAGTTTTCGGTGTAAATGTGATTTTTGTGCATCTAACAAATGGTGAGTGCGTGCTTCAATGAAAATACATCAAAGATAATGAATTAAGTAGATGAATAACCACCAAGGCGAAATGTTTTCCACGCTTCTTGGCCAGAGCGCGCGAGTGTGTGTGTGATTGGTGCACTTCGCGGTGCATGTGACTGTATGTGTGTGTGTGTATGCGGTTTGTTTTGTTATTCGATGCGCAAAATGGTCATAATTTAATTAAATTAACCATTTGTTGGCAAACGCAAATGCTGTAACGAAGGCCCACAAATGCCGCCTTGAACACAAACAGTGAAAAATCATTAATTTGCGTTTCACAAGTACAGGAATCTCCCAGGCCAAAATGGCTAAGGACGCCTTCCTTTTTGTCCGAATGTTTATACATATACATTTACGCAATTAAAGCATACGCCGGAAAGTTTATATTATATGTTTGCGTTTAGATAATATAATTCCACCTGTGGCTGCTTTGTTTATAATTTTGTTTTGTTTAAACTTCCATTAAAGTCAGTAAACATTTTTGTTCTAATTGCTTTTTCCTATAGCAACAGGCAGGTTTTGTAGCAAACTTCCAATTGGGAATACATATATATTCTATTCTAATTGGACGATCATATACATTTTAAAGAAAAGATATTTCTCAGTTGCATTTGAGTTCTATAAATAATTATTGATAATTACATTGTTTACGGCAGAAACTGGTTCGATTACAGCTCTGTTAAAGGCGCAATGTTAAAGCGTAGACTTAACATAGGCAGCTCAGCGTTTGTTTTTTTGTGTGTGTGTGTGGCTTTGTTTATTATTAAGACAAAATCTTTAAAATATGTGTTCTTTTAATAATAACCCAACTTGAAGTTGGCATTAAAATACAAGACTATTTTCTTCTTATTCTAAATCAATTCAATTTTTTATTGATATTTTATTAGTGCATAGTGATATTATTTTAGTGCATACTTTTGGGCTGGTTTCTTTATGTCAGATGACAAAAATGAAAATTGATCTTTTATAAAAACTTTAACTTTAATTATTTTAAATATTTTATTTTATTAAAACCCTTATAACCTGTTTTAAAAGAGAAGCAGGAGTTTGGGAAATTATATATAACATTTTATTTATTTTATGGAATTACCAGAATTTACTTTTTTTAAATCAAATATTCGTGGCATATTTTTCAAATTTTTTCAAGAATTTATTCTCTCATCAACACCTTTCCCTTCGCAATAACTTCACCTTGACATTCTGATGCGTTCGCAGCACTATTCCATTTTCAAAGGTCAGGTCCTCCAGACTAGTGATAGGTAGAATCTTAAAGCTCCTAATGACAGCTGCCAGGAGCACCTTCATCTCCAGGATGGCAAACTTCTGTCCAATGCAGTTCCTTTGACCCGCACTAAAAGGCACAAAGGCAAAGGGATGGCGATTCACTGTGTTCTCCGGCAGAAACCGCTCCGGTTGGAAGTCATTCGGCTTCGGGAAGTGGCGAGGATCCCTCATTATGTCGTAGATGTGCAAGTTGATCTGGGACTCTTTGGGCATGATCAAACCATTGACCACACACTCCTCCACACATTTGCGCCCCACAAGAGGTACCGAGGGGTACATCCTTAGCGATTCCTTGATCACACACTCCAAATAGACGAGTTCGTTGAACTGGAAGACACTGATCTCATCGCTATCCTCGGGAAGGTTCTCCAGCTCCTCGTAGCAGCGTTGTTGGATGTCCTCGTGCAGGGCCAGTAGTAGAAGTGTAAAGATGAGACAGGTGGACGTGGTGTCGTATCCCTCGAACATGAAGGTATTGACCTCATCACAGATACCCTGATGATCGATTTGACCCTCTGCCTCAGCGGCCAACAAGGTGTCCAGCATGGCGTACCGCTGCTTCTTGCCCAGGACATCTTCATCCACTTGACCGAACTGCTTGCTCTTGAAAAGACCTCTCCTTTTCTCTATGATGCGACTGGAGAAGTCATGGGCTATCTTCAGGTTGTCCACGTGCTTCCTGTAGTCCCCAAAGAGGTAGAAGTAGACGATGGTGTACAAAAGGGGATTGCATATGCGCTGCTGCAGGACCTCTTCGATGGCGTGTATGGATTTGCGATATCGGAAGCCATCGGCCATGTCATCCAATTTTACGCCCAAGGCGGTTTCTGCAAAAGGGATTATCTTTCTATAAAATACAGATAAACTACTAGGAACTCCTTTACCAAGAGCCTTAAATTGCCTTTAACTATCTTTGAAGATTTAATTTATTTTATATTGAAAAGATTCAAATGTTTTACTATGAACTCTTAAATGTTTTATATCAACAAAAATCCTGGCATGTCATGCTGATTCAGTTTGTGGTTAATATGATGTGATAAGAACACGAAATTTTATATAAACAAAAACTCTGGCAAGTCATGCTGATTCTGTACGTTTAATATGAAGTTCAAAGCTTGCAATTATATATAATTTATGTCACTTTGTCTATTAATTTATAGACTACTCACCTCAAACATTATTTAGTGTAAATTGTGGAATAACCTGATTCAGCTCCAATTCTTTATCCACACTCTGATCCAGGACTTTTACAAGCTTGTGGCACTCCTCTCTGTAGGAAATATATATAAACTATAATAAATCAAATTCTCTAAAGGCATAAAACCCACTTGAATATGGTCAGGAAGGACTGCAGGACATTAAAATGGAAGGCGGGCGTTAGAGTCTTGCGCCTGTTGTGCCATTTCTTGTCTATAATTTCAATAAAAATGTTTTAATATTGAGGAAAGTAAATCCTAAACGATTCTCACCTGTGCTGGTTAATAATCCTTCGCCCAAAAACGGGCTCAGCAAAGAATAGATCACATTCTTAGTGATCAGCTTCGGGCTTTGAAATATCTCCTCGGCTTCCTCTGCGCGGACGACATTGTACATTGGCGCTCTGAAGAAATACCACAGATAATTCCGCCCCTCAGCCTGGGTAGCTGCATTCCGCAAAAAGTTAAACACACTGGCTAGAGAGATATTTATTGATATTAAATATCGAAAAATAATTTTAATTTAAAATACATTTCCCACTACTCACCCGGCGTAAAGCTCAGCAGGTCAAAGTTGTTGCCGAATCGGGTTTTAGTTGGCGTTACGAAAATCTTGCTCTCCAGCGGACTACCATCTACTGTCTGGATTCTCTTGCACAGACACAAGATGAAGTAGTGCCGGTCTACAATTTTCCATAATTTGCACGCGAGGAAAACCACTAAAGGAACACACAGTAAAATCTCCAAAATCATTTCGGTTCGCAGTCCAGAGTCTCAATTCCTCGCACTTTAAGCTCTGATCTAGTAATGTCCATTGCCGATTAGAATCTCTGTTGTTGGAGCCCATAAAAGCTCTCATATTTTTAAACATTATTTTACTTAGTATAAAACAAGTTCACAAACAGGTCATGCAATTTATATGGGAATATTAGATGAATGCATAACTTTTTATACAATTTAAATAGTCGTTTGGGATTTTTATTAAGTAATCGGATTATTGCACTCGCTTTAAGTGGGTTCTTTAATTAAAAGGTTTATGTATTCTAAAAATGAGTAGATCTTACTAACTATATCATTGGCCTTTTGCCCAATTAAAAAATATGTCAATCGGTTTCAGTCATAGTTAAAAACTTTGTTTATTTTATAATATTAAAAAACAGTATCTATAAGTTCTATATATCCTTTCTTTGGCAATCATTTCATTTCAATCTATTTTGAATATCACTCCTTCAATCTCTTTACCAATTTTACCTTAATATTCTCCTGGGTTCTTAGCACAATGCCATTCTCGAAAGTCAAATCTTCGATTTGTGTAGATGGCCGCAACTTGAAGTTCCTAATGACAGCTGCCAGGAGCACCTTCATCTCTAGGATGGCAAACTTCTGTCCAATGCAATTCCTTTGACCCGCACTGAAGGGCACAAAGGCGAAGGGATGGCGGTTTACTGTGTTCTCCGGCAGAAAACGTTCCGGCCTGAATTCATTTGGTTTCGGGAAGTGGCGAGGATCTCTCATCACATCATAGATGTGAATGCTGATCTGGGTGTCCTTGGGCATCACCATGCCATTGACAACGCACTCCTCCACACACTGGCGTCCAATGAAGGGAACCGAGGGATACATCCTCAGCGATTCCTTGATCACACACTCCAAGTAGACGAGTTCGTTGAACTGGAACACACTGATCTCATCGCTATCCTCGGGAAGGTTCTCCAGCTCCTCGTAGCAGCGCTGTTGGATGTCCTCGTGCAGGGCCAGTAGTAGAAGTGTAAAAATGAGGCAAGTGGACGTGGTGTCGTATCCCTCGAACATGAAGGTATTGACCTCATCGCAGATACCCTGATGATCGATCTGACCCTCTGCCTCGGCGGCTAGCAATGTGTCCAGCATGGCATAGCGCTGCTTCTTACCAAACTCGTCCACTTCTCCGCGTTGCTTCTTCTTGAAGTGCTCTCGTTTCTTCTGGATAATCTTGCTAGAGAAGTCGTGAACTATCCGGAGCATTTGCGAATGCTTTCGATAGTCGCCGTACAGGAAAAAGTACCAGTTGTAATACATGAGGGGATTGCACACTCGCTGAATCAGAACCTCTTCAAGGGAATGAATGGCTTTTCTGTACTCATTGCCCTCGGACATGTCATCTAGCTTGACGCCAAGAGCGGTTTCTTTAGGTACATGGAATATATTTTAGGTTGTTTCTATTAAAAATACGAGAAAATGCTACTTACCGCATATATTGTTCAAAGTAAACTGAGGAATGACTTGACTGAGATCCAGCTCGCCATCCACTGTTCGGTCTAGCACTTTGATTAACTTGTTGCACTCTTCCCTAAATAACATTTAAAGCTTTAAACCTTTTAAATTTTATAATATTCATTTAAAACTCACTTGAAAATGGCCAAAAACGACTGTAGAACGTTAAAATGAAATGCTGGGGTCAAAGCCTTTCTCCTGGAGTGCCACTTTTGGTCTACAAATAAACAAAACAAACGTAAATATAGTAAAAATACTTGCTCTGGTTTATATTTAGTTGACTCACCCGTGCTAATCAGCAAACCGTCCCCCAAAAATGGTCTTATCAATTCGTAAACCACATTCTTTGTTATCAGCTTTGTGCTCTGGAATATCTCCTCAGCCTCCTCGGCGCGAACCACATTGTACATGGGTGCAAAGAGGAAGTACCACAGATAGTTCTGACCCTTGGCCTTGGCCGTGGACTCGCGCACGAAATTAAACACACTGGCTAAGGTTAAATTCAAGTAATTACATTTTTTAATTAGGGAATGTATTAACTAACCCGGCGTAAAGTTGAGAATATCCAAATTATTGCCAAATCTTGTCTTTCCTGGCATTACAACCACTTTGCTCTCCAAAGGACTGCCATCCTCTGTTCGCACTCGATGTGTTAATGAAAGAATAAAGTATTTCTCATTGATTTTCTTTAACAAGACCCAAAGGACTGCCAAAAGAAAAGGAGTCCCCAGCAAGGCTATCCACATTTTTGTTAGATTTTTGTATAAATTTGTTTTCCTCTGAATGAACCGTTCTAGAGCAGCCTTCACAGCTCACTAAGCTGATTGGGAATAGCTCGCGGTGGATCAAGTCGCCAAACCGATAATCACAATCAGCATTTGTATATAGTATTACTTACGAGTCCAAACAAATAATATATAAGGAAAGCAGCAGCAGCTTTTCGTTATCAGCAAGCTTTACGGTTGACTTAATTCTAATTGCAATACACTACATACAATAATGTTTTGAATGGGCTAAATATTGTTTAGTCATCTATATGTGATATCATTTACGGGGCTTCACCCTTTTAGATAATCCGGGCAGGTGTATATAATAATAGTCGAGATATTTGGAACCCATTTAAAGGTTTTTGATTAGGCGATTACTAGCTTTTTACACGAGATTATGAGAGGATCAAAGGTGAATTAGACACGCTTGTAATTAGAATAAAATTGATTACCTACACTCTTAACCTTAAATGCCTAAATTAAGCGTTATGCGGCCTCAAGTTAGATCGCTGTTCATCTAAATCTTTTATAGAATGTAATGCAATGTCTAATAAACCTATAAGATCAAATGGTTAAACCATTAGCCAGCTGCCTCGGTTGTATCAAAGGATATAATAATAATAATAATTGATTGGCGCACTTAGCAAATATCGAAATCTCTAGAGAGGCATTTGAAATACTCGAACCAGTCAGCCAGACTTACTTACTATCATTTAATTTCCCCATATGACCATTCCAGATTAACAATAACAATTTCTTGGCGGCATGGCCGTACACAGATTTCCTCCCAGGCCAACGGTGCGGCATATTTTCCCATCGTTCCAACTATGGAACTGGCTACGGGGAAATACAGGGGGAAAAATACAGGGGGAAACTGGCAATGTCGCATCAAAATGCCGCATTGATTAAAGTTTGATTAGCTGTGCAGCTTGGCCAAGATCGCATTTGGGCTTGAAGAATTAATTTGAGCCAAGTTTGCAATGCGCGAGCAGAAATGGCAATGCCAGCAGTTGCAGTTGCAATAGAAGTAAATGTGGAAAAAAAAACATTAAATCGCCGTAATTACATTTTCTGTGGAAAGGACCGAAGGAGCCGGAGAGAGGACGCGCAGACATGTTGTCCGACCAGTGCGTGGACGTGGATGTCGCCGGCAATGACAAAAATAGTCAATGCAGCAGCAGAAGCAGCAGCAGCAGCAGCAGCAGCAGCAACAGTTGCAGCAACATGCACAGCAGCAGCAAGAGCAGCAATCACAAACTGCATTTGGGCATGAAAAGTGCTGTGCCGGCAATTGGAAAAACTTGCCCTGGAAAGCATGGCCTGGCATGGCCTCTCTCTCTCTCTCCGTTTCTTGTTGTTATGAACAAATGTTATTGCAGCGGCAACATGCTGCATGTGGCAGCCACAACACAACACTCATTAAGATGCAAAAGACGTCGCTTGCCGCTTTTTAGAATTACTAATTGAATCGACGCGATCAGTGGCAATTGCAGCGGCATTGGCCGCTGCCATCAACGGCTTTAAGCCAACAACAATTGCCATGGCTGCGGTGGCGGCTCGAATGTTTGTTGTTTCAACCGTGGATCTTGTTGTGGCTCCTACTCCGGCTGCTGCTGCTGCTGCTGCTGCTGCTACTGTTGCAGCTTCCGCTGCGGTGTGAATATACAAACATACGTTCTCGTATTTATTTATTTATGTACGTGCTTTTCGATGCGGTTTTTGCGATTCTTTTAGGGCTCCACCCGGTTCTCTGGCTTGAAAGAAAAGCTGAATCTGAATCCAAGGCAGGGCAGAACTCCATCCGCAATCCCCAGCGGGGGAATTGCTAAGATAACACAGATGATTTACTTGGGAACGCAGGTCCCCAAGGCATCGTCACTAGAGTTACCTATAAGGCTTGGGTTATTCCATTAAATTTAAGGAGGAAAGTGGGCAGGAGATCATAGGCATTGTAAAATTATATTTTAATATATTTAAGTTTATCAACCTCTACTGCGTTTCCCCTTTCGAAAATAACATCCATTTCTTACTGTCGCATTCCTTGCAATGTTAAACACAAATTTTCCATCATTTTGCTGCATTTTTGTGCAGAAATATTTATGTTTTTAGTGGCCTGACCTTACCTGTTGAATTTCTGGCTAAGCACAAAGTCATGTAGCAACATGTTGCTCGGCTTGCGGCAACATTATGTGTGTGTGGCAACATGATTTTTCAATTATTGCATCGCCATGTAAAATTTGTTGTAAGAGCTTGCATATTTGCCTTAACACCTCGTCCTCCGTCTTGTTGGAGTCTGTTTTTCCTTTTTTTTTTTTTATAATTTTTTGTTAAAACATTGCTGTGGTTTTTGCCGTGTGTCGCTGACAGGCGATGGTGGCGGCAACAAGAACCGGCGACGCTTGTTAGCCATGTTGCCCGGCCTGGCTGACACTTGTTGCACGGCATTCTGCCTCAGCAACCTTTTGCGGTCGGAATGCCCCAAAGATCTTGGCTTTTTGTGGCCATCCGTGTTGTTGCTGTTGCATGTTGGTGTCGTTGTCGCTGCCGCTGTGCTTCTTTTGGTGTCGCTTCTGTGTCGTTGGCGTGTGTCTCTCGCTCCACTAAACTTTTAATTAAAATTTCGTCGTATCACAGTCGCTGCTTCCTTTTGTGGCTCGTTAATGTCACCCCAAAGGAGCAGCTCGCAGGGTTTACTTACCACTGATTTTTATGCAAATTTGCCAGTCTCGTCGCCAGTCTCGTTTTTCGGCCAGCCGCCAACTTGAGAGGCTTCCAGGGAGTGCGGAGGTCTCGCTCTGGGTTCATTTTGGATCGGTTCGGATCGGGTTCCCATGCCGAGAGTTGCGTTTTGTCATTAAGTTGTCATGACCATAATAATCTTTCTAGATTGCCATAGACCAACTTTGGCATCTTCTCTTAATATAGTATTGGCCTGTAAAAAGCTATCCGTCAATAAGGCAATTGGCATTTTCCATTTGAAGACAGATTGCTTTGATATCTACAAGTAAATTGATTATAAAATGTTTAATTAAATGAACAAATATTTCTCCATAGCATAGGAAAATAATATTCCATACAAGGTGATAAGTTTTGGACTTAAAAGTGTCATAAAGGAAGCAACTTAATGTACCCATATGTATGCTGTTTTTAATTAATTTTTTGAATAGTTTTGTTTAACTAATTTAGGTTGACTTCCGTCACCTAATTATGATTTGCCTAAAACTGCTATATTTTTCAGTCTTAATAATTTGTGTGAGACAACAAGCAAATCGAAGACATGACATAGTGAGCAAGAAATGGATATTTTTATAAGTTTCTCTTAACTAAAAATATCCTTAAAACCTCACCAATCTACCATTATTTTCCTTTCAACAAGCCAATCGTTTATTGATATGGAAATTGGACTAGACCCAGCTCTAGTTTATTTTTTTATGGCGTGGGACAGGTACATGGAAATATATAGACTCCCGTTTTGGATGTTGCATAGATCCGGTGTGGCAATTGGCCAAGATTTATTGACATAATGAAGACTAATTCGCGCGTCTGTGGCCGAGCATTTTGACAATTATTTATGTTGTATTAAGTTGTTTGGCGGCAGCGCGTGTAACGATGTAATTAATTGCCATGGATTAGACACTGCCAATGGCTGTTGTATAGAGGAGAGACCTGGTCACGCAGATTGCCGGCGCAGATGCGGAGGCACAAAACCGGGGCACCTCAGGCTAAGATTCGGTTTCAGTTAAAGTCGTTGTTGGAGCTCACTGAGCTACCAGGAAAGCCGCTTAGGCCCATAAACAACCGGGTTTATGCGCAGCCATCTGTGACGATTCGAATTGGAATTGGAAGAGGCACTTCAATTGGTCATTCGCTTTTTGATGCGACTTTAAAGCGATTTAAATATGAATATGATAAAAATTTGACTGTGATCAATTTATACTCTTCAAGTGTTTGCGCCAAAAGGTGCTATAGGCCTTGTGGCGGATCTGGGGACATAAATTTCAAGTTTTCTCATGGCGCCTAAGCCTTAACTTATCGGGCAAAGGCTATAATTAATTTACAACTGATTGTAAAACTACTGATAAGTTTGGTCTTTTATCAAAAAATGCTATCAGCTACCTTTAAATTGCCTCTTTTATTCATATCCAAAAATAGTTTTCAAAGAAAAATTCTTTGCTTTTAAAAATAGTTTATTTTTTGCTATTTACAATGAACCATATATCGTTCTCTCAACCCTTTAAAACCTCTCCGAACTTTAAGATGAACACAGGCTCCATTTATTTTATGTGCCAACGCGGCACCACTTTGCGTATTACTTCCAATTTAAATTTAATTAAATTTTAGCTGCCTGAACTAATTAAAAAACAAATTTCAGTTTTTACAACCGCTTCGAATGGCTCTCGGCTCCCTTGCCCATAAAGTGTACACAGACTTCGGTTGAGATTCATTCGGCAAATTGAATTTGCTTTCACGGGGGACGGAGGTCTAATTTATATATTTTTTCGGCTATATATTCCATTTGGCTTTGGTTTTTTTTTTATAGAGCAGCTACCATTATGATGTTTATGGGTCTAAGCTCATCAAAGTTTAAGCAGGCACTTTATAGGCAACTTGTATATTATTTTCCACCTATTGTTTGTCCGGATTTGAGATGCATAGACAATGCCGAGTGTTGACAGCCGGCGAGAGTGCTGCTTAACCCATTATTTAGAAATGGGAACAGACTAGTTTCATTGCATAATTTCATAAATCGGAAACTCTTTAAATCAAGAAAGGAAACTAACTTCGGAAAACCCCAGTTTATATGCCCTTTGTAAATCCAAAAAATTCATAACTAAGCCAAAAATGAATTATTTTTAAATCGGAAAGCTTTCCCATGTTAGTTTTTGTTAGGTTGACAAATCTCATACATAATGTGACATTTGAAAAAAAATTTTTTTGTCGAATTTTTTTTTGACAATTTTAACGATGTAACCCCTTATAAAATTTTGAAAAAATTTTTTAATTTTTTTTCCCTGTTTAAGATGGCTAGATCGATTCGTCTGTTAATGCTGATCAAGAATATATATGATTTATAGGGTCGGAAATGACTCCTTCACTACGTTATAAGCTTCTGACTAAAATTATAACACCCTGAAGTAGTATAAGTTAAAAAACTGGCTAACAAGTTTTTTTTTTAACTTAAAAGTACTTAGAAAAATAATTAATATCGATAAATGACAAGCAAGATTATATATAAATCGATATTTTGGTTTGTACATTTTTCAATATTAAAAATATATATTTTTTAATATTGTAATATATCAAACTACTATATTTTCGATAACATATTTTTCTCGATATATAATATCGGACTTTTTCTTTCAATATATGTATACATGCATCTCTAATCAGTGGAGCACAAAATACAAAGGAAATGCTGTTACGTGATTAATGGCCAGCCAGGGCTTAGTCTAGGCCACTAAAGGGTTAAAGTGGGCTGTGGGGAGGTGCTTAGAGTCTAGTTAATTTGCTTTAACAAGGAAACCGCACGCAGATCGTAAAGCCAAGAGCGGCAGGCGGCTTCAAAAACATTTTGCCGCGCCAAAAACGCGCGCGACTCGCGTTCGCTAATTGAGTGCGACAGAGGCGGGACGGCGGTGGTGTTGCGTCGGCCCTTTTTGCCCAATCCTTGGGACTGAACAGAAAAAAACAAAATAAATAAAATTTATTACGCCACCAAAACACATGAAGGACAATGATGCCGCTGCTCCACCGCCTCCTTATTTATTGCTTCCACGAATCGCGCGCGTTCTTTCCGAGAAATGTCCGCGGCTCAGGCGATCCCCAGCCCGAAGGTGGTGCTGCTTGGTGGTGGCTATCTGTCTGGGCCCGCTGTGGCCGAGCGGCTTAACAAGTCGACACTTTTCTTCACACCTTGGGATAGTTGGTCAAGAATTTACTTGGCCATATTAAGCTTAATGGCCGCCCGTTGCGATCGGTCCCAACTTCTCGAAGACTGACCGGTGGCAGTTTCGCTGCCTCGTTTCAGCGGCAATGCGGTTATTAAATGCAAAAATTAAGATAAGCCCTTGAAGCAGGTTTGAAAAAGGGATGTTAATCGGGTCTTACAGTGAGGGAAAATAATGCGAAGGAAGACTAGGAATTGGAAATATTTTTCTGGCCTTTTTAAGGTATTTATTTAAATGGTTAAAAGATCATTTCATATATTTTTACTGGACTTATCTAAAAAGATTTCTTTATTCTTCCTTGAATCTCTTGAATTTTCTCTCTGTATAGTCTTAACTATGTTTTTCAAGCTGGTCGTGAGCCCTAGAGCTATGCAATGTCACGGCTAATTAGCAATAGAGTAGCAGCTGGGTTACCATTTAACTTAGCTCTGGTAACTGAATTTGGCTCACATTTTCCGCCAGTTGGAACACGTGTACATAAATCGCCACTTTTTATGCCATCGAATCGATGCTCCTCCTTTGGGCAGCTGTGACTATAACTGTGGCCATAGAGTGAGCTTTTTTATAAGACCCACGATCGTAAAAATACAAAATTTATATGCACTTAATTGCGGTCTCCTTTGGGGTTCGGTGACCAAGGAGAGGCCAGCCAAGAAACAAACTCAATAACATTGTCCCTGCTTATGATGCACTGAATCAACTTGGAATTGCCACAAGCAGGGGAGAGTCACAATGGGGCAAAGTATTATTTATTTAAGTAGAGCCAGTCTTCTATGGCAAAATTAATGCTTGCTTTTGATGTTGAATCAAACAAATAAGAATAGAAATGATAGGTTTCTTAGAGACTTAGATATTTTTCCACTCACTATATAAGCTAGCAAATTTATATAAATATAACTAGGTTTCCTATAGCTTGATTTCAGCATTCGTCAGGCTTTATTTTAGCGACTCTGTCGCAGTTCTGTGTATGCTGTTGCCCGCCTGCCAGAGTGCGTTATGCATCGGCCTAATTAAAAAGTGACGACCACAATTTAATTAGAAGAGTCTGATGCGACTTTGGCCCCAGACTCTGGACTCCGGCTGGGGGTATGGGGTTAATTGCGCGTCCCGCTGGCGACACCTCATCAGTGCGAACTGGAAAGTCTCTTCGCCAGATATGACTTTAATTTCATTTAATTGGCAAATAGGCTGCCGCAATGCAATGCAGCTGGGAGCGCTCATTATGGACTTTAATAAGCTGCAGGGCAGACGTCGGAATGTTGATCCCAGCCATTCGGATTCCATTAGCTAAAGCTTATTTCCTGTTGTTGTGCGCAGAATTGGCCATGACTAAGTCTCTTATTACTTTTTTTTAAAGGTTCATCCTGAAACTAATCAAGCGATTTGTTGCGCATGCGCGTAAAGCGCGTAAAATGCGGCGTTTTTTCTTTGCAAAAAGTTTCCTTCGGGCCCAAAGAGCGGCTTAAAGTCCAGCGAGATTTATGCCACCAAAGGGCGCAATATATCCCGATATGATTAATTGTGCGTCGCATTCCGCTCCGACTGGACACTGGAGGCCTTAGCGATGCTAAGTCGGCGATAACAACAGCGCCGCAGCATATTCTCTCTACCGATTCTCCACAGTTCTCTGGCAGAGACCGGACCATCGCACACGTACGAGAAATTTCGCGCTTTGCTGGAAATCTTTACTTTACTGGCTGGGTCATCCTGCTCCATCCTCCGAAGAAAGGAGCCCGGCTTTTGCATAAGCCCAAAAAGCCATTTATTTCCCCGCTCGTTGCCAATCTATGCGCAGAAATCTCACTCGCCTTGGCCCACGGCCGAGGCTGAGGCTCTGCCATGTCCGGAGTGTGTGGAGTGTCTGTTGGGGAAAATGCTCAGATGGCTGACAATGTTCATATATGTACATTGTACATCTGCATATGCATTGACAGGCTTTGCCTTTCCTAAAAAATAAATAATAATAATAATGAAAAGAGTGATGGTCTTGAGAAATACCTAGAAGAACTTAGAGATCTATCCTTCTTTCCTTATTTATTTCAAAGAGTCTAATGAATATATTTCTAGGCGATTTATATGTGCGAAAGAAAGAATAATAGTGCGTACTAAATAAATAAAAAATGTACTTAGTATTCAGTACTTTTAACGGACTTTGAAGATTTGTTTTCTCTATAAAATTATATAAAAAAGATAGGTATCGAATCAAAAATCGATCATAACTAAGCTTAAAATATTCGCATTCTTTGAATCATTATTTTTCAACATATTTATTGAATATTTATATGACAATTATTTTTCGACTAATCATGTTTAAAAAACTACTCATAACAAGGCCAAAAAAACGTTAATTTTAATTCGGAAAGCGTTCCTATGTTAGTTTTTATTAGCTTAACAAATCTGCATACTAAATTTAAAATTTGAAAAAATCAAATTTTTATCAATTTTTTAAAATTTTAACGATGTAACCCCTTATAAAATTTTCAAAATTTTGAAAAAAAAAAATAAATTTCAGCCGAACATAGCTTAATCGAATCGCCTGTTGATGCTGATCAAGAATATATATGATTTATAGGGTCGGAAATGACTCCTTCACTGCTTTGCAAGCTTCTGACTAAAACCATAATACAATTTTTTTATAAAATATTTATCAATATTTTTCTTGGTCAATTTTTAAGAAAAATCGAAATTTAAAAAACTCATAACTGGGTCAAAAATTCACTAATTTTATTTCGGAAAGCGTCCCCATGTTAGTTTTTACTAGGGTAACAAATCTGCATACTCCATTCAAAATAAGAAAAAATTCAAATTTTCATAAAATTTTCAAAATTTTGAAAAAAATAAATTTTTCCCGGACATAGCTTAATCGACTCGGCTGTTGATGCTGATCAAGAATATATATGATTTATAGGGTCGGAAATGACTCCTTCACATAGTTACGAGCTTCTGACTCAAATTAAAATTAACTTTGTTTGAGTGCATATTTTTTGACAATTTTTTGGACGAATCAAAATTTAAAAAAAACTCATAGCTAAGCCAAAACAGCATTGATTTTAATTCGGAATGTTTTCCTATGTTAGTTTTTATTAGGTTCATAAATTTGCATACTTAATTTCAAATTTAAAAAACTTAAAATTTTTTTTGTCAATTTTTGACAATTTTAACGATGTCCCCCTTATAAAATTTTGAAAAAATGAAAAATTTTTGTTTTGTCCCTGAGATGGCTAGTTAGACCCGGCTGTTGATGCTGATTAAGAATATATATGAAATATAGGGTCGGAAATGACTCCTTCATAAAATAACAAGCTTCAAACTAAAATTATAATACCCTGTGAGGGTATAATAAACAGACAAAAAACAATATGTGTGCAAGTAGAGGTAGGACAGAGAACTATGCTTACTTCCAAATCAATCCTTTCGTTCATTATTTTTATTTAATTTCCAGCCTAAGGGCTTTTTTGGTTTAGTAATGTTTTCAACGAGACGTGATCACTTTGACCACCTCTTGGACAGGATCCTCTCCGTCTCTCTCATGGGGAATGGTTTCCTTTTTAGTGCAAAGTCGTGTCCGATTTTGCATAAAATGTTCGCCGCCTGAAATGGGTATTGGAAGTGCAAATTGAAATTTCTGTATGCCTGCCTTCTGTCTGTAATTTCCGCGCTCCTCTGCGGACTTCGTTGTGCAAGCTTCCTGCCCGGCGAAGAATGTTTCCGTCGAAGCCTAATCAGTGTGTCAATATGTGCTCGGTGAGGCATCCGCACACACATATTCTCGATCAAACATTTGCCATTGCTGTAAAGTGCAAACAGTTTTGAAGTTGAATTGCCGCCCTCTGTCCATGTCTCCTGTCTGTGGCCCAAAAACAACCTGCAACGCAACGCGTTCCGGGATGGTGTGGAGGAACGGCTTCTCCCCCCTTTAGAGCTAAATTGAGTTGATTTTTATCGCTGTCACATTTATGACATTATCGGAATCGGTCAATATTAAAACGAAGCAACAACACAGCCCGGGAACTGTCTGGCGGGCACCCTCGCCGCATGGGTGCAACACCTTCTATACTCGCCATCCATAAGGGACCGGCGATTGTGTTTATTATGACTATTATTATTGACAGCTATCGTAAATAACGTTGCTGCGATCTCTGAACTGGCTCGATGGCTGTTTAAATTGAGCCTAACCACTCGAGTGCATTCATAGCCCATAAAGATTAAAGTCTCAACGATAACCAGGTACACTGACGTGAAAGATCTCTTAAATTGAGTTTTTTAAATTTAAAATTAGACAAATTGATCGATTTTTATATTGCGGTGTCTGAATCCATGGAGTTTCTGATTAGGAAGGACAGAAAATATGCATAAATCGATGATGTATCGATATATTTTATGCGAAATTTAAACGTTGCAGTAAATTGATGTTCTATTGGAAATATTAGACAGAAGTTCCTGTTTTTGATCTATAGTTTCTTCAACAATATAATATTTAATTGATTTTTTCGATACTTTAATTTGTGGACGATATATTCGATATATATAATATTCAGCTCGATATTAATGTCGATATATTTTATTAAATTTTTCCTCTCAGTATACATTTCTGATATAGATATATTCATATAAATCTTGAAGTTTATAAAAAGCTTTGCCAAATAAATTGCATTTCCTTAAATTTAAAGGCATTATACATCCAAATATTTTCCCCAGTGCAGCGCACTTATTGTTGCATGCCGCATAATTAAATTTCTGGTGGCCCCAAGAGGAGGGCAACCACCGAAAAAAAACTTTTGCTTATCACCATTTAATTTGTAAATGTCGCTGGGCAAAGGCAAAAAAATAAACCAAAAAAACGAAAATAAGGCCTAAAAATAAACTGGTTCTTAATTAAAACGACATTGTCGAGTTCTCTGTAAATAATCGTAACGAATCAAACGACAACATAAAACCAAAAAAAGTAAAAACAGATCGAAACAGGGAAAAGAGCCATCGAAGGGGAACAGAAAATCGACCCAGAAGAGAACCAGAATGGACCCAGAATGGATCTCAAAAGAACCCTGCATCGCGCAAAGGTTTCTTATAATTTGAAAACATTTTTCTGGCATTCAAACGAGTTGGAGCCGAAGGTGGTGTGGAGGTGTAGATGGGATTGGGTCGGGGTTCCAGCCTAAAACTGCCTGGCTCTGGGCCAACATTTCTTCTTGGCCTGTTTTGGTTTCACGTTCTTCGTTTCCCAGTTTATATATTTTTTTGATCCCATGCCGTTCGCCGATTCTGGTGTTGTCGCCCCGAACTGATTTATCGGGATCTGTGGCACTTGAGACGGTTTTTAATTATATTTTTGGTCGCTTCAAATGACAAGAACTATTAATTTTTTCCCCCATTCGCTGTGTTGGTCGTAAAAAAGGCGTTAAAAGGCAGTGCAGGAGTTAAGATGGATCGGTAGCCGTTAAAAAGGGAAGAACGAAGGATTTAATGTGAATCAATTCTGACGCTGATGGCAGGGAATTAAAGGAAATGCAACTATTTGCGGTGAGACTTCAAATAGATGGTTAACGATTTGGAAGTCTTGGGATAAGAATGAGATCGGATTTGGGTATGGAAAAGAGTGGTAATCCAACTGCCTACCTTTTGTTAAAAGCTGATTTTCTCATACTTTTGAGTACTTTGGTAGTTAAAAAGTTAGGAAAAAGTTTGGGAATCTTTACCTAGAGGTTATTGTGAATTAAATCTCAAGAGATATTTGATATATTTCCTCTTATGGAAGCATAGACTTCTGTATTGTTGCTAGATTTCGATTGTAATGTATTTTTTGTTTCATTGTTTCTATTTAAAATATTCTTAAAAGTATTTATCATGAAATTTGGTTATCAATTTGTTATTAAAGATCTGTGGGAAGTTACAAATATTTCCCTATTTTCCCTACAGTAAGATACTCCAACAATCCTTCCTCTTTTTATCCAAAATCCCCCTTCTTCTCGACTAACGACCTATGATTATTGAATGACCTTAATTCACGACTGTTTCATGATAATTTTGCGATAATTGTGGGCCCTTACTGTTATATGGCAGGCTAATTGATTTGCCAGCAGCTGCTGATGCTCCTCAGTTGCAGATTTCTCAACCATTCCAGTTCCACAGTCTGGTTGGTGGATCCATTAAGCCTCAAGACTGGATCCCCAAAACGATCCCAAAGTTCTCGGTGTGTGCGTGCTTGGGCCAAGGCAAAACAGTAGCAAACTGGCACGGAGTCAAGCCGCCACATAATCTGTCAAAAGAAAAAGTTCATAATAAATCAAATGTCACGTAAACAATATTATTAAAATGATGCAGTCACCGACACAGCACACTGGACCTGGACCTGGACTGGACCCAAGCCCGAATCCGAATCCGTATCCCAAGCCAGACCCTGCACTCATTAAATGAGAGCCTAGGGCGGGTAGAAGGGAGCTCGGCTGCCTGGCATGCAAAGTGCAAGGCTGGAGAATATTCATTACACTTAGAAAATTCGGTGTGTTGTAGGGCTAGGAATTGTAAACTCAGAGAGGTACTACTTATAATATTTGAATGTTTAAAAGCAACCCATTCAGGGTATGTTTTAATACTTTATTCTTTTTTAATGCATAATGCAAAGCTGCCCATTTAAGCCTCTAGTTTTTCAAAGTGCTTCCAGAGCTTCATCCTTCTCCTCTTCCTCGTTGCTTATCTGGGACTATAGCTGCTCCTGCTGCTGCTCCTACGGTGAGCATAACTAGTTGGGGCATTTGGGCCCGCGAGCCCCACAAAAGTTACAAACTGCCATTCAGGTAGACGACTCTGGGATGAGTGCCCCGGGTTGTAGGGGAGAACAGGGATCTCGTCGGGTTTTTGTGCAGCTTCTGCGCGCATTTATGAGGATCCATGGGGTCCCGCGGGGTTTTTTGTCAACGTCGCGTCGCAGGGCCGTCGAGTGGCCAAAATGCGAAAAGGCCGGGAATGGATGATACTGGAGGCCCGAAGACCCAAGACCCAAAGACCCAAGCTTTGTGTCAAAAAGGCTGGGCCCATCCTCGATTCCCGTCTGAGTTGCAGGTACGCGTTAATCACACTTTGCGCTCGCCGGTTTTCGGATTCTTGTGGTTGGAAAAATACATTTAAAATTCCAGCCACGTCTGGCGGTCAGGCGAATTGCCTTGGCATTAAATTAAAGGCTTTAGGGCGGCTGCTGGTGATGCTCCTCCACAGCAAAAAAGTAGCATCGCCAGCCAGAAGCTGGAACCGCTTTCTGGGGGCCTTTGGGGAATATGGCAAGGCTGCAAAATTTCACACCTCGGCACACCGATCGTACAGTTGCAGGGCCACAAAAAGTCAGTGTAGGCGTGAACCCTTTAGGAGCTTTAAAGCGTAGCAAATACCCTTCGTGGCCGGTGTAATTTGGTTTGTAATAAGCCAGGCCTTTGTGGGTCATTGAACCAATGCCCATATCGAGCCCAGCGGCAGCCCACTCTAATCGATAATTTATTGGAGGTCGGGAAACAATGTGGTCCAGGCATCGGCAATGGCATCAACGTCGAGCGTTGACCAGCGGCGGGCAAGAGAAAGCCATAGAGTTAGGGCAAGAGCTAGAGCCGGGCCCCAGACTAAGGCCTCGAGTCTAAGCGGAGCCCAGGGAAAATGCGAACTTTTGCGTTCTGTCCTGGACACAGAAATAAGACGCTGAGACGCGGAGACAGAAAGAGAAACAGAAACACGAAGCTGCTCTATGGGCTCAGACTAATCTTTTGAGCACATCGCGATGTGCCAGGACCGGCTTTGGGGTCTCCTCCAGCTGCAGCTCCTCAACCCCACTCCTCCTGCTGCTGCTTCCCGTCCTCCATTTCCTCGTCGTCTCGTTGAATTTATGTTTAAGCATTTCATGGCATTGCCCGGCCACGTACTGTTTTCGATATGAGATCTTTTTGCCAGGTTTCAAGGATGTGAGCGTGACACGAATATGAAGTAATTCTTGAAAGAAATTATATATAAATTGAGTAGAGGAAATGTAGTTAAGAAAGGGATTATATAGGCTTAAGGTTAACTTACAGAAATCTGTAAAATAATATCTCATGAGGAAGGTACTTTAGATTTGATGGAAAAATTACCTCAAAGAGAAGGCTTATATGATACCCTAAAGATATTTAAACATTTACTATACATTGCCTCAAAAATACTACTTGAATACCTATCTGAAAGATATTTCTGTATCCCTGAAGTCTTTCTCCAAACCCTTGACCATCACTAGGCCCTGTTTGCGTTCAGCTCCTGCAGCTCGTTCGCAGCTTGGCCATAATATTTATGCCGTTTTTGTGTGCCCTTTTGGTGGCTGCCACAGACGACGACGTCGTCGTAACCGGCGACTTCCCGCCTGGGCCGCCAGATCCTGCTGCCCGATCTCCATTTCCATCTGCAAGCTCCATGGCCGGGGCTGCCTATGCCTGGTGCCTGGGCCTTCAGCTGGTCTGGTGTGAAATAATGATGCCGTTGCACAGATAAGGTGCCTTCTAAAAGTGGAGTTTCGTGCCTGCCCCATTGTGATTGGGGGATTGTGTGCAATCGGGCCTTATAAAGAGGAAGGAAGGATGGATGGATGGTTGGATGGATGAATGGATGGATGGAAGGAAGGAAGGAGACCCGGCAGAAATAACATAAATGGCTCGACGGCGGACGGGAATGGTAAATCTCGAGCTGTGCATCTTGGGGATGCAGCCATTCCAAATGGGCTTCGTTTGGGTCCCCACTTTGGCTTGGCTTTGCCATGGATTCGTTTCGTTTCCTTCGATCCGCTGGCCACTGTCCGCCGTCCATTGTCCGTTGCAATTGCAAATTTCTTTTAATAAGCCTTTTGACGCCTCGCTGCCAATGCCAATTGTAAATTGCACGGAACCACCACGGGATGGGGCCCACAGGGAAGAACCAAGCGAAGGAAGCCAGCCGCGGAGCCGGAGGGAGACCGGGACGGCTCAAATTATATATACTTAGTGCTGCGGCCTTTCCGGTCCGATTGAAATAGCAGACCCAATGACGCAAACGGAGACGAACATAATGAGGATAAGGATGCACGAGGCGTGAATGCCAGCCCAACTGTTGGGGGTCACTCCCAGGTCCACAGAGTAAGGAGGGTAATGCCTTGTGATAGATCTCCCCGTACAGTGTTATTCAGAAGATTAATGCTGAAAATTATAGTCATTAATGGTTTTCGGGAAGCTAAACAGATTGCAATAAATAATTGTGCAACTTGTAAGAGGAATAATTTCAAGATCGGATATAAAAATACGCTTGTTAATACATTTTCTACTCAAAATGATCCTGGATTTAAATCAATATAGGATCTTAAATGGAAATCTGATTATGAAATCAATTCTAGACAGCCTAGCTATGGACTAAAGACCATAAGTCAGCGCAAAATAATCACATATTCCTTAAATTCTTTGATGTAAATGAATATACATTTTGGCTTTATTAAGTCTGCCTATTTTTTCGTGACGCACTGTCCAATTACCAGGGTACTTTGCTCAAGTCAAGGCAGCAAAAAAATATATATATAAAAGAGGAAGAAGAGGTCGCCGGGAGTATCCATTTCTCATTTCGTTTTTAGCCTCCGATGCCTGATCATTTATCTTGTCAAAGCTAATTTAAAGTTAGCGCTTGCTTCGTTGCCTTCTCTACTTATTCGCTGCCTTATTTCGCACGTGAAGTGTTAAAGAGCAGCAACTACAACAACACCAACAATAACACCAACAACAACACCATCAACAATAACAACACAAACACCAACAACTCCAACAACAATGAGCATTGGAGAAAAAACCCCCCCACTCGAAGAATAACAATTTATTTCTTCCTGTGGTTGCGCTTAAAAAGCCCAAGCAAAAAAATAAATGCCACAGCACAAAAAAAATATATATATTCGTCAATTTTGGTGCAACGTCACGTAGGCTTTTTGTCGCTGTTGTTATTACGAGTAAACTCAGGCCATATTTACACCAACGTTCGTAGTGTGTTTAGAGAGTTAAAAGGAAACTACTCTTTATTGTTAATATTTATCGTATGTTGAGTGTTTCTTTGGAAAGCCTTTAAAATAAAGCAATTTCCAACTGAATATCTTAGTTGTACACCACATTTTAATCAACTTTAGCTAGATATTAAAAACATATACAGAGTTTCACCTCATATTGAAGAAACAAGTCTTCTTTATGGCTTTATTTAAATCCCTATTAATGGCTTTGCCATATTTCTTAATAGCAGGATTTAACCATGTATTTACTGCAAACAATGGTGCTACAATTAGGTGATACTTATTTTAAATTTATGGAACCGTTTATGATAATTTGTATCAAAGATTTCTTAATGACAACTCTGACATTTTGATTTTATTTTTAGATTAAACTAAGCTTGTGGCTACCATTTAAAATCTTTTGTGTTGAGTGAAGGTGTTGATTGTATTTTAAGCAAGTAATACAAGGTATTATAGCTTTTATTTTAAATGGAAATTATTTTTCTTTAAAGTCACTGTCACTCCCATTGAAAGTTTTCCCGCAAGACGGCAATTTCGGATCTTGGCATTGCCATTGGAAAATGAAAATTGGCCTCGCTTACTTATTCATGCGTCAATGTTGCGTCTCCTGGGGGGAAGGACAACCAATCCACCGACTTGGTTTATGCGTCCATTGTGTGTATGTGTCGTCTGGCCAAGATCAGAGAAGACCAGAGGCCAGAGACTATGCCAGACATTCGGGGTAATGAGCTGCGGCTGCTGCATGTGTCTAGCCATGGGACATGCCACTCATCAATTAGACTTTTCCTCAAAAATCCGCCCGAAAACCGCCCGACTAGTCAGTCAGCCAGTCAGTCAGTCAGTCAGTTTTACCCACCTCCGAGGCTCCTCCGCTTCTTCTGTCCTCTGGGCCATTGTGATTTTTTTTCGGGGTACCGAGAACACGATGTTCGACACCACAATTTGTGTTGTACTTCGTGTACTCGACATGGCCCCGGCCATGGGTACTGGGAGCTGTGGGGGAAAAAGGGTGTACGAGGTGGAGGATCTGGGCGGAGGACGTCGCGTCTTTTGCATTGCAAAGTACAAATGGGGAACGACGCAGACGTCGTTTATGTGGCTGCTGTGCAACGACCCTGAGGAGCCGCCTCCGATTCCAAATGGAGTTGGAATCGCTGAGGCAACTGGCAGCAGCTATATAGCCGCACATTGTTCAGCGGCTCCTGGCCGGGTTTGGGGTTTGCAGTTTGGTTTTGGGACCTGGCTTCGGGTTCCTTTTGTGGCAATCAATTGTTGCATCTTGCTCTCGCTCTGTGGCTGTAGCAACGAGGCGGACAAACGGCGTCGTCGCCTTGTTTGGTACACAGTTAAAATTACTAACTAACACTGATTGAAATTAAAGGAAAATTGTTTATATATTTATATCTGAAACAAAAGACTATATGAATTATATAATTCCTAACGCACATTCATTCAATTTTAGTTGCAATTCGAATTTTTATGTGCGTACAAATAGGGTTAGCTTTGAAAAAGCCTATGGCGTTACGCATCTTGCACTTTATATTCTCTAAGGTTTAGAAATGCAAGTTTTTATAAAGAAACTCTAAGTATTGCTTAGTTATTCTGACAATTTACAAAGCTAGCAGCAGTCTCCAATCGTATTTCAAAAGATTCCCCTTTCTCTCAGTGTCTTCTGACCGGGTTGGGTCTCATTGGTTCGTTTTTTGGACCCTGGTAGGTGATATTGCCTTATCTGATGTGTCATTTCTCTGTGTGCTCCTGCTGCTGCTGCTTCTGTGACTCTTTGCACGCGCATTGCGAGCCTTAATTTTTGGTCAACAGTTTTTTGCTTGTTAGCCAAGTTATGCGGCAGCAGGAAGGAGGCAGCGTAGAAAGAACGAAAAACCGTTTACCACATTGCCCAAATAATTGTCGTGTTACCTGGCTCGTCCATCGTTGCCGCCACCGTTTGCCTTTTGCCAATTATGAGGCACGCTCCACGCGCTTTTCCCGACTTGATTCTGGTGTGGTGGGAGTCACAATACCAACCAGTCCCACACACCCACACCCAGTTGCAGTCCCGCTGCTTTGTGGCACCTTTCCACCTCTTCCATAGCTGGCCTTTCCACCTCCATGGCCCCGCAGCCATAACCATGTTTTCCTCGGAAAACTCGGCTCGTTTATCAGGCGGCGGGCATCGGGCACAAAACCAGCAACAGACTCGAACTTAAAATTAAGCCCAAGCTGGATACAAATGCCAAAAGCCTAGGTCTGGGTTCTACTACATTCGTGTTTATCAAAATGAAATGTAATGAAGATCTGCATAATATTTCCTGTTTGCGGAAAAAAAAATGGTGGCATAGTCTGTAATTGAACTCAGTACAGATCTAGTACAGTTGCACTTCTTTGGGGATTCTTAGAAAATGTATACACTATTATAATTTTAGTCAGAAGCTCGTAACTATGTGAAGGAGTCATTTCCGACCCTATAAATCATATATATTCTTGATCAGCATCAATAGCCGAGTCAATCTAGCTATGTCGGGCAAAATTTAATTTTTTTCAAAATTTTGAAAATTTTATAAGGGGTTAAAATGTTAAAATGTTCAAAAATTGGCAAAAAAATTTTTTTTTTTTTTAATTTTAAGTAGAGTATGCAGATTTATTAACCTTCTAAAAACTAAAGCAGGGCAGTCTTCCGATTTAAAATTAATGCATTTTTGGTTGAGTTATGAGATTTTTAAACTTCGATAATACTAAAAAAAATTCATAAAAATATACAATATTATCTACTAAAAAATTTTATTATAATTTCAGTAAAAAGCTTGAAACGAAATGAAGGAGTCGTTTCCGACCCTATAAATCATATATATTCTTGATCAGAATCAACAGGCGCGTTCATCTAGCTATGTCCGGCCAAAATTTATTTTTTTCAAAATTTTCGAAATTTTCAAAAAAAGGAAAGGGGTTACATCATTAAAATTGGCAAAAATTGGCCAAAATCTTAATTTTAAAAAATTTTAAACTGAGTATGCAGGTTTATTAACCTTCTAAAAACTAGCACAGGACAGCTTTCCGATTTAAAATTAAAGCGTTTTTGGTTTAGTTATGAGATTTTTAAACTTCGATAATACTAAAAAAAATTCATAAAAATATACAAAATTATCTACTAAAAAATTGTATTATAATTTCAGTAAAAAGCTTGAAACGAAATGAAGGAGTCGTTTCCGACCCTATAAATCATATATATTCTTGATCAGAATCAACAGGCGCGTTCATCTAGCTATGTCCGGCCAAAATTTATTTTTTTCAAAATTTTAAAAATTTTCAAAAAAAGGAAAGGAAAGGAAAGTTATACGATTTTTAAACTTCGATAATACTAAAAAAAATTCATCAAAATATACAAGATGATCTACTAAAAAATGGTATTATAATTTCAGTAAAAAGCTTGAAACGAAATGAAGGAGTCGTTTCCGACCCTATAAATCATATATATTCTTGATCAGAATCAACAGACGCGTTCATCTAGCTATGTCCGGCCAAAATTGATTTTTTTTTTAAATTTTCGAAATTTTCAAAAAAAGGAAAGGGGTTACATCATTAAAATTGCCAAAAATTGGCCAAAATCTTAATTTTTTAAAATTTTAAATTGAGTATGCAGACTTTTTAACCTTCTAAAAACTAACATAGAAATGCTTTCCGAATTAAAATTAATGCTTTATTGGCTTAGTTATGAATCTTTAAATCTTTGATTAGTCCAAAACATTGTCATTTAAAAAATTCGATAAATAACAATTCAAAGAATGCGAATATATTAGGCTTATTTATGATTGATTTCCGATTCGATCCTATAATTCAATTGCAAACTGCAAGTTTATAAACCATTGGCATTCAGAAGATAGTTTCCTTTTTTGTGGTGGAACCATAAACAAAATTAATCATTGTCGTAAGGTTTGAGGTAATACATTCTCCACTTTATTACCTATAGTATCAGTTCCCAAACGATCTTGCCTTTACAGTGAGAAAGGCTTACATCTATTTAATGCGGGTGCTTCCCCTCCTGTGGTGAGTAAATCTATTTTTCTTTGGGTTCCTGAAATGACAAGCAGTTTTCCAGCTTCCGCATCGAATGCAAATTAGTCAGAGTCCGATATCTGTTCGATTTCTTAGATTTCTTCGATTCCCTGAATGGCAACGTGTGGCAGTCATAAAACATTTCGATCACAACAAGCGAATTCAAATTTCGGTGCGGGGTTTGTGGGTCCGAACAATGGCAGCGGGCAAAGTCACTTCGTTGTCTAATCAAACCAAAATCAAATCGAATCGAGAGTCGGCGATCGATCTTGTTCTACTTTTTTGGAGTCAGCGGAGCCAACCTTTTGTGTTTCTCGATTTCGTTGGGGTTTTTTCGGGTATTCGATTCTTTTAGTTGGTCGAATCGAATCTCTTGTTCCTCCGGAGCAGCGCATTCCTCGAGGCCATTGGCCAGTGGTGGTAAAAGTCATGTCCATTGTTCTGTTTGCTCCAACAATTAACATAACATTTTCCCCCACGAAGAATAAAAAATCGAGTGGGAGTAGATATATTTATTGATTTAGCTTGGAGCTATTAACAAATTTTGTGGGCTAATTAAGAAGATGTCATTCCGTTGAATTAGCATTTGATGCGAATTTTAGCGTTTTTAGCGTAGGAGGAGGCTCTCTGGAGTGTGGAATAGCATTCACACAACATTTACTCCCAAATTATTTATGGGCCTGGCTTTCAACGATCATTATTCTCGCATCGATTGGACCTGGTATGGCTTCTGGTAATTTATGTAGATGCCTTTGGAACTGGACAGTATCGCATTTAACCCGTGTTTGCTACTTAAAATGCTTGTTTTTTTTTTTTGGTAGGTGGAGCTGGGTTTTATTTATTGAATTAAATCTTAAATGTTTTTCGTTTGTGAGGAAATCAATTAACGAAATGTAAAGTCTGTAGCAATAAATATTAAACAAAAGGGGTTAGTTCATTATTAAATCAATGTGGCTTGTTGTCTTTTCAATTTCAGGAGTTTTAGCTTTATTTATGGGTTTTAATATACATATGATTAGAGTTTACCTAGTTTTCTGTGGGGAAATCAATTAATTGAGGCTTTCATAAAATAGGATTTCGATAGAAAATAAACTATAACATAAATATTATGATAAATATTGATAAAATTAGCACAAGACTCCTGAAATTAGTAAAGATATCTAGCAAATATGTCTGCAATCAATTATAAATTTTCTGTTTTCTGAAATTTTAAGTTTTTTTTGGGTCCCTTAGAAGAATGTCTTTAAAAAAAGCTCTCATGCAGCTGTCGGCGAATGTTTGGTTCTCCTGCTTGCCTTGTGGCCCTTGACTGGCAGACAATGTTCTTTGAAAGTGATACCGTGACACGCACTCACACTCGCAGGTGGGGCACACACAGATACTCGCGTCAAACACTCGAATGTGTCAGCCTTTAACACTTTTACAATTTGATTTGCGTTGGCTGTCTGTCGCCCTGCTCCTTCCTCTCGATTTGGACATTTCATTCCGAAGGTTCCCCAAAAATACACTCGTCCGACATGGAAGAAGAACACAGCATAAATATGTAGATACTCGACAAAACTAAAGAATACTAAAAAAAAAAGCATAAAGAAGAAGAGTTCTTTCCTTTATTTCGGTGCTTTGCCTGGCACTTCACATACATAAGACGACCCTTTTCACTCCGTGGAATCTACAAGATTGAGACCGTCGTCGCTGTCTTTATCATTGGGCATCTCTATCTGTATCTCTCTATCTGTATCCGAGATGTCCGATGTGTGTCTCGTCTGCGTGTCCCGTAATTACGGCAGAGATGAGAGCGTGACAAATGTTGCTACATCAAAGAAAATAGTGATGAATGAAAATTAATGTGTCATCCATAAAGAGCTTATGTTGTACTTTTTTACAACTATGTTAATTTTTTTTTTTACTCTAAATGGCTTTTATGTCTCTGAATTTTTTTGGAATTTTTATGGGTGCCATATTCTAAACACTAAACACTGTTAAGAATATCATAAAGAATGAATATTTTGGTATTCAAATGGTATATAGATATTGTTTATTTTGTTTTTAATTATTTCTATAAACTGAAATTATATTTATAATCCTTATTGGGTACAAAGTATAATAAAAAAGCCATTAAGTAATATAATATGCTAGGAAACGATTTTAATACACAACACACATGATTTGTTTTGGTAAACTTAAAGGAGCAGTATCGACAGGATTATAGAAAATAAGTATTTAAAAAGGTTATTTGCAGAGGAAACCGGCGGAAACACATATGTGAGCTTTATGTACCAATCGCATATATTAACTAAAACTAGACCCTTGAGTTAGCAACAACTGTGGTCTCTATTATATTGAGTTTGCAAGAAAATAATTCCCAAATTTATGTTAACCTGCAAGTAGACTTCTCACCACTCCTGACTTGCATCCATCTTCAGGCGTATTCAACTATTCAGGCTTTAGTCATATTTTTATTATATATTTGTTTGGTTCTTGGCACTTTGGTTTCCTCGTCGCTGGCTGAAATTGAAGACAATACATTCTTTTTTTTTTTTTTTGTACCCGAAATGCGCCTCTTCACACTTTGGCACTCAGCAGATCGCACTCCGTCCAGGCGTCCCTCTTCCCGTATTGAATTACATGCCAACGCGGCGGCTGCTGACATATCACCATCACCGAGTGAGCGACCAAGTGAGCATCCGTCGTCTTATCCATCCATCCGCATCCCGATCCTCACTTCACCATCCCCATCTCTGTATCTCAGGGATCCAACGAAATTGCCGTCTCAGCGCGGCGGCTGCTGCATCAATTTCAGCGCTTTTGGGTGACATTATTCAATTTAAGTGCTTTCTATAGAATCTTGCCATAATGAGCAGCATGATCATGACGTTGCCATGTCGGGCCAAACCGGAAATCTTCAATTGCGCCAAGAAGAGGTGGAGAATTGCTCGACCGACCGACCGACCGGCTCTTCTAGGCCTTTGAAATCGAGAACTGTGCGCAAAACTTTACGAACGTCATAGGATTGGGATGCGACCACCCAAAATGCTGTCATTTGGGGGGGAAAAAAATCAGAAATGTGAAAACATAAAGAGCTAGAAATTATGCGGCTGCCTTTTCCAATTACAAATCAAACGTCAGTCAAAACGCTCAAGCCGTGCAGTCAGTAATAAAAATATTTGGAAAATTCATAGGCCTGCACATCCGATTATATAAATAATCAACATAAATGCAACGACCTGGGGTGGTGGCACAAGTTGCCTGGGTGGCCTGGCCATCGATCTGCACATTTGGCTGAAATAGCAAACAAACATCGGGAGGCATGAAGCCATAAATAATAACAAAAGAGGCCAGTTAAATGCAATGCCGATCAATATATGCAATATATATATCAATCAATGCCGAATGATATATGATCGTTTATGAACAACAAAAATCGGACTAAGCATACAATGTTGCCTAAAATTCCATAAATTCAATGAATTTGAATTTTCTATTTCGAATAGAAATTAATACTTTCCTTAGACTTTGTCTCAATGATTTTTTTTTTTAATTTTCGAATAGAAATTAATACTTTCCTTAGACTTTGTCTCTCATTAAGTTGATCATTTATTTTATTATTAAACTTACAATTTCCTAGACTTTGTCTGGATCATCATTTTTTTAAATAGGTAGCTAGACATTTCTTAAAAAAAAAAAAAATAATACAAATATGCTGAGAATCCATCAACCAATCACTTGAAAGCTTCATTAGTAGATCATCCTAGAAACTCGAAAGGAATCAAGTTATTTTAGAAAACAAAAGTCGGGCACTCGGAGTAATGACTATTTCACCCGGCTTCATTCTTTTTTTCGTGGGGATTCCTGTAGCTGCAGACAAATTGATGTGATTTCAGCAATTTGTGGCTATTCTTCCCAGTCGAGATCATTATACTGCATTTATGCCCAAATTGAAGTGAAGATCTTCACTCTTGGCCAACACCTGGGGGCCACGACAGTGCTATTATACGATGAGTTTTCATTTCCCATTTTGGTTTGGATCGCATCGGTTCTGGTCTGATCTGGGCCCCTAAGAAAATTAAAGCTGCATTGTGTGATGCGTTTGAGGGGCAAAACCAAAGCGAAGCGATATGATTAAGCAGAAAATGATGCACTGGAGAAATGAGGGGGCTTCTTCAATTATTATAAGAAATTAATGCAAAGAATACTGGTGTTCTGGTGTAAATACTTCTTGATTTCGAGCAAATAGTTTAAATCTTTTATAATTAAATCTCATCAAATACTTGGGTAAAGCATCGGACAAAAATATTTATTCTAAAAAGAAACAATTTTTAAATGTGTCAGAACAAGATTAAAGACACTTTTTACTGTGGGTTTTATAGATACTGTGCTTTATAAAATTAATCCTCTGAAAAGCATTTAAATAAATTTAATGGTTTTGTTAGCTAATATATAATATTTGTTCGATATATTTGATATATTTTATAGAAAGTTAAAGCTGGAAAAACTGCAGAAAACTCTGATTTACAAATTTCTTGAATCACTTTAATTTGTTAAATCTGCTAAGTATTTATTATTCAATGATCCCTCTTTTGCTTTATAAATATTCTAGAAATTCAAGAACTCTATACATTCCTTAACAAATTTCTTAAAATATTTCCAGAATAGTTAAAAATTACATTTTTTCCCCCAGTGCCTAAAAGATGAGGCCCAGCTGCAATCAGCGGGCCAACTTGTTGTATACAAATTGAAGTGGCACTCCAAGATTCCCCTGGCTCTGCCTGCTCCTCCTCCTCCTCTTGCGCTGGCCATTACCCACCGACTGGCATTCGGGTTCAACCCTTGCCCTTAGCCACACCTCACACCTCTCGCCCGTATCCCCGCATCCAGGGGATCGGGATGGGGACGTGCCTTCATTAGGCCATGCAGTGCGCGTAGGCAGAGTGTGTAAACACGCAGCGATTTTCCATTCCGAATGCGTCTCGTGTGCTACGCGTAATTTTAATTGATTTCATTTACGCATTTTTGACTAATGTTCACACGCCGCCAGCCCGGGCTGGCTATCCCTAGGAAGCGGGTCTCCGGGGGTGCAGCTCATTTAGCATGGACTCGGCGCGTTGATGGACAGAATCCAACTCCAAATGGCTGCACCGGGGTGCGTTTATTTTTGGATCCTGTCCCAAAACTAGCATCCATGCATCCGCCGTTGGCTGGGTCTCCCCCCAAAATGCAAAAGAAAACACCCCAACGGGTGAAAATCTGTAACATAAATTTCACTTTGATCTTTATTTTTGAGTGTGGCCCACCACCACTGCAACTTTGCTAAAATTCCGTTGAGAACGAAAAGATATTTAAAATTTTAATTGCCAGTAGAGTGGCGAACGTTGACCCAGTTTCGAAAGCCTTTGCTTGGATTGACCAGAGTCCCCCAAATGGGGCAGGGGATTTTTCTTGGGGGAAAATGTGATTTTCTTTTTATTTTATGGGAGACTGCATTTATTTTTGTTTTGAAATTTACATTTTTCGTGAAGACGTGACTTCGAAGACGTGACTTATAATTATTTATTACCCAAATCAGCAGCTATTTAAAGCTTTTGTACAACCATCCATACCTTGCTAATTGCCAAACTGTGCAATCGAAACTCTTATATATCGCAACGACTTTAGATTACGCCATTGGAGATAGCTTTTGGGTTTTCCTTTCCAGTTCTGCCATCAATCTCCAGCGAACTGACATCTCTCGCAACCATAAGCGATTTGGCAAAAATCGTGTGACTGAAAGTAAACCTCCTACAAGTTGCCGGGGCCATCAATCAATCAGTCACCTAATACGAATATGAAAATATGAACTCGAACCCGAACCCACACACAATTATTGCGGCGGGCTTATCTTTCGTGCATTCGCCTGCTGCCATTCATTATTCATTGTCTGAGTGTGATTTTCCTCTCGCCAGCCAAGTTTTCTTATCTCTGTGGCAACATTGTTGGCCATGTTTTCCTTATGGAGCTACTGCCACAAAAACTGCACTCGAAATGGAACAGGCAATGGAACGGGCACCACATTGCTATCCATTTTTTGCAGCACAAACACAGTACTTGAAATGCTTTTTGGCAAAAAACAAAAGCAGAAACGTTTAGGTAAAGTTCAGTGAGCGAACCCCTGGAAAGCACAGTTATCCCTGGCCACACCCAACTGGAGAGCTCTCCAGTGACCATATATTAGGTGCATGTATCACACTTGGTGATCATGAAGTTTAGAAAATAATTTAAGGAAAATTAATAGGGCAGTTTATGTTGGCTAAAAGTATCTTTTAATATTTACAAAGAACTATGCCTTCAACAATGAGTAAATTTGGTATATGCAACCTAGAAAGTATATCATATTACTAAACTTCAAAAATGTATTAATTTTTATAGAAATATCTCAGAACTTCCCTAAAATGGCCTAAGCATTTTCCACCTCCCTTTTAAAGTCCAGTGTCACACAGACTTAACTAATTCTCATATTCACTGGCACTCATTCAATTCACTTGCCATGCAGTCGGCATTTGCTTTTATTTCTACGTAATTGCGAATCTTTTGAAGCGATGCGAACAACGCTCTGCGAACTATATCATCATGCAGTATCGTCGAAGTCGCGTATGCATATTGATTGATTGCTAGGCAATTTGCACGTGCTCCAATTTGTGGCCGGCCGGGCTTTGCTTATTGTCGCCGTGTTCTCTCCATACGAAATCAGTTTGCCCAGCCAGCACCTGGCCCCCGTCGTCCCCCCATTCATGGTTCTTACTGCACCCACATGGATTTGTCACGTTTTCCACCTTTTGTTTTGCTTTTGGGTTCTTGGAAATGTGTCAAACGCCAGAGCCGCGAGTTTTCCGCCCAGCAATTTGCAATCGTTGATAGATGGCTTATGTAACTGCCAAAGAGTGTAAAAGGCAAAACACTAAAATAAAAAATAAAATATATAAAAATAGCAAAAAACAAGAAAATAAGCTAACTTCGGGAAGCCGAAGCTTGTATACCCTTGGCTTGGGAGCCGTAGTTTAAATTAATCAAATCTTAGCAAAAAAAAGGACTGATTTCTCAATGATTTATTATAAGTTACTTAGGATTTAAATTAGGAATCGGGGAAATTTATTTCTCAAGAATATCTAAAATATTGGGATTCCTTGAATGGATATTTATCGTTCTTTTTTGTAAAAACAAATTAAAGTTTAAAAAACCATAACAAAATTATAAAAAGATAGTTTTTAAAAAGTTGATAAATATATTCTCCTCTTCATGCTGATCAAGAATATATGTATACGGTTTCAGGGGTCGGAAATGTTTCCTTCACTGACTAAAATAATAATAATCTCTGCAAGGGTATAAATATTCATATAAGCCACTAAAGGGGAATTACCGTAGTTCGGTCTGCAACATACGAGTCGACAAGTGCATGGCACTCAATCAATTAGCCATAGTCAAGCCGCTGATTTGGGCCATGTCTTGGGTTGTTATCACTGGTTGGACTTAGACTAGGAGCTGCACTCGATTATAATTAAAATCAAGGAAAAAAATACTCACCTGAAACATAATATAATATTAGTGCATTACCTTCCCACTGAATTACATTAAACCCTTAGCCTAAATAATTAAATTTCTTGGAATTATATTATAACTACAAGATAGAGTGTGGGTTGTAATTAACAATTCAATTCATGTTTGAGTTCCATTAATTTACGACTTCTCTCCATGGTTGTAATTTAGATAATCCGATAGTCGTCGGTCTCATTCACAATTTTTCCAGCATTTTCAGGCTGTCTGCCTGCCTGTCCTCCATCAATGGCAGTTTTTTATCGGTTGGAATACGACTCATTCATCGTATCGGCCGGCTTTTGACAGATTTTCACGACTTTCCACGGCCCGCCCAACACGCTCTGGATTTCAATTGCCCGGCGGAGTGGCGAGCGACTGGCACACACATAAATTTCTTTCTCCTCCCAAATGAGATGCATCATAAATAATAACTAATGTTTTGATAAGCACGCCAACAGGCGCACAACTTTTTTGTTGTTTATCAAATTACGTATGAAGTTTGTTCATTAATTTTGGCAAGTTTATCTGACGTTCGCTGGGGGGTTCCCCCTTGCGAGGCTTCAACCCCTTCCGCTGAGACAGCGTCTGCCTGGCTTCCGCTGGCGACTGCCTATGAAAGTTGCCCAGTGGGAGCTCAAGCGTCAGTCGTGGGGCATTCGCACCTCCGAGCTGGAGTGGAGGGGATCTCTCGGCTCCGCGTGGGCTTTGAGTCGTCAGCGGAGTCAGCGTCATCATCCTCCAGGTCTGCACGTCTGTTGCGTGCAGACGACAGAACTAGACGTAATCTCGGCGGGCTGTCAAACAGTATCTTAAAGATGCGTCCGGGGCGGGGAATTGAGGCGACTACCGCCGGCAACTGGTTCTGATCGCAGCCTGAGCCTGGTCTAGTCTTCGCCTGGGAAGGCACTAAGTTGCGGCCTTTTGACCAAGTTTATGACACACGTTTAGCTGTCTACTTGGCCCACGCTCATCCGCTCTTCGCTCTGAGCAGGAAGAGAGTTGGGAAATGTCCATTTCCCCCTTTCTCCGAGTCCCATCGCCCATCGCCCATCTTCTCCCATGTCTCTCCGCATTTCTATTTTCAATTAAGATCTCGTATTTCAGGCGCCCGACAAACGCGCAATTGTTGTTGTTAAATTATTAATTGACATTTGCCTGGCGCCACAGAAGAGCCAAGCTAGCTCAAGTGCCCCTGCGTCTCCCTGCTCAGCCCCCTCTCATTTTTTTTTTGTTTGTTTACAAATTTGTTACACAGTTTTTCAATTTACTTATATTTCGAATTGCCGTTTGGCTTTTGCTTTGTAGGTGAATTCAGTGCGAATGTTCCGCCAGACGTTGAAGCTATGGCAGCCGCTGCGCTGAGCGGCATGGAAATGGGATCTGGACCAGGATCAGAGGGATACGAGAGCGATGCCGACAACGACGACAAACCGAAGAAGGCCATGGAAAGTGGTAAGTCTGGAAAAAAATTACATTTGAAATGAAAATTTTTATAAATTACATTTGAATCATTAGTTAAAAAAAACAGGGAACAAAACATTTAAAGAGCCTACAACCATTTTGTGTAAACAATATTGTTTCTAATGGTAAAAGAGCTCTTAAAATGCTTGTATGCCCAGCTTTTTAAGTATTCCCAAAGTATACCCTTTTTTAATATCAATTCTTCAAGAAAAGCCATGTATTTTTATTTAATTTATAAATACTAGGCTTTGCTAAGTCCAAAAACCACTCTATTTTATAAGATTTTCTCTAGAACCTCGTTCAGCATAAGACTTGGTTTGCATTTGACCAGCGATTTTCAAATCCTCGATAGTATAGTGGTTAGTATCCCCGCCTGTCACGCGGGAGACCGGGGTTCAATTCCCCGTCGGGGAGAGGTGTGAAAACTTTTTTCTTATTTTTAATACTTTGACTATTTAGTTATATTATGTTTTTTTTTTTTTTAATACCTATTTAATCTATATTTTTCATTAAACGAAAGAGCAGAAACACAATAGACTAACAGAACCCACGATACGTTGTTAATTACCAACTAACTATGGGATATTGGTACTAATTAGTATATTGAGCGATGCTCAGTAAATTCATATAAAAACGTACATTAATTAAACTAGTTTAAATTCCATTTAATAAAACTAAAAGGAAATAATTTTGATAAATAATAAAGTAAAAAAAGGTGAAAAAAATGTTTTCACATCTCTCCCCGACGGGGAATTGAACCCCGGTCTCCCGCGTGACAGGCGGGGATACTAACCACTATACTATCGAGGATGTTGAACGTGGCTGGCCAAACGCGAAACAAAAGCGGGTCGTACGTTCGTGCCTTAGGTTTTTCGTCGGTTCTGTGTGTTCGCATTTAGTTATGAAAATGTATATATTTAGATCCGATAGCAGTGGAGTCACCCTCGCAAGGTGTTAATGGGGGGAATGGTTGATGCGTTTACAAATTATGTTTGACGCGGTTGAACTCGCTGCGTGGCAACTCCTCTGACTCCGGCTGGCTGTGTGCACATGTGCCCCCAGCTCGAACTCGAGGAGGGTGTGTGGGTAGATTTATGCCCAGTGCTGCGTGTAATTATAATTTATCGTTGTGGAAATTCCATAAAACTTTAACACCTCACCTTGGGTCCGTGATGAAGTGCAGCGGAGAGGTGGAAATCGAAAAAAAGAGCCACGAAACGAGCCTGAGATGGAATCAACAAAAAATGAGCTGCAGCGAAGTTAATTGCACTTCACTTTCAGAAGGGTTTGAGGATACAACAAAACTGTAGAGGTTGATCCGCTTTTCGGCTTTTCCACTCCGCTGTGCATGTGAGTGTCTGTGCCTGTATCTATCGGATTTTAATTCATTGCAAAAGTGTGCAAGAATGGAACGAATTCCAAGCATTTTTCCACATGTTGCTGACAACATGAAATGTCTTTGGTTTATTTTTACACACACCCAACATCGCACCGTACCGCGCTCACACACAATAAAGTGTCGCCCACGTTGACACAAATTTCTGGTACAATACGAAAATTTCCATGCTGCACAAAAAGATACACGGCCTGGTATATACGGTATCCGTGAGATAAAATGGCCTGGCCTGGGAGAGAGAGAGAGCTACCGGCCAACAAAAGCGACGCAGAAGAATCCGAGTTGTCCTCGGGGACCTGGACCATTGCATGACTTTGATTTAGGGCCCAGCCACACTCCAAGTGACATCTCGGACCCTTTGCTGAGACCTTCGTCTTTTGTCTGATTTCTGGCCAAGTCTCTCTGGTGATTTCTGGTGATTTCTTCGTTGATTTTGAAGCGGGAGCCTGTTGCGCACATCTGTTGGCCATGTTGTGTTGCAGCGACCCGAGGGTTTCCTCTGTATGCTCTTGTGTATCTAATGCCGGTTCTAACAATAATTCCATAGATACAGATACCGATTCGGATTCAGATTCGTTACAGATACAGATACAGATACATTCGGCCCGCCACTCTGTCTGGCCCTGTTCCCAGTGAGTGTCGGCCGCTTGTCTTTATTTTTTTGTGTGTTTATTGTACGGATCGAGAAGTGTTCCGCCGTCCCCCGCTCCGTTTTTCACACGAAATACTCGAAAATTCAAAATGGATTTCGGATTTTGGATTTTCTATTGTATACAGCTCACACAAAAAAACAACAAGAAAATGTGTACATGCCTCGTTTATGGCTGGAATCAACCTTTAGCCCCCGCAACGCTCTCCTCAGAGTAGGCAAAGGCGAAGGCAAACAAATTTGAAAGCACAGTGCAGTGCTAATGGAACGAACCAATCCAAGTCTCGGCCAAAGGCTTTTTAGCACAGGTGCTAATTGGGCAATGCAGCAAATCCTCGCGTTCCCCTATGGCTCGAATTAGCACGGAGATCGCACAAAAATTTCGCGCTAGAGATACTTTCAGAATTCTGCCTCTAATCAAATGCGATCCACAGCCAGTCATGGGCTCTGCACATTCAACTTTAGTTTGAATTTTCCGTTTCTGAACCGTGGAAGAGCAGTAAAAAGTGTAATAAACGTTTTTTTTTTCTTCTTTTATTGTAATTAATTTATAAAATCTATATTGCCCTTTGTAAAAAGTTTTATATAGAGAAAGAAATATAGCAATGATGCTTCTCATTATAAACCTAGGTTTTTTGTTAGTGAACATGGAATTCAAGGACTCCTTCAAAACTATTCGTTCTAACATTTTTATTTAAATATATATATACAACAATTCTATAATGCTTATAGAATAATGTCTAAAGAATTTAAATACCGATAAATGCTCTCCTGAACCCCTTTTAATTCATATACAAAATTAAATCTAAATTGTTGGCTTCTACCCATTAAACTCAATTGATGGTATCCCCAGAAGCAAGTAGATTTTCTGGCTCCTCTCAAGAGAGGAGTTCACCATCGGTTGCCCTCAGGCCGAAGTCCCTTCACCAGTCCCCGATTCCCCCTCTTTGTCTCCGTTTCTCTTCTTTATTTTTCTCCAATTCTCTGGCTCTGGTGCAGCGTCTGGCTGTGCGCCGCATGACTCCTACACTTGAGAAATCACACCTCGCAGCAGCCACATCCACAATCCGGGCATTCAGGGAGTAGGGAGTGAGCGTGCTGCAGGGAGCTGGATGTGGAGAGCTGGGGGCAGCTCATCCAGAGATTTGACTAGACAAAACCAGAGCAGACCCCGAACCAGATCGAAATGAATTATGGCCGCGGGCGTGATAATAAACGAAAGATCAGCACTGCGATTGGAGTGGAAGTGCACTGAGAAAAAGGAGAAACTATAAATAAAGTATATTCTTTGAAATATACATATATTTTATAACATTTTCTTTTGACTTCATAAAAAGTCAAAGTTGAATATTAATTTCCATCATAAAACATAAAATATACGTGGCCTAAGGTCGATGCTAAAGTTCAGAAGCATTAATTCTCGCGGGTGTTATCTCGGGTCATAAACAAGATATGTGCAAGTTGTGCGCGGATCACAGAGGTCGTCACGGCCGGTTCAAATGCGTTTTTAATGTCGCCGCATCTTCAGTTGCTAGAACTGATCTAAGATCTGGGTTCTGGGAGTACCTGATGAAAAAGGAGAAGTGCTAAGCGATTCTGACAGGTAGGAGAATGGAAACCGGAGCCTAGACCATAATTAGCAGTGACTACTGTGTGGCTAATGAGTCCCGAACAGGCAAACCGCAGCGATGCCAACTGATATTTATATATACAAAAACAAAGAAGGTGTTAAAAGGTGGCACTTATTAATTACAAAATGAGAAAAGTTAGTATAAATAAATAATGATAAATTAGTCATATGAAATATATAAATCAAGAAAGAGATACAGATACAAAATATATCTTATTAAGATTACTTGACCTGCTTTCGCCTTGAAAAAATAACCATTTAACTTAAAAGGTATAAGCAACTGCCGGTGGTATCCCATGGATGCAGTATCTCTGGGATACCAAGGAGGCGTGCTATTAACTTGGCCATGGTGTCGCTGCTAATCACACGTTGGCCCGCTAACAAATTCGACCCGAACTTATTATTATTATTGCATGTTGCGTTGCATGCCCCCGTATGCAAAAGGGCCCTGCAATTATGCACCCGATGATTCCCTTGCCGATTCCCGTATCTAGATATGTCAGTTATAATAAGCACCAAGCGAAATACGAGCACGGCCAGCAGCACCAGCACCAGCAACAACAACAACAACAACAACAACAACAACAACAACAACAGCAACAGCAGCAAGAACAAGTTAAAGCAACAACAACAATATAACGATGCTAACCAAAGATCAAGATACACACACAGATACACACGCACACTCAGGGGCCTAGGTGAGGCATTTAAAAAAAACTTGAATTTCAAGTGAGCAAACAAGAATCCAAAAGAGAGCCAGAGATAGGGAGGCAGAAAGAGAGAGAGAGAGAGAAATTTCAGTGAGAGCTGAGAGCGTAAAAAGTATCTTTTATCATTGGCGCGTTTTTAAACGCGCAGAATTGCTCTAGCAAGCGTTTTTAAACGCTTGCATATTAAAGTCGCGCGTAAAACGCTTGCACCGCTAAAAACAACTTGTATTAAAAGAAAAATTAAAAAACTAACGTGAAATAATAGAATAAAAGTGACAGCTTCTCTATTTTTTTCAACATTTTTCCATCATGTGGAATTATATTATAATATATTATTTTATTATAATATTATTTATATTAGTTAACAAAAATTAATACATATATGTTTTTTAATATAGAAATGAAAGGTACAAATTATTTAATAATATAATAGGATTTTCAATTTAATAATTAAAAATTATATCTCAATAATATCAAACCAATGAGAGCCTATTTTGTTTAGTGTACTCGCTTTGATTGTTTTTCCTTCGCTGCGAGAGAGAGACAGAGAGATAGAGAGAGAGCAGAGACTAAAATGCGAGAGCTATACATTTTTCGGGTCCGTAGCTCAGTGCTGTCGGCCTGTTGCACATTCCTCGATACGCCGTTCGCGAGTCGTGACGTATCCCGGATTCGTAAACGTTTTACGCGTACATATTTTCGCCTCGAAGTATCGCTGCCGCCAATATAATATATTCTCGAGTTGAGTTAGTTAAATACCTGTGTGCTTGATAGTTAACTAAAAAACGTGTTCAGGCTGGAGATTCTGATTGAATAATTCGCCGTACACCACAAAAGTTTCCCCAAAACAAATTGCGTTCGCTCTCTCTCTGAGTCTCCCAATGTTATATAGATTTGTGGTTATTTTGTGCCAGTGCTAATAATCAAAATAGTGAAAAATATAATAAAGAAAAACAACACACTTGGGCACAGGATATGCAATGAGCAGGGATTGAGTTTCACCTGATTTGTATTGCCACCTTTCGTATATAATTATAATCAACGTGATCACGCGCTCACACCAGCCAAGAAGCAAGCGGAGGAGTTCGGAGTTGGTTGCCAGGATCAAGTTTTTGGCGAAACCCATAATTTCGCTGCCCCTCCTGCCTCGCCATCGCGGGCTCCATGGTGTCGCCGGCTTGACCGATGCCACAGTCGCTATAAACAAACTCCAGCTCCGGCTCCACGACCGAGACCCCTCGAGCCGACGAAGAAGCCAGAGCGAAGAGCCAACGAATCCAGTTCTCCTCCTGGGTGCTTTTGTTTTGCTTTTGCTGGCTGGCTGGCTGGCTGCCTCGCGTTTATTGTTTTGCTGCAAGGCGAGAAGAGAGTGGAGAGTGGAGAGAAGACTGAAGACTGCAGACTGAAGAGAGGGAAGAACTGGCCCCAAACACCCGGGATCCCGATTCCGATACCAAACCGAGAAAACTGAACACTGAACTGAACTGAACTGAAGGAACGATCAAGAGGCACCAAAAGCAACAACTAAGTTGCATCGTATAAAAATCATCTGCTGTTGTTGCTGTTGCCGTTGTAGCCATCAGACATGGCGCCGAAATCCAGAAAGAAGAAGGCTCATGGTAAATATTAATATAACATTTCTTCTGCTTTTTTTTTTTTGTTCTCTCATGCACCTTGAAAAACGAGGGAAAAACAATTGTGGTTCATCGGTTTCTTGGGTATATTTGTTTTCTGGGCACTAGGAAGTTGCTTATGTTTAAAATTCTTAATTAAAATAAATTCACAGAAACTTTTAACTGTTTTGTGGTCACTAAAGAAGTAGGTTATGCTTAAAATATTCACATAAACACAAGTTTACAGAAACTTTAAACCGACTTAAAACTTCATTAAGAACTTAAGGTCCCTTAACAGGCACAAAAACCATAATAACATCGCTTTGATAATGTCAACTCAATTTTTAAATATTTATTATCACATCATTTTAGTATGCCACAGATAAGGGGTATTTTTGATAGATAAAAAAACCGAACTGATAATGAATTTACGTGTCATTTGGTATCTGTTCAAAGATTATTTATATAGATATTATTCGGTCATATAATAATAACAAAGAAAATTAAATGAAACTGAACTTTGAATTCTTAAAACCCTTCTAGTCCCTATTTTGTGCAGTTTTCTCTACTTAAAGTGAGCTTAATTTTATGCCAGTAATAAGAAGCTATTAAAAATCAATACAAAAAGGTTTTTTAGCTTACATTAAAAAAGGTTCTTAGCAACCTCATGATCCTCTAAAGACTCTGCTCTTAGTTGCTGGAAATGCTTATAAAATAGGAATGTCATATATTTTTATTAAATTATATTACCCATAAGAGGGTACTAATACTTCGATTGGTTACTTTTATTACCAATTCACTTGAGGAAACTACTTCGCCCCAAGTTGCGATTCTCTGAGAGATTTTCCACGAAGCTTTCACTGCTTCGCCCAGGCCAGACTCGTTTCTTATCGGAAAGCGCATCAGAGAGCTGGCATTGGCATTATCATCGGCACATGATCATGGTCTCATAAGTATGCAGAGCTCATATTACAAATCTCTGGGCATATCCTGTTGACTTTGCCTGGCCTGGCCTGGCTCCTTCCCTCTTCCCCGTATTTCAATTGAAATCCGTTTGCCTTGCGTTTTGTTTCTAATTGCGTTTCGTTGTTTCGCTCTCTATGCCAAGTGTGTCTGGTATCGGGTCTCCGAGAGAGACCGGGACTGGGACTGGGACAGGGACCGGCACCGATTCCGATCCTCCTGACCATCCCAAGGAGATCCCATCGGCTTAAAATATGCGACGTCGCTGCCGCTGGAGTTGTGCATGTTTTCCTTAATTTTTTATGACCCTGAGCAGGTAGAATACGGCGAGGCAAAAAGATTGAAAAACAACCACAATCGGGCTGGGCACCCCTTGCTGGAGGATAGTAGTAGTAGTAGTATCCACTGGATACCCCGAAAACCAGAACCAGAAAGGGAAGGAAAAAAGATCAGCTGTCAATTTTATGGGTGCCCCACTCTCCCGGTCTCTCCCGGGGCATGATGGGGTGTTGTACGCACACATTTTATGCCTTTTTGTGTGCCCAACTTTGTTGTCATTCCGTCGTTTCGTTTCATTTGCTTAGATTATTTTGATATGCATCTGAGCATTTGATTTGGGCTTAGACAGCCAAATGAATTTTACGACCGCGCGTGGGGATACACATTGATATAATCCCTTTTCATCCGCTTGACACAGGCAACGCGGAGCGCATTTGTTGATCTTTTAATAACTCTGATAATATTCGTATAGACAGTGGAAGCTCTTGAATGGTTGTCAACCTAACAGATACTAGATTCAGTCGGAAGGTGTATTTTAATCTGGCAGATACTTAATTTAGACTGTCCTTTGTTTCGTTATAGATAAAAACAATTTAAATATATATATCTAGGAGCAGTGAAGAAGTGTAATATTTATATCCTTGCAGGGTATTATAAGTCAGAAGCTTGTTACTCTGTGAAGGAGTCATTTCCGGTCCTATAAATCATATATATTCTTGATCAGAATCAACAGGCGCGTTAATCTAGCTATGTTTGGCCAAAATTTATTTTTTTTTTCAAAATTTTCGAAGTATTCAAAAAAAGGAAAGGGGTTACATCATTAAAATTGCCAAAAATTGGCCAAAATCTTAATTTTTAAAAATTTTAAACTGAGTATGCAGATTTATTACCCTTCTAAAAACTAGCCCAGGACAGCTTACCGAATTAAAATTAATGCTTTTTTGGCCTAGTTATGAGGTTTTTAAACTTTGATTTGTCGAAAAAAATTTCATATAAAAATATTGATAAAAAACGCTTAAGAAATGCGTATAGGTTTAACTATGGTTAAATAATAATCCTTTGCCAGAGACATGACTGTAGTTTGTTTGTTTCTAAATTTCGTTGGCGTTTATAAACGCCTGCCAATCGCTTGGGCATCCGTCCAGGTGCAGATCTCTGTTTCCTCTGGTTGTGTGTGTCTTTTTGATTTACTTTGTGCATTCGCAGAGTCTGGGTCTCTCTCTTTCTTAATATTAAATTCGCCACGGGTGGTGGTCAGTCCGACGGCTGCGCCCATGACAAATCGCAACAAATGCCAAACAACAGACAAGATAAAAACCCTCGAAAGCGCTACAAATACGAAAAACACCTTTGTGTTGTATTGTGTGTATTTCGAAGACAAAGAGACAAGCGAACCACACCCACAGAGTGAGTTTTCCTCGGAAAAGGCCAACACATCACATCAAAAGAAAGTCCCTTGCCAGCGATCTGATTGAAAAACAACAAAAAATAATAATAACTGTGAGCTTCAGCTCCGATAGGAAAGCCCCAGTTTCCAATGCCATCAAGTGCAGGCCTGTCCTCCAATGATGGAATCAAGCCACTCGATGTGGTTCCACTCCTCGTATCGCCTCGAATGTGTTTCGTGGAATCCGGCCCACAAAACTGTGCGCTCTCCACCACTGATAGGAGAGCGAGCCGCGGACTGATAAGGGTGCGGATGTGGGGGCCACTAAAATACTAATTCCCCAGGTATATGACCGGCCGTTTGGCTCTAGGTTTGGTAGTTCCCGAGCTGCGCGAGCTCTCGGACCTCTAATCTTATCAATTTTGTCGTCTGCCGTCGCCGTCGTAAACAAACAAAAATAGTTATAATAATAATAATATGAGCGGAGCAACACAAAAACAAAATAAATACGTAATGCACACGTTTATTTTTACGAGCAGCGTGTGACTGCATTTCGAAGGTGGGTTCTCCTAGCGTTCAGAGATCTACGGCAGGCGAACTAAACACCAAACATCAACTGTACCCGTGTAGAACATATACATTATATATATACACATATATTTTTTTGCTGACCATTTGGCACTTGCACTTTCTTAGCATTTATTTTTAATTTACGTAAATGCCAACCTGTCGATTTTTCCCCCATCGGGCATAAAAGCACGCAAAGGGGGTCATTGATTTGTGCGCGGCTGCCCTACGTGTGCGATGCGTTCTGACCGATCAGCACAAATCCCGGCTAGACGCTCCAAATGCCGACCGTCGCGTCTTCAGACGAGGCAAGGCAATCTGGCGACACCTAAGTAAGTCTGGCGAGATCTCAGCTAAATACTTATATTTAATTCATGCAAGCATTGAGTCTGGCATTGTCTCGAAGACTGCCTCATGATCTTTCACGAAAACACGAATCATTATAATGAAGTGTTGGCCATTCAGGTGCTCTCTGTTATCAGATGAAAGATTAAGCGAAAGCTATGAAAGCAGCTTAGAGCTGCATTTATACAAAACCTGATTCTGAGACTAACAATGGCTTTTGATCTAAGCCAGGCTGTACTTCCTTTATTGAGGGAATTAATTTACGATATGACGCGTGAAGTATCTGATTCGTTCTAAGAAAATTGCATAACTGGAATCGAGCCCGCATCTCATTGAAGATTCGAGAAATCTTAGAAGCTTAAATGACATGTAATTACTTTTTAAAAGCTGTTGAAGGTTTTAGATGGAAAGATACATATATTTTTGTAGTAAACAATTAGATATTGTCACGATTTGTGTTTGTATACTTCGCTAGTAAGTTTAATCAATAATGTTTGGGAGGAGTTTAGTAGATACTTAATGAAGAGTTGGTAGTTTTCTATACGAACTTATTGAGTTATATCTCTACTGATCTGTCACTTCATGATTACCTGCACATTATTCCCTTAATGCTAAATCAAATATTCAGACACGTCGCATTGCATTCAATTGAAAGATGTCTTTGCTCAGCCTCTCCTGCCTTCCCTTCTCTGTGTTGTGCTGCTGTGCATCGAGTGCACCGTCCGCATATCCTGTTTGGCAGTGTGGATCTGGGAATGAGGGATCTCTGGGATCTGGTCGGAGATCGGGGATCCAGTGGATGCGATCTGTCGCCAGCGTGTGGAGCACACATGTGCGAGGAGAGGGCGTGAAAATGACGACTGCGAGGCGCGGCGAATCCATCCATCCGTCCGTCTCAGGCCATGGGAGTCGAATCTTCTGCGTTCCACGTTCTACGTTCTACGTTCTGCAAGGAGATGAGGAAGATGAGGAAGATGTGGATATGCGGATATGCTGAATGCTGAGTAGGCGGCAGCTGCTGCTGTTTGTCAAAACATTGGCATGGAGTTCGCTGTGAGGCGAGGCAAGTGAAATGAAATGTATCTACCAGATACATATGCATCGCACGGCATATGTAAATGCAGCTTCCTGCCCCTGTTTGCTGTCCCCAAAAAAATACGAAACTCCATTAGCGAACAATAACAGCAACAACATCCACGGATTCCGCTTAATTTCGTTGACGATTAATCAAAATCAAATAAATGCAAGTAACTTGGGTTCACCTCCTTTCAAGCTGCTCTCCTCTGTGTATTCACCAGATACAGCTCCTTCTCCTTTTACTAACTGCTGCTGCTGCTGCTGGCTGTTGGACGATGATGGATTTCGTGATAAATGAAGTGAAATTTGAGTGGATTTTATCTCAACTCCGTTGCTGTTCTTCTTGGTTTCTTCTTATTTTTATTTTTATTTTTTTTTTTTACTCCCCACAAATGCGTTAAATGCTCGAAACGATTATCTCTGGCCTGCAGCGAGCAGCAGGCCCCAACTTTATAATGATTTACATGCGTGTACCGGGGCTACAGTTGCGGTCAAAATGATCAGAGGAGTTGTTAAGAAGATATATGTTTATTATAAGAAGTTTTAAAAGTTACTTCTACCTTTGGAGATACAAGAAATATGAGTTAGAGGCTGCATTAAATCAGCTTACAGCTATTAGCAAACTTTAAGTTTGAAGAAGGTTAAGTAGGAATGCTCAAGGAAGAATTCAGTACAATATTCTACCACTAGTCACAATTTTTATAATAATTCCAAAGACTGAGGAGCCTAATCTTTAAATCTTTAGATTTAAAGGTTTCATTAACTTATTTAAAGCTTTTTCAATCATTTAGTGACTAAGCAAGAAAATTGTATTTTAAATATGCAAAAGTGCGATTGCCACTATATCATTTTCTTGATCAACAAAATGCTTACTCACTATAAAATTGCGAGTAGGCTATATTTCAATGACCTCTGTTGTATAAAATATATGCAGCTTAAGGCGTCCCCGTTATTTTTATGAGCTGGATATTAAGTGGGATTACTTAAAACTCCCTCTCCATTATCTTTGTTACTTTAGGACTCTGCCTTCTTTACCGAATCATTGTCCAATGTATCTCTTCTTGGAAATTCCCTCCTAATCCTAAAACAATTAACAGTTGCCTGCTAAAGTTTAGAGCACAATTTATGGCTGCTAATTGTGGGAGAAATTTCCCAAAAAAAAAAAAGGTATCATAACTCTTATTATTCGCTATCATTGTTGCTGTTGTTGTTGGTAATAAGTGAATGTGGCCCACAGACAGCACGGCGGCATGTTTATTAGACTGCAAACGGCAACAACTGTTTGTTAGCCAGAGCACAATGGGAATCGCGAATGGCAAATGGCAAATGGCGAATCGAGACCCAATGACAACGCACATTGGCACGTATTGCTCATTTGGCCGAATGTGCATATCATATCATATAATACTCGTACACAAGCGATATATGTTGTCTTCTATCCGAAATTTGCATATTTTCGGTGTCTGTTAGTCTGGCTGAGATTTATATACTATATACTATATACTATATATGCTTTCCTGTCTCTATTAAAAGCCTGCACACGTCATGCTGTCACCGGGGCAGCCTTAAAAGGCAGCGTGTGTGACTCTGGCTGTGCTTGATTCATCATCAGGTGACCAAAATCAGCGTAACAATAATTGCCAGGCAGCCAAACAGTCGAGCAGTCTGGCTAAAAAGCGCTCAGCAACATGTTGCTGCTACTGCCACTGATTGCTGGGCCCGGGTCTTGTGCTTTTTTACGTATGCAGAGCGAGTTGTGGCCATAAATCGAATTGACATCTTGACGCGACTTGCATTGACCACTGGTCAGTGGCCACCCACAAAGTCATTATTCAAGCAAGCCAAGTGTTCCTGATCGGGCGCCAAATGATTCACTGTGATTCACGCAATGACTTCCTTCCTTTGGAAATTATTAAACGGTTCTGGGAAGGAGTCAAGTCAAGTCGCACAAAGTTGCTAACAAATCGCAGACGACAAATGCGCAGACAGCTTGACTTTATTTTTGTGCCGCCAAGCCGTAGCCTTAGCCATATAGCCGTACAATATATATACTATATATACACAATGTCTGCGTACGAGTTTATTTCTAGCCAAATAGCATTTGGTATTTCGTCTGGCAGGCGCATAAATTTCGAATTAGAAACAAAAAGAGCGAAACACAGCCAAGACTACGGCGACGAAGACGAAGACGACGACTAATTAGCCGCTCTGTTGTTTTTATTTTAATTTTGACCCAGCCATGGCAACAAGACAGGCCAGACAAGAGCTCTTCGATTTAGTTCGCTACTGTGGAGGGAATATCATTTGATCGAATCTCGCGGATTGAGTGACTTTTTGCTAACGCCTTCACCCGATTAGCATTCAAAACCAATTTCAATTCCAATTCCAATTCCAATTTCGATTTCGATTTTCGGTTTTCAGTTTTCAGTTTTAGGTTTCGTGATTGCCGATCGATCGGTTATCGCTGATCTCCGGCTGATGATTGGCAATCATCGCCCCAATATCAATGTCATTGATCCCCGCCGATTCTGTTTGCTCAATCTCCTGATAAAATCGCCATAAAAATTGTATCAGCTGCTGCCGTTGAATTATGCAAATTGAGTATATTCACTCGCAGTCCATAAACAAGTCACTCCTCAAGACGATTTTTGTATTTTTGTTGCTTTTTCGATCGATTGAAATTGCAATGTCCGCCATAAAAGTCACTGGACGATAAGATTTTTATGTGAACAGATGGTTTAATTTGTGATTTTAATTTATAAATTCATTGATCATTTTCAATTGCTAATTTTTGTCCTCTTTTTTTCGTTACAGGTAAGTTTCAATACCGGAACAATGTCAAGAGGAGAGATATGAGGCAGTCAAAGGTTATGAAGAGGAACTTAAGTGGTAAAGAAAGGGGTTTAAATTAATTATGTGATGAGTATTCTGAAGTTTTGCTATATTAAGTTATCAATATGAAAGACACATTTGATATAGATGAAGATTTAATTAAATTGTGCTATAAACGGACTACAATTTATATAATTTAATTAGAAATATAAAGTCTACACTCCTCTAAATGTTTATAAAATTATAGACTATTATATTTCTCAGTTTATTTGACATATAGAAACTAGTAGAAGCATGGAAGCACTCATAAAATCGCCAACTATTTTTATAAATCTAAATTGAATTCCCAGAAGCTGCTCGTGATTTTGGGGCGTTTTTAAACGCCTTCACTTGGGTGGTCCACCGTCCGCAATCGCAAATTAGCCATCTCGGCAGCTGCTGCAATTTTTCATACTTCTGTGTGTGTACTTTTTTGCGAATATGTTTCTTTTTTTTTTTTGCATTTTGTTTTAATAATTTGCGCCTGCAATTAAAAATCATTAAGCCAAATCAGCGCGGTCTGCCCGGCGGGCACTCTAATTAAAGCTGATTGTGTTGATTCGGTAAAAAAAAAATAAAGAAAAATATGGGAAAATTATGCACAAACATATGTACATACATAGATGCATGTATGAATGCTGCAATTGTTTTTAATTGCCAGCATGCCGGGCAGATATAGATAGAGATTGGGGAGAGTCCATAATCCAAATTGTGTCAGGCATAAATCTGACCATCTGCTGGGTGGGTTGGTTTTTGTTTTAGTTTTCTATTAACGTTTCATTCATGATTTCCACGCGACTCCGCCAAATAGCCAAATAGAAACACACCAAGCCACAGCCAAAAATAAATATATAAATAGGCAACACACGGGCATTAATTATAGACGTTTATAAGGAAAAATCGTTTTAAAAGTTGTCATGCCCAAGCCTGGAGTGTGTGTATGCCGTGCAAACAGAGTCAGAGGCTTGGCTGGCAACACAACGCCGCGGCGTTTGAAACCCGTTTACCTTCGCCATCATTCTTTTTTATTAGGAAAACAAACGATTTTGTTTTGACTTCAACTTCGGGTTAAAGTCTTTTCGCCGCCACAGCCTCTCCCTTTCTAGCCGATGATTAATATTCCCAAATGTGTGTGTATCCAGTCAGAATTTTGGCCAATTCCCACAAGGATTTGGAGAACATAAATTGCCTGACCATGTAGTCCACACCTTGGCATAAATTCACATTTCCACAGAAACTGATTTGAATGATAGTAGTTTGATTTCTTGGAATATACATAGCTCACAGCTTGAACCACACATTCCGCCAAAAATGAGTTAAAGCCAACTAAGTTTTACTAGAAACCTAATAGAAAAGTTTATTACAAACCACGATGATGATGCATCCCAATTAATATGCCATTTCTTCTGCCTACAATGAAACGCCTAATTAAAGTCATAAACTTTCTTCAAACACTCGTGCAGACCTGTCTTAATATCTATAGAAAATACAAAATTGTATGTGGGCACGATGGCCATTGGCAATCTATAAGTCATTGTTCCATTGGAGGGCGTATGCAAAACAAAATGGGTAGAAAACAATTAATTGCCATTGATTTACGGGGCGTATGCTTGATTTATTTAGCAATCACTTGACCAAAAAGCAGGCGGGGGCATTCATTTTCCTTCTTTCTGTATATATTATTTATTGCCCACATGCGCCATACAATGGAAGACCTGAACCCAATAGAAACTGATGACTTCATTGCCAATGTTGCAACATCATCAGCAATAATCACAGTAGCTATTGAAGGAAGCTGCTGCTGTTGCCGCTGCTGGTCCCCAGGCGAAATTCCAATTTCATGTGGGCTACCGTTGTCTGATTTTGTGGTTATTACCCTCGCCGTCTCTTGTAGCCGATGGTTAATAGCTGGTAATAACTCTCCGACGATGCTGGTGAGATGAGAATGATGTAATTAGGCTGCCAGTTAGGGCTATATCAGATCAACTTGAGATATTCTCCTTTGTTCTCTCTGCCTTCAATAAAATGTAGATCAGACAAACAACTCGAAACTCTAAATTTGCATGGCGCCTTCGGGTGGCTAGAGCTTTACATGTTATTTCAGTCCCAGCCTCCGAGCAAATGGCTTTTGTTTTCTTAACTGTTTTCGCTGTTGTCGTTGTTGTCGTTATCTTCTCTCGAAACCCGGCTAATTTATGCATCGCTCTATGCTTTGCATTTCAAGCAGTTTCCTCTGCTCGATCACATGTCCACCAAACTGGTATACATAGCGACAAGACAGTGTATATCCACTATATAAGACGGGGTTACTTTTAAACCCGGATGTTCCAGTGCCAGTGTCTGTGCGCCTCTCTAATGCCAATTCAATTTGAGGCTAATGCAGATTGAGATACGATTTATGCAGATTATGCAAAGGGCGGTCCCCGACGATCAATTCTGGTGTAGGTGTCGTCTGAAGTCGGAGTTGCGAGGCGACAGAAGCCGCATCAGCATCCACAGCATCCGGCTGCCCACGCACTAAGCCGAAAGAGAGAAATACAAAGAAACTAGACAGACATTTTGTTTAGCATTTTGTTGTGCCAACTGTCCCATTTGCTCAGATCTTTCCACCCTTTGGTGGGTATTCAAGAACCGCGCGCACGCTCCCTCCGAAGCCCACGCCTGGCTCGACGCAATTCGGCGCGGTTTTTATCGCGCCGCTTGGGCGTTTGTGATTTAATTAAAAATATGCGACACTTAATTAAAACGCATGCGACGAGAGACACTTGCAAATATTTAAAGAGAGAGAGAGAGAGAGATACTGCATTTTATTAAGAATTTTGACAGCGTTTTGATTAAGAGCCCAGCCGCCCGAGGCACTTGGCAGGTTCACTTACAAACGCCCACGATTCGGCAGCAAGTTATGGGAAATAACTGGTTGCCGCGTTGATTTATCGGGAGACGAAAAAACCAAGGCAGCCGGCCATTCATGGCTTACACGGCTCGCAGCTTACAGCTTACAGCCAGCAGCTCTCAGCCTCACATCTCTGAGCCTGGCTAACAGCAAAAACGTGTTTGTATTGGCTGTGACACGTTTTGAAAGTCAATTAAACGCTTGTAAAATGCATTTATGCAAAACCAAATGAAACGCACTTGGAATGTTATAGAAAACAATGGTTGCTTTTACACTGATGTCTTAACTGATGTCTTAAGCTAAAGAACCTGTTCCTTCCATAACTAACTAAAAAGAACTAATGCTTATCTGGCCTGGACATCGACTAGCGAATGTCATCTAATCTCATGGCAGAAAGGGAAAGTTCCGTGCGCCATAACAGAACGCTTGAAGTGCGCAAATGCCTTGATAAAAACCAAAACATTTTTTGGCAACCTCACAAACAATTGCCGCAACTAAATTTAAATTGCCCCCAAAAGAATTATAGCCAAGTAAACTGAGGCAAAAAGGCAAAGACAACGACGTCCGATCCCGTCCGAGGCAGGCAAACAAACAAACAAACATCAGATGATGTGGATAAAAAGCCAACGTCAGCAAGTCACAAGTAGTCGCGGGCACCGAATAAATCTGCCAATATAAATAAATCCGCTTTTGGCAGGGGAATCAGATAGGAAAATCAAATGCCAACCCAGCCAATTCATTAGGACCGACAGAAAATTATGGAAAATGCCGCCCACTTTTCTTGAAATTTGTTCGCCTAATTTTGTTTCAGTTTCTTATATTTTTTTTTTTGTTATAATAAATACCGGGGAATACAAGACGGCGCGGCCTACGTTGAACAATAAAACTTAACATTATTATATAAAAACGAATAGCACAAAAACAAGCCATGAAAATGAAAACAGACGCCCACAGTCCGCAGGCATCGAAATCGAAAGAAAAACGATCGGCGGGAAAACGTGCGGAAAAGCACAAAGGCCTCAAGTGAAAATTTTCATTAGGTGACTGGGAAAAGCCCCTTAAAATTTAAATTTAGTAAAGGGCAAGAAAAGTGATTTTATAATCCATCATAACTAAGCCAAAAATGAGTTATTTTTAATTCGGAAAGATTTTTTTATGTTCGTTTTTATTAGGTTAATAAATCTGCATACTCAATTTAAAATTTTGAAAAATTAAATTTTTTGCCAATTTTTGGCAATTTTAATGATGTAACCCCTTTCCTTTTTTTGAAAATTTCGAAAATTTTGAAAAAAATAAATTTTTGCCGGACATAGCTAGATGAACGCGCCTGTTGATTCTGATCAAGAATATATATGGTTTATAGGGTCGGAAACGACTCCTTCCTCGCGTTTTAAGCTTTTTACTGAAATTAAGATACCATTTTTTAGTAGATAATTTTGTGTATTTTTTTACGAAATTTTTTAGTATTATCAAAGTTTAAAAAACGCATAACTCAACCAAAAATGCATTAATTTTAAATCTGAAGGCTGTCCTGTGTTAGTTTTTTGAGCGTTAATAAATCTGCGTACTCAGTTAAAAATTTTTAAAAATTGCGATTTTGGCCAATTTTTGACAATTTTAATGATGTAACCCCTTTCCTTTTTTTGAAAATTTCGAAAATTTTGAAAAAAATAAATTTTTGCCGGACATAGCTAGATGAACGCGCCTGTTGATTCTGATCAAGAATATATATGATTTATAGGGTCGGAAACGACTCCTTCATTTCGTTTCAAGCTTTTTACTGAAATTATAATACAATTTTTTAGTAGATAATTTTGTATATTTTTATGAATTTTTTTTAGTATTATCGAAGTTTAAAAATCTCATAACTAAACCAAAAACGCTTTAATTTTAAATCGGAAAGCTGTCCTGTGCTAGTTTTTAGAAGGTTAATAAATCTGCATACTCAGTTTAAAATTTTTAATAATTAAGATTTTGGCCAATTTTTGGCAATTTTAATGATTTTAATTTTGAAAAAAATAAATTTTGGCCGGACATAGCTAGATGAACGCGCCTGTTGATTCTGATCAAGAATATATATGATTTATAGGGTCGGAAACGACTCCTTCATTTCGTTTCAAGCTTTTTACTGAAATTATAATACAATTTTTTAGTAGATAATTTTGTATATTTTTATGAATTTTTTTTAGTATTATCGAAGTTTAAAAATCTCATAACTAAACCAAAAACCCTTTAATTTTAAATCGGAAAGCTGTCCTGTGCTAGTTTTTAGAAGGTTAATAAATCTGCATACTCAGTTTAAAATTTTTAAAAATTGCGATTTTGGCCAATTTTTGGCAATTTTAATGATGTAACCCCTTTCCTTTTTTTGAAAATTTCGAAAATTTGGAAAAAAATAAATTTTGGCCGGACATAGCTAGATGAACGCGCCTGTTGATTCTGATCAAGAATATATATGATTTATTGGGTCGGAAACGACTCCTTCATGGCGTTTCAAGCTTCTGACTAAAATTATGATACTACGAAAAGGAATCAAAATAAGGAAAATACCTAGGAAATTGTAATATTTCTAATTTTAAAAAAATTAAAGATAAATATCAAATCAACATATTTATCCCCATATTTTCCTAAGATTATTATTGAAAGAGCATTCAGCTTTCAATTAGATTTTCCCCGAATTATTCAAAATAGGTTCGTGTCCCAACTAAGCGTCTCGCCAGACGTCACAGTCTTGGTCTTAAATTTGTTGATATTGCAGTTTTTTTTTTTGTATTTTTTGGTGCTTTTGTTTGGACAAGATTTAGGGAGCTGATGATGCGCATTCCATTCCATTCCATTGATGAGCTCACAGCAGCAGCAGGCATCAGGTGTTTGCTTTACTTTGCGCGTACTACAAGTAGTAGATGGATTTGTGTATCTTTGGCAATCACATGACTGCGTTCATGAGCCTGAGCACTTTCCGAATACCTTTATACAGTCAAGCAAACCGAACAAGAACTCTCTGTATTTAAATATAGAAATATATTTTAGATAATAAAAGGAATGTTGCTTAAGAATGAATACAAATTATGAGGATTTTTCGTTTTGTTTTCCTAATATTTATATATTTGTCAAGAAAGTAAGCTAACTTTGAATATATATATTTATATGTTAATTTTTTGGGAAAATCACAGTTTTTCAAATATCATAAATAAGCCAAAAATGCCTTGATTTTAATTCGGTTCTGTGCTAGTTTTTATTGGGTTAACAAAACTGCATATTAAGTTTTAATATTTAAAAAATTAAAATTTTTGTCCATTTTTGACAATTTTAATGATGTAACCCCTTTCCTTTTTTTCAAAAAATGGAACATTTTTGAAAAACTTTGTTTTCGTCCGGAGATGGCTAGATCGATTCGCCTTTTGATGCTGATCAAGAATATATATGATTTATAGGGTCGGAAATAAGTCCTTCATTGTTTTTCAAACTTCTGATTGAATTTGAAGTACCCTGCAAGTGTATGGTATAAGTATTTATTATTACTTTTATATATTTTTTAATAGGTTCCAAGACAAAATTACATTATATTGTACACCAAATACTTTCCTTAGAACTTTTAAGTTTATTTCAAGTTAGTTCCCAAGCAGTTTCCGCTCTAGAAGTTGCACTTTACCACTTTTTATTTATTAAATTTTATCGTACGTAGGCGATTGGCGGATGTGGAAGAGAGCACCCGGGTAGGAGGGGGGGCCTTGCAAAAATTCCAACCCAATGAGGAGGGGATGGGAGCTCAGGCCGCAGCTTTTTCTGTGTGCCTTGTGGGAGGAGCAGGCCCATCGAGTATGCAGCACAGATATATTTTTAGCCATTTGATGCAATGTTCGCGGCACGATCTCGACAGGGAGGCGGCCCACGCCCACAGTCCACAGTCCCCAGCCCACAGCCCACAGCTCACGGATTGGATCGGATCGGATCGGATGGTAGCTCTCGGTGATCGCAGCTCTCGGAGATCTCAGATCATCATAGCATCCACTGTGGAAACTGCACCCATGTGAGAGGAAGAGAGAGCGTTGGCAGCGGAAATCGTTAGCTGAATCATGCCGTAAAATATTCCCCACATGCACCCAGCGACAGTGCGTTGCAAAACTATAAAGCCACTGGGCCACACACAAACACACACACCCAGTCGAGATCGTGTCAATACTTTTACTGCCCACTGTTTCCCCGTTTATGGCTCTGGCTGATGCAGCTGCTCAAAGTCGACGGAGAGGCTAATTAAAATAGCAATCCAAATAAAGTAATTACGGTTCAATGTTAATCTCTTTCGGAGATTCGCTGGCCAAATGCGGGATTCCAGGCATAAAAGGAGCTAACATTGTCTTTGATTGTAGAGAATCTCATTCTGGAAATTGAATCGGTTTCCCAGGGTAGGGAAACTCTGGCAAATTGAGTGTAGCATTCTACACTTAACTGAGATATATGAACACTATAAAATAAGCACTCAAAGTTATTGCTTTTTTTAAAGAAATCTTAAGAGATATGTAACCATAAACTATATTTATCAAATCAGGTTAGTTGAGGGAAATTAAATCCATTATCGAATTGGGTTAGAAATGTGCGATAAAGGTAATCTGGTAATCGCATTCAATTAGTGATAGAACACGTTCTCCTCTGGAACTGAACTTGTTTTTTATTTAGCGCAATTAGCGAGATGAATGTGGTGTATTTTAGATAATGAAATAAGATCGGTTGTGAAAAAAATAAGTACAAAGAACCAGGGGAATGCGGAAATATGTATACTAAAGATACCTGAAGATAATACTTCTACAGCAAGGTTTAGTTTCGTTTCAATATAAAACATTACTGGTTTATACAATATAATCATAAGGTTTTTTGGGAGGGTTCCTTAAGGTTGTAACCACAGCAAATCATGTGTGTTTACTTCTAAATTATTTCTTGTGCTCGATGGTGATATAAATAGTTGCGAGTGCGAGTCCTTTGTTTAAATGTGAATTATGATTTAGTTTTCGATTCCATTTATGATTGGAAATATTATTTAACGATGCTTCTGATGCTGCTGCTGCATCTTTTGTGTGTTCCGTGTGCCGACCAGGTAGGGCGTCCTCCTTTGACTTCCTTTTCGTGTTTGAAGAGTTTCACATAAAAATGGTTGTTTATGGCAACCGGCTAACACACATAGCACACACACAGAGAGACAGCCAAGGAGCCAACCTGGAGATTGCTTTGTTCTGGACAGCCAGTTCGTGGTTTTTTTTCCACTTTTCGGGCTTTGCTGAGTGCCAAGCGCGTGCACTTGGCGCCAACGTGGAGCCGCCACATTGCCTTGCCCCTCGAGCAACATGTACTGGAGGAGGCCAGCCATCCTCCTCCTCCTCCTCTTCTTCCGCCTTCCTCTCTCCAGGCTGCCGCGGTTCGTTTCATAATTTGGATTCCCCCTTTTTTTTTGGTCTCTTCTTGGCCTGCAAGAAATTCATAATTTGTCTGCAACGCCAAGAGGCTACCGTGCTACGTGGCCATCTTTTGCCTGTGATTTTTCCCAGTCGGCACAGTCGCAGGCACAAGAAGCAACAGGTATGCGGCGAATAAAACTTGGCAAGACTCGAATGAAAAGCGAAACAATTGAGTATATACATATGTATATATGTATATCACGGGAAACGCGTGGCGACAGCAGCCAAACAGCAGCTGTCGCTGGCTATTAAATTGTAATTAAATTATTATCTCGCCGCGGCCGAGGGCGTGGCCAAAAAGGCAGGCAACATCCGCCAATTTGTTGGCTTTGCCTCGGCTTTTAGCCAATTGCCAGTATCAACTGTGCTGTGGCATGCAGTTTGCAGCAGGCATGTGTCACTTGTTGTTTTTCACAGCCTTGACTACACGCGACCCGGCCAGGTATTGCTCCCAAAAAATACGCTCAACATTCCGCCAGTCGCATTCATTGTTGGGCAACGGTCGCTCGGATCGTTAATCAGTGGAATTGTATCTCTTAGAGCCGTTTACACATGGCCATTAATGGCTCTGCAACTGCGATCTCGTTTTTCGTGTGAATGTTGTGGCTTTGATGGATTTGCCGGATAGCTTGAGGTCTCTCGTAACGAGTGTAAATAAGCGAATGGAATTCGAGATTTCTGTTTTCTTAGAACGAACGAGCGGGAGAGAGAGCGCCCGAGCCAATAAACAATAATGGGAATCGGAAAGCCTTATCGAGTCAGCAAAACAAATACACCAAAGTGTAGCTATCCTCTCCAGCGGACCAAATCCATGACACACATCCGTTTTGGCGAACGATCCCCACTTTACGACTTATAAATGAGCGATGGCGTTATAAAAATCGTCTAAAAATATGCTAAATACTTCGCACAGTCTGTCTAGCTGTCAGGGGGGTTTACAAACAAATCACCTTTTGCTGCCGCAACCCATAAAAAATATGGCTTTAAAGGCGTTTTTATGAATGAACTGAACGGCAACAGCGAATGCAATTAAAACTAGGAAAATGCATTGAGCAGGTCGGGGGCAGGCTGCTCCCCAGCTACCCAGCTCCCCAGCTACCCAGCCAGCCATGGGAACATCCATTCATCCACCCACTCGACTGGACGTAACTCAGCCATCTAACGGGTGTCTCCGCGGCGGGAAAAACGCACTTAGTCCGCTCGAATGGCTGTCGCAGGCGGTTTAAGCGGCCATAAAACTCGCGTCCAATGGCCCGACGCCCACCATAACGGTTGAGCCGCTTGCTCATGTTCTCTGCTTTCCTGCTCCACTCTAGAGTGTCCAACAGTAGGAACTACTGGGCACTGGACTACCGGCTACCGAGCTGCAACAGCAGCAGCAGCAGCCACTGGCAACGAGCTTGTAATTAGTTGGCAGATTTGCCAGCGACCTGAATCAATTGCCCGAGTTACCGTTACCCCCCGTTAGGCCCCACCCACCCACTGGTGTATCCAAAGGCTCCCCACTTGCAGCTGCCACTTACCTCTTCCACTTGCCACTGCCACAGTAGCCACAGCCGCACGCGGCCCACTCTTCATGCTCAGACGCATTTTCACGCAACGCTGCTCGCTGGCGGTTTGCTAGCGGTTTAAATCGCCAAGTCAGGCAAAGCCAGTGAAGGCTTAACGATTTATTCATTTAATATTTAGTTATATTATTTATTAAAACCTTATTAAATCGAATAATCTTAAAAGGAAATATTTTAGATATATTTTATGCAACAAAGTAAGATTCTTAACCAGGCATATGAGAAAACAGGTTCAACTGATGCCATTGATTGGCTTTAACGAAAGGCTTAAGCCAGCTTCCTCATCAAGTTTAAGTGCTTTTTAAGCTAGGAGAACCTTAGCGTTAACCATAGTTATTACCTCCTGTAATCGGATAGCATGAGAGATGCTAAAGTCTGGGGCTTAAAAATGCATAAAGCCTGTTCTTCAGACTTCGAAGTAATCAAAGAAACTGAGAACCGATTTAATGGCAAAGCACTAAAGTGTCCTACTTGCAAATACCTACAAAAAATAATCCCGAAAAAGATACTTATGCAAATGTAAACCTTTTCCCATTACAGCCCGCTCGTTGACCTGCTACTGCGATGGCAGCTGTCCGGACAATGTGATCAATGGAACCTGCGAGACCAGACCCGGAGGCAGCTGCTTCAGCGCTGTCCAGGAGCTGTACGATGAGACCACTGGTCTGTACGAGGAGGAGCGCACATACGGATGCATGCCACCCGAAGAAAACGGCGGCCTTCTAATGGTGAGTTTTATACATAAAATCTAAAAAAAGATTTAGTTACTAATAATTCCCATTTCTCGTTGCAGTGCAAAGTGGCCGTCGTTCCCCACCTGCATGGCAAGAACATTGTCTGCTGCGACAAGGAGGATTTCTGCAACCGCGACCTGCATCCCACATACACACCCAAGTTGACTACACCGGCGCCGGATCTGCCCGTGAGCAGCGAGTCCATGCACACGCTAGCCCTCTTCGCCTCCATCGTCGTCTGCCTGTCCGTTCTAATGATGATCCTGTGCAGCGTCTGCTTCACGTACAAGCGACGGGAGAAGATGCGAAAGCAGCCACGTCTCATCAGCTCCATGTGCAACTCGCAACTGTCGCCGCTGTCGCAGCTCGTGGAACAAAGTTCGGGCTCCGGATCGGGACTGCCGCTTCTGGTGCAGCGAACCATTGCAAAGCAGATACAGATGGTGCGGCTGGTGGGCAAGGGGCGGTATGGCGAGGTGTGGCTGGCCAAGTGGCGGGATGAGCGAGTGGCCGTCAAGACGTTCTTCACCACAGAGGAGGCTTCCTGGTTCCGCGAGACTGAGATCTATCAGACAGTGCTGATGCGTCACGAGAACATCCTGGGCTTCATCGCAGCCGACATCAAGGGCAATGGAAGCTGGACACAGATGCTATTGATTACGGACTACCATGAGATGGGCAGCCTGCACGACTATCTCTCCCTGTCGGTGATTAATCCGCAGAAGCTTCAGCTGCTGGCCTACTCCCTGGCCTCTGGTTTGGCCCACCTGCACGACGAGATCTTTGGAACACCCGGCAAGCCGGCGATTGCCCATCGCGACATCAAGAGCAAAAATATACTGGTGAAGAGGAATGGCCAGTGTGCCATTGCTGATTTTGGACTGGCGGTCAAGTACAACTCGGAACTAGACGTGATCCACATTGCACAGAATCCCCGAGTGGGCACGCGGCGCTACATGGCCCCAGAGGTGCTGAGCCAGCAGCTGGATCCCAAGCAGTTCGAGGAATTCAAGCGGGCGGACATGTACTCGGTGGGTCTGGTGCTGTGGGAGATGGCCCGTCGCTGTTACACACCCATTTCTACCAAGACGACCACCTGCGAGGATTACGCCCTGCCCTACCACGATGTGGTGCCCTCGGATCCCACGTTCGAGGACATGCACGCGGTAGTTTGTGTAAAGGGCTTCCGGCCGCCAATACCATCGCGCTGGCTGGAGGATGATGTACTGGCCACCGTCTCCAAGATCATGGCGGAGTGCTGGCACCCGAATCCCACCGTCCGGCTGACGGCGTTGCGTGTGAAGAAGACGCTGGGGCGGCTGGAGACGGACTGCCTGATTGATGTGCCCATGAAGATTGTCTAGAGTCCCGCCGTTTTAGGTTTGACCTAAGTTGCATTTAGTTTTTCTGTTTTCATTGATGAATGAATGCCTTGTTGTTCCAAATGGAACTTCCTCTAGTTAGGTTCTAAACGTAAGCAGCCTGTACTTGAGCGGAGCAAGGCAGAGGATCGTCCTCGAGAGGTGCCTATTCTACCGATTACTTTAATCGCCGCACTGATTGTAAGCTAGAGCTTAGGGTTAAAGCTTCGATATAAGTTGAGTTTAGGAGCCTACAGCTCCCCTGCAAAATCTTTGGTTAGAAAAATGCTTTAACTATTTGAGAAATATATAGGGAGTATATATATATATTTATGTACATAAGTAATCGAACTAAAATCAATCGGAATCGAAATTTAAATGTAACATAAAATATAGTTTTTGTGCCAGCTTTTGTACGCTTTATTAACGTTACAAATTAAGCCCCCCTCCCTGAGGCCTTAGCCTCGACATACAACATATATATATATATCTGTATATGTATTTATGTGTTATGTTTGTGCTTAGTGATTAAGTAACACAGACTTTGCCGACTTGTGTGTGCAAGTGAATGCTGCCTTTTGTAAAATCCACGGAATTAGTTGCCTTAAGACACGAGTGTAAAGACAGGAGAATACAGACAGAAGGATACCATCCTGACCCAACCTTCCTTTTCTATATTAGCATATATTTTGCATACTAGAGATATATAGAACCCGAAGTAGTTCGGTTCCTTTTGTTTTTCTTTCTTTTTTGTTTTCCCTTTTGTAAATAGCAAAGATGTTTATAGGCCGCTAACCATACAGATACATATAGTATATATAAATTATATATTATCGTTGTAAGCGATTCTGTAAATACTATATATGTTGTGTATCTTTATCTGTAACCGTATATCTTATCTCTTATCGTTCTTTAATCGAGTAACCTTGTTTAAGCTAGAGTTAGACAGTAATCGCTAGCCCCTAAGAACAATGAGTAACGATTAATGTAAGCTAGTTAGTTATGTATCTGTAAGGCGATATTTCAGTTCAGTTTAGTTTCTTTCTGTTTCATTATTACTGCGCGCAGACCACAAGAACTAAAGTTTGTATTAAAGCGTTTAGTTAATTTATTTAAAAATAATAAAAAATTATTATTAAACCCAAAAGCTTCATTCTATAATGGTTGGTAATATTCTTCGGTCAGCAAACACGATTTCTTTAGTCGCCCGTCATCATCTCCATGAATTCTGCGATTACAAAGAGGGAAATAAATATTAATTTCACTCATTTCACACACGAAAATGTGGCAGCCAACCGTCAAAGTCCACGGTGCCGGAGCCATCAGTATCGATCTCAGCAATGATGCCATCCAGATCGCTGGAGGATAGCTTGTCGTCGAGGGCGGCGAGGATTTCCTTGAGCGTTGAGGTGGTGATGTAACCATTGCCCTCGCGATCGTACAGACGGAAGGCCTCCTTCAGCTCCTTCTGAATGGCCTCGGCATCCTCCTCCTCCAGGAAATGGGCGGCGATGTTGCAGAAGCCATCGAAGTTCACCTTGCCGGTGTCCTCCGGATCGTTCTCATCGATCAGATCCTGCAACTCGCTCTCCTCGAACATCTGACCCATGCTGTTCAGGATGGTCTTCAGACGCAGGGTCTCGATGAAGCCCGTCTTTTGTGTGTCGAACATTTGGAATGCCTTGCGCATGATGTCCATCTTCTCGTCGTCCTCCTGCGGTTACCAAAATTAGCCCACATTCGATTGCACAATCTCTCCCAGCGATAGATACCATTTTGTATGCGAGTATCAGTCAGTATCTGTGTGTTGGCCAAGCGACAATAATTGCGAGCGAAGAACCGCGTCGAGTCGAGTCCGAGTCCGAGTATCCCAGCGAGTCGAGTATCTCCAATGCGTTCCAACTGCGTTGGCCTGCGGGCGCGCACTAAACCGATCGCCTGGCCAAGATCATTATTTATAAACAACAAATTTCGCTTAGTGGAAGCGTCACTCATACGCAGCGTACACCTCGGCAGCGGTGGCAGCGGCAGAGGCATCCCAAATCCATGGGTTATTGTTGGTTTGCCTTTCGGCAAAGCACTTTATTAACAGCCATTGGAATGCGACCTGGCGGCGGCGGAGGCGGAGGCGGAGGCGGATGCGGAGACTGATTCTGGCCAGACGCGCTGATCTAAATCAGATCAAAGTGTTACAGGTGCACTGCCTGTTGGCGGATAGGGATCGGCAGCGGCAGCGGCATCGGGATCGGTTTTTGGGGGTTCGGTGTCGGCTGATGCCTAAGGTCGGCGGCAGAACAGCGACGTCATCTCCATCATTTTTGGCGCTGGCAGCCGGAAAAACGAGCGCACAGCGCACGCCACAATTATGCAAAGAGCAGCAGCACCCATATTGGGGTACACAGATACAGATACTTATACAGATGGGCGTCTCAGATACAGATACACCCTCGCCTCCCACGTATCGAAGTGTGCGTGCCCGGTCGGTCGGTCACTCAGTCAGTCACTAAAAATCGACTATAAACGTCTTCACAATCAGTCACAAAATCAGCGCGATTTTCTCACGGTAATTGTATTTTTAGTACTTTATAGCAATTTTTGTCCATATGATCATGAGTGGACCAGATGCCTCCGCTGGCTTCCACAGGCTCATAGCTGCTACCGCTGCTTCTGCTGCTGCTGCTGTTGCTGCTGCGGCTCCTCCTCCTACTACTGCTGCTGCTGCGGTTAACCACACACGCACACCGTCCCAGTCGCGTCGCGCAAATTGTTTTCTGCGCAAAAATGTTGATTTGGTTTTATATTTTTGCTTTAAAACAAACAAACAGGCATTCAAGCTGGCAAATGGACATCGGGGGCGAGATGGACGACAGGCCACCATTGTGCACAATGGACGATGGGCGATGGACGATGGACGATGGACGGGGGATAGTAGGTTTTTTTGGACTTGGGTTCTCGTTCGCGGATAGTTCTGTGTCCGTGTGTAACCTTCCGGCGGCGGCGGCAGCGGTGCGGCATTTTTTGGCAACTGCAAAAGCCAAAAGGCGAAAGGCAGGCAGTAGCAGCAGTAGCTCGGTCGGTGGCAAGAGCAGGAGCCACCGCAACTTTGATGGTCATTTGATTTTTATTATTTATGACAAAACGTGAAACACTTTTGGAATGTCCCGCGACAGGTGGGGGGTGGGTGACGGGTTGAGTGCACTCACACACCGACACAAACGTCGACGACAGTTCGATTGTTTTTGCATAATTCTCAAAATGTGTGCTTCCTCATATAAATAGCTCAAGTGGAGGGGACCACAGACGTGGCACAAGTTCTAATTCGGATGCTGACAGTTTGGTGGCATGAAATTTAAGGCTAGATTTACGACGTAATTACCAGAACGAATTGTACTCGGGCCCAGGAGCGTACTTTGTATGCTTGATTGCGTTTTTATATCCTAATTACAATTTCAGAAGCTTATTACGCCCGGAAGGAGTCGTTTCCGACCCTATAAACCATATATATTCTTGATCAGAATCAACAGGCGCATTTATCTAGCTATGTCCGGCCAAAATTTATTTTTTTCCAAATTTTCGAAATTTTCAAAAAAAGGAAAGGGGTTACATCATTAAAATTGCCAAAAATTAGCCAAAATCTTAATTTTTAAAAATTTTAAACTGAGTATGCAGATTTATTAACCTTCTAAAAACTAGCACAGGACAGCTTTCCGATTTAAAATTAAAGCGTTTTTGGTTTAGTTATGAGATTTTTAAACTTCGATAATACTAAAAAAAATTCATAAAAATATACAAAATTATCTACTACAAAATTGTATTATAATTTCAGTAAAAAGCTTGAAACGAAATGAAGGAGTCGTTTCCGACCCTATAAATCATATATATTCTTGATCAGAATCAACAGGCGCGTTCATCTAGCTATGTCCGGCCAAAATTTATTTTTTTCAAAATTTTCGAAATTTTCAAAAAAAGGAAAGGGGTTACATCATTAAAATTGCCAAAAATTGGCCAAAATCTTAATTTTTAAAAATTTTAAACTGAGTATGCAGATTTATTAACCTTCTAAAAACTAGCACAGGACAGCTTTCCGATTTAAAATTAAAGCGTTTTTGGTTTAGTTATGAGATTTTTAAACTTCGATAATACTAAAAAAAATTCATAAAAATATACAAAATTATCTACTACAAAATTGTATTATAATTTCAGTAAAAAGCTTGAAACGAAATGAAGGAGTCGTTTCCGACCCTATAAATCATATATATTCTTGATCAGAATCAACAGGCGCGTTCATCTAGCTATGTCCGGCCAAAATTTATTTTTTTCCAAATTTTCGAAATTTTCAAAAAAAGGAAAGGGGTTACATCATTAAAATTGCCAAAAATTGGCCAAAATCTTAATTTTTAAAAATTTTAAACTGAGTATGCAGATTTATTAACCTTCTAAAAACTAGCACAGGACAGCTTTCCGATTTAAAATTAAAGCGTTTTTGGTTTAGTTATGAGATTTTTAAACTTCGATAATACTAAAAAAAATTCATAAAAATATACAAAATTATCTACTACAAAATTGTATTATAATTTCAGTAAAAAGCTTGAAACGAAATGAAGGAGTCGTTTCCGACCCTATAAATCATATATATTCTTGATCAGAATCAACAGGCGCGTTCATCTAGCTATGTCCGGCCAAAATTTATTTTTTTCAAAATTTTCGAAATTTTCAAAAAAAGGCAAGGGGTTACATCATTAAAATTGCCAAAAATTGGCCAAAATCGCAATTTTTAAAAATTTTAAACTGAGTATGCAGATTTATTAACCTTCTAAAAACTAGCACAGGACAGCTTTCCGATTTAAAATTAAAGCGTTTTTGGTTTAGTTATGAGATTTTTAAACTTCGATAATACTAAAAAAATTCATAAAAATATACAAAATTATCTACTACAAAATTGTATTATAATTTCAGTAAAAAGCTTGAAACGAAATGAAGGAGTCGTTTCCGACCCTATAAATCATATATATTCTTGATCAGAATCAACAGGCGCGTTCATCTAGCTATGTCCAGCCAAAATTTATTTTTTTCAAAATTTTCAAAATTTTCAAAAATTGGCCAAAATCTTAATTTTTAAAAATTTTAAACTGAGTATGCAGATTTATTAACCTTCTAAAAACTAGCACAGGACAGCTTTCCGATTTAAAATTAAAGCGTTTTTGGTTTAGTTATGAGATTTTTAAACTTCGATAATACTAAAAAAAATTCATAAAAATATACAAAATTATCTACTACAAAATTGTATTATAATTTCAGTAAAAAGCTTGAAACGAAATGAAGGAGTCGTTTCCGACGCTATAAATCATATATATTCTTGATCAGAATCAACAGGCGCGTTCATCTAGGTATGTCCGGCCAAAATTTATTTTTTTCAAAATTTTCGAAATTTTCAAAAAAAGGAAAGGGGTTACATCATTAAAATTGCCAAAAATTGGCCAAAATCTTAATTTTTAAAAATTTTAAACTGAGTATGCAGATTTATTAACCTTCTAAAAACTAGCACAGGACAGCTTTCCGATTTAAAATTAAAGCGTTTTTGGTTTAGTTATGAGATTTTTAAACTTCGATAATACTAAAAAAATTCATAAAAATATACAAAATTATCTACTAAAAAATTGTGTTATAATTTCAGTAAAAAGCTTGAAACGAAATGAAGGAGTCGTTTCCGACCCTATAAATCATATATATTCTTGATCAGAATCAACAGGCGCGTTCATCTAGCTATGTCCGGCCAAAATTTATTTTTTTCAAAATTTTCGAAATTTTCAAAAAAAGGCAAGGGGTTACATCATTAAAATTGCCAAAAATTGGCCAAAATCGCAATTTTTAAAAATTTTAAACTGAGTATGCAGATTTATTAACCTTCTAAAAACTAGCACAGGACAGCTTTCCGATTTAAAATTAAAGCGTTTTTGGTTTAGTTATGAGATTTTTAAACTTCGATAATACTAAAAAAATTCATAAAAATATACAAAATTATCTACTACAAAATTGTATTATAATTTCAGTAAAAAGCTTGAAACGAAATGAAGGAGTCGTTTCCGACCCTATAAATCATATATATTCTTGATCAGAATCAACAGGCGCGTTCATCTAGCTATGTCCAGCCAAAATTTATTTTTTTCAAAATTTTCAAAATTTTCAAAAATTGGCCAAAATCTTAATTTTTAAAAATTTTAAACTGAGTATGCAGATTTATTAACCTTCTAAAAACTAGCACAGGACAGCTTTCCGATTTAAAATTAAAGCGTTTTTGGTTTAGTTATGAGATTTTTAAACTTCGATAATACTAAAAAAAATTCATAAAAATATACAAAATTATCTACTACAAAATTGTATTATAATTTCAGTAAAAAGCTTGAAACGAAATGAAGGAGTCGTTTCCGACGCTATAAATCATATATATTCTTGATCAGAATCAACAGGCGCGTTCATCTAGGTATGTCCGGCCAAAATTTATTTTTTTCAAAATTTTCGAAATTTTCAAAAAAAAGGAAAGGGGTTACATCATTAAAATTGCCAAAAATTGGCCAAAATCTTAATTTTTAAAAATTTTAAACTGAGTATGCAGATTTATTAACCTTCTAAAAACTAGCACAGGACAGCTTTCCGATTTAAAATTAAAGCGTTTTTGGTTTAGTTATGAGATTTTTAAACTTCGATAATACTAAAAAAATTCATAAAAATATACAAAATTATCTACTAAAAAATTGTGTTATAATTTCAGTAAAAAGCTTGAAACGAAATGAAGGAGTCGTTTCCGACCCTATAAATCATATATATTCTTGATCAGAATCAACAGGCGCGTTCATCTAGCTATGTCCGGCCAAAATTTATTTTTTTCAAAATTTTCGAAATTTTCAAAAAAAGGAAAGGGGTTACATCATTAAAATTGCCAAAAATTGGCCAAAATCTTAATTTTTAAAAATTTTAAACTGAGTATGCAGATTTATTAACCTTCTAAAAACTAGCACAGGACAGCTTTCCGATTTAAAATTAAAGCGTTTTTGGTTTAGTTATGAGATTTTTAAACTTCGATAATACTAAAAAAAATTCATAAAAATATACAAAATTATCTACTACAAAATTGTATTATAATTTCAGTAAAAAGCTTGAAACGAAATGAAGGAGTCGTTTCCGACCCTATAAATCATATATATTCTTGATCAGAATCAACAGGCGCGTTCATCTAGCTATGTCCGGCCAAAATTTATTTTTTTCCAAATTTTCGAAATTTTCAAAAAAAGGAAAGGGGTTACATCATTAAAATTGCCAAAAATTGGCCAAAATCTTAATTTTTAAAAATTTTAATCTGAGTATGCAGATTTATTAACCTTCTAAAAACTAGCACAGGACAGCTTTCCGATTTAAAATTAAAGCGTTTTTGGTTTAGTTATGAGATTTTTAAACTTCGATAATACTAAAAAAAATTCATAAAAATATACAAAATTATCTACTACAAAATTGTATTATAATTTCAGTAATAAGCTTGAAACGAAATGAAGGAGTCGTTTCCGACCCTATAAATCATATATATTCTTGATCAGAATCAACAGGCGCGTTCATCTAGCTATGTCCGGCCAAAATTTATTTTTTTCAAAATTTTCGAAATTTTCAAAAAAAGGAAAGGGGTTACATCATTAAAATTGCCAAAAATTGGCCAAAATCTTAATTTTTAAAAATTTTAAACTGAGTATGCAGATTTATTAACCTTCTAAAAACTAGCACAGGACAGCTTTCCGATTTAAAATTAAAGCGTTTTTGGTTTAGTTATGAGATTTTTAAACTTCGATAATACTAAAAAAAATTCATAAAAATATACAAAATTATCTACTAAAAAATTGTATTATAATTTCAGTAAAAAGCTTGAAACGAAATGAAGGAGTCGTTTCCGACCCTATAAATCATATATATTCTTGATCAGAATCAACAGGCGCGTTCATCTAGCTATGTCCGGCCAAAATTTATTTTTTTCAAAATTTTCGAAATTTTCAAAAAAAGGAAAGGGGTTACATCATTAAAATTGCCAAAAATTGGCCAAAATCTTAATTTTTAAAAATTTTAAACTGAGTATGCAGATTTATTAACCTTCTAAAAACTAGCACAGGACAGCTTTCCGATTTAAAATTAAAGCGTTTTTGGTTTAGTTATGAGATTTTTAAACTTCGATAATACTAAAAAAAATTCATAAAAATATACAAAATTATCTACTACAAAATTGTATTATAATTTCAGTAAAAAGCTTGAAACGAAATGAAGGAGTCGTTTCCGACCCTATAAATCATATATATTCTTGATCAGAATCAACAGGCGCGTTCATCTAGCTATGTCCGGCCAAAATTTATTTTTTTCAAAATTTTCGAAATTTTCAAAAAAAGGAAAGGGGTTACATCATTAAAATTGCCAAAAATTGGCCAAAATCTTAATTTTTAAAAATTTTAAACTGAGTATGCAGATTTATTAACCTTCTAAAAACTAGCACAGGACAGCTTTCCGATTTAAAATTAAAGCGTTTTTGGTTTAGTTATGAGATTTTTAAACTTCGATAATACTAAAAAAAATTCATAAAAATATACAAAATTATCTACTACAAAATTGTATTATAATTTCAGTAAAAAGCTTGAAACGAAATGAAGGAGTCGTTTCCGACCCTATAAATCATATATATTCTTGATCAGAATCAACAGGCGCGTTCATCTAGCTATGTCCGGCCAAAATTTATTTTTTTCCAAATTTTCGAAATTTTCAAAAAAAGGAAAGGGGTTACATCATTAAAATTGCCAAAAATTGGCCAAAATCTTAATATTTAAAAATTTTAAACTGAGTATGCAGATTTATTAACCTTCTAAAAACTAGCACAGGACAGCTTTCCGATTTAAAATTAAAGCGTTTTTGGTTTAGTTATGAGATTATTAAACTTCGATAATACTAAAAAAAATTCATAAAAATATACAAAATTATCTACTACAAAATTGTATTATAATTTCAGTAAAAAGCTTGAAACGAAATGAAGGAGTCGTTTCCGACCCTATAAATCATATATATTCTTGATCAGAATCAACAGGCGCGTTCATCTAGCTATGTCCGGCCAAAATTTATTTTTTTCCAAATTTTCGAAATTTTCAAAAAAAGGAAAGGGGTTACATCATTAAAATAGCCAAAAATTGGCCAAAATCTTAATTTTTAAAAATTTTAAACTGAGTATGCAGATTTATTAACCTTCTAAAAACTAGCACAGGACAGCTTTCCGATTTAAAATTAAAGCGTTTTTGGTTTAGTTATGAGATTTTTAAACTTCGATAATACTAAAAAAAATTAATAAAAATATACAAAATTATCTACTACAAAATTGTATTATAATTTCAGTAAAAAGCTTGAAACGAAATGAAGGAGTCGTTTCCGACCCTATAAATCATATATATTCTTGATCAGAATCAACAGGCGCGTTCATCTAGCTATGTCCGGCCAAAATTTATTTTTTCCAAATTTTCGAAATTTTCAAAAAAAGGAAAGGGGTTACATCATTAAAATTGCCAAAAATTGGCCAAAATCTTAATTTTTTTAAATTTTAAACTGAGTATGCAGATTTATTAACCTTCTAAAAACTAGCACAGGACAGCTTTCCGATTTAAAATTAAAGCGTTTTTGGTTTAGTTATGAGATTTTTAAACTTCGATAATACTAAAAAAAATTCATAAAAATATACAAAATTATCTACTAAAAAATTGTATTATAATTTCAGTAAAAAGCTTGAAACGAAATGAAGGAGTCGTTTCCGACCCTATAAATCATATATATTCTTGATCAGAATCAACAGGCGCGTTCATCTAGCTATGTCCGGCCAAAATTTATTTTTTTCAAAATTTTCGAAATTTTCAAAAAAAAGAAAGGGGTTACATCATTAAAATTGCCAAAAATTGGCCAAAATCTTAATTTTTAAAAATTTTAAACTGAGTATGCAGATTTATTAACCTTCTAAAAACTAGCACAGGACAGCTTTCCGATTTAAAATTAAAGCGTTTTTGGTTTAGTTATGAGATTATTAAACTTCGATAATACTAAAAAAAATTCATAAAAATATACAAAATTATCTACTACAAAATTGTATTATAATTTCAGTAAAAAGCTTGAAACGAAATGAAGGAGTCGTTTCCGACCCTATAAATCATATATATTCTTGATCAGAATCAACAGGCGCGTTCATCTAGCTATGTCCGGCCAAAATTTATTTTTTTCCAAATTTTCGAAATTTTCAAAAAAAGGAAAGGGGTTACATCATTAAAATTGCCAAAAATTGGCCAAAATCTTAATTTTTAAAAATTTTAAACTGAGTATGCAGATTTATTAACCTTCTAAAAACTAGCACAGGACAGCTTTCCGATTTAAAATTAAAGCGTTTTTGGTTTAGTTATGAGATTTTTAAACTTCGATAATACTAAAAAAAATTAATAAAAATATACAAAATTATCTACTACAAAATTGTATTATAATTTCAGTAAAAAGCTTGAAACGAAATGAAGGAGTCGTTTCCGACCCTATAAATCATATATATTCTTGATCAGAATCAACAGGCGCGTTCATCTAGCTATGTCCGGCCAAAATTTAATTTTTTTCCAAATTTTCGAAATTTTCAAAAAAAGGAAAGGGGTTACATCATTAAAATTGCCAAAAATTGACCAAAATCTTAATTTTTTAAAATTTTAAACTGAGTATGCAGATTTATTAACCTTCTAAAAACTAGCACAGGACAGCTTTCCGATTTAAAATTAAAGCGTTTTTGGTTTAGTTATGAGATTTTTAAACTTCGATAATACTAAAAAAATTCATAAAAATATACAAAATTATCTACTACAAAATTGTATTATAATTTCAGTAAAAAGCTTGAAACGAAATGAAGGAGTCGTTTCCGACCCTATAAATCATATATATTCTTGATCAGAATCAACAGGCGCGTTCATCTAGCTATGTCCGGCCAAAATTTATTTTTTTCCAAATTTTCGAAATTTTCAAAAAAAGGAAAGGGGTTACATCATTAAAATTGCCAAAAATTGGCCAAAATCTTAATTTTTTTTAAATTTTAAACTGAGTATGCAGATTTATTAACCTTCTAAAAACTAGCACAGGACAGCTTTCCGATTTAAAATTAAAGCGTTTTTGGTTTAGTTATGAGATTTTTAAACTTCGATAATACTGAAAAAAATTCATAAAAATATACAAAATTATCTACTAAAAAATTGTATTATAATTTCAGTAAAAAGCTTGAAACGAAATGAAGGAGTCGTTTCCGACCCTATAAATCATATATATTCTTGATCAGAATCAACAGGCGCGTTCATCTAGCTATGTCCGGCCAAAATTTATTTTTTTCAAAATTTTCGAAATTTTCAAAAAAAGGAAAGGGGTTACATCATTAAAATTGCCAAAAATTGGCCAAAATCTTAATTTTTAAAAATTTTAAACTGAGTATGCAGATTTATTAACCTTCTAAAAACTAGCACAGGACAGCTTTCCGATTTAAAATTAAAGCGTTTTTGGTTTAGTTATGAGATTTTTAAACTTCGATAATACTAAAAAAAATTCATAAAAATATACAAAATTATCTACTAAAAAATTGTATTATAATTTCAGTAAAAAGCTTGAAACGAAATGAAGGAGTCGTTTCCGACCCTATAAATCATATATATTCTTGATCAGAATCAACAGGCGCGTTCATCTAGCTATGTCCGGCCAAAATTTATTTTTTTCAAAATTTTCGAAATTTTCAAAAAAAGGAAAGGGGTTACATCATTAAAATTGCCAAAAATTGGCCAAAATCTTAATTTTTAAAAATTTTAAACTGAGTATGCAGATTTATTAACCTTCTAAAAACTAGCACAGGACAGCTTTCCGATTTAAAATTAAAGCGTTTTTGGTTTAGTTATGAGATTTTTAAACTTCGATAATACTAAAAAAAATTCACAAAAATATACAAAATTATCTACTAAAAAATTGTATTATAATTTCAGTAAAAAGCTTGAAACGAAATGAAGTAGTCGTTTCCGACCCTATAAATCATATATATTCTTGATCAGAATCAACAGGCGCGTTCATCTAGCTATGTCCGGCCAAAATGTATTTTTTTCAAAATTTTCGAAATTTTCAAAAAAAGGAAAGGGGTTACATCATTAAAATTGCCAAAAATTGGCCAAAATCTTAATTTTTAAAAATTTTAAACTGAGTATGCAGATTTATTAACCTTCTAAAAACTAGCACAGGACAGCTTTCCGATTTAAAATTAAAGCGTTTTTGGTTTAGTTATGAGATTTTTAAACTTCGATAATACTAAAAAAAATTAATAAAAATATACAAAATTATCTACTAAAAAATTGTATTATAATTTCAGTAAAAAGCTTGAAACGAAATGAAGGAGTCGTTTCCGACCCTATAAATCATATATATTCTTGATCAGAATCAACAGGCGCGTTCATCTAGCTATGTCCGGCCAAAATTTATTTTTTTCAAAATTTTCGAAATTTTCAAAAAAAGGAAAGGGGTTACATCATTAAAATTGCCAAAAATTGGCCAAAATCTTAATTTTTTAAAATTTTAAACTCAGTATGCAGATTTATTAACCTTCTAAAAACTAGCACAGGACAGCTTTCCGATTTAAAATTAAAGCGTTTTTGGTTTAGTTATGAGATTTTTAAACTTCGATAATACTAAAAAAAATTAATAAAAATATACAAAATTATCTACTAAAAAATTGTATTATAATTTCAGTAAAAAGCTTGAAACGAAATGAAGGAGTCGTTTCCGACCCTATAAATCATATATATTCTTGATCAGAATCAACAGGCGCGTTCATCTAGCTATGTCCGGCCAAAATTTATTTTTTTCAAAATTTTCGAAATTTTCAAAAAAAGGAAAGGGGTTACATCATTAAAATTGCCAAAAATTGGCCAAAATCTTAATTTTTAAAAATTTTAAACTGAGTATGCAGATTTATTAAACTTCTAAAAACTAGCACAGGACAGCTTTCCGATTTAAAATTAAAGCGTTTTTGGTTTAGTTATGAGATTTTTAAACTTCGATAATACTAAAAAAAATTCATAAAAATATACAAAATTATCTACTACAAAATTGTATTATAATTTCAGTAAAAAGCTTGAAACGAAATGAAGGAGTCGTTTCCGACCCTATAAATCATATATATTCTTGATCAGAATCAACAGGCGCGTTCATCTAGCTATGTCCGGCCAAAATTTATTTTTTTCAAAATTTTCGAAATTTTCAAAAAAAGGAAAGGGGTTACATCATTAAAATTGCCAAAAATTGGCCAAAATCTTAATTTTTAAAAATTTTAAACTGAGTATGCAGATTTATTAACCTTCTAAAAACTAGCACAGGACAGCTTTCCGATTTAAAATTAAAGCGTTTTTGGTTTAGTTATGAGATTTTTAAACTTCGATAATACTAAAAAAAATTCATAAAAATATACAAAATTATCTACTAAAAAATTATATTATAATTTCAGTAAAAAGCTTGAAACGAAATGAAGGAGTCGTTTCCGACCCTATAAATCATATATATTCTTGATCAGAATCAACAGGCGCGTTCATCTAGCTATGTCCGGCCAAAATTTATTTTTTTCAAAATTTTCGAAATTTTCAAAAAAAGGAAAGGGGTTACATCATTAAAATTGCCAAAAACTGGCCAAAATCTTAATTTTTTTTTTTAAATTTTTTTTTAAATTTTTTAAATTAAACTGAGTATGCAGATTTATTAACCTTCTAAAAACTAGCACAGGACAGCTTTCCGATTTAAAATTAAAGCGTTTTTGGTTTAGTTATGAGATTTTTAAACTTCGATAATACTAAAAAAATTCATAAATATATACAAAATTATCTACTAAAAAATTGTGTTATAATTTCAGTAAAAAGCTTGAAACGAAATGAAGGAGTCGTTTCCGACCCTATAAATCATATATATTCTTGATCAGAATCAACAGGCGCGTTCATCTAGATATGTCCGGCCAAAATTTATTTTTTTCAAAATTTTCGAAATTTTCAAAAAAAGGAAAGGGGTTACATCATTAAAATTGCCAAAAATTGGCCAAAATCTTAATTTTTAAAAATTTTAAACTGAGTATGCAGATTTATTAACCTTCTAAAAACTAGCACAGGACAGCTTTCCGATTTAAAATTAAAGCGTTTTTGGTTTAGTTATGAGATTTTTAAACTTCGATAATACTAAAAAAAATTCATAAAAATATACAAAATTATCTACTACAAAATTGTATTATAATTTCAGTTAAAAGCTTGAAACGAAATGAAGGAGTCGTTTCCGACCCTATAAATCATATATATTCTTGATCAGAATCAACAGGCGCGTTCATCTAGCTATGTCCGGCAAAAATTTTTTTTTTTCAAAATTTTCGAAATTTTCAAAAAAAGGAAAGGGGTTACATCATTAAAATTGCCAAAAATTTGCCAAAATCTTAATTTTTAAAAATTTTAAACTGAGTATGCAGATTTATTAACCTTCTAAAAACTAGCACAGGACAGTTTTCCGATTTAAAATTAAAGCGTTTTTGGTTTAGTTATGAGATTTTTAAACTTCGATAATACTAAAAAAAATTCATAAAAATATACAAAATTATCTACTAAAAAATTGTATTATAATTTCAGTAAAAAGCTTGAAACGAAATGAAGGAGTCGTTTCCGACCCTATAAATCATATATATTCTTGATCAGAATCAACAGGCGCGTTCACCTAGCTATGTCCGGCCAAAATTTATTTTTTTCCAAATTTTCGAAATTTTCAAAAAAAGGAAAGGGGTTACATCATTAAAATTGCCAAAAATTGGCCAAAATCTTAATTTTTAAAAATTTTAAACTGAGTATGCAGATTTATTAACCTTCTAAAAACTAGCACAGGACAGCTTTCCGATTTAAAATTAAAGCGTTTTTGGTTTAGTTATGAGATTTTTAAACTTCGATAATACTAAAAAAATTCATAAAAATATACAAAATTATCTACTAAAAAATTGTATTATAATTTCAGTAAAAAGCTTGAAACGAAATGAAGGAGTCGTTTCCGACCCTATAAATCATATATATTCTTGATCAGAATCAACAGGCGCGTTCATCTAGCTATGTCCGGCCAAAATTTATTTTTTTCAAAATTTTCGAAATTTTCAAAAAAAGGAAAGGGGTTACATCATTAAAATTGCCAAAAATTGGCCAAAATCTTAATTTTTAAAAATTTTAAACTGAGTATGCAGATTTATTAACCTTCTAAAAACTAGCACAGGACAGCTTTCCGATTTAAAATTAAAGCGTTTTTGGTTTAGTTATGAGATTTTTAAACTTCGATAATACTAAAAAAAATTCATAAAAATATACAAAATTATCTACTAAAAAATTGTATTATAATTTCAGTAAAAAGCTTGAAACGAAATGAAGGAGTCGTTTCCGACCCTATAAATCATATATATATATATATATATATATATATCAACAGGCGCGTTCATCTAGCTTTTCGATTTACGATTCGATCTATTCTATTCTATATGATTCGCACTATTAACCTTATACAACAACTTATACAACCGCCAAAGGTAGTAACAGTAACTAATTAAATTACAAGATTGTTCTGCTTACCTAATCCTATTAAGTAAACCAAATTACCTTTACCTTACGAAGCTTCTAATAAAAGTTAGAACTCCTACTAACCTCCAAGACATCGGAAGACATGTTTCACGTGTGGAAACTCCTGATTTTAATAGGTAATATTGGTAACTTTTCCCAACTATTCCGATTACCTCCCCTTGTCAGGCATTTCATGTCGAGCCCTGTACGCTGTCTACGAGGAAGACGATGAACCGGACTGCTTTACCCTGCATGACGAAACTTGTCCCAATGAGAACATCACCTTTTGGTTCTACACGTAAGAGAGAATCAAAGGAGATAGATCACTTTGTACCGAATATCTCTGCAGCCATTCTATACTGGAAGGAAGACAATTGTGGATGCATAATTTAAGCGATGCAGGATTTCTGCCCCGAAAACCGCTAAAGGTGCTAATTCATGGATTTCACGGTAACCGCGACAAATTGCCCAACAACCAGCTGCGCCTCCTGCTAACCTCTCAGAACTATCATGTGATCTCACCGGACTTTCGGAACTTGGCCGTGGAACCCTGCTACTCGCAGGCAGTGGACAATGCAAAGTATGTGGGCCGATGCCTGGCCCTCTTGTTGACCAAGCTCGTCGACGATCGCCTGATGTTTGAAGAGGATCTCCATTTGATTGGTTTCGGTTTGGGTGCCCACATCGCCGGGCTTACCGCAAACTTTATGCCGAAACAGCTGCCGCTGCAGCGCATCACCGCCCTCAATCCGGCCAAGCCACTCTTTCTCGGATCCGATTCTGCAGATAAATTGGATCCCAGCGATGCCAAATTCGTGGATGTCATGCACACGGATGTGCTGATGCTTGGCCTTTTGAATCCAGTGGGTCACGTGGACTTTTACGTGAACATGGGCATCAGCCAGCCCAACTGCGGGGATATAAGCAAGAGTAACTGCCTCTGCAATTTTCAATTTCAAATCTTGATTTTAAGTTTATTTCATTCCATTAAGTAAGTACCCACTACTGCTACCACAACCGAGCCGTTTCATACTACGCGGAATCCATCATAACGCCCGTCGGATTCTTTGGCTACCGCTGTCCCAGCTACCATAGCTTTCTGGAAGGAAACTGCCAGGCCAGTAATGAAGTGGAACAAATGGGCTTCTACGTACGATTGGGGTTTGTACAGCTACCAGATATTGGCTCCAACAATACTGACTTTGCTTGGCTTACAGGGCCAGGGGATTGTACTTCCTGGAGACCAATTATTTCTCACCATATGCAATGGGAAAGAACCACATGAATCTAACCCACGAAATTAAAAATCGTACTTACATAGCCGAAGACTTTCTAGATGGATTTTTGGACGAGAAAAACCACAGTAGTTCAGATGCATGACGGATAAGCACGGTATAATACAATGATTATAACCAATTGAAATATATTTTAAACCAAAGCAAAATTAGAAAATTGGCTCTGGTATGAGAAAAATGGAATTTGTATGTTTCTGAGGAATTTATAGATATGAGATTTCGACAGTGTATTGTACACGAGGTGAGAAGCAGGTGAGTTTGGCCCAGACCAGCACCACCACCGTGACAGCCATGTCAACAACTCGTTTCGACCAGATGACAGATGCCAAGAAAAGTTGCCGCCACTCACAGTCAGCGGTGCCCTGAAAGTATATATGCATATGAGGAGCAGAGTATAGAAAGCAATTTCACGCGCCTTTAGGTTTTCATTCGAAACGAAACATAATGGAATTTTCGGTTGCGAGGGGCGGCGACCAAAACTAACGCGAAACTAGCGGATCCGACCAAACAAGTGTTTGCATTCCGTCGCTACGAAGCGACGACAGCCGAGGATGGATGCATTCACTCAACTCGACTCGACTCGATTCGACTCGACTTCGACTTCAAATCAAAGCAGGCGACCGAGTTTGATCGATAAAAGTCAAATGAAAACGGTTTTTAGGAGCGCCCAACTTCTCGAGCTAATCGGAACGGTGAGCTTTGTCGGCGATTAGTCAATGGTTGAATCGCAGACGGTTAGGTTAGACGGTTAGAAAGCGGTTCACTATGGAGGAGCTGCAGGACGCCAGCATCCATCACATGACCGCCAAGGTAATCGCGGCCATCAAGAACACCAAGTGCTATGAGCCCATCTACAAGGAGCTGCAGCGACTCGTATGCAATCCGAATGTGGACACCCACGACATGCGCAACACCCTCGAGGACGCCATCAAGGGCGCCGGCCTCGAGACGGAGATCCGGAACATTGTCTATAACCTGGTCCGCAGCCGGCTCACCAAGTCGGATGATAAAGCGCTTCCCCATAAACAGACATCGGTGGGTAATGGTTTATATTTTAAATTCTGTAATTCAGTAATTAGTACTTAGAATCCTTTTAAAGGACATCCATCCTTGATTCATTCTAACATTAATTTTATAAAAACAAAAATTAACAAGCCAATTGCTTCACAGAAACCCACCGTTAGTGATCCACTTGGCTACTTGAAGAGGGCTGGAGTCCTTTGGGATCGTAGAGTTCGCAAAAGCCTGAACGCCATGTGCACAGAACTGAAGGTCCCCCTGCATGGACAGCCCAGAATTAGCGCCGATCGCGAGGACTTCATGGCCAAGTGGAACGAACTGAGTAACTACAATATGGGTGGGTAACTCCAAGGTGCCAACCGCCATTTGCTAACTTATGTGTAATCCCCAGATTTGGCCAACTACAGGCCCGTCTATGCTCCAAAGGATCTTCTGGAGGTACTACTCTCGCTCAAAGGACCCGCTAAGACCACCGAAAATACAGAGTAAGTGAGAAAAAGACCTTACTACTAAATAAGCTGAATTTGTGGTTTGGTTTGTGGCTTTAGCCAAATCCCCCAGTGGGAATTCTCACACATCGCCTTGCCCGTGAAGAATCTGTTCGAGCTGCGCGGCCATTATGCCGATCTCTTGCGGAGTGACAGCTACCTGGGAGTGCCGGATCTCACGGTTCAGTGCCAGCGGATTCTGGAGGGCAGGCATGCGCCCATGTGCCAGCAGTTCCTCAAGAAGGGCTGCACTCCGGCTCCATATAGGGGAGCTCTCTGGGCCTCCGTGCTGGACAGTAAGCTACACGACTACGTAAGACTAGTACCTTTTTATGCGAAGGAAGGTGTAACCCATGGAGATATACTTTATAGGACATTGACTACTGGCATAAGTTGCGTAATGCTGTGTGGACCACGGACCACATAGTGGACAAACTGGTCTTTAAGGACATCCAATTGACGGCCTCCAATGACGACCAGTACTTTGTGTTCGAGGATGTATTATACCAGGTGCTGCTATGCTTCTCCCGCGATACGGATATTGGAAGCTGCGTCGATTATGAGACATTTCCGGTGAAGGGCAAGACGTACGAGGGTCCACCTTCGGGCGTGGTGCCCTTTCACGGTATTTGCATGTTCGCTGCTCCGTTCTGCTATCTGTACGACTCGCCGGTGAATCTGTACTATACATTCCGGGCCTTCTACATTCGCTACTGCCATCGCCTGACCACGATCAACACACACCCGCAGGGAATTGTCAGTCTGTGCCTGCTCTTCGAGAAGCTGCTGCAGACATACGAGCCACAGTTGTGGTCACATTTCCGGGAGCTCCAGATCCAGCCGTAAGTAGCGGGTTGGGGATCTTCTCGAAGACACCTTTTATATCCACCGATCCACGCATCATTGCAGGCTGCGGGTCGTCTTCAAGTGGCTGATGCGCGCATTCTCAGGACACCTGCCACCTGATCAACTTTTGGTTCTATGGGACCTGGTAGGTGATTTTCCCAGCAGGTTCTAAGAACTCGCATCGCCTAAAAATACCATTTCTTCTTCAGATTCTAGGCTTCGACAGCCTTGAGATCCTGCCACTCTTCGCCATCATTATTTTGAGCTTCCGTAAGGAGAGCATTATGCAGGTGGCCTCGCTGGACAACATCGAGGCCATACTGGCGGATCTGTCTTCCATCAAAGTGCTACCCCTTGTGCAACTAGCCCTCAGTAGGGACTGAGGAATAGGGGTATCTCGTAATTCGTAACAAAATTAAAGTATTATTTCGGTGTATTATGTAAGAAAATAGTCCAAGCATTAAGAAATATCTGCTTTTGTAATTTGGGAAATTTACACAAATTTAAATCGATAAAACTCGTAGGTCCGACATCTACTTGCGCTCTGTGAAGTCCAGGAAAATGCCCCCCTTAAGAGCGGCCATAAAGTAGGTATCATCGAACCTATTATCGGTACGGGTCTTGGGATTAACCTTGATGTCAAAGTTCTTTAGGATCTCCACCAGAGCTGCTTTGATTTGGGTGACGGCGAACCTTATGCCTGCAAAAAGAGGTGGATAGTTCAACAGTTCTAACTCCCCTCAGGTAAGACTACCCACCTGGACAAATGCGTGGCCCATCGCCGAAGCCAAAGTAGATGCCCTGATCCTTGTACTTCTTGACTCCTCCATTAGCTTCAAAGAAGCGTTCTGGCTTAAATGTATCAGGATCCTTATAGTACTGAGGGTCGTGATGAAGGGCATTAACTGGAATGATGACCACGTCGCCGGGATACACCTTCACGCTCACGCCATTTTTGTTCACAAATACGTGCTCCTGAGTTACTATTTTGCGGGCTATAAGAAGAGGTGGGAAAATGCGCAAAGTTTCTGGAAGAAAAAACGTCATTGTAGTTAGGATTCATTGGATCGAGCTGTGGATAACTAACCATGGATGCAGGCCTCCATGAAGGGCAGTTCGCTCAACTGCTCAAAGCTTAGCTCTCCGGTGCCGATTTCCTCCCTCATCCGCTGCTGATCCTTGGGATTGCGTGCCATCAAGAGCAGGACATGGGACAGAACCTGCGCTGTTGTCTCAAAGCCGTCAGTCAGGAAGGTCATCGTATGCGATGTCAACTCCACGGTATCCAGTCCCTTCTTTTCCTGCAACTGCAGCATATAGTTGAGGAAGTCATCTCGCTGCTGTACTGGGTTTTCCCTCCTCAACTGGATGCACTTCTTCATAATGTCAAAGAAAAACTCCTCGACATCCTTAGCGAACAGCGCAACAGAGTAGAACTTGCGAATTGGTGGCCACAGATTCGCTACCACAGTGTACAAAATAAATCCGAATGACTGCTCAAAGACGCGCTTGATCATTCCCACCAGGGGTGTGGGATTGTCCGTGAAGCTCTGCGCGGAAATGCCAAGAACGCAGTCGGAAACGACTTCGGTGGTGAAGCACAGGCACACATCCTTGGCATTCAATCCTTCAGAGGTGGCCATACGCTGCTGACGCTTGATGAAGTCAATCAGCTTCTTGCACACGCTCTGCGAGACGGGATAGACGGCTTTAACCTTTTGGGGTAGGTTAGAGAAAAATATAGTTAGACATACAAAGAAAAAAAATCACTGGAACTCGTAATGATAAGTTAAGAGTGCTTTTTGCTACTCAACAAAAATTACTTATTATTCCACACAATCATTTTAAATCTATTTGTTGCCTTTGTATTCAGTAAATAGACTATGCCTTATCATTTCAATTTCTCAACCATTTACGACCTTGTTCATATAAGGCCTTAAATTATTTGAAACTTATTGTTTCTAGCCATAACTCACCCTGTTGGCCGAAAGTCCGGGTGTAACCTCGGCACGTCTCTCCTTCCAGGCCTCGCCTGTCAATATAAAGGGATTGTTGGACAGGATCTTGTCCACCTTCTTGTTGGTCTATCATGGAAATTGTTTTAGATCTTCTTCAGAGACTAGAAATATTCACTTATAACTTACAAACTTAGACATCTCGTTGTCGTGGAAACTACGGAAGTCGGTGACAAATATCTGATGCGCGTACTCGGGACTCAGGACCAAAAGCTGTGGCATCCGTGTGTTGAACACCCCCACAACACTATCCGTGTCCTTGTACTGCCTGCAACGCGTTGTGTTTGTCACTCAAAAATGCAACCCTTAATTAAATAAAATTAGCTTACTCGTAAATATCGTCAATGTCGTAGACCATGTTCCGCTTTTGGGTAAAAATACTGGGAAAACTGCCCACAAACGGCCATGTCTTGCCCGTTGGGATGCCTCGCTTCTTCCAGTAGTTAAAGTTCCAAGTGAGGAACACGTAGATCAAGGCCAAGAGGGCCACCAGAAAAAATAGAACTGTGGTAATCGGACACATGGCACTACCGTTCGCCAACGCGGATAGAAGCGAACTGCAGCTCAATTGAGGAACCTCACTGATTTCAATTGAACTTAATGTCAGTCAAGTGGTGGTGGGCTGTGGGAGCTGGGCATATTCACCCAGTGAGTAAATTGATCACACTGCTCTCCACAGATGTACATACATATATTGCTTTCCATGAAGAGCACACTGCCCGAGTTCCATTTTGATTATAAGACCCGGTAATGTTATCAAGATCAAGGGCCAAAAACTCGCCTATTTCTGAACAAATTAAAGGTGATAAAAATAATAATAAAAGTGCTCCCATGTCAATCTTTTTCAAGACAGATGCACTGATAGCGAACATATAGACGAGGTTCTTTAGGCTTTAAAATATTTATTACTTATCAGGTTGTTGTGTGTTTAAAGTATAGTAAATAAAATGCATTGTTTATGCTTCTAATCATTACTGTAATCATTAGCATTAAATCGTGAAAACCTTCACTGGCGCTCTTTAAAATCCAACCAAATTCCCCCCTTCAGGGTAGCCATAAAGAAGGTATCATCGAGCTGATTATCCGAACGTGTCTTGGGATTAACCTTGATCTCGAAAGTCCTTACGATCTCCACAAGAGCTGCCTTGAGCTGAGTGAGAGCAAAACGTATGCCTGCAAGGAAGCATGGTTTCATTAATCCTTGAATTTAGCTATCTTGGGCAACCCACCTGGACAGATACGCGGTCCATCGCCAAAGGGCAGGTAGACGCCCATGTCACGGTACTTCTTCACCCCACCATTTGCCTCCAGGAAGCGCTCCGGCTTGTAGGAATCCGGACTCTCATAATACTGAGGATCGTGATGCAGAGCTTTCACGGGTATTATGACCACATCGCCAGGCTTAACCCGCAAGGTGACTCCATTCTTATTGACAAAATCGTAGGGTTCGGTTACCAGTTTGCGAGAAGCCGCTTGCGGCGAAAACAATCGCAATGTTTCTAGAAAATATTAAAGTCAAGACTAAGTTTAGGTAAAATTAAAATTTGATTTACTTACCATGAATACAGGCTTCCAGGTAGGGCAGCTCAGACAGCTGCTCGAAGCTCAGATCTGCTTTCCCAACTTCCTTCAGCACCTTTTCCTGCTCCTCTGGATGGCGCCCCAGCATCAGCAGAGTGTGAGACAATACCAGGGCTGTCGTCTCAAAGCCATCCGTGAGGAAAGTCATCGTGTGCGCTGTCAGCTCCATTGTATCCAGGCCCTTCTTCTCCTGCAACTGCAGCATATAGTTGAGGAAGTCATCGCGCTGCTGCACTGGATTTTCGCGCCTCAAGGTGATGCTGCGTCTCATAATGTCAAAGAAGAAGTCTTCCGCCTCCTTGGTAAACAGCGCCATGCTATAGAACTTGCGTATTGGTGGCCAGAGATTGGCAACCACGCCGAAGAGGACGAATCCAAAGGAGGAGTTGAACACTCGCTGTATCATTCCCACCAGGGGCGTGGGATTGTCTGTAAAACTCTGAGCGGAGATACCCAGGACGCAGTCGGAAACCACTTCGGTGGTATAGCAAAGGGAGAGCTCCATTGCATCCAGACCCTGTGAGGTGGCCAACTTTTGCTGCCGCCTGATGTAATCAACGAACTTTTTGCACACATTTTGGGACACTGGATACATGACCTTGACCTATGGAAAGGAACTATATCAATTGCTGTTACTGAAGCGGGTAGCCTTAAGTTAGAATAAGTTTTTTCTAAGGCTTCTTCAACATACCCTATTCGGCGTTAATCCAGGCGTGATCTCAGCCCTTCTCTCCTTCCATTCATCTCCCTTTAGGACAAAAGGATTGTTCCCGAGTATCTTATCCACCTTTTTGTCCACCTGTTTCGAAGAAAAGCATATGAAGCAGCTGAGTTTATAACTCTTGAGACAATTTTTACTGACGAATCTTCCCCGTTCATTGTCGTGGAAGCTCCGGAAGTCGGTGGCATAAATCTTGTGTATATATTCCGGGCACGTAACCAACAGCTGTGGCAGTCGCGTGGTGAACACACCGACCACATTCTCCGTCCCTTTGTACTGCCTGCACGAAAAACACAATTAGCGAGCTAACTACTCCATTAATTCATAGCACTCACTGATAGATATCGTCGATGTCGTAGGCGACGTTCCGCTTGCGGGTGAAAATGCTGGGAAAGCTGCCCACAAACGGCCATGAGGGAGCCGTCTTGATGCCCCGCTTCCTCCAGTAGTCAAAGTTCCACGTAAGGAACACATAGACCAGTGCCAGGAGCACGGCTATCGAGAGGAGCACACAGCATATGGGACACATTACACAACCGACTGCAGGGACAGGCACAAGTCAACTGAGAGCTGGTGCCGCTGAGCTAAGTTTATTGAGACCCAACAAAAGCAAGCTGCCAGACACAGCAAAACTTGTATTAGGAACTCTTTTGGTTCAAGGGCGTAATAAGAACTTGTTGCTTAATAACTGGACACGTATATTAAACTTATTATAGGAAGCTACTAAAATGTTATTAATAATCTTGATTATTTATCTATATTTTTAATTGAACATTTTTTCAAATCAAAAAACAAACTTTAAAATGAGTTAATGCGCTGAATTGTGCGATGAGTCAAAACAAGGACTTTGAGGGCTTCGAGGGCTTCATTGATTTTCCTTCTGCTGCCTTCTGTTTGCCTGGGGGTTGAAATCAAGCATTTGAGGAAACTACAGAAACTACAAAAATATTATTACAAAAATATTTTGAGACCAACAACCCCCAAAAAATATCCAAACAAATTATCCATTCAGTCAAAGTTATCTTCCCTCTGCTGCCTTCTACACGGGCTTCTACGCGTAGAATACGTATCTACATTCTTCTTTCGCATAGACTCAAACCCTTACAGACACTTCGTATGTATAACATTAATGTAGTGAGTCTTGACATGAGGGTGAGTTTCGGTTTTGAAAACCAAAAGAATGACTACAATATGAATCTTTCGAGGCCTACATAACCGATACTGCTATCATTGAATGCTATCTTTGAGAAGCTCCAGGTGTTGGACGAGCAGCAGGTGTGGAGACCCCTATCATCTTGAGCTTTCAGAAGATTAGGATTATACAGACCCACTCCGTGGACCACTTGGAGGCCATTCTGTCGGACCTTTCTATTAGTATGGGCTCTCGTCTGGCAATTTCTTCAAACACCCTTCGATGCTTTTTCGGATATAATCCTCACAGAACCATGAAAGAACATAAAAGGCACAAGTTCCCTGTCCAATAAAGTATATTAGATTCTTTAACTCAAGGCCATAGATTGTATTTTTAATTGAAATCAAATGTCAAACCGATCATTGTACGATTGTGTCTTTAGATTAGACTTGACCTCTGCAGATGGTGATGTTTTTGTCAATAAATATTAGTTCATAGTTTCTACATGCGCAAAGAAAAACATCTCAATAAAAAATTAGAATTGTGAAATGTTACCGCCAACGCACCGGCTTCTATAAAAATCAGATGATTACCTCGAATTCGTCAATTCTTTGGTTCAGTTAAGTTTCGGCTGCGATTGGGAATACTAGTGCGAAGATGGACGCGGTTGGATGGTCATTATTCTCGATCGCTGTTCTTTTAGCGCTGATCTATGTGTTCCTTATCTGGAACTTTGACCACTGGCGGAAGAAAGGAATCAACACGGCGCCAACTTGGCCATTGGTTGGCAGCTTTCCCAGCATCTTTACTCGCAGGCGGAACATTGCCTACGACTACGATGATATCTACGAGTAAGTGTGATGAGATTATATATATTGAATGGACTGATAGATCAGAGGTCCTTGTGCAGGCAGTTCAAGGATACGGACAAAATAGTGGGTGTGTTCAACACCCGAGTCCCACAGCTACTGGTTACTTGTCCGGAGTATATATACAAGATTTATGCCACCGATTTCCGGAGCTTCCATAATAATGAGTGGGAGAAATTCGTGAGTAGAAGTAGGTCTAATGGGTGTGCCCATATATGAATCTCGTGTTTTCCAAATTAGTTGGACAAAAAGACAGACAAGATCCTGGGAAATAATCCCTTTCTGCTGACTGGGGATGAATGGAAGGAGAAAAGGTCCGAGATCGCGCCAGGATTGTCGCAGAATAGAGTAAGTTGAGGAGCCTAATCGAGAGTCCTTTTAATAAAATAAGGTATTTCTTGAAAAATATTTTAGTTTAGATCTTCCCCTTTTAAGAAACGTCCTTTGAAAAAATCCCATCCCATAGGTCAAGGCTGTGTATCCCATCTCCCAAAGCGTGTGCAAAAAGTTCGTAGACTTCATCAAGCGCCAGCAAAAGATGGCCACGTCACAGGGATTGGATGCCATGGAACTCTCCCTTTGCTACACCACCGAAGTGGTTTCCGACTGCGTCCTGGGTATCTCCGCTCAGAGTTTCGGGGACACGCGGACGCCCATGGTCAGAATGACCCAGCGGGTGTTCAACTCCTCCTTCGGCTTCATATTCTTTAACATGTTGGCCAATCTCTGGCCCTCAATACGCAAGTTTTACAGTGTGGCCTTTTTTAACAAGGAGGCGGTGGACTTCTTTTCCAATATAATCAGGCGCTGCATCACATTGAGGCAAACTTCACCGACGCAGCAGCGCGACGACTTCCTCAACTACATGCTGAACCTGCAGGAGAAGAAGGGCCTGGACACCGAGGAGCTCACCACGCACACGATGACATTGCTCACGGACGGCTTTGAGACGACAGCCATGGTATTGGCTCACACTCTGTTGATGCTGGCACGCCATCCTGAGGAGCAGCAGAAGCTGCTGGAGGAAATTGGAAGCACAGATTTCACCTTTGATCAGCTTACCGATCTGCCCTACCTGGAAGCCTGCCTCCATGGTGAGAGAATCCAGGTTAAGTTTTCTTTAGTCTCAGTACTAACCTTATAATTTACTAGAAACATTGCGTTTGTTTTCGCCGCAAGTTGCTGCTCGTAAAAAGGTTACCGAAAGCTACGACTTTGTGAACAAGAACGGAGTCACCTTGCGGGCGAATCCTGGCGATGTGGTAACCATACCCGTAAAAGCAGTGCATCACGATCCTCAGTATTATGAGAATCCAGACTCATTCAAACCCGAGCGCTTTCTGGGAGCAAATGGTGGGGTGAAGGAGTACCGCGAAAGGGGTGTCTACCTGGCCTTTGGCAATGGACCACGCATCTGTCCGGGTAGGTGGAGGCCTTGGGGAAGTCAATTAAAGAATCAGAAATGTTAACGAAGCAATCTCTCCTTGCAGGCATGCGCTTTGCTCTTACTCAGATCAAGACGGCACTTGTGGAGATTGTACGCCACTTTGAGATAAAGGTTAATCCCAAGACACGCTCGGATGATCAGATAGATAATACCTTCTTTATGGCTACCCTGAAGGGGGGTATTTGGCTGGATTTTAAAGAACGGCAGTAGGAATATCTGAAGCTATCCAGTCGAGGCTTTAGTCATTAAATATTATTTATAAAAAATAATTAAGCCGCACTTTTGATTAAAATAAAATGTCACAAAACGCTTAATGTTTATTTTTAATGTTTAAAAAAAATAGAAAACTAAATTTACAAAGCCGAAATTTATATTCCCTTGCAGTGAATTATAAAAGTAAAAAAAAACTCAAAACAAAACCAAAAACGCTTTAATTTTAAATCGGAAAGCTGTCCTGTGTTAGTTTTTGGAGCGTTAATAAATCTGCGTACTCAGTTTAAAATTTTTAAAAATTCAGATTTTGGCCAATTTTTGACAATTTTAATGATGTAACCCCTTTCCTTTTTTTGAAAATTTCGAAAATTTGGAAAAAAATAAATTTTGGCCGGACATAGCTAGATGAACGCGCCTGTTGATTCTGATCAAGAATATATATGGTTTATAGGGTCGGAAACGACTCCTTCCTGGCGTTTTAAGATTTTTACTGAAATTAAGATACCATTTTTTAGTAGATAATTTTGTGCATTTTTTTACGAAATTTTTTAGTATTATCAAAGTTTAAAAAACGCATAACTCAACCAAAAATGCATTAATTTTAAATCTGAAGGCTGTCCTGTGTTAGTTTTTGGAGCGTTAATAAATCTGCGTACTTTGAAAAAAATAAATTTTGGCCGGACATAGCTAGATGAATGCGCCTGTTGATTCTGATCAAGAATATATATGGTTTATAGGGTCGGAAACGACTCCTTCCTGGCGTTTTAAGATTTTTACTGAAATTAAGATACCATTTTTTAGTAGATAATTTTGTGTATTTTTTTACGAAATTTTTTAGTATTATCAAAGCTTAAAAAACGCATAACTCAACCAAAAATGCATTAATTTTAAATCTGAAGGCTGTCCTGTGTTAGTTTTTGGAGCGTTAATAAATCTGCGTACTCAGTTTAAAATTTTTAAAAATTAAGATTTTGGCCAATTTTTGACAATTTTAATGATGTAACCCCTTTCCTTTTTTTGAAAATTTCGAAAATTTTGAAAAAAATAAATTTTGGCCGGACATAGCTAGATGAATGCGCCTGTTGATTCTGATCAAGAATATATATGGTTTATAGGGTCGGAAACGACTCCTTCCTGGCGTTTTAAGCTTTTTACTGAAATTAAGATACCATTTTTTAGTAGATAATTTTGTGTATTTTTAATGAAATTTTTTAGTATTATCAAAGTTTAAAAAACGCATAACTCAACCAAAAATGCATTAATTTTAAATCTGAAGGCTGTCCTGTGTTAGTTTTTGGAGCGTTAATAAATCTGCGTACTCAGTTTAAAATTTTTAAAAATTCAGATTTTGGCCAATTTTTGACAATTTTAATGATGTAACCCCTTTCCTTTTTTTGAAATTTTCGAAAATTTTGAAAAAAAAAAATTTTGGCCGGACATAGCTAGATGAACGCGCCTGTTGATTCTGATCAAGAATATATATGGTTTATAGGGTCGGAAACGACTCCTTCCTCGCGTTTTAAGCTTTTTACTGAAATTAAGATACCATTTTTTAGTAGATAATTTTGTGTATTTTTTTACGAAATTTTTTAGTATTATCAAAGTTTAAAAAACGCATAACTCAACCAAAAATGCATTAATTTTAAATCTGAAGGCTGTCCTGTGTTAGTTTTTGGAGCGTTAATAAATCTGCGTACTCAGTTTAAAATTTTTAAAAATTCAGATTTTGGCCAATTTTTGACAATTTTAATGATGTAACCCCTTTCCTTTTTTTGAAAATTTCGAAAATTTTGAAAAAAAATAAATTTTGGCCGGACATAGCTAGATGAATGCGCCTGTTGATTCTGATCAAGAATATATATGGTTTATAGGGTCGGAAACGACTCCTTCCTGGCGTTTTAAGATTTTTACTGAAATTAAGATACCATTTTTTAGTAGATAATTTTGTGTATTTTTTTACGAAATTTTTTAGTATTATCAAAGTTTAAAAAACGCATAACTCAACCAAAAATGCATTAATTTTAAATCTGAAGGCTGTCCTGTGTTAGTTTTTGGAGCGTTAATAAATCTGCGTACTCAGTTTAAAATTTTTAAAAATTAAGATTTTGGCCAATTTTTGACAATTTTAATGATGTAACCCCTTTCCTTTTTTTGAAAATTTCGAAAATTTTGAAAAAAATAAATTTTGGCCGGACATAGCTAGATGAATGCGCCTGTTGATTCTGATCAAGAATATATATGGTTTATAGGGTCGGAAACGACTCCTTCCTGGCGTTTTAAGATTTTTACTGAAATTAAGATACCATTTTTTAGTAGATAATTTTGTGTATTTTTTTACGAAATTTTTTAGTATTATCAAAGTTTAAAAAACGCATAACTCAACCAAAAATGCATTAATTTTAAATCTGAAGGCTGTCCTGTGTTAGTTTTTGGAGCGTTAATAAATCTGCGTACTCAGTTTAAAATTTTTAAAAATTCAGATTTTGGCCAATTTTTGACAATTTTAATGATGTAACCCCTTTCCTTTTTTTGAAAATTTCGAAAATTTTGAAAAAAATAAATTTTGGCCGGACATAGCTAGATGAACGCGCCTGTTGATTCTGATCAAGAATATATATGGTTTATAGGGTCGGAAACGACTCCTTCCTGGCGTTTTAAGATTTTTACTGAAATTAAGATACCATTTTTTAGTAGATAATTTTGTGTATTTTTTTACGAAATTTTTTATTATTATCAAAGTTTAAAAAACGCATAACTCAACCAAAAATGCATTAATTTTAAATCTGAAGGCTGTCCTGTGTTAGTTTTTGGAGCGTTAATAAATCTGCGTACTCAGTTTAAAATTTTTAAAAATTCAGATTTTGGCCAATTTTTGACAATTTTAATGATGTAACCCCTTTCCTTTTTTTGAAAATTTCGAAAATTTTGAAAAAAATAAATTTTGGCCGGACATAGCTAGATGAACGCGCCTGTTGATTCTGGTCAAGAATATATATGGTTTATAGGGTCGGAAACGACTCCTTCCTGGCGTTTTAAGATTTTTACTGAAATTAAGATACCATTTTTTAGTAGATAATTGTGTGTATTTTTTTACGAAATTTTTTAGTATTATCAAAGTTTAAAAAACGCATAACTCAACCAAAAATGCATTAATTTTAAATCTGAAGGCTGTCCTGTGTTAGTTTTTGGAGCGTTAATAAATCTGCGTACTCAGTTTAAAATTTTTAAAAATTCAGATTTTGGCCAATTTTTGACAATTTTAATGATGTAACCCCTTTCCTTTTTTTGAAAATTTCGAAAATTTTGAAAAAAATACATTTTGGCCGGACATAGCTAGATGAATGCGCCTGTTGAATCTGATCAAGAATATATATGGTTTATAGGGTCGGAAACGACTCCTTCCTGGCGTTTTAAGATTTTTACTGAAATTAAGATACCATTTTTTAGTAGATAATTTTGTGTATTTTTTTACGAAATTTTTTATTATTATCAAAGTTTAAAAAACGCATAACTCAACCAAAAATGCATTAATTTTAAATCTGAAGGCTGTCCTGTGTTAGTTTTTGGAGCGTTAATAAATCTGCGTACTCAGTTTAAAATTTTTAAAAATTCAGATTTTGGCCAATTTTTGACAATTTTAATGATGTAACCCCTTTCCTTTTTTTGAAAATTTCGAAAATTTTGAAAAAAATAAATTTTGGCCGGACATAGCTAGATGAACGCGCCTGTTGATTCTGATCAAGAATATATATGGTTTATAGGGTCGGAAACGACTCCTTCCTGGCGTTTTAAGATTTTTACTGAAATTAAGATACCATTTTTTAGTAGATAATTGTGTGTATTTTTTTACGAAATTTTTTAGTATTATCAAAGTTTAAAAAACGCATAACTCAACCAAAAATGCATTAATTTTAAATCTGAAGGCTGTCCTGTGTTAGTTTTTGGAGCGTTAATAAATCGGCGTACTCAGTTTAAAATTTTTAAAAATTAAGATTTTGGCCAATTTTTGACAATTTTAATGATGTAACCCCTTTCCTTTTTTTGAAAATTTCGAAAATTTTGAAAAAAATAAATTTTGGCCGGACATAGCTAGATGAACGCGCCTGTTGATTCTGATCAAGAATATATATGGTTTATAGGGTCGGAAACGACTCCTTCCTGGCGTTTTAAGATTTTTACTGAAATTAAGATACCATTTTTTAGTAGATAATTTTGTGTATTTTTTTACGACATTTTTTAGTATTATCAAAGTTTAAAAAACGCATAACTCAACCAAAAATGCATTAATTTTAAATCTGAAGGCTGTCCTGTGTTAGTTTTTGGAGCGTTAATAAATCTGCGTACTCAGTTTAAAATTTTTAAAAATTCAGATTTTGGCCAATTTTTGACAATTTTAATGATGTAACCCCTTTCCTTTTTTTGAAAATTTCGAAAATTTTGAAAAAAATAAATTTTGGCCGGACATAGCTAGATGAACGCGCCTGTTGATTCTGGTCAAGAATATATATGGTTTATAGGGTCGGAAACGACTCCTTCCTGGCGTTTTAAGATTTTTACTGAAATTAAGATACCATTTTTTAGTAGATAATTGTGTGTATTTTTTTACGAAATTTTTTAGTATTATCAAAGTTTAAAAAACGCATAACTCAACCAAAAATGCATTAATTTTAAATCTGAAGGCTGTCCTGTGTTAGTTTTTGGAGCGTTAATAAATCTGCGTACTCAGTTTAAAATTTTTAAAAATTCAGATTTTGGCCAATTTTTGACAATTTTAATGATGTAACCCCTTTCCTTTTTTTGAAAATTTCGAAAATTTTGAAAAAAATAAATTTTGGCCGGACATAGCTAGATGAATGCGCCTGTTGATTCTGATCAAGAATATATATGGTTTATAGGGTCGGAAACGACTCCTTCCTGGCGTTTTAAGATTTTTACTGAAATTAAGATACCATTTTTTAGTAGATAATTTTGTGTATTTTTTTAAGAAATTTTTTAGTATTATCAAAGTTTAAAAAACGCATAACTCAACCAAAAATGCATTAATTTTAAATCTGAAGGCTGTCCTGTGTTAGTTTTTGGAGCGTTAATAAATCTGCGTACTCAGTTTAAAATTTTTAAAAATTAAGATTTTGGCCAATTTTTGACCATTTTAATGATGTAACCCCTTTCCTTTTTTTGAAAATTTCGAAAATTTTGAAAAAAATAAATTTTGGCCGGACATAGCTAGATGAATGCGCCTGTTGATTCTGATCAAGAATATATATGGTTTATAGGGTCGGAAACGACTCCTTTCTGGCGTTTTAAGATTTTTACTGAAATTAAGATACCATTTTTTAGTAGATAATTTTGTGTATTTTTTTACGAAATTTTTTAGTATTATCAAAGTTTAAAAAACGCATAACTCAACCAAAAATGCATTAATTTTAAATCTGAAGGCTGTCCTGTGTTAGTTTTTGGAGCGTTAATAAATCGGCGTACTCAGTTTAAAATTTTTAAAAATTCAGATTTTGGCCAATTTTTGACAATTTTAATGATGTAACCCCTTTCCTTTTTTTGAAAATTTCGAAAATTTTGAAAAAAATAAATTTTGGCCGGACATAGCTAGATGAACGCGCCTGTTGATTCTGGTCAAGAATATATATGGTTTATAGGGTCGGAAACGACTCCTTCATGGCGTTTTAAGATTTTTACTGAAATTAAGATACCATTTTTTAGTAGATAATTGTGTGTATTTTTTTACGAAATTTTTTAGTATTATCAAAGTTTAAAAAACGCATAACTCAACCAAAAATGCATTAATTTTAAATCTGAAGGCTGTCCTGTGTTAGTTTTTAGTACGTTAATAAATCTGCGTACTCAGTTTAAAATTTTTAAAAATTAAGATTTTGGCCAATTTTTGACAATTTTAATGATGTAACCCCTTTCCTTTTTTTGAAAATTTCGAAAATTTTGAAAAAAATAAATTTTGGCCGGACATAGCTAGATGAACGCGCCTGTTGATTCTGATCAAGAATATATATGGTTTATAGGGTCGGAAACGACTCCTTCCTGGCGTTTTAAGATTTTTACTGAAATTAAGATACCATTTTTTAGTAGATAATTTTGTGTATTTTTTTACGAAATTTTTTAGTATTATCAAAGTTTAAAAAACGCATAACTCAACCAAAAATGCATTAATTTTAAATCTGAAGGCTGTCCTGTGTTAGTTTTTGGAGCGTTAATAAATCTGCGTACTCAGTTTAAAATTTTTAAAAATTAAGATTTTGGCCAATTTTTGACAATTTTAATGATGTAACCCCTTTCCTTTTTTTGAAAATTTCGAAAATTTTGAAAAAAATAAATTTTGGCCGGACATAGCTAGATGAACGCGCCTGTTGATTCTGATCAAGAATATATATGGTTTATAGGGTCGGAAACGACTCCTTCCTGGCGTTTTAAGATTTTTACTGAAATTAAGATACCATTTTTTAGTAGATAATTTTGTGTATTTTTTTACGAAATTTTTTAGTATTATCAAAGTTTAAAAAACGCATAACTCAACCAATAATGCATTAATTTTAAATCTGAAGGCTGTCCTGTGTTAGTTTTTGGAAGGTTAATAAATCTGCGTACTCAGTTTAAAATTTTTAAAAATTCAGATTTTGGCCAATTTTTGACAATTTTAATGATGTAACCCCTTTCCTTTTTTTGAAAATTTCGAAAATTTTGAAAAAAATACATTTTGGCCGGACATAGCTAGATGAATGCGCCTGTTGATTCTGATCAAGAATATATATGGTTTATAGGGTCGGAAACGACTCCTTCCTCGCGTTTTAAGCTTTTTACTGAAATTAAGATACCATTTTTTAGTAGATAATTTTGTGTATTTTTTACGAAATATTTTAGTATTATCAAAGTTTAAAAAACGCATAACTCAACCAAAAATGCATTAATTTTAAATCTGAAGGCTGTCCTGTGTTAGTTTTTGGAGCGTTAATAAATCTGCGTACTCAGTTTAAAATTTTTAAAAATTAAGATTTTGGCCAATTTTTGACAATTTTAATGATGTAACCCCTTTCCTTTTTTTGAAAATTTCGAAAATTTTGAAAAAAATAAATTTTGGCCGGACATAGCTAGATGAACGCGCCTGTTGATTCTGATCAAGAATATATATGGTTTATAGGGTCGGAAACGACTCCTTCCTGGCGTTTTAAGATTTTTACTGAAATTAAGATACAATTTTTTAGTAGATAATTTTGTGTATTTTTTTACGAAATTTTTTAGTATTATCAAAGTTTAAAAAACGCATAACTCAACCAAAAATGCATTAATTTTAAATCTGAAGGCTGTCCTGTGTTAGTTTTTGGAGCGTTAATAAATCTGCGTACTCAGTTTAAAATTTTTAAAAATTCAGATTTTGGCCAATTTTTGACAATTTTAATGATGTAACCCCTTTCCTTTTTTTGAAAATTTCGAAAATTTTGAAAAAAATAAATTTTGGCCGGACATAGCTAGATGAACGCGCCTGTTGATTCTGATCAAGAATATATATGGTTTATAGGGTCGGAAACGACTCCTTCCTGGCGTTTTAAGATTTTTACTGAAATTAAGATACAATTTTTTAGTAGATAATTTTGTGTATTTTTTTACGAAATTTTTTAGTATTATCAAAGTTTAAAAAACGCATAACTCAACCAAAAATGCATTAATTTTAAATCTGAAGGCTGTCCTGTGTTAGTTTTTGGAGCGTTAATAAATCTGCGTACTCAGTTTAAAATTTTTAAAAATTCAGATTTTGGCCAATTTTTGACAATTTTAATGATGTAACCCCTTTCCTTTTTTTGAAAATTTCGAAAATTTTGAAAAAAATAAATTTTGGCCGGACATAGCTAGATGAACGCGCCTGTTGATTCTGATCAAGAATATATATGGTTTATAGGGTCGGAAACGACTCCTTCCTGGCGTTTTAAGATTTTTACTGAAATTAAGATACCATTTTTTAGTAGATAATTGTGTGTATTTTTTTACGAAATTTTTTAGTATTATCAAAGTTTAAAAAACGCATAACTCAACCAAAAATGCATTAATTTTAAATCTGAAGGCTGTCCTGTGTTAGTTTTTAGTACGTTAATAAATCTGCGTACTCAGTTTAAAATTTTTAAAAATTAAGATTTTGGCCAATTTTTGACAATTTTAATGATGTAACCCCTTTCCTTTTTTTGAAAATTTCGAAAATTTTGAAAAAAATAAATTTTGGCCGGACATAGCTAGATGAATGCGCCTGTTGATTCTGATCAAGAATATATATGGTTTATAGGGTCGGAAACGACTCCTTCCTGGCGTTTTAAGATTTTTACTGAAATTAAGATACCATTTTTTAGTAGATAATTTTGTGTATTTTTTTACGAAATTTTTTAGTATTATCAAAGTTTAAAAAACGCATAACTCAACCAAAAATGCATTAATTTTAAATCTGAAGGCTGTCCTGTGTTAGTTTTTGGAGCGTTAATAAATCTGCGTACTCAGTTTAAAATTTTTAAAAATTAAGATTTTGGCCAATTTTTGACAATTTTAATGATGTAACCCCTTTCCTTTTTTTGAAAATTTCGAAAATTTTGAAAAAAATAAATTTTGGCCGGACATAGCTAGATGAACGCGCCTGTTGATTCTGATCAAGAATATATATGGTTTATAGGGTCGGAAACGACTCCTTCCTGGCGTTTTAAGATTTTTACTGAAATTAAGATACAATTTTTTAGTAGATAATTTTGTGTATTTTTTTACGAAATTTTTTAGTATTATCAAAGTTTAAAAAACGCATAACTCAACCAAAAATGCATTAATTTTAAATCTGAAGGCTGTCCTGTGTTAGTTTTTGGAGCGTTAATAAATCTGCGTACTCAGTTTAAAATTTTTAAAAATTAAGATTTTGGCCAATTTTTGACCATTTTAATGATGTAACCCCTTTCCTTTTTTTGAAAATTTCGAAAATTTTGAAAAAAATAAATTTTGGCCGGACATAGCTAGATGAACGCGCCTGTTGATTCTGATCAAGAATATATATGGTTTATAGGGTCGGAAACGACTCCTTCCTGGCGTTTTAAGATTTTTACTGAAATTAAGATACCATTTTTTAGTAGATAATTTTGTGTATTTTTTTACGAAATTTTTTAGTATTATCAAAGTTTAAAAAACGCATAACTCAACCAAAAATGCATTAATTTTAAATCTGAAGGCTGTCCTGTGTTAGTTTTTGGAGCGTTAATAAATCTGCGTACTCAGTTTAAAATTTTTAAAAATTAAGATTTTGGCCAATTTTTGACAATTTTAATGATGTAACCCCTTTCCTTTTTTTGAAAATTTTGAAAATTTTGAAAAAAATAAATTTTGGCCGGACATAGCTAGATGAACGCGCCTGTTGATTCTGATCAAGAATATATATGGTTTATAGGGTCGGAAACGACTCCTTCCTGGCGTTTTAAGATTTTTACTGAAATTAAGATACCATTTTTTAGTAGATAATTTTGTGTATTTTTTTACGACATTTTTAAGTATTATCAAAGTTTAAAAAACGCATAACTCAACCAAAAATGCATTAATTTTAAATCTGAAGGCTGTCCTGTGTTAGTTTTTGGAGCGTTAATAAATCTGCGTACTCAGTTTAAAATTTTTAAAAATTAAGATTTTGGCCAATTTTTGACAATTTTAATGATGTAACCCCTTTCCTTTTTTTGAAAATTTCGAAAATTTTGAAAAAAATAAATTTTGGCCGGACATAGCTAGATGAATGCGCCTGTTGATTCTGATCAAGAATATATATGGTTTATAGGGTCGGAAACGACTCCTTCCTGGCGTTTTAAGATTTTTACTGAAATTAAGATACCATTTTTTAGTAGATAATTTTGTGTATTTTTTTACGACATTTTTTAGTATTATCAAAGTTTAAAAAACGCATAACTCAACCAAAAATGCATTAATTTTAAATCTGAAGGCTGTCCTGTGTTAGTTTTTGGAGCGTTAATAAATCTGCGTACTCAGTTTAAAATTTTTAAAAATTAAGATTTTGGCCAATTTTTGACAATTTTAATGATGTAACCCCTTTCCTTTTTTTGAAAATTTCGAAAATTTTGAAAAAAATAAATTTTGGCCGGACATAGCTAGATGAACGCGCCTGTTGATTCTGATCAAGAATATATATGGTTTATAGGGTCGGAAACGACTCCTTCCTGGCGTTTTAAGATTTTTACTGAAATTAAGATACAATTTTTTAGTAGATAATTTTGTGTATTTTTTTACGAAATTTTTTAGTATTATCAAAGTTTAAAAAACGCATAACTCAACCAAAAATGCATTAATTTTAAATCTGAAGGCTGTCCTGTGTTAGTTTTTGGAGCGTTAATAAATCTGCGTACTCAGTTTAAAATTTTTAAAAATTAAGATTTTGGCCAATTTTTGACCATTTTAATGATGTAACCCCTTTCCTTTTTTTGAAAATTTCGAAAATTTTGAAAAAAATAAATTTTGGCCGGACATAGCTAGATGAACGCGCCTGTTGATTCTGATCAAGAATATATATGGTTTATAGGGTCGGAAACGACTCCTTCCTGGCGTTTTAAGATTTTTACTGAAATTAAGATACCATTTTTTAGTAGATAATTTTGTGTATTTTTTTACGAAATTTTTTAGTATTATCAAAGTTTAAAAAACGCATAACTCAACCAAAAATGCATAAATTTTAAATCTGAAGGCTGTCCTGTGTTAGTTTTTGGAGCGTTAATAAATCTGCGTACTCAGTTTAAAATTTTTAAAAATTAAGATTTTGGCCAATTTTTGACAATTTTAATGATGTAACCCCTTTCCTTTTTTTGAAAATTTTGAAAATTTTGAAAAAAATAAATTTTGGCCGGACATAGCTAGATGAACGCGCCTGTTGATTCTGATCAAGAATATATATGGTTTATAGGGTCGGAAACGACTCCTTCCTGGCGTTTTAAGATTTTTACTGAAATTAAGATACCATTTTTTAGTAGATAATTTTGTGTATTTTTTTACGACATTTTTTAGTATTATCAAAGTTTAAAAAACGCATAACTCAACCAAAAATGCATTAATTTTAAATCTGAAGGCTGTCCTGTGTTAGTTTTTGGAGCGTTAATAAATCTGCGTACTCAGTTTAAAATTTTTAAAAATTAAGATTTTGGCCAATTTTTGACAATTTTAATGATGTAACCCCTTTCCTTTTTTTGAAAATTTCGAAAATTTTGAAAAAAATAAATTTTGGCCGGACATAGCTAGATGAATGCGCCTGTTGATTCTGATCAAGAATATATATGGTTTATAGGGTCGGAAACGACTCCTTCCTGGCGTTTTAAGATTTTTACTGAAATTAAGATACAATTTTTTAGTAGATAATTTTGTGTATTTTTTTACGAAATTTTTTAGTATTATCAAAGTTTAAAAAACGCATAACTCAACCAAAAATGCATTAATTTTAAATCTGAAGGCTGTCCTGTGTTAGTTTTTGGAGCGTTAATAAATCTGCGTACTCAGTTTAAAATTTTTAAAAATTAAGATTTTGGCCAATTTTTGACCATTTTAATGATGTAACCCCTTTCCTTTTTTTGAAAATTTCGAAAATTTTGAAAAAAATAAATTTTGGCCGGACATAGCTAGATGAACGCGCCTGTTGATTCTGATCAAGAATATATATGGTTTATAGGGTCGGAAACGACTCCTTCCTGGCGTTTTAAGATTTTTACTGAAATTAAGATACCATTTTTTAGTAGATAATTTTGTGTATTTTTTTACGAAATTTTTTAGTATTATCAAAGTTTAAAAAACGCATAACTCAACCAAAAATGCATTAATTTTAAATCTGAAGGCTGTCCTGTGTTAGTTTTTGGAGCGTTAATAAATCTGCGTACTCAGTTTAAAATTTTTAAAAATTAAGATTTTGGCCAATTTTTGACAATTTTAATGATGTAACCCCTTTCCTTTTTTTGAAAATTTCGAAAATTTTGAAAAAAATAAATTTTGGCCGGACATAGCTAGATGAACGCGCCTGTTGATTCTGATCAAGAATATATATGGTTTATAGGGTCGGAAACGACTCCTTCCTGGCGTTTTAAGATTTTTACTGAAATTAAGATACAATTTTTTAGTAGATAATTTTGTGTATTTTTTTACGAAATTTTTTAGTATTATCAAAGTTTAAAAAACGCATAACTCAACCAAAAATGCATTAATTTTAAATCTGAAGGCTGTCCTGTGTTAGTTTTTGGAGCGTTAATAAATCTGCGTACTCAGTTTAAAATTTTTAAAAATTAAGATTTTGGCCAATTTTTGACAATTTTCCTTTTTTTGAAAATTTCGAAAATTTTGAAAAAAATAAATTTTGGCCGGACATTGCTAGATGAATGCGCCTGTTGATTCTGATCAAGAATATATATGGTTTATAGGGTCGGAAACGACTCCTTCCTGGCGTTTTAAGATTTTTACTGAAATTAAGATACCATTTTTTAGTAGATAATTTTGTGTATTTTTTTACGACATTTTTTAGTATTATCAAAGTTTAAAAAACGCATAACTCAACCAAAAATGCATTAATTTTAAATCTGAAGGCTGTCCTGTGTTAGTTTTTGGAGCGTTAATAAATCTGCGTACTCAGTTTAAAATTTTTAAAAATTCAGATTTTGGCCAATTTTTGACAATTTTAATGATGTAACCCCTTTCCTTTTTTTGAAAATTTCGAAAATTTTGAAAAAAATAAATTTTGGCCGGACATAGCTAGATGAATGCGCCTGTTGATTCTGATCAAGAATATATATGGTTTATAGGGTCGGAAACGACTCCTTCCTGGCGTTTTAAGATTTTTACTGAAATTAAGATACCATTTTTTAGTAGATAATTTTGTGTATTTTTTTAAGAAATTTTTTAGTATTATCAAAGTTTAAAAAACGCATAACTCAACCAAAAATGCATTAATTTTAAATCTGAAGGCTGTCCTGTGTTAGTTTTTGGAGCGTTAATAAATCTGCGTACTCAGTTTAAAATTTTTAAAAATTAAGATTTTGGCCAATTTTTGACCATTTTAATGATGTAACCCCTTTCCTTTTTTTGAAAATTTCGAAAATTTTGAAAAAAATAAATTTTGGCCGGACATAGCTAGATGAATGCGCCTGTTGATTCTGATCAAGAATATATATGGTTTATAGGGTCGGAAACGACTCCTTTCTGGCGTTTTAAGATTTTTACTGAAATTAAGATACCATTTTTTAGTAGATAATTTTGTGTATTTTTTTACGAAATTTTTTAGTATTATCAAAGTTTAAAAAACGCATAACTCAACCAAAAATGCATTAATTTTAAATCTGAAGGCTGTCCTGTGTTAGTTTTTGGAGCGTTAATAAATCTGCGTACTCAGTTTAAAATTTTTAAAAATTAAGATTTTGGCCAATTTTTGACAATTTTAATGATGTAACCCCTTTCCTTTTTTTGAAAATTTCGAAAATTTTGAAAAAAATAAATTTTGGCCGGACATAGCTAGATGAACGCGCCTGTTGATTCTGATCAAGAATATATATGATTTATAGGGTCGGAAACGACTCCTTCACAGAGCAAAAAGCTTCTAACTAAAATTTTTATACCTTCAAGGGTATAATAAAACTTATACAAAAAGGAAAAAAACTTGTTTTTCCTGTTCCGATTTCCATAAATACAACTTTTTATCAATTATTTTTAATTTTTTCTTTAATAATCATAATGCATATAAAGGTACAGTTGTTCACAAGAAAGGAAATCTTAAAATGCTACATAAATTATATTAACTGGATAACGGCGCTCATTGCTTGATAATAACCAGATAGAAGCAGCAAATTACACAAATTTAACAGTTAAATCAAACTTAATTAAATACACAATAAATCGCATATATTCTAATAAATAAATGTATGTATTTTCTCAATAATTGCTCAGGCGTTAAATAATAAAAAATATTCATAAACAAGTTGGATAAGTATAAGGCAAAGATATATATATAATTAGGGTTTATCAAAAAATTTTAACAACAAAATAGGTTACTTTTTACTGGATGGACTAACGCCACTTGTCTATATATGCAAATTGCATTTTTACGATTTTTTTAAAGGATTTTTGTTTTTTATTTTTCATTTCAAATTGTTTAAATTTCATTTCATTTTTGTATACGCATTTTACAGTTTTTCTCTTTATATAGAAAATTTGTTGGTTGGTTTAGCACCGGCATAGGACACTTGCTTCGTTTTGTTCAATGCTCGCGGCACGCACATTGCCCATTTCTAGAGAGGATTGGCCTGATCAATGTCTATGGTAATTTGGAAATGAGTATCAGGAATGCTTGAAATGTCTAGCCACCGTTTGTCTGTGTTGGAGTTTAAGGATCAGAACGGATGCTTCCAGTGACCTGTGGCGGGTCTACTAGGGTTAATATTCTTCTCTTACCCCTGGCCTTGGGAGAGAGCTTGGCCAAGGGGCAGAAATATCCTTGAGCAAGGTGGCTTAAAGTGCCGGAGGAGTCTAAACGGTCACCAATGTCATTCACCGAGTGCAAGGCCTTGAATTTGGGAGAAAGGCTAAGCAATAGACAAGGGACATTGATGAACGAATAGTTCTCCGGACGATTGGTCTATGTGGGTCATGATTTGTCTTGAGGTTTTATCTTCAAGCCAATAGATAGCAGCAAGGATATTGTGATCGGGTTTCTGCAAAAATGTTCCACGAAATTTGCAGAGCTCTGAGCACAAGTCCCTGGCAGCCATCCAGCTTTCTCTAGAAATGCTCAACGTGCGTCGATGAGTAAAATTTTCGTGTGCGTATTTTGATTTCGTTTAAGCTTAGTTATCTCTCTTTTATATACAAAATGTTTAGGTTTTTCTTTATATAGTTTGGGATCATATATGTTGGGTATATATATGAATATATAAATTGTTTGCTGTGCAAATATATATGTATAATGTATATATCGTTTTACAAAAGGGTTTCGTTAGTTGTCGTTTAGTAGTTGCATATATGGTTCTTCATATTCATATAGTGTTTCACATAGTGTTTGTTCTTCTCGTCGAGTCCGTTCGGGTTATTTACAAATTAATTTTGCTTTATTTATGCCTCTAGCTATGAAATCATTATAAAATTACATACAATTACAAAATGTGATTAACTACACACAAAATGTACAACGCGATCATTTCATTTCTTGAATTTTTCCTACGCACACACGTGCGATCGCTTTAACAGGAATTTAGTTACAAAAGGCATCTCTTTTTGGGTAATCTGTGTCAACTCTTCATTCTTAATTAATTCTGTTAATGTCAGGGTAGGTCAGGGGTTTGTTTGATCTGTCATTGCACTAGTCCAGGAGCAGCCTAGCCTAGGTGGGCGGCGGTCCGTGGGGATACGACAACATCGGCTCCAGGCTGCGGGCAAAGGTGTTCGAGAACATACAGGTGTAGTCCTCACCTTGGGGCACCAGAGTGGCCACACCTAAAAGCAGCAGCATGAGCGCCTGTATGGGCAGGGAGGCACGGGCAACGCGGCCTAGGAAGCGAGCACTGCGCGCCAGCACCGTGGTATTGATGACATCGCCATCGACAGCATCGACGCCATCGGTGTTGCTGTGGAAGTAAACGTGGAAAAATTAATCAACGAATGAAACAAGGTGGAAGAAAACATGCAACTATAAAGGGCTAACTATGTGCGCTCTTTTTTCATACTATAAAGTGCACACGAGTTGCTTTAACAAAAAAGGTAAACAACAAACTACTTTGCTTGTGTAAACTTAAATCAATTTCTATTTAGATATTTACTTTGCATTTTCTGTGTTGGGTGCGGCGGCCTGCATGGAAGAGGTTGATAATGTAGTATTATCCAAAAGCTAGATTTGCCACAAAGAAAGAAGGAAAAGAAAAACGAAAATAAAATATAAATAATACGAAATCATAAGGGTTTTTTTGGTTAACAATTTCTCATCACAACTTCTTGTCCAATTGGTTTCACTTACTTCGGGTGCGCTCACAAATCAACAAATCAAATCATATATATTTTTCAGGACACTCTGAAGGAATCACTCTAGGCAATTACCTCCAAGGACTTGGGACACTTACCTCGCTCGACAACATGTGCAGCGGCACACCAAGAGAGTCGCCCTCGTAGCCCAGGACAGCGCCCAGCTTGACAATGTAGATGCCGGCGAGGCGGCGCAGGGACTGCAGGCGCAGGCGGAGATCGGTCAATCTGGAAAGGGTTCTGGAACATTTAAAACATTTGCAACGGCTCTTGGGGAGGTCAGTTTGGATGAAGGGTTAGAATGGGCGGACGAAAGAATTTTGAGTACCAAAAAATACAACACAAAATAATATATAATAAGTACGCAACAAAAACAGCAACACAAAAGTGTGTGTGTGGAGGCAAAAACAATGTTCGAGAACGGTACGATTGAGTTTGTACAACTAAGAAGAGATAAGGCTAAAAAACAAGTTCTACTAAATAAGTGTGGATGGTTTGGAGGTCCCTTTAAAGGGTTACAGAAGGACGTGTTTGGTTGGGGAGGTTCCAAAAGTTGTGGCTGTTCTGACGAACAGTTTTAGTATAATTTTGTAGGAGAAGAAAATATAATTTTTGGAAGGTTGATAGTTTTCGAAAGTATTTGTGGAGTGTGAGGGATATTCATATTTGAAATGTTAAAAGAGGCAAGCAATAAAGGCCGAAATTTTGATAAATTGATAATGGGGAAAGCACATATGTTACTAGAAACTAGATTTTATACACTACGGGGATAAGGGTATTTTCAAAACTAATAACAGACCAAAAGATATAAAGTTAAACTATATTGCTTTCCGCCCTGCTAATTACTCCCTTTAAATTCCGAATCCCTACTACAAGCTCAAGCGGCACCCACGATTCCGTTTCGTTCCGCCCTCGGAACTGGCCCGCCGATGCCTTACCTCTCATAGGTGTGCTGGGACTGCTGCTGGGAGCCCTCGACTTCACGTAGCAGCTGATCAGCCGCATCTTGCAGGCTCACAACTCGCGGCTCGCACCGCTCCAGTTCGGCGCGCAGGTCCTTGAACTTCTTGAACTTGGCCTCGAGCACGGAACGCTCCTCGGTGAGATCGACGGGCTCGGAGGCCTTGATGTTCTGCTCGGTGCGTTGCAGCCAGTCCACCAGTTCATCGATGGTCTGATGGAACTCACTGTTGCCCATGAGGGCGGTCTGCAGCAGACCCTGCCATTTGGTGGCATTGATGCACACATTGTTCCAGCGCTCGTTGTCGCCTTCCAGGCGAGACCGGAGTTGTCGCGCCTTCTCGGTATCCGAGGTGTGAGTGGCCAAATGGTCGCCCACGACATTCAGCGACGAGATAATGGACTTGTGACTCTCCAGATCCAAGAGGAACTCCCGATGATCTTGGGTGACATCCTCCAGAAGCTCGATATTCGAGGGCGGAGCCGTCTGGGCCTTCTGGGTGCTCTCGGCGAACTGCAGCCACTGCTCCAGGCGCCACAGATCGTTGTCGATCTGCTGCCAGTTACGCTGCGTGCAGAGCGGACACGTTAGACGGCCGACCTCGCTGCGGGGTGGAAAAAGTAAAGCCGATTTATAATTAGTATTTGATAGAAATTATAAATAAAAGTTCTAGGGACTCCATAAAGCATTAGCTGATTCAGTGTTGATGATGTGTTCCTAGGATCAACACAGACTCAACCTAAATGGTAATGGAGCATGATATATGTTAGCCTAAGCCAGCCTTGCCAAAAATCCATGGAGTTTGAGGCCTTAGGAAGCAGCTTAGTAGGGCGTAGGCAGTTCCACACTGCCATTTGCTGTGCTCCACCCTGGAGACTGGCAGCCATTTGTGATCTGGTGATCCGCTGGCAGCTTTTGTCTAGTGGATAGCCACACAGAACACAGAACAGCAGGAGGTGGGAACTACTTACACACCGTTCGGAGGCTGGCGGTTAATGTGGTTCAGGTAGAAACACTTACTGTATGCAGTTGTACTTGTAGGATGCAGGTAGGTGGCACCTGGCGAGTGTCATCGTGAATGCGCAGGTTCGAGTTAAGCGTAGGTAAGTTTTTTTGTGGGTTGTGTTTAATGCGTGTGTGTGACAGAGAGCGAGAGACAGAGAGAGGGAGTAGGCAACAGCGAGAATGAAGGCAATAAAACATATAATATGTTAGTCAAAAAACAAACCCAAAACACCAAGGGAAATGCCATTCGGTAGCCGAATAATATTTAGAGCTTGCTAAGAAAATGTTGGGATACAATCTTTAAGTTACTTTAAATTGAAGTTAAGTTCCAGTTAACTCTTAATGTCCGCGAACACAAGTCATCTGTTGTAATATGATAAACTACACAGGATGCCGTTCGTGTCTAAATAGTTGATTTAGGAGTTTTTGAGACACAAAATAAAGAGGATTTTAAGGCATGCCACTTTGACTCCCCACATTAAATTCAAATTAAATTAAACTAATAAAAATTAACCCAACCTTAGCAAGACCTTCCCATATAATATCCCATTAAAAATGTAATCAAAAAAGGAAACCTACCTTGCATTTTGATCGTGCTGCTGTCGCGCCTTCCACTGCGATTGCAGTGTGTCAAAGCGCAACGTGAGCTCTGCCACGGTGTCCACCTGGGCGGACTGGCTGTCTGCCTGGCACTCGGTGAGCAGCAAATGGCTGAGATGCTTGACCAGCTCCGTGGAAGACTGGGCGTTGCCCAGCAGCTTGGCTATCTTCTGTGGCCCCGGCTTGCGGGTCTTGTCCGCCACCGCGCGCTGCAGCTCATCCAGATTGTTTTGGCACTCCGCGATGGCCGTCTGCAGCTCCATGATGTAGGCATCCTTGGCGGTGATGGAAGTCTCACGCTGCATCTGCTGCGCTTGGCGAAGTTTCCTCTGCGACAGGGTGTTGACCTGGACGGCGGCATTGGCTGCCTCATTCACAGGCACTCGGGATGCAGCAGCTTGGGCAGCCGCCTGAGCTGCTCTGGCCAGCCAAGTGGTCTTGAGGGTCACAATGCGTGTCTGCACGGTTTGCCAGAGGGTGGTGTAGGCTGTAATCAGTTCCAGCAATTGCTTGTGTTGTGGCTGCTCCTTAGTTCTGGCCTTGGCCTCTTGGGCCAAGCTATCCGCCTGCTGAACATGCTGCTGGGCATCCTGCAGCTTCTTCTCGAGGCTCTCCAATCGTTGCAGCACCACCTTCGGTTCCGCCTTGGAGTTTTGCTGGTCCTCCACGCTGGGCAGTTGTTCCAGGGCCTTTTGTATGGCACTTAGCGAGTTGGTGGCCTCCTGTTGGGCATTGTTGAACTCCCGCATCAGCTTGGCGTCCTTGTCGATGGCATCCAGCAAGGCGTGGCAGCGGGGCGTCAACTGGCGCCACATGCTCACCATTACCTTGGTGGGCAGCGTTAGCTTCTGGATGTTCTCCGGCTCCACGCCAGCACTCGAGGTCAGCTTGGCATAGATCTGCTCCAGCTGGCGCAGATTCACCGACTGGCTTTCCAGCTCCTCTAGCTTGGCTCTCAGCTCCTTCTGGCGTTCCTCCAACTTCTGCTTGCTGTGCGACTTGCGGTCGCGTTCGTAGCCAGCTATCTGACTCTCCTGCTTGCCCAGCCAGTTCTTGTGCTCGGCCGTGAGCTTGATCAGCTGCTGGAGGAGATTCCAGGTGGTCAGGATGCGCGCCTTGCGCTCTGCCGACTGGCTGCACACGTTCTTCCAACGCTGCTCTAGATTTTGAGATGAGGCCGCCAGTCCCGAGGTGTTCACCTGGGTGCGCCAGCTGTCCGCATCGTTCAGCAGCATCTCGACGAGATTGAGTACCTCGCCCACGTTGCTGCTGTGGTGCTCGATGGAGCGCTGTATCTGTTCGTGCTCCTTCAGCTTGGCCTCGATGACATTCGGGGTGTAGCTCTCGAAGTTCAGCGGCTTGTCCAGTTGTGATTCCACCTCGAAGAGCCAGGCGCGGATCAGGGCAATGCGCTCCTCCAAGCGGAGCAGGGTCATCTTCAACTCGCCGATCTTGGTGGCCTTCTGCTTGCACAGATATTTGAGGCGCTGCCAGCGATCGATCAGGGCGTCGCTCTGCTGTTGCACCTGGGATCTGACCTCGGGCTCGGAGTACAGCGTCAGCAGTTCACGGCTGGTGGACAGTAGCCACTCCCGTTCCTTGTCGCGCAGCTGCAGCTCGGAATTGATTTGTTGCTCCAGCTGCTTGGCTGCCTGTTCCGGATTGGCCATGGCTGTGACATCCGCATCGCGCTCCACGCGGTGCTCCAGACGCTGCAGCCACTGGGATATGCGTTCGTAGCGGATCTGGTAGTTGGAAAGCAAGGACAGACGCTCCTCGATCGAGTTGATCAGGTTGGCCAGCTGGTAGTCCAGGTCGGCGTGCTGCTGCCAGAGCAGCCAGTTCCTTTGGCGTATGGTCTTCATGTCGTGCGGGCTGATGCACTCCTTGAGCTCCTCCTGGGTCACAGTCAGACTCTCGAGAGCGGGTACCTGGGCGCCCAGCTGAACTCTCTGGGAACGCAATGCTCCCAGCAGCTGCTCAATGGCCGCCGGCTGAGTGGGCAGGGAGGTTTCTTCGCTGTTCGAGTCCAGAAGTCTCTGGGCTGCTCCGAACTCCTTCTGCAATTGCTGAACGCGCTGCTCGTAAGTCTCCGACAGTTGGGTCACGCGGAAAAGGAATCCCTGCCAGGTCTTGAGGGCCGCACGGAGGTTATTAATACGCTGGCCAATGCTGGCCTGCTCCATGCGCATGGCGGTGGCCAGGGCGTCGTCGCAGTGCTTGGCCAACTCCTGCTGCTGTTCCTGCAGAGCCTTGCTCTGTTGTTCTCCCTGGTCCAGTTGCTGGATCATTGCATCCAGGCGGTTCTTCAGGTGAGGCACTCGCTTCAGGTGTATGTAACGGAGTTGGAGGCCATTTCGCTCCGCCTCTCGCTGTCGCAGCCAGTCCAAAAGGGCATCTAGCTGCTGCCGATAGGCATTCCAACCGCTCACCCGCCGCTCAAGCTCACCATTGCGCTGCATGATCCTCGAGAGGGTCTCATTGTGCAGGTTCGTCAGAGCCTTGTACTGCTCAGAGAGTTCCGATTCCAGTGGCGTCTCGGCTAGCACACTCTGCTGCGAGATGAGCAGGTTCTGGTGGATGGCACACAGCTGCTGTTGTTCCCTCAAGCTGCTGTAATCCTCTGGAATGGCACACGAGAGGAAGGACTGCACATGCTGGAGATACTGTCGCCACAATCTCAAAGCCTCCGAACTGTTCTGGCTGCGGGCAAGTCGCGTGGACAGGCGATGATACTCCTGGAAGGTATCCTGGAATATCTTCTGCCACATGGCTAGAACCTCCAGAATGCCATCGTCATCAGCTCCCGAGACTGAAGGGGCCACTTCATTGTTCTGCTGGCGCTCCTTAAGCTGTCGCAGTTGCTCTTCCGTTCTGGCCAAGGTCTGGAGATGGGCTCGCAGGGCGGCCAACTGCTCCTCGCTTTCCCTGGGATTTTGCGGTGGCTCGCGGGCGATGTCCTGGGAAAGAAAAAAATCATATTAATATATCTCCCTCTGGTCAGTTTCATATTAATATGCTTTGTGCATCGCTAATTGGCCTGACCCTAATACGACTGTTCGGATGTCTCCAGTTACCGCTCATCGTTGTCGTCCGTCTGTCTGTCCCCTGCATGGCTTCGACAACAATAACAATCGACTCTGCCACATTGCAACTCTTTCCGCCAACTGACAATGACCTCATGCCAACAACGACACGCGCTCTGGCGGCTCTGACCAACTTCAATTGTCTGTAGCTTGGAGGAGGGAGTACCTCCAGTGGGTGGGCGTCGGTAGGGAGGAAGTGGAACCAAAACTGGTTGGCATGTGCAATGCAAATGAGACTACAGTGAAGCAAAGTTGAAGGGATTTTTGAACTGCATCAAATATATGATATCTCTGGCATGTATTCTTTTAGAATTCTATGTCTTAAGTGTTATTTTTGCTTCCACTTTCTTTTATTTACTAATCCCAACCCTTTAAAAATACTCTCTACTACTAACTTGTTTTCCGAGCGCCAAAGCGATAACAATAGTCCTGGGGAAACTAGAACCAGCTCATTTTATATCCATATGACCATTAAATATTCAACTTTCCTTCGCGAAAACTAGTGTCAATTACGATTTTATGTCAACCGCCCAACCTTTTGCACGGAGCACATGTATTGACGCCTCTTATCAATCAATAATGACGGAGGAGGAGTCCGCGGAGACTACTGTATCCAGTACACAAAAAACTTTTTCAACTTTTAACCCACTTAAAATAGCATGTCCTTCGTATTGGATTAACAACAGAGCGAAAGCAACAATACAAATTGCCGGCAAGTCGCGATTCGTTTGTGTGGGAATTTCCACACGCCAAAAGCCGAACTAACATATGCAAATATCCATCTATTCGTCGCTATAATCGATAGATAGATAGGGCTGGGCTGGCCAGGTTTCCCTAGCTGTGCGGGCTGTGGCGGGGTGCATCCATAATTTTATTAATTTGTTTCCTGCTCGACTTACCTGCTGCACATTGTTGAAGTAGGACTTGGCCAGTGCCACCTCCTTGTCGAGCTCCTTGCGCTCCTTGTCCTGCGTTTCAGCCACATTGGCCAAGGTGGTGATGGCATCCTTGCATTCGGCCAAGCGCTGGCCCAGAGCATCCAGTTCGCCCTGCATCAGAGCCGAGGCATCCAGGCCCACATCGGCGGCAATCTTGGCCACAATGTCGCGCAGCTCCAAGATTCTGTCATTCTGGGTGCTCAGACTATCTTGGCATACCTGTGTGAACAAAGATAGGAGATGGAGAGCGAGAGTTAGCTAATGAAGCTCAGGGTTGAGGCCACATAATTAACAGAGACATGTATTTTCCTTAAGCAGAATCTCAACTCTGCCTAAGCGGGCAGCTTTAATATTCTTCTTTCAAAAAGTTGTTATTGTTAAATATTTTATTTAATCCCATAAAGCGATTTCTGTACACCCTAAAATATAACTTCATTCTTTTTAAAATGTTCATTACTGCTATTAAGAATAATAATACCTACCCATTTGTTCCTATTTTTTCTTGTAATACCAACCCGAAGCTAGCCCCTAGAATCCCAAACAATTATTTTCGATGGCTGGCAAAATGTCACTTGTTTATATTTAACTTTCCGATGTCGGAAAGTATTTAGCTCAGCCCGGCCGGGGGCTGGCGACGGTCACTCGTTTTGTTGTTCCGAGAGACCCTTATCAATTGCCGTGCCGCACTTTGTCGAGTGCATTTCCCGGCTGTAATTAGGGCTGCTCGCCGAGCGCACACTTTCGTTTTCAAATTGAAAATACAAAAAAAAAAAAAAAAAAAAAAACAGGTCACTCTAGTTTACTCTACGAATAAATTCCTCAATTTAGAACAGAACGGAATGGGCATTAAGGGCCGGATCATGCATAGTGTGTGCCCTATGATATCATCCGGCAAGTATTTGCCGATGCTTTATCTTTGCCGCCACATAAGCAAACAAGCCAGCAGGCAAAGGCTTCAAAAATGGCATTGAAACACCCAAACATAGTATTAAGAATTTAGATTTGTTTGGTTCGTTGTTTTCCACATTTATCTTCAAGGCATTTCGCGGACCTGTTCCCGCTGCTTTCGGCTGCTTGATAAAGCTGCGATGTGTGTACAAATAAAATAATACGAATGAATGCCCGCCCGGGTTGATAAACTCGGCTCTCCGTGTGAAATGACAGTTGGCCGGCTGTCCGAAAATATAATTACAGCACCGTCGTCGGCCTATAATATAATGACCCTAATGATCAATAAACACAAAACGACGACCGAGTATGCGTTAATTTTTTAAGTAAATACCAAAAAAGAAATCGGACGTTTGGCTTTATTTACCAAAGCATAATTTATGACACAAACACACACACATCGGACCAACACCGAGGAGTTACCTCATATACACCCCATTACAAACCGATTACATTGACGCGCCCAAAAAAATTGATAGGAAGTGTACTACTACTACTACTACTGGGGAAAATCAATGTAATTACTGGCTTTTCCCGACTTCCCGAGTTTCCTGGGGCCCCTCCCCGGGAGGGCAATTAAAGCGTCACATTGCCGTGCTAGTTTGCTGCCAAAATCAAATAGTCCGCCCACCTGGCCAGCGGAACGGAGTTGTGTCCTGTTCTAATAGGCTTCCGGAATGTATCAGCTAACCCCAGCCAGGAAGTCGCTATTTTTGGCTTCCTAAACAATCAAATCATAGCTTCCTTAGGGATTTTCCTAACTCACAAAACATGGCACATCATGGACGACACCCACGCGATACACATCACTCATACGACACGTGGCCGGGATGTGTCACGGCAGATGGGAGAAGAGGCACCACTAAAACTCACCTTGGCGTGCTGCAGGGCATCCAATGGCTGCTCCAGGGACTTGACCGTATCCATTTGCTGGTCAATCGAGCTCTTGACAGCCGCTGAGGCGTTGCGGTACTTGTCCCACAGTTCGACGGCTCTCTGGTATCGGGTGCGGAGCTGCTGTAGATTGTCACTGGTGTCATTCCAGGCGACCACTGCCTCCTGGACGGCCGATTCTATCTGCTCGACAATCTGGACATCGCAGCTCTCGATCAGCGGCTTGGCGGCTCCCTTGAGTTCATCGATCAGTTGCTCGCGGTTCTGTAGATCGCCGGCCAGTCCCTGCGATGTGAGGCGAAGAGCGACGGATTAGGGGATTATAATATATATATTTTATGGTGTTCCGGACGCGGCGGGAGATACGCGCTCGGTTCGAAGCTAACGGCAACTGGCGGCCGCATAAAACTTGCTACGTAAAGAGCACCACGTACGCGTGCGAGCTTACGGAAAAGCTTGGGAAAAGTTTGTGACTTCTATAGCTTTTCATTCGGCTTTCGCGGGTTGCAGCGGAGTTTGAATTATTTATATAGCTTTGTTAGTTTGAAACCAAATATAATTATGGGTATTAATATTGAAATATAAGCTAGATTATTATTATTACCGAAAGAAAGTATTTAACTTCTTTTGTATTACTAAAAATGTTTTTAATTGCAACGTTAAATCTTTTCCGAGTTTATCTTTAAGGTTCAAATGTCACCGAAGTACTGACGGCAAGCAAATTTTTCTGCCGAGGAAAGTCCCACCGATAGGCAGCTCGCGAAAATTCCGCTCAGCAGGTAGCGAGCGAGATGGAAAAGCGCGTAAACAAAGCCATATAAATCTCTTAAGGAAAACACACACTCACCTCCAAACGTTCTGTGGCTTTACGCAGGCGCTCGTAGTCCACTTGGCCGTGAACACGTATCAGTTCCATCATGAAGTCAGTTTCCTGTACGGAGCCGTGAACCAATTCCAGTTGGCGTTCGTAGCGCAGCCAAATGGCCAAACGGTTGCGGAGAATGCCCATAATATTGGTGCACTTGCTCTCGAGGAAGGCATGGTCGTCTTGGAGCTGCGAGATGTCCCGCTCCAGCTTGACCGGCGACACGGACATCTTGAGGCGCATGGGCAGGGTGTGCAGCATCTGACGGATACGCATAATCTCCTGCCAACTGGTCACCAGCTCCTCTCCCACGCTCTGGCAATCGGCAACGGCCTTCTCGAGGACATCGGCACCTTGGCGCTCGGCGGCCTCACATTCATCCAGGATAACTGAGATCTTTGCTTGGTGTTTGCGTTGGTTGCTGATACCCTCTTGGATGGCCTGCAGTTGGTCACGCAGCACGGAGGCGCCCTCCAGCTCCTCGGCAATCTGGGTGCTAATCTTGTGTGAAAGGGCAAAGAGTTCGCCGACTTTCTCCGGTTCGATGGCCGGCTCTTGTAGGCCAATCCTGCCCAGCTCGTTGCCTATGAAGCCGACGCGAGTGCGCAGCACTTGGACTCGCTCGATGTAGAGGCAGAGTTCCTCCTCGTTCTTGATCACTCCCTTCATGCTGGTCATGGTCAGGTAGATCTCCTGTAGTTCGCGCTCTACCATCTTGAGCTTCTCGTCCGCGGGCACATCTTCCGATGACAGGCACTCGACAATGTTGTGCTGGATGAGTTCGATGGCCTGGGCCACGGCCTGCCAGCGATCCTCCAGTTGGGCATGGAACTGCCGCTGGAGCATCTCGTCGGCCAACGGGATGACCTGCAGGGACTTCTCAAAGCTCAGGCCGGCATCGGTTCGCACATTGTTGTGCAGCTCGAAGCGGGCCTTGATCTCCCAGAACTGACGCATGTGCTCGATGGGCTGCTGGGTGGGTTGGGCAGGTATCTGGATCTGTCGCAGCTCCTGTTCCGCCTCGCGAACGAAGGCCTCCAGCTTATCCGTTTGCTGTTCGTACTGCACCCAGATTTCCTTGAAGACCAGCAGGCGATGCAGGTAGAGGGCCACCTCCTCTCGAAGCTTCAGAAGCACGATTAATGCCTCATTGGTCTCCTCCACGAGATTGGGTGCCTGGACTAGTTGTTGCAGTTTGTTGGCTATTCCGGAGAGCTGTGTCATCTTAACGTAGTGGTGTGAGATGTCGTTGCTCAGGGACTGGTATAGTGTGGTGTACTGATCGTAGTCCGCCGATGTGACGGCCGACAGGTCGGGTACTCGCTGTTGGGCCACCTGCAGCCACTGCAGCTCATCCCGCATGCCCTTCTCCAGGACGGTCCACCGGGAGGCAGCCTGCACCAGTTTCGAAGATCGCTCCGAGGCCTTGTCCAGCAGTATAGTGGCCCTGTTGTAGAGCTCCTTGTGCAACTCGGAGTGCTTCTCGCGGGTCTCACTGTCGATGTTCTCCTCCAGGGACTCCAACATGGCTCGGCAGTGGCTCAGATTTACGAAGAACTTGCGCTGCTTCTGCACCTCGTTGTTCAGCTGCTCCAGGGAACTGGAAACTATCGGACTCTCAACCAGTTTGTCGGCTAGAACCGTGATGTTGGTGAACTCCTTGAGGGTCTGCTCGTACTCCTCCGCCAGGGATTGCAACTGCAGGACACGCTCTCGCTCCGCCTGAATGTTGTTGCCAATATTCTTGCTTGTCTCAAAAGCATTGTGCACATCCTGCGGCATCTTCTTGCCTGGGAAATCGCGCTGGAAGGCTCGGGCGTTCTGGCAGAGCTGTGCCAGCTGCTGTTGGGCTGCCTCGTGCTGACCCTCCAGCTCATCAAGTTGAGTGAGCTTGGCGGACAGGGGATACTCCTGGTTGACCAGATGATCATAGCTCTGCTGGAGATGGGCCAACACCGAAGATACATCATGGAGCAGCAGCTCGAAGCTGTGCCACTTGTCCAGGTCATTACTATCCTGAGCTTGGTTCTGCTGAGTCACTTGCTCCACGGCATCCACATGCTCTTTCAAGGTGTCGACGCATTGCAGCAACTGGGGCTCAGCGTGGGACAACTGTCGCTCCAACTGGCTGACGTTCTGCTTGATGGTGCTCAGCTCCTCATTGAGTTGGTTGTAATTGTCCAATTTCTCCTCTGAAGGTCCTTCGTTGGAGTTCTGGCGGATGAGGTACACACGATATTCGATGGTTTCTAGCCACGTGGATACCTTCTCGATGACGGTTATCACGGTGGTTTGGATAACGGTCTTATCGCCCTTTTTGATGGCAGCGTCGAGATTCTGGAGTCCTTCGCTGACCTCCAGCAGTCGTTGCTCCGTGGGCAGGTCCTTGATCTGTTCCGAAAGGGTGGCCAAATGGAGGACATTGCTCAGCGGTGTAGCCTGCTGCGGGGACGCATGTTTCAGCTTGGTAATGCGATCCCCTATGGCTTCCTTTGCTGAAATCAGGATAGGTTGCTGTGGCTGTTGCTGCTTCTGCTGTCCTGGATAATGCTGCAGGCTCTCGCTCATGATCAGAGCCTGGGACAGCTCCACGGGTGTCTTGTCCACACTGGTGGTGGCACTAAACCACACGCTGGTGGGTCCTTCACTGAAATTGTCCGGTCCCGGTGTAATGGGCACAACGAGCTCTTCCGTGGGAGACCCCACCTCTTCAATGGTCACTGCCGATGTAGTTGGTCCGGCTCCAGACCGCTTGCTTTGAGTCTGCTGCGAGGCAATCAGCACCTTGTTCTGCTCGGTAATGTGAACCGGCAGATCAGGATACTCGTCGTAGACAGTTGTCTTTGTTATTTGCAGCTGCACTCTGGTCGGTTTGGATCCGTCTTCTGGTTCAATGATAGTCTCCTCCACAATAGGTGTCACATGAGGCACCTCTTCAATTTCCTGGTTGGTGGACACTACGATGCCAGACTCGGACAACAATTCGGGTGCAATTTCCACAGTTACACTGATATGAGGCTCCTCTGGCACCTGCTGCTGCTGCTGCTCCACTTCAGGGACATTCTTTTGCTTTTTCTTATCCTTTTTGGACTTCTTGTCCTGCTTGGGCAGCTGCATGGTCTGGGTGTACTCGTAGACCGTTGGCTCAGCCACCGATGTGTCAGAATCGGCGGGAATGGCCACTGTGGTCTTCACCTCCAGCTCGTACGGTTCCGAAATGGAAATCGAAGTGGCCGTTAACGAGTTGTCATCAAGTGAGGCGGGCTGTTCGTGATCGCCACGAGGCGTGGTCTGCATCTCCCCATCGGCGAACTGTACCAATTCCACAGTTGAGGTCTCTTCATGGACAGTCTCTGGCTTGACAGTCTCAATGCGTTCCGTTGGCTCAGGCGTTGTGGTCTGAACATGGATCTCTGTGGTTGTGGTTGTCTCAGTGCCGGTCGACTGTTCGCTGGTGGGCACTGGCAAATCGGTGGTCATATCCTTTACCAAGTCCTGTACCAGAGATTCCACCACATCACTGCTGCCTGGCTCGGGTGCACGAGGCGAATCCTTTGGCGTGGTCTGCAGTTCCTTTTCGATGGTCGTGGTCACTGTGGTTTGGCTGGAAATCTCTACTGTCTCGGCCGGTTGGCCGCTGACATCCGTTTGAATCTCGGTGGTGGAGAGCTCCACAGTCTCGGGTTTCTCTTCGCCGCGAGGTGTGGTCTGTGCCTCAGTCTCCGCAATCTCGACAATCAGGGTTTGCGATTCGTTCTCCTGGTTATCGGGCTGCACCTCCAGACTTGTCTGCAAGCCGATCTCATCCAGTGTCGGTTGATGCACTGGCGAGGTCTGCACGGATTTGATTTCCTGCTCGACTTCAGGCTTGCCAGTGGGCGACGGCACTCGCGGTGTGGTCTGCTGCTCTTCGTCCTCAACCAGATTCAGTTCCACAACCTCAGTGGGTATAACCAACTCGACCATTGGTGCCCGCGGTGACTCTGAGGGCGATGAAACGACAGCGTCTTCCACCACCTTGACCTTCGAGTCGATCTCAATACTGGACAAATCGCTGTCGGGACTGATCTCTGCAATGGACTCATGGCGAACGTGGTCGCGTGGAGAATCCTCAGGAGAACGGGGCAGATCAGACTCAACTTCTGGCTCCTTTACAGCCTCAGGCTGCAGTTCTTCTTGCTCTTGGTCGTCCTCGTGCTTTGTATCTCTTCTCTTCTTTTTCTTTCGACGCCGCTTGGCGTCGGCAGCGACGACGGGAGCAGCTGCTGCGGTCTCGATGATGGTCATGCTAACTTTGCCCGTAGCTGGGGCGGTTGAAGAGTCTTCTTCCTTGCCTAGCACAACCTTAAGCACACCAGCGCCATTGTCCTCCAGGGATGGAGCTGTGATCTGGAAGGATTTTTGGGGAGCTGCTGAGGCTGCGGCCTCGCCAGATATAAAGAGTTGCGTGGCCACGCGCATGTCGATTTGTGCAGGACCGGTCTTCAGTTCTGAGATGTGTTCTTCTGATTGTTGTTCAGCCTTTTCAGTAGCTTCAGGAACTGGTTCAACTGGGACCGCTTCCTGTCGGGTTTCCACCACTGTGGTCGTTGAAATCTCATCAGTTACAGACGCCTTCTTCTCCTCAAGAGGTGAAATTGCCTCAGGCAGAAGCTCCATGGTCTCAACAATTGAAGTAACAACAGGAGTTAATGATTCTTCCTTCAAAGCTGCGGCCAGGGATTGTTCAGTTTCTAGGAAGCTCTGGGTATCAGTCTTGGGCTGGGACACAGGCTCGGCTGGAACAATGGTTTCCTCAGGCAGTTCAGTGGCGCTTGTGATGGTAGTTGTGGTCTTGGTTATGGTAATACTGCCAGTGGTAATTGGCTCAGCTTCTGGTTGTCGTTCCGTAGGCTTAGTCTCAGTCTCTTGCGGCACCAAATCCTCAGATTTTGTGCTTTGTTCACGCGGTGATTGTGGCTCGAATTCATACTGCTCCAGAGTCAAAGAGTTCCCTGTCTCTGGGCTTGTGGGCCAGATCTCCTCCACTGGCATGGAGGCTTCTGGTGGTGCTGTGGTTATGGCTGCAATTTCTTCGATGTGCTGGGAGAACTCAATGTTGGTGGGCTTTAGATGATGTTCCTGTGGCCAAATTTCATTGATATCTTCAACCACTTGCGGCTCATCATCTACAATGGCTGCTGGAGTAGGTGGGGAGTCTTTGGATTCAGCTACATCCGCTGCTGGAACATGAACGGGACTGGTAGTGGCAACTTCTACGGGTTGTTCAACATCTTCTACTTGAGGTGCTGGCAACTCTACAGGTGCTTCTTTGGTCGTTTCTGTTGTTGGTGGTGTCTGTTGTTCTGGCTGTTCTTGTTCTTGTGTGGTTGCTGTTGTTGTTCTTGTGGTGGTGGTGACTTGATTAGACTCAATATCAAATACCTGTTGCTGCGGTTCTGCTGCTGTTGGCTTGCACAGATCCGTGGCAACTTCTTCGATGACCAGGCCGCCGGGATCCTGCTCCTGTTCTTGCAACAAGCGCTGGAACTCCTCCTCGGTCACCACTTTGCCGTTCACAGTGCGCACAATGTTCACATTGATGTGCGGTGCCGTCTCCTCTTCAGTGATCTCGACCTCCTCGGGCTCCTCGACCACCTCCTCGGTGATGTGCTCTTTGCCATCGATGATCACGACGCGCTTAATGATCTTTCGCGTTTTACGGATCACCTTCCGGGTCACCTGATGGACCACAGCACGAATGCTGCCCTGGGTTTGCACATCGCTCAGCTGCGATCCCGGCACAATAACCTCTTCGAACGTCTCAATAGTGGGTTCCGTTTCGAACTCCTGCAGAATCACTCCTTCGGGTTGAGAGGAATCCACAAGGGCTCCGCGCGTTTGCTGCGTGACAACGGTCTGGATACTGCCTTCTTGGGGATCAGCCTTGGTGTCTGTGGTGTGCACATTCTCCAGATTGATTTGTCCTGTGGAGTGCACCTCAATGTTGCCATCCGAGTCGCTAATTGTCTCGATGGAGCTGATCTGCTGCTGCTGGACAATCTGCTGGCGAGTTCGGGTCACGACCTTCTTGAGCACAATGTGCTTGGTGCCATCGGGACCCACGACTACTTCTGTGGTCGTCTCATCCGGCTCAACAAATGTGGTTTCGAATGCCTGCGGCACGTTCTTCAGGATCAGCTCAGTGGCACGGTCCACATCGCCCTGCGGGCGTTGGTGATAGCGAGCCTCGATCTGCACATCCTCTGGCACTTCGGGCACATCCTCGTTGCGAGTGGTGTCGATCTGGATGGTCTCCTTGCCATGCTGCACCGTCTGGGTCACCATAATGTTCTCAGTCGGTGAACGCTCCTTCTGCGTTTGCAAAGCCACTTCTGCGGTCTCCACAGGCGGCGGCTCCTTGAAGCTGGTCTGAGCCTCGACTGTAGTGGTGGTAACCACGGGAGTAGCTGCTTGGTGCAGGCTCAGCGAAGTCTGGGTCTCGACATACACACCAGTCGGTGGTTTGATCTCCTCTTCGGGCATAGAGCTCGAGTCAATGGTGTTCTCCTCATTTGACTCGATGGATTCAGGCGCCGCCTCTGGACCCGCTGGAATTTCCGTTGGTGGCTTGATAAGCGAATCGGCCAGAACTCGTTGGCGTTGCGCCTCCTCACTCTTGGCCTTTCGCAGGTCCACAATGCGCTTTTCGATGGTAAAGATACGCTTGGTGGCCACCGTGATCTGTTCCCGTAGAATGGTTATAATGCTCTGCAGCTGCTCCATCAGCGTGTCGGCCAAGGGAGCAACATCGGGATGGGACTGCAACTGGCGGGTCTGATCCACCAAATCATCCATGGACTGCTGGCGATCCTTGAGAGTGCGCAGCAGTTGCTGGCTCCTCTCCACCTGCGACTTGAGCACCTGCTCATCGGTGCTGCTGTCCGAGGTGGGTTCGAAGGAAGCCAGCTCTGCGGAAACCTCGATGATCCAGCGCTCTAGTTCGAGAAGATGCTGCTGGTACTCATCGATCTCCTGCTGCCGCTTCTTCTGCCCATGCATAGCATTCTGCAGGATTGGAATAAATATTAATAACGGACAGTCATAAAACTTTCTCAAAATACTTGCCGCTATCATGGTGATGCCCTGCTGAGTGCGTCGCAGGAGCAAGTCAATGCGATCCACTGTGTCGTTCAGCAAACGTTCGGTAGCTGGATCCGTGGGCAGGGTCTTGGCCTGGGCCTTTAACTGGCTGGCGTCCCTTTCGTGTACTTCGAGATTGCTTTGGATTAGCTGGACATCGGTCGTATAAAATAAAAAGTTTTTTAGATATGTGTTCGAAACGTTGTTAAGCTGTACAATGATAAAACTGATCTGGGCATTTGGGCCTACAAAATTGAATGTTTTGACAGCAAAGAAGTCGGCAACTACGAAACTGGACAACACTAACACAACTGAACGGTATTCTGAATAGAGAAATTACCTATATTTAAACAAAAATGTACGATTCTGTATGGAGTGATGCGATTGAGTTATTAAAAATCTCTGACACACGCCAGCATCCATTAATCGTTTAAAAAACGTTATTATGTACAGGTGTAAGTATATTCATTAAAAATAATTCTAGCTACGTTGGTTAAAACTTTGGTTGCCAGTTTACAATAAATCATGCATTCAGAATATGCTGTTATTATTAATTTTATTTACCTTTAGTCCTTGCAGCATGCCCTCCAGGCTGCTCTGGTTCATGTTCGCGATGCCATCCTCAACGCTCGACAGCGATTGTAGCAGTTCGTCGAGTTCTAGCGCAATTAGTTCCTATAGATTTGCAAATGTGTTTCGTTTTTGGGGATGGAGATGGTGTAGAAAGTGTTAATATTAATAAACATTTGCAATTTTCCGCTTAAATAAAGGCTTATTAACGCAATTGATGTAAATATTTGTTGCCGGCTTACAACATATTTACATGCGAGTAAGTAAGTTATTTATAAATATTTATAATTGGATGCACAGCCATACAAAGGCATGAAGTCTTTTCGGGAATGCTTTTAAAAATAACTAGCTCTTAGATTCTTTTAAGATAAAGTAACGTAACATGCAGATGGCATAAACAATAGTCTTAGTTGTAAATGACTGCATAGTATGTATGAGGTAGGCGTATAGACAAAAGTACCAAGAAAAATAAATGCTTTGCCTTACTGCCTGTTTTGAGGTAAAAGTTGGAAAATAGAATGCAATGCTTGTAACTTACTTTGGCTCTATTATGTATGTATTTTAAAATAAGTCTATATAGATTACTCTTTAAAGATCAATACTGTTGTTGTTCAGATCTAGGTCCGATATCTACACACACTGTGACACTAACAAAACATTTAGACTTTTAAGATGCTTCTTTTTCGCACCCAACACTCAACGCCTTCATTGCACATTGCAGACTAAAATTGTAAAATAAACGGGAGACTATTTTCGAGCAAGCCTGCACCGCATGGATCGCATCGGATCCGGGCTGTATTTATAGCCGTGGCAGGGAACATGCTCTGCACGCAAGAATTCGCGATAGGAGGCTGGGCGGTAGGCAAGACAATGAACTCGTATATATAAGTACGTGCTATACACATAGGGGACATTGTATATATTCTGCATTTGGGAACTTTGTAATTGTGGGGCACTGTGTGTGTGCGGGGCAGGAAGGGTGCGTGTGTGCTCGGTGCGTGATCGTGTGTGTGCTGGGTGTGTCAGTGCTCTGTGTGTTTGTGTGTGTGGAAAATCTGCGAAAAGAACTACAACTGGGGATAAAATCAGCTCAGTATTAAAAACGTGCAAGTTGGTTAATATAGATTTTATTATTATTTATATCTCACTACCATTAGTAGTAGGTCTGTGATTATTACTGGGCTTTTACAAAGGTTAATATCAATTAGTAGAAGGAACTTAACGTAAATCAAGTCTACATAATTGTCTACGGCTAAGTTACGTGCTTCTATTTGGGATTATTTGGATTACAAACTCAAAACATAAGGCTTTCGGATGCGTTTAGCAGAACAACACATACAGTACAAAAATAATAAAGATAGGAATGGAAAACTTAGGTAAAACATAAAAAATCAAACATGGTTTTTGATTATAAAGTTACGTTAGTAGTTCGGCAATCGCCTCAGTTTATTGCCACTGTGAAGACACCAGGCCCAGGCCAAGATTTACTGCGGATCTATTCCCCCGGCCAGCGATAATGCTTGGCCGCAGCAGCATGTGTTGTTGGCCGGGACCTGGGCACAGCAGCAACCGCAGCATGACGAGCGATTGCCGTATAAAAGCCATGAACAAATACCGAAACCACACAGAAAAGCTGCAAAAATTAAAATTATGAATAAACGAAGGCTCAATGTGATGTTCACCTTCTGGCGTTGCTGTTGCAGATCGTTGCTGCTTGTGGTTGTTGTCGTTGTGGTGCTAGTTGTCGAAGGCGTTTCAATTGTGGTCGTTGTCGTTACGGTAGTGGTGGTTGTTGTGGTGCGCCTCACCACCTCCCCGTTGTCAGTGGGGGCGGCGGCGGCGGCAACCACATGCTCCTCCTGCCTGCTGCTCGTTGTTGTCGTATCGGTGTGCGATGCTGCTGCTGCTGTTGCAACCTCTGGTGCAACTTCCGACTCTGCGACATCAGCAACTAGTGCTGCTGCCGCCGGCTGTGTGATCTCCGGAGCTGCAGCCTGTGCCGCAACTGGATGCTCCTCCGCTGCTGTTGTTGTCGTCGACGTCGTTAGCTTATCGACTACGGCTGTGGCAACTGGCAAAAGGGCGCTAGTTGCTACCAGCGCTGCTGCTTGTGTCGCCGCTGCTGCTGCGTTCGCCTTGGCGGTCAGCGTGTGAGTTGTGGCGCTTGCCAATTGGATTAGTGCGTTTGCAACGTTTAGGGGACTAGTATTGGTATTGGTACAGGGGCTAGTTTCAGGGGCTTGGACAGAGGGGGCGGGGCTCGTGGTTTTAGTTTCGGTTAGTACAGATTGATCTCCTAAATTCACCTGAGGCTGTTCGGCTTCTAAAGCCAGATAAGTACTCTGATCCCGCCAGTGTCCCACACCACCCGGAAGATCCGCGGACCTATATTCCGATGAGCAGCTACGGTTCTGACCTTGCTGCGCATCGTGCTCCGGAGTGGGAGTCACATTACCACTACTACCGCTACCAGGGTCTCTATCGTTTGGTTTATCATCGTCGTCGTTGGGCTTACGAATTTCAGGCACAGTCGGCTTGTCCCCCTCATCGTCGTCGTCGTCATCGTCATCGTCATCGTCACTGTCATGGTCGTCCTTGTCGGGTTTTCCAGTCACATCGGGTTGCTGCGGTTTCTTGTCTTTGTCAAGTTCCGACTCCCCACTAGCAGAATCAGCACGTTTCAGTCTGTCGATTGAATTGTCGGCCAAATCTGCATCGACACCGGTTGGTTGCCAGTCGTCCAGATACAGATTCAGTCGCAGCTGATCGAGGTTGCTAGGTGTTGGTGCTGCCAGCGGTTCGCCGGTAGGAATGATTGGTAATGACGATGCTTCTGGTTCAGTCTTTTCTACAACGCGATCAGTAATCGTGGTCGTCGTGGTTGTCACTACAGTTTCTGTAATGCTGTCAGTCTTATGCTTATCGTCTTGAGTTTCCTGAGCATTCGTCCTGTCTGTGGTTGTCCCCGGCAGCAAAGCAAATGCTCCGTTTGCCGTGTGCCTGTAGTGATTGATTAGCTTAACGAAGTCGTCCTGGCTAAGATGCAAGAGCAGATTACTGGGCTCGACTGGGAGTTGTGATTGTTCGGGGATTAGAGTTTCAGCAGAGAGGGGTGTAATTGAAGGTTCTACAATGGGTTCTACTTCAATAGTTTCTACAACCTTAATTTCCTGAACTACTGGTTCTGTATTTGCAATGACTTCAGCTGGCTCTTCGAGCTTAAGGAACTGGCTAATGCTATCAACATCAATACGCGTTTTGGGCAAGAGATTACCCGAATCGAGATATAGATTGAGAGCAAGAATTTCAGAATTAAGTTGGGGTATAGCTTCGGGTTCAATTATCACATAATCATCTAGTGTGTCAACTTCCTGCTTAATCTCAATTGGAACGGTTGTCTCCGGAATGCTTACCACCTGCAATTGTTTATATTGTCCATACAACAAGTCGTATTGAGGACGCAGATTAAAGCCTTCGCGGTAGAGATTGTCGGCGAGGTTTTCAGGTTGGTTTAGTTCAATGATTTTGGTCTCAATAATCGATTGTTTAACTGGTTCTGTGTTCAAAGCCAGGTCATTTGTGTGGCTAGTTACCACTGTAGACACATAGGATGTTGTTGACGGTTCATCCTCTGCAACGGTAGTATCCTTATGTGATGTTACAGTTGTCGTCACGTAAGTGGTTGTCGTTTTTGCCACATCTTGCATGTCTGCGGAATCTTCAAGAGACTTTGGCTCCTGGAAATCTGTAGTTTTGCTAACTACAACCGTAGACCAATCAGGCGAAGTCTTATCCTCCTCTTTTTGTTCGGATGCTGGGAAGATTTTCGTCTCGGTTTGAACTATTGCCGACCAGGTAGTAGGCTGATCAATTGGTGACTTTACGGCAATTTCTTCAACAATTTCATCACTAGGAATGGTTACTGTCATTGGATTGGTTTCCTTCACATCTTCTGATGTTTCCGTTGTGGTTACGGTTGTAGATAGTTGTCCAGGCTTAAGTGTGGCAGACCAGTAAGATGTTTCACAAATGAACGAATCAGCATCACTTGGAGGTACCGCAACGTCAGAAACTTCTTCAAAAGGTGCCAATGGTGTTGACTTTGCAGAATCCATTGCTACGCCCTCGAATGGAGCCGAAGAGATTTCTTCCACGACTTCTTCATCATCAGAGAAGTTCATCGGCTCATCCAAGACATCCATCCAAGAGCTGGAGGAATCATCAACAGGCAGACCGGCATATGCAGGTTTCTTTGGTTCTTCAGGTTTCTTCTGTTCCGCAGGTGGTGACGCTTCTGTAGTGGATTCAGTAGCTATTGTTGTGGTCGTGACTGTGGTAATGGTCTTGGTTTCATCCACAGAAGTTTCAACAATTGGCTCAGACTTGGTAACTTCTTCAACTACCGTGAGCTCCTTCTGCGGCTCGGGAATTGGTTCTTCCTCGACGACAGTTTCAATTGTGACGGCCTCGGTTTCCTCAGGCGCCTGCGTTACTTCCTTAAATGGAGCCAGGGGTGTTTCCTGTACAGTTTCTTCATCGTCAGAGAAGTTCATCGGCTCATCCAAGACTTCCATCCAAGAGCTGGAGGAATCGTCAACAGGCAGACCGGCATATGCAGGTTTCTTTGGTTCTTCAGGTATCTTCTGTACAGCAGGAGGTGACGTTTCTGTAGTTGATTCAGTAGTTATTGTTGTAGTCGTGACTGTAGTAATGGTCTTGGTTTCATCCACAGAGGTTTCAACAATCGGCTCAGACTTGGTAACTTCTTCAACTATTGTGAGCTCCTCCTTTTGGGGCTCAGGAATTGGTTCTTCCTTGACGACAGTTTCAATTGTGACGGCCTCGGTTTCCTCAGGCTCCTGTGTTACTTCCTTAAACGGAGCCAGAGGTGTTTCCTGTACAGTTTCTTCATCGTCAGAGAAGTTCATCGGCTCATCCAAGACATCCATCCAAGAGCTGGAGGAATCGTCAACAGGCAGACCAGCATATGCAGGCTTCTTTGGTTCTTCAGGTATCTTCTGTACAGCAGGAGGTGGCGTTTCTGTAGTTGATTCAGTAGTTACTGTTGTGGTCGTGACTGTTGTAATGATATTGGTTTCATCCACAGTAGATTTAACTATTGGTTCAGACTTGGGAGTTTCTTGAATAGATTCCTTTTGTGGCTTTGGAACTGGTGTTTCATCTTCGACAATTGCTACGTTCTTAACTGCATCCACGAGTGTTCCTTCCACAACTTTGTCATCGTCGATGTTCTTTGGTTCCTGAGGCGCTATAATAGTTTGATTTTCAATCTCTGCTTCCAAGAGTTCGATAGTTGGCTCTATATGAGAAGGTTGGGAAACTATCACTTGATGGCTAGATTTTTCAGCATTAATGAAATCCAAAACTTCAGTTGGTGATTTGCGCTTTGATTTCTGCTTTGACTTCTTAGTTTTCGGTTCGGGCTTTTCCAGGGTAAGAGGAATGCTTACTGTGTGTGACACTGAAGGTTTCTTTACGTCCGTTGGTACAATTTCCTTGGTCTCAACTTCAAGAAGTCGAATTTGCTGAGCCGGTTGGGGTACATTGTGTGCTGCTATAGCAGCCCATGACATTCCAGAAGTGTTAAGAGCAGGAACAGGGGCAGGGGCAGGAGAAGGTTCTCGCACTGCAAGAGCACTTAATTTTTCAACTATTGGCTCATTTTCCCTTGGGAGTTCAACTGCTGGATGGGGTTCGACCGGTGCTACGGCTGGTATTACGAGTGACTTCTCCTTTGGTTTTTTCGATTTCTTCTTTTTTGGTTTCTCATCACTAATCGAAATGTGCGACTGTTGCGAGCGAGAACGGGACCGATTTCTTTTGTTCGAAGTGATTTCCAAAAATCCTTGATCACTTTCAGGCTGCGGTTTTGTCACCGATAATACTTCGGTTACCTGTATTATTGGTTTATCTCTGCTTCGCGAACGTCTTTCAGGTTCCGGTTCCTGGGTTATTGATTCTTGATACCATGAATCCATATCATCCTCATCTATTAGCTCTCTCCAAGACAACTGGGATGGTTTCTCGTCACTTTCAATTTGTAAGCTTACATTCGTGACAGGGTCGGGGAATTCCAGAAGAACATTTTGGGGCTGCACTTCGGGGGCAATAGGCTGCCGCTGAATAACCTTTGGTTCAGCCACTTCAGCAGTTTTATATTTTATGTTCGTGTTATCGGTGTAGCCGGACTTTTTAACTACTTCAGCATAGGTCTCTGATGATGACCAAACTGATGGTTTGGCAGGTACTGGCAATTGGATATTAAACTCAGGTGTTGATGTCCCTGAAATCCGCTCACTCTCTGGTTTCTTCTCGAAGACATAGGTATCTATGACTTGTTGATCAGTTTCCTTTCTAGGTAAGTTCTTTTGCTTTTTGGTCTTTTGATTCTGAGGCTTCTCTTCAACGTAAATATTGAGTTCCTGATCTTGAGGTACATCCGGAGGTCTAGAAATTACATCAACAGAGTCACTGGAACGCGATTCGGTAAACGTTGGTGTCAAGTCGATATTATGCGAGACAATTGATGACCACGATAAGGTTTGTACCGGCAAAGGCTCAGAAACTGACTTTGATTGTCCTTGTGGTATGAGTTCTTCAGTTACACAAACAGAATCAAAGGTTGGCTGTTGAATGGGATCCACAGTTTTCTTTTCCTTCTTAGCTTTCGGTTTCTTTGCCTTATCGTTGACAATAGTTGAGAAGTTCTGCTCCCGCGTAATAAAGTCGTGAATGCTTTGAGATTTGTGTACATTTTGTGATTCACTTGACTTTTGAGTTTCAGTAACGGTTGTCAGAGAGACTATTGATGACCATGACATTGAAGACGCATCAGAGACTGTTGTTGGTTTAGGCTCTGCCGCAGACTTGTCTTCCTCAACAACAGCGGGCTCCTCAACAGTTTCAACTACGGTCACCTCAGCAATGGTTTCCACAACTGGCTCAGGAACAAGATCGACCTTAGGTTTCTTGTCCTTCTTTGTCTTTTGCTTCTTGGGCTTTTCTTCCACAGACTCGACAGGTATCGGCTGTTCAGGTTCCTGTGTGATGACATCAGTAGTGACTTCAGTAGTTTGCGAAACAATAGAAGACCAGGAAAATGGCTGCAATGGAGCATGCTCGGCAACTGGTGTTGGTTCCGGTGCTGGTGTAGGCTTGTCTTCCTCAACAACAGCGGGCTCCTCAACAGTTTCAACTACGGTCACCTCAGCAATGGTTTCCACAACTGGCTCAGGAACAAGATCGACCTTAGGTTTCTTGTCCTTCTTTGTCTTTTGCTTCTTAGTCTTTTCTTCCACAGACACTACAGGTTTCGGCTGTTCAGGTTCCTGTGTGATGACATCAGTAGTGACTTCAGTAGTTTGCGAAACAATAGAAGACCAGGAAAGTGGCTGCAATGGAGCATGCTCGGCAACTGATGTTGTTTCCGGTGCTGGTGTAGGCTTGTCTTCCTCAACAACAGCGGGCTCCTCAACAGTTTCAACTACGGTCACCTCAGCAATGGTTTCCACAACTGGCTCAGGAACAAGATCGACCTTAGGTTTCTTGTCCTTCTTTGTCTTTTGCTTCTTAGGCTTTTCTTCCACAGACACTACAGGTTTCGGCTCTTCAAGTTCCTGTGTGATGACATCAGTAGTGATTTCAGTAGTTTGTGAAACAATAGAAGACCAGGAAAGTGGCTGCAATGGAGCATGCTCGGCAACTGGTGTTGGTTCCGGTGCTGGTGTAGGCTTGTCTTCCTCAACAACAGCGGGCTCCTCAATAGTCTCAACTACGGTCACCTCAGCAATGGTTTCCACAACTGGCTCAGGAACAAGATCGACCTTAGGTTTCTTGTCCTTCTTTGTCTTTTGCTTCTTGGGCTTTTCTTCCACAGACTCGACAGGTATCGGCTGTTCAGGTTCCTGTGTGATGACATCAGTAGTGACTTCAGTAGTTTGCGAAACAATAGAAGACCAGGAAAGTGGCTGCAATGGAGCATGCTCGGCAACTGGTGTTGGTTCCGGTGCTGGTGTAGGCTTGTCTTCCTCAACAACAGCGGGCTCCTCAACAGTTTCAACTACGGTCACCTCAGCAATGGTTTCCACAACTGGCTCAGGAACAAGATCGAACTTAGGTTTCTTGTCCTTCTTTGTCTTTTGCTTCTTGGGCTTTTCTTCCAGAGACTCTACAGGTATCGGCTGTTCAGGTTCCTGTGTGATGACATCAGTAGTAACTTCAGTAGTTTGCGAAACAATAGAAGACCAGGAAAGTGGCTGCAATGGAGCATGATTGGCAACTGGTGTTGGTTCCGGTGCTGGTGTAGGCTTGTCTTCCTCAACAACAGCGGGCTCCTCAACAGTTTCAACTACGGTCACCTCAGCAATGGTTTCCACAACTGGCTCAGGAACAAGATCGACCTTAGGTTTCTTGTCCTTCTTTGTCTTTTGCTTCTTGGGCTTTTCTTCCACAGACTCTACAGGTTTCGGCTCTTCAAGTTTATGAGTGATGACATCAGTAGTGACTTCAGTAGTTTGCGAAACAATAGAAGACCAGGAAAATGGCTGCAATGGAGCATGCTCGGCAACTGGTGTTGGTTCCGGTGCTGGTGTAGGCTTGTCTTCCTCAACAACAGCGGGCTCAATAGTCTCAACTACGGTCACCTCAGCAATGGTTTCCACAACTGGCTCAGGAACAAGATCGACCTTAGGTTTCTTGTCCTTCTTTGTCTTTTGCTTCTTGGGCTTTTCTTCCACAGACTCTATAGGTATCGGCTGTTCAGGTTCCTGTGTGATGACATCAGTAGTGATTTCAGTAGTTTGTGAAACAATAGAAGACCAGGAAAGTGGCTGCAATGGAGCATGCTCGGCAACTGGTGTTGGTTCCGGTGCTGGTGTAGGCTTGTCTTCCTCAACAACAGCGGGCTCCTCAACAGTTTCAACTACGGTCACCTCAGCAATGGTTTCCACAACTGGCTCAGGAACAAGATCGACCTTAGGTTTCTTGTCCTTCTTTGTCTTTTGCTTCTTGGGCTTTTCTTCCACAGACTCTACAGGTTTCGGCTCTTCAAGTTCATGAGTGATGACATCAGTAGTGACTTCAGTAGTTTGCGAAACAATAGAAGACCAGGAAAATGGCTGCAATGGAGCATGCTCGGCAACTGGTGTTGGTTCCGGTGCTGGTGTAGGCTTGTCTTCCTCAACAACAGCGGGCTCCTCAACAGTTTCAACTACGGTCACCTCAGCAATGGTTTCCACAACTGGCTCAGGAACAAGATCGACCTTAGGTTTCTTGTCCTTCTTTGTCTTTTGCTTCTTGGGCTTTTCTTCCACAGACACTACAGGTATCGGCTGTTCAGGTTCCTGTGTGATGACATCAGTAGTGATTTCAGTAGTTTGTGAAACAATAGAAGACCAGGAAAGTGGCTGCAATGGAGCATGCTCGGCAACTGGTGTTGGTTCCGGTGCTGGTGTAGGCTTGTCTTCCTCAACAACAGCGGGCTCCTCAACAGTTTCAACTACGGTCACCTCAGCAATGGTTTCCACAACTGGCTCAGGAACAAGATCGACCTTAGGTTTCTTGTCCTTCTTTGTCTTTTGCTTCTTGGGCTTTTCTTCCACAGACTCTACAGGTTTCGGCTCTTCAAGTTCATGAGTGATGACATCAGTAGTGACTTCAGTAGTTTGCGAAACAATAGAAGACCAGGAAAATGGCTGCAATGGAGCATGCTCGGCAACTGGTGTTGGTTCCGGTGCTGGTGTAGGCTTGTCTTCCTCAACAACAGCGGGCTCCTCAACAGTTTCAACTACGGTCACCTCAGCAATGGTTTCCACAACTGGCTCAGGAACAAGATCGACCTTAGGTTTCTTGTCCTTCTTTGTCTTTTGCTTCTTGGGCTTTTCTTCCACAGACTCGACAGGTATCGGCTGTTCAGGTTCCTGTGTGATGACATCAGTAGTGATTTCAGTAGTTTGTGAAACAATAGAAGACCAGGAAAGTGGCTGCAATGGAGCATGCTCGGCAACTGGTGTTGGTTCCGGTGCTGGTGTAGGCTTGTCTTCCTCAACAACAGCGGGCTCCTCAACAGTTTCAACTACGGTCACCTCAGCAATGGTTTCCACAACTGGCTCAGGAACAAGATCGACCTTAGGTTTCTTGTCCTTCTTTGTCTTTTGCTTCTTGGGCTTTTCTTCCAGAGACTCTACAGGTATCGGCTGTTCAGGTTCCTGTGTGATGACATCAGTAGTAACTTCAGTAGTTTGCGAAACAATAGAAGACCAGGAAAGTGGCTGCAATGGAGCATGATTGGCAACTGGTGTTGGTTCCGGTGCTGGTGTAGGCTTGTCTTCCTCAACAACAGCGGGCTCCTCAATAGTCTCAACTACGGTCACCTCAGCAATGGTTTCCACAACTGGCTCAGGAACAAGATCGACCTTAGGTTTCTTGTCCTTCTTTGTCTTTTGCTTCTTAGGCTTTTCTTCCACAGACTCTACAGGTTTCGGCTCTTCAAGTTCCTGTGTGATGACATCAGTAGTGACTTCAGTAGTTTGCGAAACAATAGAAGACCAGGAAAATGGCTGCAATGAAGCATGCTCGGCAACTGGTGTTGGTTCCGGTGCTGGTGTAGGCTTGTCTTCCTCAACAACAGCGGGCTCCTCAACAGTTTCAACTACGGTCACTTCAGCAATAGTTTCCACAACAGGTTCAGATGGAGGATAAACCTTAGATTTTTTGTTTTTCTTTGCCTTTTGCTTGATAGGTTTTTCTACAGATTCTTCAGATGTTGGCGCCTTAGGTTCATTGGATCTGTGACTTTCGGAGACATTGGGAGTGGCTTCTGTCGTTTGCGAAACAATAGAGCCCCAGGAGAAAGGTGTTAATGGAGCATCTACAGCTAACGGTGTAGGTATAATCTCCTCAGCGTCTATGGGCTTCTCCGCAACTTTGGTCACTGAAACAACAGGCTCATTAACATGATGAGCCTTCGATTTTTTGTCCTTCTTGGTCTTTTGCTTATTAGGATTGCTGTTTACCACAGTAGAGAATATTTGCTCTTTGCTTATAAAGTCATGTATACCTGATGGTTTAAATGAATCCTCTGTTATTTTCGAGATGCGTTTGTCACTATCATTTTGCTTGACATCCACGTTCTGCGTCACTACGGAGGACCATGACATCGGATGTACAGAGTCCTGTATCGATTTAGGTTCTTGCATTATAGCTGTATCCTTTTCTGTAGTCGTTTCAGCTACAGGCTCCGGCACAAAAGTCGCTACTTCAACGAGAGATTCCATCTGAACAGACTTCTTTTCCTTCTTAGACTTTTTCGTCCTTGGTTTGTCATTTGCAACAGAAATGCTGGTTTCGTGAGATTCCAAATCATCAACATGGCCTGAGGACATTGGAACATTCTGACTTATTTTTGTGAATGGTTCCTTGACACCTTGTCGAACTACAGAAGACCACAGAGCGTTACTGTCACTTGGCAGAGTCGAATCTACATTTTCCATTAAATCTTCGTCCACAAGTTCCGACCATGAAGTCTTTTCGTTCGGGGTTTCATCACAAATGGTTTTCTTTTGAACTGTACAACTTTCCTTTGGTTCAACGATTTTTTCTCCAGTTTCATTTTTCCTAGTTTTAGTCATTTTTGAAGTTTTAATTAAATTTGGTTCAACGGTATTCAGATTCTTAGTGGCGTTTCGTTCAGGTGGAATTTCCACATTTTTCTTTTCCAAGTCTATAAAGTCAACTGTATGCCTCAAAACATCTGCATACGAAGAATGTCGTTCCCATGCATAAGGAATGACCAGATTCTTTGGTTCCTCAGGATTTGTTTGAGGTTCCTCTAGAATTTGTAGTTCCGCCGGAGTGGAAGTTTCTGTAGTCGATTCGGTAGTAAATGTTGTGGTGGTCACTGTGGTAATGGTCTTGGTTTCATCCATAGTAGTTTGCACAATTGGCTCAGACTTGGTAACTTCTTCAACTACTGTGAGCTCCTCCTTCTGGGGCTCAGGAATTGGTTCTTCCTCGACGACAGTTGTAATTGTGACGGCCTCGGTTTCCTCAGGAGCCTGTGTTACTTCCTCAAATGGAGCCAGAGGTGTTTCTTCATCGTCAGAGAAGCTCATCGGCTCATCCAAGACATCCATCCAAGAGCTGGAAGAATCGTCAACAGGCAAACCGGCATATGAAGGTTTCTTTGGCTCTTCAGGTTTCTGCTGTACGGCAGGAGGTGACGTTTCTGTACTTGATTCAGTAGTTATTGTTGTAGTCGTGACTGTTGTAATGGTCTTGGTTTCATCCACAGAAGTTTCAACATTTGGCTCTGACTGAATAACTTCTTTAACAACGGAGACCTCTTCCTTCTGGGGTTCAGGAATTGGTTCTTCCTTGACGACAGTTGTGATTGTGATGGCCTCGGTTTCCTCAGGCGCCTGTGTTACTTCCTCAAATGGAGCCAGAGGTGTTTCCTGTATAGTTTCTTCATCATCAGAGAAGTTCATAGGTTCATCCAATACATCCATCCAAGAGCTGGAGGAATCGTCAACAGGCAGACCGGCATATGCAGGTTTCTTTGGTTCTTCAGGTATCTTTTGTACAGCAGGAGGTGACGTTTCTGTAGTTGATTCAGTAGTTATTGTTGTGGTCGTGACTGTGGTAATGGTCTTGGTTTCATCCACAGAAGATTCAACAATTGGTTCAGACTTGGTAACTTCTTCAACTACTGTGAACTCCTCTTTCTGGAGCTCAGGAATTGGTTCTTCCTCGACGACAGTTTTAGTTGTGACGACCTCGGTTTCCTCAGGAGCCTGTGTTACTTCCTCAAATGGAACCAGAGGTGTTTCCTGTACAGTTTCTTCATCGTCAGAGAAGTTCATCGGTTCATCCAAGACATCCATCCAAGAGCTGGAGGAATCGTCAACAGGCAGACCGGCATATGCAGGTTTCTTTGGTTCTTCAGGTATCTTCTGTACAGCAGGAGGTGACGTTTCTGTAGTTGATTCAGTAGTTATTGTTGTGGTCGTGACTGTGGTAATGGTCTTGGTTTCATCCACAGAAGATTCAACAATTGGTTCAGACTTGGTAACTTCTTCAACTACTGTGAGCTCCTCCTTTTGGGGTTCAGGAATTGGTTCTTCCTTGACGACAGTTTCAATTGTGACGGCCTCGGTTTCCTCAGGCGCCTGTGTTACTTCCTCAAATGGAGCCAGAGGTGTTTCCTGTACAGTTTCTTCATCATCAGAGAAGTTCATCGGCTCATCCAAGACATCCATCCAAGAGCTGGAGGAATCGTCAACAGGCAGACCGGCATATGCAGGTTTCTTTGGTTCTTCAGGTATCTTCTGTACAGCAGGAGGTGACGTTTCTGTACTTGATTCAGTAGTTATTGTTGTAGTCGTAACTGTAGTAATGGTCTTGGTTTCATCCACAGAAGATTCAACAATCGGCTCAGACTTGGTAACTTCTTCAACTACTGTGAGCTCCTCCTTTTGGGGTTCAGGAATTGGTTCTTCCTTGACGACAGTTTCAATTGTGACGGCCTCGGTTTCCTCAGGCGCCTGTGTTACTTCCTCAAATGGAACCAGAGGTGTTTCCTGTACAGTTTCTTCATCGTCAGAGAAGTTCATCGGTTCATCCAAGACATCCATCCAAGAGCTGGAGGAATCGTCAACAGGCAGACCGGCATATGCAGGTTTCTTTGGTTCTTCAGGTATCTTCTGTACAGCAGGAGGTGACGTTTCTGTAGTTGATTCAGTAGTTATTGCTGTAGTCGTGACTGTGGTAATGGTCTTGGTTTCATTCACAGAAGTTTCAACAATCGGCTCAGACTTGGTAACTTCTTCAACTACTGTGAGCTCCTCCTTTTGGGGTTCAGGAATTGGTTCTTCCTTGACGACAGTTTCAATTGTGACGGCCTCGGTTTCCTCAGGCGCCTGTGTTACTTCCTCAAATGGAGCCAGAGGTGTTTCCTGTACAGTTTCTTCATCATCAGAGAAGTTCATCGGCTCATCCAAGACATCCATCCAAGAGCTGGAGGAATCGTCAACAGGCAGACCGGCATATGCAGGTTTCTTTGGTTCTTCAGGTATCTTCTGTACAGCAGGAGGTGACGTTTCTGTACTTGATTCAGTAGTTATTGTTGTAGTCGTAACTGTAGTAATGGTCTTGGTTTCATCCACAGAAGATTCAACAATCGGCTCAGACTTGGTAACTTCTTCAACTACTGTGAGCTCCTCCTTTTGGGGCTCAGGAATTGGTTCTTCCTTGACGACAGTTTCAATTGTGACGGCCTCGGTTTCCTCAGGCGCCTGTGTTACTTCCTCAAATGGAGCCAGAGGTGTTTCCTGTAAAGTTTCTTCATCATCAGAGAAGTTCATCGGCTCATCCAAGACATCCATCCAAGAGCTGGAGGAATCGTCCACAGGCAAACCGGCATATGCAGGTTTCTTTGGTTCTTCAGGTATCTTTTGTACAGCAGGAGGTGACGTTTCTGTAGTTGATTCAGTAGTTATTGTTGTGGTCGTGACTGTGGTAATGGTCTTGGTTTCATCCACAGAAGATTCAACAATTGGTTCAGACTTGGTAACTTCTTCAACTACTGTGAACTCCACTTTCTGGAGCTCAGGAATTGGTTCTTCCTCGACGACAGTTTTAGTTGTGACGACCTCGGTTTCCTCAGGAGCCTGTTTTACATCCTCAAATGGAGCCAGAGGTGTTTCCTGTACAGTTTCTTCATCGTCAGAGAAGTTCATCGGCTCATCCAAGACATCCATCCAAGAGCTGGAGGAATCGTCAACAGGCAGACCGGCATATGCAGGTTTCTTTGGTTCTTCAGGTATCTTTTGTACAGCAGAAGGTGACGTTTCTGTAGTTGATTCAGTAGTTATTGTTGTGGTCGTGACTGTGGTAATGGTCTTGGTTTCATCTACAGAAGTTTCAACAATTGGCTCTGACTGGATAACTTCTTTAACAACAGTGACCTCCTCCTTCTGGGGTTCAGCAATTGGTTCTTCTTTTACGACAGTTTGATGTGTGACGACCTCAATTTCCTCAGGAGCCCGTTTTACATCCGCAAATGGAGCTAAAGGTGCTTCCGGTACAGCTTCTCTCTCGTCAAAGTTATTTTTCACTCCTTTCGTGACTTTCATTTCTTGGATGGTTTCAATTATCTTGTTGATGTTTGCTTCCTCGCCATTTTCAGGTAGAAGTGGTATTTCCACTTCGTCTTCTATAAGTTCCTTCCAAGATTTTTGTTCAATAACAATGTCATCCTGAACATCATCAGTCAATTCCGCCCATGACCTTTGAGGCTTATCATTGGCCTGCAAAGGTTTCACCAACTGTGGAGAAGCAGGAGCTTTTGGCTTTACCTTCTCCACTGCTGGTCTCGGGACTTGCTTGACCTTTTCTGCTTCAATGAAATCAGTAGTTTGGTGTCCAACAACATTGGCCCAAGATTGTACGCGCTCCTTCGGACCCTGAAGTACTTCTGGGGATAAGCTTCGTAGTTTTTCTTTTTCCGGCTTTTCAAAACGACCGTGTTTTACTTGTGGTTTTAGAGGCTCAGACTGTTTCTGCTTGATATCCTTCTTAGTCTTGGACGGCAAATCGGTCATATGATCAATTTGACTGGCCACTTTAGCCCAGGTGATGGTGTTTTCATCTCGAGCTTGTATTACTTCGGCCACATCGCTCTCTTCAGATGTTTGGATGACTTCAGGTTCTTTTTTCTCCGTTTTCAATTGAGGCTTGGTGATTTCTGCCTTAGGTTTACTTGAGATTTTTGCAGATTTGCGATCTCTTCGCTGTGGAGCTTCCTCCTTGCGATCCTCAATCGGGGATTCAATTGGCTTTTTACGGGAAGCAATATCATCAACCCATTCACCAGGCTTTTTGACAAGAGAGGCCCAAGAGAAAGCGTTTTCAGTGTTTTTAACAGGTTCTGGATTTTTGACCTCGACCTGTTTAACGACAACATTTTCCTCCACCGGTTCGCTGCTGATTTCGGGTTCAGACTCCGTACTTTGTATGGGTTTATTGTCCGGTTTCTTCTTCGATTTCAGCTTTTTAGTCTTCTCTGGCTTTACATGATCTGTCTTAATTGGTCCTTTTACTTCGGTTGTTGTAGATACGGCAGTCTTGATATGTGAAACTGTGTTATCAATCCATTCGCCAGGCCGTTTTACAAGCGATGCCCAAGAGAATTCACTGCTTTGTTCTGTCTTTTCCTTCTTTTCCGGATCGGGTGTTTCTTTGGTCTCCGCTGGTAAAGGTTCAGGTTGTTCGTCTTCAGATGTGGTCGTGACTACTTCCACAACTGGTTTCTTTGACTTCTTTGATTTCTTAGCCTTTGTAGGCTTTTTGGGTTCCTCCTTATCCTTTGGCCTGGGCTTGTCCTCAGTGATAACATTTGTGTGGCTAATTTCCTTCTTTATTACAGTTGTGTCAGACCACTCACCTGGCCTACGTACCAGAGCTGACCAGGTCAACTCGGAGGTGCTTGAAACCTCCCTTTCATCGGAAGACGGTTCCTTTGAGCTTTCTGTTGTTGGTTTGGACAATTCGCTTTCAGTTGTAGGCTTGGACTGTTCGCTATCGCTATTTGATTTAGATTTGTCGCTTTCAGTAATTGGTATAGCAGGTTTAATTGGCTTTTCAACTGGCTTATGCTTTTCAGGCTGTGTCGTTTTCTTACGCTGTTGAGTTTTTGTGGAAACAATGTCAGAGTCGGGTGCGATATCCTTTTGTTGTTGTTGGACTGCTGGAGTTGTTACAACATCGCTCATAACGCCTGAGTTGAGTAGGACATCGGCATACGATTTTCCATCACGGTTCTTAATCCAAACATTCTCAACCTCCTCTACTAATTCAATAGGTTCTGCAACAAATGTTTCTTGGATAGGTTTAACTGGAGGAACTTCAACCTGAGTTTCGACCTTCTTTTGACGTTTTGGAGTCTTAGTTTTCTTTTGCTTTTGTTGGGACACTACGGGTTGCTCTGACCTATTCCTTGGAATAAACTCGTTGTATACACGTTCATTTGCAAGGAAGGTATGAGTCTGGTCTGAGTATGTGTGTCTTAAATAAGAAGGGGTAAACTCAGGAGCGTCCGCAGACAATGTAGAAGTGAAGGCAATGTTTCCAGTATTCGGAACTGAGTCCTCTAAAACACTGGACCAGGTATCGATAGGTTCTTCTAGTGGTTTCTCTACTTGGGTTTCCTGATCTTCACTAACATTTATAAGTTGCGGAACCGCTTCTGAACAAACCTTTTCGGTAGTTACAGTTGTGGTCGTTACTGTGGTAATGGTCTTGGTTTCATCCACAGAAGTTTCAACAATTGGTTCAGACTTGGTAACTTCTTCAACTACTGTGAGCTCCTCTTTCTGGGGCTCAGGAATTGGTTCTTCCTCGACGACCGTATTAATTGTGGCGACCTCGGTTTCCTCAGGAGCCTGTTTTACATCCTCAAATGGAGCCAGAGGTGTTTCCTGTACAGTTTCTTCATCGTCAGAGAAGTTCATCGGCTCATCCAAGACATCCATCCAAGAGCTGGAGGAATCGTCAACAGGCAGACCGGCATATGCAGGTTTCTTTGGTTCTTCAGGTATCTTCTGTACAGCAGGAGGTGACGTTTCTGTAGTTGATTCAGTAGTTATTGCTGTAGTCGTGACTGTGGTAATGGTCTTGGTTTCATTCACAGAAGTTTCAACAATCGGCTCAGACTTGGTAACTTCTTCAACTACTGTGAGCTCCTCCTTCTGGGGCTCAGGAATTGGTTCTTCCTTGACGACAGTTTCAATTGTGACGGCCTCGGTTTCCTCAGGCGCCTGTGTTACTTCCTCAAATGGAGCCAGAGGTGTTTCCTGTACAGTTTCTTCATCGTCAGAGAAGTTCATCGGCTCATCCAAGACATCCATCCAAGAGCTGGAGGAATCGTCAACAGGCAGACCGGCATATGCAGGTTTCTTTGGTTCTTCAGGTTTCTGCTGTACCGTAGGAGGTGGCGTTTCTATAGTTGATTCAGTAGTTACTGTTGTGGTCGTGACTGTAGTTATGGTCTTGGTTTCGTCCAAAGAAGTTTCAACAATTGGCTCAGACTTGGTAACTTCTTCAACTACTGTGAGCTCCTCCTTCTGGGGCTCAGGAATTGGTTCTTCCTTGACGACAGTTTCAGTTATGACGGCCACGGTTTCCTCAGGAGCCTGTGTTACTTCCTTAAATGGAGCCAGAGGTGTTTCCTGTACTGTTTCTTCATCGTCAGAGAAGTTCATCGGCTCATCCAAGACATCCATCCAAGAGCTGGAGGAATCGTCAACAGGCAGACCGGCATATGCAGGTTTTTTCGGTTCTTCAGGTTTCTGCTGTACAGCAGGAGGTGACGTTTCTGTAGTTATTGTTGTGGTCGTGACTGTGGTAATGGTCTTGGTTTCATCCACAGAAGATTCAACAATTGGCTCAGACTTGGTAACTTCTTCAACTACTGTGAGCTCCTCCTTCTGGGGCTCAGGAATTGGTTCTTCCTCGACGACAGTTTCAATTGTGACAACCTCGGTTTCCTCGGGCGCCTGTGTTACTTCCTTAAATGGAGCCAGAGGTGTTTCCTGTACAGTTTCTTCATCGTCAGAGAAGTTCATCGGTTCATCCAAGACATCCATCCAAGAGCTGGAGGAATCGTCAACAGGCAGACCGGCATATGCAGGTTTCTTTGGTTCTTCAGGTATCTTTTGTACAGCAGGAGGTGACGTTTCTGTAGTCGATTCAGTAGTTATTGTTGTGGTCGTGACTGTGGTAATGGTCTTGGTTTCATCCACAGAAGATTCAACAATTGGCTCAGACTTGGTAACTTCTTCAACTACTGTGAGCTCCTCCTTCTGGGGCTCAGGAATTGGTTCTTCCTCGACGACAGTTTCAATTGTGACAACCTCGGTTTCCTCAGGCGCCTGTGTTACTTCCTTAAATGGAGCCAGAGGTGTTTCCTGTACAGTTTCTTCATCGTCAGAGAAGTTCATCGGCTCATCCAAGACATCCATCCAAGAGCTGGAGGAATCGTCAACAGGCAGACCGGCATATGCAGGTTTCTTTGGTTCCTCAAGTTTCTTTGGAGGTTCCTCTAGTTTCTGTTGTTCCGCAGTTGTGGAAGTTTCTGTAGTTGATTCAGTAGAGACTGTTGTGGTAGTGACAGTTGTGACGGGCTTTGTTCCTTCTAAAGTTTGTGCTTCAACTATTGGCTCAGATTTGGAAATCTCAAGAGACGAAACTGTTGAGACCGCTGAAGTTTCGACAAGTTGGTGTAACGTTTCTGCCTTGTTTAGGGAAATAATGTCAAATTTAGGTGCCTCGAAATTGTAAAAAGCAGGAACAGATTTGCTTTGTGGGGAAACTTCTTCAGTAGTAGAAGAATTTGTTGCAGGTTCCGTTTCGTTGCCAAAGCTTACCGTCTTTGGGGACACAGTATTATTTTCAAGTGTTGTTTTTTCCTGAACCTTAGAATTTATTATGTGATAATTTCCTTCAGCAGTGTTAAGTTTAAATATATCAAATTTGGGAATTTCAAATATTTTATCAAGGGGAGAGACTTTCTCAAGTTGAATGATAGTATTTAAAGTGCTTACCGAGTTAGCCACGAATGCGTCAGCAATTAATGCGCTTGGTTTGGCAGGATCAAATTGATTAGCAGGATTAGTAGGAGCAGGACTTGACTGAGTTTCACATGGAATTTCTACTTGCACTTCTTCTTTATTAGGAACCGGGGTAACTTCAGAAACTGGCGTTAACGTCTCTTGATAAAGATTATCAGCCTTAGCGTGCTCAATTATCTTGACAGTATAGGTTAGAGACACATCTTGAGAAAGATTTGGAATTAATTTCTCAGATTCTGAAATTACATTCGGTTGAATTTCAATTTGAACTTCTTCCTTAGGAACTTCGGATACTGGAGAAATATCTTCCTTGATGTGCTCTATAAGCTCCTTCTGAGAAATTTGTTCAGCTATAAGTTCTTTCTCAACTAAGGGTTTAGGAATTTCGATTAGAACCTCTTTAACAAGATCTGCAGATGGGGGATTAATAGCATTACCTAAGCTTTGATCTTCTACAAAAGGAACCGATTCATGTTTAATAAACTCTTCGGGAATTGCAGGCCGCTTCTTCTTATCTTTCTTCGATAGTTTCTTCTGAATATCCTCAAACAACTGCTGCTCTTCTGGGCTCAATTCAGCAGGGGCAAGGGGTTGACTACTTTCTACAGGGGCTTCTGTCGGGCCTTCTATAATCTTGACATTTTCGTCTGCTTGGGTAGAGTCTATGACAGGCAGGGGTGTGGGGTCTGACTTGGATTCTACAGGTTCTGGGAGCGATTCTACAACAATCACGGAACTCTCACTACTCTCGGCCGTTTTCTGCAGGGATTCCACATTTTCGGTCACAGTCTCGGTCACCCGAAGACTAACCTCCGGAAAATCTAAATGCATTTTCACGATAGGTGTCTTCAGTTTTTCTTCATGAGTGATTAGGGAAATTTTTTGTACTGTACCAGGTGGATAGTCACCGTCAATGCCTTCTCCCACGAAAAGAACATTTGTGCCATCTTCCGTTTCGAAGCTCCGTCGCTGTGTCGTTGTGAGTATCGTATTCCTGGTAGTCGTCGTAGTAGTGGTAATACTATCCGTCTCGTTAATGTCTCCATTAGTCTTGTTATTATCGTACTGCTTAGGCAGCTGAATGGTGTTCGTCTCGATGCCAAGTACTTTTACCCCTGAAGGGCTGTCCCTCAGTCCTAATTGTATGTTTGCACCCAGATTTTCTAGCCTAGGCTCGCTGCTAGGTGTAACAGACGGAGAGGGCGTCCTCGATGATACAGCCGGACTAACGGGTCTCAGCTCGGGCATCTCTATGCTCGAAGTCACTATCACATCTCCGGGTGTTTCGCTTTCCGTCAGAAGTATTCGTCCATCATTGGTTACCCTCTTAGTGATGCGCATTGTTCTTATCGTGGTAGTCTTAATAATAGCGCCATCGACTTGACTAGATGTGGTTGAAGATTCGCTAGGCACTTCCGAAATCGTCGGCGAAGATTCTCGCACTGTCACTGGTTCGCTTGCAGTGCTCGTCTCTTCCGTCGTTGTCTCACCATCTTCATTCAGTTTCTTCACGATTTTTGTCGTACGCACGGTTGTTGTTTTGGTTACACCACCAGTCTCATCTACGGGCACCAACGGCTCCGATTTGTCAGGATTATCGATGAGTTCACCAACGGTTTGTTGTTCCACGTTTTGAGAGATCTTCTTTATAATTTTTGTTGTTCGTACAAATGTGGTCTTAACAACATCACCAATCTCAGAAGATTCAATCTCAGGCACCGAAGTTTCCGCAGCGGGAGATTCAGGAATACACTCTTCTTCAAGAGGAATATCAACAGGCTGAGCATTTACGTTATCAGGTTTGGGAGAGCTTTCAGCTGCTATGAAATCCAACACTGTAGACTTGATTTGGGAAGTCGGAGGATCGGCAATAATTTGTGTTGTGGTCAGGAACCTATCTTCGATGCCAGGAACCTCCGGTAAATGAAGAGACTCGTCCAAAGTTTCTCTCACTGCCGTTTTGCTCACCGCCTTTGTGGTCCGAGAAGTTGTAGTCTTGGTTATGCCGTCGCTATTCGATTCTGTTGTAATAGACTCGGCCACAATTGGAGCGTCCTCAATGATTGTCTCAACAATGGGCAGAGAGGAAACGTCGACATCGCTGCTGGTTTCGCTAATGTTTTCACTTTCCTGAGAAATCTTTTTGATAATCTTTGTCGTTCGGACAATGGTAGTCTTGATCACTCCTCCTTCCTCAGGCTCCTCCACAACTGCTTGTGGAACAGGTTTGCTTTCAGTTGTAACATCTAATGAAGGTTCAAGTTGGATTTCTTCGATCTTGGGAGACTTTATGGTCTTAGTAGTCGTTGTTTTAGTTGTTTTTACCACACCCTCATCGGTTATTTCGCGGCTATTTGTCTCAGATTTCTCAACTTTCGAGGGCTCAATGGCTTCCTCCGCCAACTCGTAGGACCCCAGAGACGATGGTCCATCTGAATGTGTCGAAGAGGACATTTCTTGATTCTCCTGCTGACTGCTGTTGATTTTTTTGACGATTTTGGTTGTTCGGATAACTGTAGTTTTGACAAGGCCGCCATCATCGCTTACAATAGTTTGCTCAGATGACAGAGTAGGTTTATTATCCGTAGTTATTGCACTTGTTACACTCAGGGGCTCTGTAATTTCTAGTTGTGGTTGTGGCTCAACGATTTCTGCCACCTTCTGCACAATGGGAGGATTGTGATTGCTTTCCGATTTCTTTTGCTTCTTCTTATCTTTTTGCGGTTTATTCTGCTCCTGTACATCTACGACTGGAGTCAATACCTCAACAGCTGGCTTTTCCTCGGGTTCAGGCTGTTGATTTGTTTGTGTTATTTCCTCGGCTTCCTTCAAAACCTCATCGACTACATTTTGCGCAACATCCTCGATGATATTCACTGAGGGTTGATGTTTTTCAGTCGTGGTTTCTGTCGAGGAGAGCACTGTGGTTGGTAACAGAGTAACATCCCGCTCTACTTCAGGTTCATCTTCGAAAACCTCCTCGACAATTTCCTCTCCATCTTCGGTTATGCGCTTCAGGATACGTTTGGTTTTGGTAATCACAGTCTTAGTTATCGATCCTTGCTGCACGATCGTGTCCTGCGTTGTCGAAAATCCGGCAATATCAATTGGTACATCACTAGCAGCCGTTTCCACCGGTGGCAGGTTGTATTGCTCAACCGAAATATTCTCTTCGGGCAAATCATCAATCACATCTTCCTCAACGATCTCTTCCCTGCCATCAACGATTCGCTTAACAATGCGTTTGGTAATGTGCTTCGTTATTGTTCGCGTTGTGATTGTTGTAGTACCAGTTTCCGTTGATATCGTGTTTGTCGATGTAGTAACCACAGGTTCGCTGCTATCGATAGAAACAGTTTCAGTTGTCACAACTTCAGGAATAGTTTCAGAAGAAATAGGGTCAATTACTTCAGTAGAAGTAACAGTTTCTGTGATATTACTTGTCACAACAGGAGTAGACTCCACCTGCTCGAAATTTATTTCTGTTTCATCCCGAGACGTTCCCTTCTTGGAACGTTTTCTGTCCTTTTTCACAGGAACTGAAACTGGAACTTCAGGTTCGGAAGACTTTTCCGTGGCAGGTTCGATTTTCTGTTCAACAACTTCAATTGTTTCAACCACAGTTGGTTTTGCTGTCTTCTTTTCAATGGTAGTGAGAATCGTCTCATCCACAACTGTCTTGGTCTTCTTCTTGTCCTTCTTTGATGTTGGAGCCGGAGCTAAAGGTTGTGCGATTTCGACTTCCTCGATCACAGCAGGTTGAACAATCTCCTTCTCGACAACAGGCTCATCAGAAACATTGCTTTCTACAACCTGTTCAACAACAGCCTTGCCACGTTTCTTCTCTTTCTTCGACACTTCAGAACGAGCCTTATCATTTGGAACTTCTTCCTTTGGTTCGGAACTTTCTTCAGCGGGTTCGAGGATTGGCTCATTAGCCTTAATGCTAACCAGCTCTTGTTCCCCAACCGATTTGGGTTGTTTCTTTTCCTTCCTGGTAGGAGGTACAGGTGCGACTTCTGTTTTTGGAGTATCCATTTCCTTTACAGGCTTTGTCTTCTTTTCCTTCTTTGAGGGAGCTGGGCGAACTTCGGGTTCAACAATAGCCTCAATCACAGTAGTCACAACTTCCGTTAGCTTTTTCTCCAAAACAGGTGAGGTTTGTATTTTTTCCTTTTTAGGTAGTACTGGAGAGCGTTCAGCTTTAGGCTTAACAACAGGTACAGGCTCGATATCGGCTACCTTCTGCGACTTCTTCGATTTCCTTGGCTTTGGTTCGGGTAACTTTGATTTCTCTTCCGCCACTGGACAAGTGGGTAAAACCTCAGCAACTAATTTGCTCTCTGTAAAGACACCATTGTTGTCGGGAGATCTAGGCTTCTTGCCCGTCTTTGCATCCTTTCGAGTACTCTGCTTAATTGGCAATGGCTCCGGGTGAGTTTCATGTCTCGTTCTTTTCGTTCGCGATGTCCGGGACTCAATATTGTCCTCTTTGCGTTCCCATGTTGGTGATTTGTCCACACGTCTAGCGTTCTGATTAGTTATCGTCTTGGTTGTGGTGGTGGTGGTGGTAGTAGTAGAACTACTAATTGTAGCTTGTTCCGGCTTGCGTTGCATTGGCGGCGAGGATGTAAGGCGCACTTGAGTTTGTTGCTGACTGGATGGCTGGAAACCTGGATGTTCTTGGTGCTGGAGACCGAAGAGGACTTCGGCGTAAGTGCTGCCAGTACTAATATCCTGGGGCCGAACTTGTTTATTGGTCTGCTTCTGAGGCCGGGGATGTACAACGACATTGGTGGATACTTCAGGGACATGGGGTACATCTGCTGGTACTGCAACGACTTCCGGAGTCTGTTGCGTTATCACAGTTGGCTGTGTCTGCTTGGTAACAATGGTGGTTTCCTGTACATAGTTGGTTGTGGATACACTGGGTTGATGTTGAACCTCAGGCTCAGAAGGATGCACTTGTGGCAAATCCACTGGTATGGTTTCAATAGCATCAACATCAAACTGGCCAAAGGTAATATCAGGTCGAGGCTCATTTAGCTCAAACTCCTGGGGCTCCACAGCATGTGGTATGTGAACATGCTCTTCGATATAGTACTGCTGAGTTTCCTGTGGCTCACTTTGCACAACAACTGGTTGTATTTGCTGGGTGCTGGTGGTCAATGGCTCTGAACTCTGTTGCACCATTGAGGCCAGTGTGGTAACAACGCGATCCAGCACGCTGCTACCGGTTGAGGTCGACGTCAGAGTGTTCTCCACCTGATAGGGTTCAAGCAAATAGGTCTGCGATTCTACGGATTCTTGCTGGAAATCTTGCAGCGGCTGCTGCTGCACTGACTGCTGCTGCAGTGGGTATTCCTGAGAATAATCAGCGGCTTGCTGGGTATAGTAGATTTGATTCTGCTCTGCGGGATATACAGTGGGATAGTTATCCGCCTGAGCCACCGGCTGATAGTAACCTGCTAGAAGCTGATATTGCGCTGTCGCTGGTGGCACTGCCACTTGCTGGTATTGAATGGGATACTGCATCTGCATAATCTGCTCGTAGTAGTTCTGTTGGGTCTGCTGCTGCTGCTGCTGTTGTTGTTGTTGCGGTTCCGTTGTAGACCCCGTCACGTAAGCCCACTGGCCGCTATCAGCTACGTTTTCGTACATTGTCTGATACAGCTGAGGATCGGGCTGCAAATACGTGGCTGCGATCTCTTCGGCAGTCATGGGCACTTCATAATTGCTGATGGGTTTTGGCTGCTGCAACTGTTGTGGCTGCTGCTGCATTGGCTGCGGTTCCTGCTGAGGATGAGAATAGGTAAGATCTGTGCTGGCTTCACTGATGTATTGATCCAGCTGTGGACGATGCTCCTTGATGGGTGGTTCTACCAGTAGCTCAGACTCGGGAACGTAGATACTGCTCGCAGCCGCAGCGCTCGCATCCACCACATCCTGAATGGTAAGATCGGTACGACCTTGTACGGCCTGAGCGGCCACCTGCTCCGCCTTTAGGCGCTCTAATTCCAATCCCCGGAGAACCTCCGCATAGGAAGTGGAACCGGGAACCCACATGGGGCTGCGAGATCTTGAGCGGTCATCAATGGGCAAGAAGAGTTGCTCCTGGTGGGGTTGTTGTTGTTGATCCAATTGAATCTGAATCTCGGGCTGCTGGGGTGAAGGCGCCTGTGGTCGCCGTCTGGGCGATCGACCACGACGTTCTGGCCGTGGAGGCTGAAGCTTCTTACCCGCCGGCTTGGCCTTTTGATGGTGATGCTGTTGTTCGCTCTCGATTAACTGGGTGTTGGGATTGGCAGAGACCGTGGCGCTCAGAGACGGCGGTGTAACCGATTTCTGCCTCTCGAAGATTACGGTGGCAATAGTACCATTTGCGCCATTGAGATCGGTATTCTCATCGGCCTGGGAGAATTCGTTACCGTGCGTACGTTTGGAAGTCGTGGCTGTGGTGGTGGTAATAGTTGTAATTGTTGTCTGGTTCTGGGTCTGGTTCGTTTGTTGCTGCTGGGTCGTTGTTGTTGTCGTCGTCGCAGAGGGGTCTCGTTCTGGTCGGGATTTCGTTACAGGTTCATTACCGCCGCTTACCGGACTCGCTTGTCCCGACAACACTTCAGCGTAGGTCAGACCCACTGACGCCGTTGGCTTCATAAGCAACGAGACAGTCGATGAAGTGGTCACCACTGAATGGGGATCCAGCGCATAGGACTTTCGAGCGGTCGCATCGTAGACTTGCTGCATGCCATCGATAGATTCTCGCATTGCCTAATTGTTCATCATGGTTCACGACGTATCAGATTGAGAGAGAGAGAGAGTGGGAGAGATAGGGGGAAGATTTGCCAAAAACGTTAGCTTTGATATGTTTGCAGGGGTTTCAAATGGGGGGGGGGACACAAGGACACAAGGCTAAGCTACCTAAGAGACAAGTACCTGAGCTCCCTAATAAATTGAACTCGTTGGGGGTGGGTTTGCATTTTAAAAATATATATATAATTCAATAATTTAATTTATTCTCTGTAATAGTAGTAGTAATATGATAATTGTATATTCTTAAACACGGGTCATGTTTTAATCTTTGATTAGCATAGTGACGGCAGTTGACAATTCGACCAAGGCCACCATTTCCCCAGGGAGAGAGGGACCGGCAGCGATGGCAAATGACGGACGCCAAGGGTGGCTGCTTTGGTTTTGATCTAGTCCTAGATAGGTTTTAACTTAAGTACGGTAAGGGTACGGCGGTACGTCGTCCTAAATCTCTAGCTTGGCATCGTCCGGCGTGCCGCGATGTATTAACAACTTGATGCGCTCATTACGTGCAGTTATTTTCGAATGCAGATTTTTGACACGTTCCCGGCATGCCTATTGTTTATATATATATATAGGGTATTCATGGTGCATGTTTTTTAAAGAGTATTGTTCGAATGGTTGGCGTGAGAGCAGAGATATATATATATAGAGAAGAAATACAAGAGATGTGTCAGCATATATATCGAGATTCGATTATGGTAATTGAAGGCAGCAGCGAGTACAATATACGCCATGGGATAGATACACGAAAAGCGACCATTAACCATGTTCGAGATAATTCCATTTGTATTGAAGAAGTAAGCAGTACCCATGTGTATGTGTGTTTATGTTCATTATTTTGGAGGGTTTTCGAATGGGATTATTGTTCAGATGTTAAGCAGGTTGGGATTAGTCACAGGTTTCATGTAAGTAGGTAGCACATCAGGCAAGCGAGCAAAGCCCAAATACATGTTTTAATTGGTTTAAATAGTATTAGTAGAGAACAATGTTTGTATGGAGAGAGTGTTTAATAATTTTTGCATATTGTGTTTCGTTTTTTTTCAGCGCAACGACACCAGGATTTTTGTTTATATTCAACAAAATTACGTAGAGAAGGGATGAAAAGAAATACACAATTGTCAAAAATAAAATACTAAATTATAAACCGTAACCATAATTAAAGAATAACCGATTTTCGCTATTAAAAATACCAAAAAGAGATAGAGAGATAGAAAGGTATATAGGAAAAAGAAAGAGCTGCTTGGCTAAGCTGACTAAAAAGTAAATAAAACCAAAAGAAAATTTTTAAGAAATGAAAATCGTTTGTAAAATGACTAAGCAAAGCTTCATGTGTCTGTGTGCCTTAGAATGTGACGAAATGCAATGTGATGACTGTACCTTATTAATGTTGTTTTGCATTTGCAACTATACTGTGTGTGTATGGGTGAGATTTTAGTGAGTGTAAATCAAAATAAGTTCTCATAGCTAGAGCTGCCCCCAAATTAATATCATCAAAGATTAGCTACGGTCCCCAAATCGAATCGAATTTTGCCACTTACCGCCAACATTACAGTTCGCAATGTAAACTTAGATTTTAATATTTAAAACTAAAAACTATTAGGAAAAGTAAGGAATTTTTAGGCCATCGCCTACCTCAAAATGTTTAGACATATAAGTAGTACATTGTTTACACGAGCCACAAAAACAGTGGAAAACGTTTTAGCTCTAAAAATAGTCCCAGTGATTCTGTCTGGAAGAAGAATTCGGGCTAACCCTGACAACAAGAACTTATTTTTTCCTCAATATTATAAATACTTTTGGGCGCCGTGGCACGTGACAATGAGATCCACAAGCTCTGATATGATATGTATATAATTTTAGTGGGTCTTTTCCAATGAGAGGGCCATGTGAAAGCAATGAGTTTCATGAGAGAAATGGGAGCTGCACGGTTGGTAGGTGAGAGTGACGACGATGGGAAATGTGTGTTGGCATAAGGAAACGAGAATGATAAATGCCTTAATGTTTGTGCGAAATGTGTATATGATTTAAAACCAATTCGAAAATAAAAACGTAATAGAATTTTGGCGCATAAAAAAAAAAGATAAAATAAAAGGAATAAAATAATAATAAAGCGCTTTGGTTTTTTTGTTTTCTATTTCAACGAAACTAAAAATAAATTAAATAAAATTACGCAGCCACCGTGCAACTTTTTTTCTTCTTTTTCGGACCTACCCGCACACATTTAAGCGCGATGGGTAAAACGATTTCAAAGATTAATCAAAAATATATTATTTAGAAGAAATATATATATTAGGTAGTCGGGTGGAGAAGGGTTAATAACTTGTTTGGTTGTTCTGTCAACTGTTTGGTTGTTGATTTATATCATAGCAATGAAGGATCGATCGTTCACAGCAATGACGGAATGAGATAGATCGTAAAAAAGGGGGGAGGATTCTTATGGCTGTTTCTAGAGAGCTCCTGGCAATATCTGATATATCTGGAGTAACTGAACTGATCTGCTAGCTGGACTTGGCTAAAAGGGGGACTCTACTACAACTGGCAAAGACTGGACGGTACGTACCTGTTGCTCGGCTAATGCGCGCTCGCGATCGTGCGGCAAGTACGTGGGCGCCATCACCAGGCGCAGCTGCTGCTCCTCCTGGATGATGCGCTGGCGCAGGGTCTGCATTTGCTGCTGATAGACGTCGATCTGGGCCAGCGTCTGCTCGAGGCTCTGCGACTTGGCCTTGACCAGTTCGCCCAGACCGTCGAGGACGCGCACCAGTTCGTCGACATTCTCGGTCAGGCGCGGATCACCGCCCATGCCGTTGCGGAAATGAACCTGCGAATGGGATCGTAAGCAAGCGATTAGCCATGCCGCCGGAGCGGAGGTACTCACCTCCAGTTTCTCGATAGACAGTCTCAGTTTCGTCTTCTGCACATTTATATCGGCCAGGGTCTTCTCGCAGAAGCCGAGCTGATCGCGCAGCGGTTTCTTCTGCTGGGGCGAGGAGTCCAAGCTCTGCTTGGCTTTCTCGTGCCAGGCACGGATATCCTTAATCTTGCGTTCACATTGGTCCCATTCTTCGCAGGCCTCTTGCAGCAGGGAGTTCTATTGGGGGGAGACAGATACAGAATGCAGAATGATTAATTTCCCTGATTTCCATTGTGGGTTGATTGAGTACTTGTGACTCGATCACATTACCCTCTCTAGCAGCACCGCTTCCACGGTTATCTTCGCATCCTCGGCCTCCTGCAGTTTGTCCTTGAGATCGCCCACAGTCGTCACCTGGCCAATGTGCTCCAGTTCCTTGTCCATTTCGCTCAGATGCTTCACAATCGGTTTAATACTCTTCACAGCCGTCACATAGTCGTTCAGTTTGTTGCGTGCCTCGGGCAGAGTGCGCAGCTCGATCGTTTGGTCGATGAACGTGCGCTTCTCGGATGCCCACGACATCACGATCTGGTAGAGGTTCATGAATCTCGTCCACGCGTCCAAGCTATCGCCCACCGCCTGCTTCTTCTCGTCCAGCCAGCCGCGAACCTGGGCCAGCGAGGCGGCCAACTGGTCGATGGTTGTCTGCACCAGTGTCTTCTCCTCACTGTTGCGACAATTCTCGATGATCAGTTGGCCGTTGGTCTTGACCAGCGTGAAGCGTTCGTAGATGGCGGTGATCTCGTGATTGATGCGCTGCAGCAGCTCCTTCATCTGGGTGGGTGTGAGGCTTCGCTCCTGCACCTGCACCTCAGCCTGAAGCAGCCAGCGCTGCACCTCGTCCACACCGGCCACATATTCGGTGCGCACGGTCTTCGCCCGCTTGAAATCCTTCTCTTTGGTCTCCATGGTCACTTGGACACGCTCGGCGAGCAGCTCGAGGGCAGTGAACTCCTGGGCAATGTCGCTGGGCAGCTGATTCTGTTTGGCCTGATACTGGGCCGTCGTCTGTGCCACCAGGGATTTGCTCTCCTCGGCGGCCTGCTGCACCTGGCTATTGAGCGTGATCAGAAGCTGTTCCGTTTGCGAGATGTGTTCGTCGTAGACGTGAACCGATTGTAGCTGGTCGTGCAGGGCGTTAAGCTTATCCTGCAGCTGCGAGATGCGGCGGAAGACTTGCTCGATCTCCTCGAGATCCTTGCTAACCTGTTGCTCCTTATCGCGTAGCGTGTCGTTCAATCTGAAATGGAAACGGTGTTTTAAGGGGTGATTCAATATGGCAATAAATGACTCGTGACTGGGGAATATATAATATATTGGGGGAAGACACTGTGAAAACCACGCGGTTCCTGCTGGTATAGATATACAGTCCACACAGAGATCTGAAGATCTCTGTTTAGATATATATATGGGGGGCGAAAAAGTTATTCCTCTTGAAAACGCTGAAGTTTTCAATGTTCTTTTAGCTGCGCATATATATATATCTATCACTATATATATTTATGTGAGTGTGTAAGATCCACTGGGTTTTGGCCTCGGGGCTGTGGCTGCGAAGATTTCCGTGAAAATGAATGCTGCCGTCCGGCTACAAGAGAGTTTTCTAAATGAAAATGCCTCGAGGCGAGCGAGCACATTTTCTTGGGCCAGGCAGATTTTTCGAAATTCGAAAAAGATATTTCGTACATTGCTCATAATTCGAAATCGCCTTGATCTCAATGGGAGAGAGGCAAAGAGAGAAAAACTTAAAAGCTGTCCGAAAGGAAAAATAAAAAATAAAAATATTCCCAACACGCACAACAACATTTAAAATATATCTTGTTTTTGTTATTACTGCTTTCTTTGGCGGCGCATGTTTAAATTAATCTTTCCCGCATTTATTTATGTCTTATTAGTTTTCTTGTGCATTTTGGCCCCAGACAGGCTGACGTCATCTGGGGCGTTGCAGTCGCCGCGAGAGATGACTAGGATCGCTCCGAAATCAAGATTCGATGATTTCCGTTTCGTATTCCGTATTTCCAGCACATGACGCACAAATAATGCGCATACGCCCGGTGGGCCGAAAGCAAAAAAATATATATATATATACAATTGAACAACAAGTGTTCGCTAGCTAGTGCTTTGGGGCATGGAATAAGGGATTTCGCTTGTATGTTCTCCCTTTTTTGCAGCCTCTGAGAACTGAACTAAAATGCGGCCCCAAGATGAGGCCAAGTCAACATACATTTGGCTTTCGGCCAAAAAACTGCCCCGCGACGAGACGCGGCCGAGAAAACACACACATTTTCAAATCTAATTGTTAGAAGCCGCCTGAGCAAAATCGGGCAACGGAAATACACGATACACTATTATAAACCACAGGCAGGAATTATTTCGGCGTCATTTTTCGCACCCAACAAATATTATATCGAATCCGAGTGAATATTCTCAATGTTGTTTGGGTTTGCCGCCATCGCCTTTGCCACCGACAAAATGAAAATGATTTTTCCTCTGCGCTATTTTCAGTCGGCCGGCTGCCATTTTGTACAGATTAACGATTTAAATTTAGTGCACGGCTCTAATTTAAATGGCAAAATATGCGAGAAATGCCGCGGCAATAGAAACCCCGAGTGAAAGTGAAAGGCGGCGAGTTATTTGCGAGTGTTGCGAAAAACAATTAGTGAAAACGTTTGCCGCAAAACGAAACATACATAGTTTGATCAATTTTGTTTCTGGGGCAGGAGGAATGTGTAATCAGGCCCTCAGCCGGCGATAAGCATTCCGGCATTTCTATTTCTGTCGCCTTGACTACGTCATCGTTTCAAGCGGCGACAACAACGCGTGCGAATCGTATTCTCTGTCTCTTCGAAAATAAAAACAACGACCCTGGCAGGTATGTATGAGGTTTGAGTACCAGGGACCACAGGCTTTAGACCTCAGAGACTGCTTTGCATACGCTCTGAGGTCTTGATGATGACTTAATCAAGTCTTTTGAGCTGCCACTCCACAAACTTAACGATTCAAGTATTTTCGTATAAAAAAAAAAAAAATATAGAAATAAAAAAATCACCTCTTGCTTTTCACGACGTTAACTACAAGTGCGTAAGTCGCTGGCAATTAGCTGGAATCCCTAAGCGTTGGCGACAGCTCTCACACCTCCCCGTCTCGGGGCCGGGAGGCAGAAGTGTGGCCTCAACTTGGATTGGACTCTTCCCCAGCTATCCGCTTGAATTTTCACAAAAACTCAAGCAGATGCTGCAAAAGGAACAGAAACTCTTTTCCGCTTTTCCGGGACACGACTGACTCTCGTTACGTATACGCCTGGTAATCCACAAGGCGGCGCGCGTTCGAAACTTCAGCATGAAAATAAAAGAAATTAGAAGATACTGTGTGTGGGCTCAGAAAAGAAAAGAAAAGAAAATCCACAGCCATACGTCTTTCTCTATATATCTCTGGGATGGGTGCTCTTGCTGCTTCTCTGGTTTTTTTTTTACTACTTCTTAGTTAATTAATTTGATTTAAAAATATGCGTATATGTATTGCGGTCGCTCGTTCGTTTGCTCTTTCATTTAGTCTCCAGCCATCCAGTTTCGAGAAGCACGTCCGCTTGCAACTAACTCTAAATAAAAACTGATTCGGAATATTCTCAGACGCTCGCTGGCTGGCGGCGCACGCAAAAATTGCCAAAAAAAAAAAAAAAAGAGAAATAAAATAAAATAAAATAACAAAAACTTTTCAGTTCCTCGCACTTCGTCTTTCGTCGGCTGTCGATCGTTAATCGTTAACAGCGCCCGAAGGCGGCACGGAAATAAAAGAACGAAAGCTGCTAAAAGCCCCAACTCACCACACACACGGGAATGGGTATAAAAGGGGGGAATAGTGGCGCTGAGGTTACTTCAAAAAAATTAAAATTGCTAATTGCGCTTGGCATTGAAAGCAAACTCGTCAATAAAAGCTGGCAGGGAGAGAGAAATAAAAGCAAGGGCTGATTGATAAACCTATGTATAAGGCCATTTCGCCGGTTTAGATAAGAAAAAGCCGGCTATAAAACACAATTAAAGAGTGTGGAGAGAGTGGACAGAGTGGAGAGAGTGTGAAAGAGCGGCATGCTTGACAGGCGGCATGGAACCAGCAACGGTAACAGCGCTCTGTTAACGCTTAACAGTGACAGCAGAAATAAACTTATTATTACCCGATTACCTCATTTGGGCAACATTTTTATTATCATTTGTTTTGCCTCTTTGATTTTCTCTTTTTTTGTTTTTATTTATTTATAAATGACTGATTGCATATGCAAATCGTGGCTTAAATTTTGGTTTATTTTACTTGCTAATAGTGGAAGTAAAGTTGATTTTGGAAGTAAAAGTTGCGATGATTCAGTCATAGTTCAATTACCATTCCCATTTAAATGAATTTGCACACATGGCTTCCACGTTTACCTGCACTTTTTTTATATTTATTAATTTTGAACGTTTCTCAACGATGAAGTCACCCAGCGAGTCAAGCAAAAAATAATTTTCACTTGCCATTTTATTTACTTATTTCTTTTTTTATGATTTCCAACAGTTGTTTACATTTTGCTTTGCTTATTTGCCAGCGAGAATGATCTCTCTCTCTCTCTCTTTCTATCTCTCTCTTGAGAATTTCTTGAAATATTTCCCATATAAATTTAAGCAAAAATCAAAATTATTTGCTAATGAAGTTAATTGTTTACTCCGCACACACGAAATGCTAGCAATTGTTATAAATAAATTATTAAATCCCCAAGAGGCTTACGCAATATTTAATGTCTTTTCGCTACTGATTAGATTTTTGCATGTCGAAACCATGTTTTATTTATATCTCAAGTGTGTAAATGCATTGAAATTTCTGCGTCGCACTTTAAGGATATATAATATAGATATATCTCAGTTGTGACTATATAATTATCGATGACATGCCGCCGGCTGCCGCTCGGAGGTATTTATTAGATCATTCTTTTGGGCATGATGATGGCATATAGTTTATTTGTTCAGTTTTTGGAGAGTCGCATTCGAGAAATTGAAAATATTAAAAGGAAGAAAACGATTATTTTATATGGCAAGAAGAAAATCTAGTTATAAATACAAATATTTCATGCCTCATAGATCAAGAAATTATAATCATTTGACAAACCTCCTAATGAAGGCAATAAAAATGTCAATTTCTTTCAGGAACAAATATTAACTGTGTCAACAATTAAATAAATATGCATATTTATTATATGAAAGACGTCGCTTTTTTGGCAGCCGTCAAAACATTCATCTTGCCACTCGCTTTAAGCCTCTCAAAAAACTTACGCACATTGCGGTTTGAGGAAAATACTTGGGAAATGCTATAACAACAGCTGTTGCTGCTCGTTTTTCAGGCAGCGGACCTCCGCCGCCTGATGCTGTCACGAAAACAACAAATTGGGTGTAAAAATAAAACAAAATAGAGACTGAACCAACAGAACACAACAAAAGAGGGCCATGAAAATTGTGTCAGCGAGAAAGGCCAAAAGGGAGAGCTACGTGATCTGTTCTTCGACGCTGGGTGTGGTGAGTTCTGCGGCTTGTCAACATGCAAGAATGTTGCGGCAACATGTTGCCGGCAACTCTTGGCACGTGATGGCAACAACTGCGGGCGATTAGCGAATGAAAATCCCAAAGATTCGGTTAAAGAATATACGCCAACGAATGAATTGGCATATTGGCACAGATTTTAACTTGTTCTAGCGCCAGGCAATAATATAGAAATATATATATATCAAGTATATCCGCAAAAGCACGGCAAAAGAATTCGTTTGACGGCGCTTATCACAGAAGTCACAGAAGCGGGAAGCGCCAAAGCATATAGAAATGTCTGCGCTATCGCCTTTGATAAGGCCGAAGCTTTGGCACAGTTCTATCAACAACGGGATAGCCCCTGTTAATAAAAAAAGAAAAAAGAAAAGAAACAAAACAAACAGAGTAAAAATAGCCATTAAGAGTTTTCCCTTGGAATATTATAGAGAATCTATTCCCAGAACTATTATTAAAGGCTTAATGCTTTTTTTTCGGGGCTATGGAGTGATGAGAGAGACGTTAAAAATACATCTAAGCACCGGCTTACGTAACGCGCACACCACAAAACAACAATTCAACAACAAAACACACCAACATTCGTCCACAACGAAGCGTAACAGTTGGCCTGACGTCAGTTTTGCGGCTCAACAATAACAATAAGATGGCATTTCGAGGGCCGAGACAAGTCAAGCAACCTAAGCTGAGCCACACACACACAAAAAAATGTCTTTTAGAGCAATAATTAAAAAAAAAAACTATGAACGCATGAAAAGCCTCCCTTTCAAGTGGTTCCGTTGAGTGAATCACAGTAGAGTTCTGGAGAATACTTTCAACACAAGCTTTCTGCTTTCTCAAAGAATTTCTAGAAGAATTTCCGTAAAACTATGAGATAAACATGAGAGGATAGAAGATCCACTGATCAGATATTCAACTGTAACCAGTTAAATTCTCTCAATTGGCATTAATTTTCATTAGACAACAAGTTTGGCAGCCTTTTGATAATATATGCAAGCCAATTCAATTTCCGGAATTAAGCGTTTCGATCAGAGAGGGAACTTTTGTTGTGTTTTGTATTTTGCCTTTCGGTTCCCCAAAGTCACGCTCAGTTAAACCTGTAATATATATCTGGATTTTTCGGATAATTGTTTTGGGTACTCACTTGGCTTGCTGTTCCACTAACTTATCCACTTTGGCCTGTATGGCCTCCGCCGAGGGTTTGTGTACTTCCCCAAGGAATGTGAGGATGGATTTAGAGAGCGCCTCGATTTCTTTATGTGATGATTTAAGTTGATTTGACTCTTCACGTAATTCCTGTCGAAAGTCAAAGAGAATTGATTAGTTAATGTAATTAATTGATCAGTTTCTTCTCTGTAGAATTCCCCCCCAAACCTTCTCAATTTCAATATTTATTACCAGTTTTATTTAGCAAGGTCAACATTATATTTGTTAGCTTCGATCGAGCATAAGTATTTGAACTTAATGATATATACGAACAACAAATAAATCTAATTTATGGTCTCATTTGGAGAGACAAAATTAAAACCTTTACTTTGTTTTTTCTTTGCCTTGTTTATCTTCGGTGTGTTTGTTAGTTTTTTTTTTAGTTTTGGTTCGTTATCGGCTGGATCCGTCTTTATATGGCGGCACATGTATGACAACATCGTTAGTTCGATATGGTCGAGCCTGTAGCTTTTATGGCTGAAAATTGCTTTAATTGAAATGAGACTTCAAAGTCTGTCATTGTAGTTTTTCTTTAGCCAGTTATATTTGTACTATTTATAGTTGTACAAATCGAAAATAAACGCTTTAAACAATGATCTCACCCAAGAGATAATCGCATTCAAATCATTGCTGATAACTAATGCCAAAGTATACATTACTAGGGTTCCAGTAAATCACGTTCTTGTCTTTGTAAAACTACATTAAAATAATCTAGTAATTGTGTAAATTCTCGACTTCTATGGGTGGGACCGGTTCTCTTCTGTTTTTTGAAATAAAAACAAAAGTCCAAAGAAACCGAAAGTTTGAATTTGTTGTTTTCTTCTTCCGTTGATTGCTGTGATTTAGTGGCTATCATTCACAACATTCACAGTCCAAAGTCATTAAATCAATTTTGGAGCTGCCCCAGAGCCGCCGCTCAGCTGGTTTTTAGCTTTTCCACTAAGCTCCTCAGCGCCGAGAGCAAGAGCCAAGAGAGCGAGTGCTCGAATTAAGAGAGCGCAAGCTCCAATCCCCAACGTGACCATGAACTTGATGTTGCGACACGGTGCCGATGCCTATATATATATCCGAGACTCTTACATATGGTTGCGTATTGGTAAAAATATTCGACAAACATAAGCCCCCAAGGGAGGGCGGTTTTGCCATAACGAAACTAAATGAATGAATGGCTGTCGCACACATCACATAATATACATAATACACAAAGATACAAATATAGATTGCGTACAGCTAGAAAAAAAACGTGGTTAACTTTTAATTTGAACTATAGAAGCTATACAAGATATTTCCTTTTTTGATTTCATTCTAGGTTTTTACACCCTTAAGACACACATGGCGTATACTCAATTTTACGTTAAGTATACGCCATGTATGCTTGTTTTTTATACCGTGGTTAACTTTTAATTTGAACTATAGAAACTATAGAACTATAGAAATAATATATTTACAAGATCTTTCCCTTTTTGATTTGATTCTAGGTTTTTACACCCTTAAGACACACATGGCGTATACTCAATTTTATGTTAAGTATACGCCATGTATGCTTGTTTTTTATACCCTTGGAAGGTATTATATTTTTGATCAGAAGCTTCAAACACTGTGAAGGAGTCATTTCCCACCCTATAATCCATATATATTCTTGATCAGAATCAACAGGCAAATCTTTCTAGGCATGTGGGACGGAAAAAAAATTTTTGAAAATTTTTTTCAATTTTTTATTGTTAAATTCCCTTTGTTAAATTTTCAAAAATCGTCAAAAATTTAAAATTTAAAATATTTTAATTTGACTATGCAGATTTTTTAAACTATTAAAAACTAGCACAGGACAGTTTACCGAATTGAAATTAATGCATTTTTGGCTTAGTTATGGGATTTCTAATCTTTGCTGTTTAGAACAAATTGCCATATAAATATGACTGAACGAATACGAATATTTATACTCTTATAATTTCAGTCTGAAGCTTCAAACACTGTGAAGGATCAATTTCCGACCCCATCTTAGGCGAAAGAAAAAAAATTTAATTTTTTTAAGATTTTTAAAGGGTTATCATCGTCAAAATTGTCAAAAATTTAGCAACAAAAAATTAAATTTTTTAAAACTATAATCAAAGTAATCAAGCAGATTTATTAACGCATTAAAAACTAACCTAGGACAGTTTACCGATTTAAAATTAATGCCTTTTTGGCTTAGTTATGAGTTTTTTACACTTTGATTTCTCGCATAAAATTGTCATATAAAAATGTCAATTATTTTAAGCTTAGTTATGATTGATTTCCTATTTGATCCAATAAAGTGATTGCAAACTGCAGGGTTATATAAACTTTTACTGGCTTTCTTGTTTTATGTTACTGTCACTACTTTCAGGATCAATAACCTCCAATTAAAGTGAAAATATGATTAAAGTATTTAAAAAAAAAATTATATATATATATACGGCGCACATTGGCTTAACACTCACCTGAATGGCATGCTTCGTATCTTCCAAATGACGACGCGATCTTACAGTTGGATCGACATTGCGGAACTTATCCTCAATGCGACCAAGTGCCTTCTCCCAGGCGTGCAGGCTATTCTCGAATCCGTCCCAGTGTTCGGCCAACTGTTGCAGATTGTCGCGTCGCTGCTCCAAGCTGCGGACCAGATCCTGCCACAGGCGGTTCAAGGCGGCGTTATCCTGTTCGATGAGCTGACGGTTGCGGGCGTCCGCCTGGCGGATGAGGGCTTGGGCCTGTTGATTGACGAGCGTCAAGTCGCTGGTCTGGCTCTGTAAACAACAATTTCGATTTCAATGTCTCTTCAAGTCTGATGTAACACCGATTCCTGAATCGCGATTTATGTTTGGGTAAATATATGTAACGTTAAAACTTATTAATTATGGAGAATATTTAGGTATTTAAACAGGGCGATGTATTTTGTAGTGTGTTAGCGCTGTTGAACTTTGACATATGACTGAGTTTTTTGTTTTTGAAAGAAAAGAGTCAAAAGGCAGGGCCTACTTAAATCGTATAAAAATTTATAGATTTTTCACACTCTCTCTCACACACACACACTCGCACACACACCTCAAGTGTAGCCTCCTTTTGTTGGCCTTTTTATTAGTTTTTGTTGTATTTCTGTTGGGTTTCTCTTCTCTAGATTTCAATGGCTGATGACGTTAGCCGTTGTTTTTTTCGATATTGATGTCTATCTGGCTTTTGCCTCGATTTTACTTGCTATTTATTTGCCACTTTGTTTTTTTGTTTCTCTGTTTTATTTGTATTTTCGTTGTTCAATTTCAATTTGCGCCTTGCCTCAAGCACATGGCGATTTTGTATTTCTTTTTTTTGAATATATTAGAACGGCGACGAACGAAACGAGTAATTCAAATTTAACAAAGCTATAACAATTGCTTCTCTCTTCCTGCTGCTCTCTTTCACAGAATATATATATATATGCGCGATTTGTGAGTACAAAAAACAAAAACACGCTGGCAACCGCACAGATAAACGTCTCAACTGGAAGTGAACTCGACCAAACTCAACACAAAACCCCAACGGGCCCCAAAGGCAAATAAGCACGAGTTAGAATCGCCGCTGCTGCTGCTCTCCGTTTCTCTTAGGTAAGCCAAAAAGAGAATCAAAAAGCCGGTTGAGTTTCAGGCAAACACGTTTTTCCTTTGACTTGGCAGCACTTTTGGCAATATACATACATACATACATTTATACACACATATGTATTTGTTGGGCGGGCGTGGGCGGTCAGAGTTGGGCTTCGCTCATATCACGCATACGCCACGGTGAACACGTCACTCGCTCTCTCTCTCTCTCACTCAGAAACCTTGGTTAATTGCCTCTCCAGCCGGCATGCCCTACAAACCAACCACAACAACAACAAGAGCTCAGAGCTACAACAACCCAACAGCTGTGTGTCCAGAGCGAAGGAGAGCGTGATAAAGAGAGAGTGGGGCCTAGGCAGAGGAAACCTCCAAGGGCCAATGGTACTCTTAAAGTTCGCTCATCAGAAAAATACAAAAAATACACTTAACATGTGTTTGCGGCCATACCTAAGTATCTCACTCAGAAACCAGGGCTAAACAAAAGAATGAAAAAAAAGATAACACTACTTTACATGCACTTTTCCTATCGAATTCATTTCAGATTTCAAAATTTAAAAATGCTGAATTTGCAAATTAATTTTAAAATTGACTCAAACCTTAGCCTTCTTATGTTTTTCCCCAAGAAATATAAATAGCAACCCATAAATTATGTATACAAGTCACGTCTTTACCTTTTATCTAGCCTTAAAAAATTAATGTGCCCTTAAAAAATCTGTTATATTATTTTAAATTAAAGTGATGACTCTAAGTAGACTTTAGTTTAGTAATCAACAGACTGTGTAAATTATAACTTATTGAAAATATAGTATTATCATTCACAGTTCACTTTTAATTTAAACCATTTAACAAATAACTTTAACAAGCATCTTATAACTCATAAAATAAATATATAAGCTTGTAAGCCTATGATTTATATTTGCATATAATAAAATCTATGTAAAATAATATTTATGAAATTATTTTAACCCAAAGAAATAGTATTTTCCAGGGACCCCTGACAGGTTAAGCTGCCTAACCATCCCTGGCTTAAAACTGGTTGCCTGATACAGTGTTGCCGATGATGTCATGAGCTTAATTCGTTCGGCGACAACGATGGCAAATAACAACAACAACCACAGCTGATATATATACATAATGTTTGTTGTATTTGCTGAGCATAAAATTCGAGCTTGTGCCTTGGAATAATTATAATCAAAGTGGAAGTTTGACAGGCTGAACGATAAGCCAGCGGCAAAAATACTGTCTGGCGGACGAACTAGTAGGTTAAAAGTTTAATGAGTTCCCAAGGTAAAAGCTTACGAAAGTAAACAAATCGCCGCACATAGCGTGTTCAATAGTTGAACTATTAGCTCAATGCGAGAGAGAGAGAGTGCCCACTCCAGCCGGAAGAGAGGAGAGAGGTCGGTCCCAAAGAGCGGCATGCTCTTGCAAGTGCAATCGAAAGTGAGTGTGTTGCCGGCCGGCATGAGTATAAAATATACACACACAGCCATATGTATGTGTGTAGAAGCGGCAAAGAAAAATGCATTTGGATTGGGTGCCAACACGCCATAAAGTTGCTCTCAAGTGGATATATTCGCACTTGTCGACACACAACCTTGTGTGTGGCACACACATCCCCTTGTGCAGTGTGTCATTTTTGGGGAAAACAGGTCTTTCGGTTGCACACTTCTTATATGAACAAAGCGGCCAGCTGAATATGCGTTGATATTTTTGGGCTTACTTCAAGAACTTATGGTCTTGACAACAATCTATTTCGAATATCCATAAGATGTATCATTTTAAAGTTGCTTTTCATTCATGGCACGTTTTTTAAACATTTTTTTCAAATTGATATTTAACAAAATAAATAAAAAAGTTTAATTTTAAATTTCACATTCCATATGCTAGTTTGTTAACCTAATAAAAACAACAACGGAAAAGCTTTGTGGCTTGAAATTAACATTTTTTTGTAATTAGCTATTTTTATACCCTTACAGGGTATTATAATTTCAGTCTGAAGCTTGTAACGCAGTGAAGGAGTCATTTCCGACCCTATAATCCATATATATTCTTAATCAGCATCAAAATGCGAATCTTTCTAGGCATGTTGGAAGGAAAAAATTTTGAAACAATTTTTTCCCAATTTCTATGTTGTTAAAATTCTCATTGTTAAAAATTCAAAAATCGTCAAAAATTTAAAATGAAAAAAATTATAATTTGAGTTTGCAGATTTAATAAACTATTAAAAACCAGCACAGAACTGACTTCCATGTCGATATAAATGCATTTTTGGATTAGTTATGAGATTTCTAAGCTTTGGTTTTTAGAACAAATTGCCATATAAAAGAATGCGAATATTTATACCCTTGCAGGGTATTACAATTTCAGTATGAAGCTTGTAGCGAAGTGAAGGAGTCATTTCCGACCCTATAATCTATATATATTCTTGATCAGCATCAACAGGCGAATCTTTCTAGGCATGTTGGAAGGAAAAATATTTTTTGAAAATTTTTTCCCATTTTTATATTGTCAAAATTCACATTTTTAAAATTTCAAAAACCGTAAAAAAATTAAAATTTAAAATATTTTAATTTGAGTATGCAGATTTTTTAAAAGAATAAAAACTAACATAGAACAGTTTACCGAATTGAAATTAATTAATTTTTGAGTTAGTTATGAGATTTCTAAGCTTTAGATTTTAGTACAAATTGCCATATAAATATGACTGAAAGAATGCGAATATTTATACCCTTGCAGGGCATTATAATTTCAGTCTGAAGCTTGCTACGAAGTGAAGGAGTCATTTTCGACCCCACAATCCATATATATTCTTAATCAGCGTCAACAGACGAATCTTTCTAACCATGTGGGAACGAAAAAAAAAATTAAAAATTTTTTCCAATTTTTTATGTTGTTAAAATTACCATTGTTAAAATTTCAAAAATGGTCAAAAATTTAAAATTAAAAAAATTGCATTCTGAGTATGCAGATTTATTAACACAATAAAAACTAACATAGGACATTTTACCGAATTGAAATTAATGCATTTTTTAATTAGTTATGAGATTTCTAAGCTTTGTTTTTAGAACAAATTGCCATATAAAAGAATGCGAATATTTATACCCTTGCAGAGTATTACAATTTCAGTCTCAAGCTTGCAACGAAGTGAAGGAGTCATTTCCGACCCTATAATCCATATATATTCTTGATCAGCATCAACAGGCGAATCGTTCTAGGCATGTGGGAAGGAAAAAATTTTTTTTTAATTTTTTCCCAATTTTTATATTGTTAAAATTCCCATTGTTAAAATTTCAAAAATCGTCAAAAATTTAAAATTTTAAATATTTTAATTTGAGTATGCAGATTTTTTTAAACTATTAAAAACTAGCACAGGACAGTTTACCGTGATGAAATTAATGCATTTTTGGCTTAGTTATGAAATTTCTAAGCTTTGCTGTTTAGAACAAATTGCCATATAAATATGACTGAACGAATACGAATATTTATACTCTTATAATTTCAGTCTGAAGCTTCAAACACTGTGAAGGAGGGATTTCCGACCCCATAAATCATATATATTCTTGATCAGCATCAACAGGCAAATCGTTTTAGGCATGTGGAAAGGGAAAACATTTTTGAAATTTTTTTTCGGATTTTTATATTGTTAAAATTAACATTGTTAAAATTTCAAAAATCGTCAAAAATTTAAAACTTTAAAAATGTTAATTTGAGTATACAGATTTATTAAACTATTGAAAACTAGCACAGGACTGACTATCGTATCGAAATTAATGCATTTTTGGCTTAGTTATGAGATTTCTAAGCTTTGGTTTTTAGAACAAATTACCATATAAATATGACTGAATGAATACAAATATTTATAGTCCTGCAGGGTATTTTAATTTCAGTCTGAAGCTTACAACGCAGTGAAGGAGTCATTACCGACTTTGAATTTTTTAAGCTTTGGTTTGTAGAAAAAATTGTCATATAAGTCATATACAAATATTGATAAATATCGATTAAAACATGCGAATATCCTAAACTTAGTTGTGATTGATTTTCTATAGAATCCTAGAATCCTATTGCAAACTGCAAGGGTATATAAGCTTCGGCTTTCCGAAGGTAGTTCGCTTTCTTTTTGTCTTTGGTGTAATTGATTTTAATTGATATTAATTCTTGATTAGACTTGGCTAATTATTAAATTTTTACTTAGTTCATTTAATTTTTGCGTATATTTTTCTTAAAAACTCACCTGAACATTTCCAATGGCATGGGACAGCTTCTGGATGTTGAAGTGCAGACCGGCCAGATTCTGGACAGGCTCATCGCTGAACTTGGTGCGCTCGATGGTGGCCTTGACACGGTCGATCGACTGCTGATACTCTCGCCAGCGCTCCGCCTCCTTCTCCAACTCGCTCTGCTGCGTCTTGGCATTGGCCAGGGTGTTGGTCAACTTGGTTTGGAACTGTGCCAGTTCCGCGGAGAGCTCCGACTGTTCGTAATTGTTCAGAGAGGACCAGATCTTGTCGGCGGCCTCCTGGATCTGCTTGTGCACCAGATTACGGATGGGCGCCTCGTTGCCAAAGAAGATCTTGTGCTCGTCCAGATCCTGGACCAGATGCTCATAGTCGATGCCGTGCTGACTGTTTTGCAGACGCAACTCGGCTTCGTGGACCCAATCGTTGAACTTGGCCACCAGTTGCATGTACTCCAGGCGAGAGTCACGGTTATTCTTCAGGTATTTCTCACGCTCCTCGAGCTCGTGAGGCAGAGACGAGACCAGGGATCTGCCCTCGGAGAGCATTTCCAGCAGCGAGCTGGGCATGCCGATTTCGGTCTTAACACCATCGTTGATCTTATTGAATTTGTTCAGATACGACTCAATGTCCTGGCTGAGGCTCTGGTGCTTTTGCAGTTCTCTCTCAACGGACTCGGGATCACGATCCAGCAGTGGACGCGACTTGACCTCTCCCTCGTGGCCGTGCAACCAATCAAGAATCTCGCTCAGATCGGCGGCCATCTTCTTGTGCGATTCCAGCTGCAGCTGATGCTTCTGGCGCTGTGATTCCACCGCCTTGCGGAGATTCTGGAGTTGATTCTTGAGGGACTGCAGCTGCTCGGTAATGCTGTTCTTATCCGCAGCATTGCCCTCGGAAGCGATCTTCTGGCCCTTGTCATTGGCGGAGGCCAAGAGACCCTCGCACTCCTGGATCTTGACAATGACATTGTCGTACTTGTTGATCTTATCCTCCAAACTGTCCGGGGAGTTCTCGATATCGATGATGACATCGGTGTACTTCATGATGAAAGCAATAATCTCATTGATCAGAGCGATAAACTGCTCGCGGAGCATCAGAAGCTGACGGAGGTGGGCCAGCTGATCCTCAATCATCTTGATCATGTCATCCTGTTGGGTCAGAATGCTCTGCAGCTCGGGCAAATCATCCATTTGCATGTCGCCCATCTTGCTCTTGCTGTCCTTGAGCTCCTTGAGTATGCCCTCATAGGCACCCAACAGATCCTGAACGTCCTCGATTCTGGAACCAATAGGACGGTTAAGTTCGCGCAGCTTCTGCTGAATGGTGCCCAGGAACTGGCTGCAATCGGCCAGCCTGCTCTTGGCATCCTTGTACTTCTTGATGTGATCGCCCAGCGTATTCACACGATCATCGATCGTATTCTTAATTCTGCCATAGCGATCCTTCATGTTCTTGATGTCGTCGTTGAGCTTCAGCTTATCGGCATTACTCAAAGTGGGCAGGATGCTCTTGCCCTGTTCGGACACGTCGTTGATGAGACCGCCCATGTTTTCGGCATTGTTGAGGAGCTTCTTGTAGTGGGCCAATTGCTCCTCCAGCACGGGAAGACTTGTGGTGCGCAGCTCACCTTCGGTGGCCGTCTCCATTTCATTCAGCCAATCGCCCATCTTCTTCATCGAGTCCTCGAAGGCCTTGCGACCCTGCAAGAGATCGTCCAGGGACTTGCCTCTCTTTGAGCTCTCGTCCTTCAGAGTCTGATAGTCGGCGGCGATCTCATCAAGGATCTGCTGCAGTGCAGCCTTATCCGGACCATCGCAATCCTTCATGATATTGGCCGCCTGGCGCTGAACATCACTCAGAACACTGTCGTTGAACTGCTTGGCATCGTCGTCGTACTTTCGGTTCTCCTGGATCTTCTTCTCGATCTCAGCGGAGGTCAGTGGATGATACACTGGTAGTTTTCGCACCTCGGAGATCTTAGTCTTCAGCCATTGGCGCGCCTTGTCCAGATCGTTCTCTAGGGATTTGCGAGCCTTGCTGGCTTCCAGAGCACGATCCAGTTCAGCCTTCAGTACGCCCGACAAGTTGCGATTCTCTGTGTTTAGATTACGCAATGCCGACTCCAGTTGGGCATATTCAGCGGGTTCTAGCTCCTGCTGCATGTTGGCTACACGCTTCTCCAGCACATCGGCCAGGGATTGCTTGGCCTCGGCATCCTTCATCAGACTCTTGATCTTCTGCTGACGCGCCTCGGCATCCTTGGGCGTGTAACCCAGTGGAGTGGGTGCCTGCAGCTCTTCGATCTGCTGCTTCACCCAATTCTGGAGCTGATCGATCTCGCCCTTGGCTCCGTCCACACCCTTGTTGGTTACGTCCAGCAACTGAGCCTTGCGATCGATGCGCTTGCCCAGATCGGCAAACCGACGATCCAGCGACTTCATTTGCTCCTCAACTTGCTGGCCATCCAGATTGCTGATCACCTCAGCCACCTGCGAGGCCTTGCCCTTGAGCTCCTGGATTTTCGGGTGTCCTTGCAGCTCGTATTCGTTCTTAATCTCATTAATGGCCGCTGTTTTCTGGGCACAGTTCAAGCCGGAACCGCGGTCCAGGACATCCATGCGCTTGATCAGGCTATCGAACCAGTTTTGGACATCAGCCATTCCCTGGCGATAGCCATCAATCACATTTTGACCAGCCTGCTTCTTGGCAATGGCATCCATCAGCTCCGACTCGAGCTTATCGATGTTGTCATCCAGATCGGTGTCTTCATCGCCCACTAAATAAATAGACAAGTATAAAGTATAAATTTGGAAAGCAGCAAAAATCATATAGTTCTTGTAGAGGAAAATAAATATTAATATTAAATAGGATACATGACTTACATGATCCTGTCATCTCCAACATCAGTTGCGATCTCTTGTCACCGATGGAGTTCAACAAATCGTTCATGGAAACCAATTCCTGTTGCGCTGCCTCAGGACGCAGCTTGCACGGACGCATCAACCAGTCAGAGACCGAGGTCTGCTGCTTCTTTACCCAATCCTGCAGCTCGGCGCGCTGCTTCTGCTGTTGCTCCAGCTCGCTAACGGATGCAGACAAGCCACCCAAGTGGGATTGCACCTACACGTAAGAAGGTAGAGCATTAGGTTTGCTTAATATTCACAGTTAATACGGTTACATATATTAAACAAGCCATTGTTAACAACTTTAGCCATGCGCAGCCCTCCACCTGATCGTCCTAATGAGTGTCCTTGCTCTCTTACCTTAGCAACCAGTTCGTTCAGCTTGCCCACATGAGCGCTATTCAGGCGAACTATGCGACGATAGTTGCTGACACGCTCATGGGCAATCGGATCCAACAGCGCCTCGTTTACATCGCTGAGCTCAACCTGAACCTTAACATCATCTTCGTCTACATCCTCTGTGGTTGAGCTCTGAGTCTTTGGAGGCGGTTTCTTTTGGCAGCGGCAAGCACAAGGCATAGCATTTTTTGGTGGGTAGTGTGCATTTTTGTTTTTTTACAACAGTTACGGGCAACAGTGCGGCAAATCAACAAAAGTTAGGGCAGTGTTGGGGTTTGTAGGGTATGGTTAAAAGGTTTAATATTAAAAAAGAACAGAATATTGGTTAGCAAATCAAAGGTAAATAAGGTATCAAGAAAAAAGAAAGGAAAGATCTATGAAATTTGTATAAACTATTCAAATGTCAAAATTAATTACACTCTATAAGAAAGAATATTTTTCAAAATACGAAATAGTCTGAGATTAAATGTAATAAATGTAATGCAACAAAGAATTTTTGATTATAAACTAATTGCAAACGAATGAAGAATGTAAATGTTTAAGCTAAAACCAATGAGCTAATATACTCTTTCCGTTTCCTTTCTTTTTATAAATGCAATCAAGTTACAACTACTAAATGTGATCACAAAACTACAAATTGAATCGAAATAAAACAAAATTCTTTGTCCTACCTGATCCAGCAGATCTTCGAGCTTGGCGCGCACAATGAGCTCCCTCTCGGGTATGGCCTGCATGGCCGTCTCCAGTGGGGAACTGGGACGACTGATGGATGCCGTAGCTGCCTCGCAAGCCTGAACGGCGGCCGCTAGTCGAGACTTCTCGTTGTTCAACTTGTTCTGCATTTCCTGGGCACACCTCAGTTGATTCTGAGCCAGCTCCAAGCTCGTGGCCGGGGCATCCAGTTCGGTTTGAATAATCGGCTCGTATGCCTCCAGATTGCGCATGATGCTGTCTAGGGTATCTTCGTATTCTTGGAACTTGGCCAGCGATTCCAGCAAGCGGTTCTTGATCTGCACTGAGGTCTGTAGCAGAGAGTTGTAGCTGTCCTGAATGTTCTTCAGCTGGGACTCAACTGTGGGGCGAATGGTGGGAGTTGAGTTCTCATAGCGGCTAATCTGAGCCTGACCCTTGGCATTAAGGTCATCCAAATTGGTTTGATACTTTTGGATTTCTCCCAGCAAGGCCTCGTGCTGCTTGATCTGCTCCTGGGTCTGTTCGCGATTCGAGATGAAGAGGGAATTGTGAGCCATTAGCTGGAAGGAGATCTGCAACAGCCACTTCTCTACATCCTGCAGACTCTGGTGATAGGCATTGTAATCAACGATCTCCTGCTCCAGCGCCTTGATGTGAGCCGAACAATCGTTCTTGAGCTTATCACATCGAGACTGCAGGCGATTCACTGCATCTACTTCGGTGCCCAGATCCCGGGCCTCCGACTGCAGTTGTTCCAACTCGCTGCCCTTCTGCTTAAGCTCATTGCCGAGCGTCTTGTAGCGCTCCAGCAATGTCTTCATTTCGCTCAGTTCACCCTTGGTTTCCGGTGCCACCTTAATGGTCTTCTCCGTCTCGTTCAGCCAGTTCTCGAGCTTATCCTTGTTGGCGGCGAAATCGTTCCAACGATTTTGGGCCTGCTTCAGATCGCTCAACTTCTGTTTGACCGCCAGACCCAGGGCATCCCAATCCTCGCGCACCTTTGTCATCAGTTCGCGCAGCTTATCCTGCTTGTCCTCGGGCGTAATATTCGAAGCCTTCGAGTAGGCATCCTGGACCAAGGCCAACAGGTGCTGACCCTCGGGCAGACGGGAAGCCAAAGACTGTGGATAAGTAAAAATAAAAGATATATTAATAAAATAAGCGAATTTTCATATTGGCCTTAATTTTAATAAATACAATGGGTAGATACTTACATTGACTGTGTCCAGCTTCTGTGCAATTATAGCAGCATCGCCATCCGTAGAGCATTCACTCAGAACCTGCTGTGCCTTTTCTATCCAGGCATCCATTTCCTTCTTGTAATTAAGGAACTCGGTGTGATCGGACAGATTCTTCTCGATCTTGGCGACCAATCCCTGGGCGGAGGTCAAGAGCTTGGTGTAATTGGCCTGAGTTTCAATGGTCTGATCCCGAATGCGAGTGCAGGCACTCTGCTCCATGAGCAGCTCACAGTTATCGTTCAGATCCTCCACATTATCCTTCTCGGCCAGCACCTCCTCCAGCAATTTCTGCGGGAAGAAAAGGACTTTAGTTTGAAAGATCTAACATTGGGTTATTGAAAGCACATAAAGCAATTAGGCAATTAGACAATAGTCTGTGTACACATGATTAGCTGCAAATTGAGTAATACAAGTGATTAGCTGAAAAGTTAGCGGTGGTGATTAGTGAATTTTTTAGTAAATGATTAATTTCTCACACGGTACGAGGTATTATTCAGATACAAATTTTGTTGTCGGTGAGTTCTACAATACGTGCGCGCTTTGGCTATATAATATATATACTCGATTACATTTTTAGTAATTTTTATATTCTTGGTTAGAGGTGCGTGCGACAGTTGCGAGACGAAGTCGACTTGACGTAGAAGGAATCTTACCTTGGCATTAACCAAATCTTCGGGGTTCTTGTTTTCAGCTTCCTGGGATTTGGTAACGCGCTTGCTCATCGTCTCGATCCACAAGTTGATCTTATTGAACTTCTGCAGGAACGTTTGCCAGGCGGCCAGGCAGGATTCTAAGCTGCTGCGAGCATCGCGAGAAAGCGCCTTGAGGGATTCCCATTCCGCGGTGAGATGTTTGATCTCCTGGGCTACATTGTCCTGGCCCTCGCTACCGCTTGTGGCAATTACCGCCTGACTGAGCTCTTCGCAGGCTTCAAGCAGGGATTTGCCCTCCAAAGACGAGGACTGAATATCGCCCAAGCGATTCAGACGACTCTCCACTTGGTCCTTCTCGCCGTGGCAGTCCGAACATTGTTCCACTTCAATGCGGGTGCGTCGCAGCCAATCCTGCAGCTCATTATAGGCCTGCTTGTATTTGTCATGGCTATTCACCTGGTTCTCCAGCGACTCAATGATCTTGTTAACCTGCGTCTGCAGCTCATCGAACTTGCCCAGACCCGGCTGGAAGTCGTTCAGATCCAAGCTATTATCCTCCTTCAGGCGCTGATTGATCTTCTCAACGATGTCGCTGTGACCATTAATGTCACGCTGAATGACGCGGAACTTCTCCAGCGCAGCGCGTTTCTCACTCAGATCGTTCAGGAACTCATCACTGGCCTTTACACTTGGCTCCACATCCTCCAGCCATTCGACCAGGATCTTGTACAGTTTGAAGATCTCCTCCAATTGAGCGAGGCGATTGGCCAGTTTCTGCCGCACATCGTTCAGGTCCACGAGGAGTTTATCGAAGTCCTGCTTAAGAGTCTCGGTGTCCTCCTGAATTTTGGCTGCTCCATTCTGTTCGGTGTTCATGATTACCTTCTCCTTCAGTTCCAGAAGATAACGAAGCTTGTTCTGACCAGTCTCAAAGCCTTGACGAAGATTCTTAACAGTGTTCAATTTTATTTGCACCTCGTTAAGGGTTCCGGGTATTTGCTCGCAATCCGCGAGCTTCTCACGGGTATTTTCAATCCACGACTGGCACTCTTCATACAGGCTGTGATGCTGCTGGTGCTCCTGGTAGTGCATCTCCAGACGACGCATAACCTCCTTGGCCAGAGTCAGAAGAGCATTGTACTTGGTGGTGAGTTGCATAATGGCATTGCTGATCCTTGTATCGGAGCAAGTCTCCAGCAGAACCTGAGCCTTCATGTTCAGATCATCCAGAGTCTTCTGCCAGTCGAAGAGGGTCTGCAGATGTCCCTGGAACTGCTCGAGCACCACCTTCTTCTGAGGCAAACTGTCTTGCAATTTGTTGTAGGACTGAACCAAAGCCTCGGTCTTGCTTAACCATTCCAAAGCTTCGGTGTACTGATCCTGGTAATCCGACCATTTGACAATGCCCACATCCAGGTAATCCTTGGCCTTGTTAAGAGCTTCCCTGTAAGCATCGAATTCCTCTTGAAGCAGTGCGACCTCCTGCTCGATGATTTCACAATCCTCGGGCTCGGCACTTCGGCAAGCGATCTCACCCTGCTCCAGAGCATTCTTCAGTTTCTCGGCACCTTCGGGCAGTTCACCTTGCAGAATCTTCAGTTGATGAGTCTTCTCAGCCAACGCCTGCTTGTCTCCCGTGGGCTCAGAGCACTTGCTTAACCGTTCCTTGGCATTTCTCAGCCAGGTTGCGAACTCATTGCCAGCATCTATGAGAGATTGATAGCTCTCGATAGTGTTCTTCTGCTTCTCGTACAAATCCTTGGCTTGCTTTGTAAGGTTATCGTATTTATCCGAGATCTCGGTGGCCGGAGCACCCTGCTGCAGATCAGATGCCTTGGAAGTAACAGACTGAATCATGGGCTCGAAGGACACAATATCTTGGACAATGTTGTTGGTCTGTCGGAGATTGGCCTTACGTTCGCTGAGACCACTGCTGAGACCTGGTTGTCCACGCTGGGACTTGATGATCTTCTGCTCGCAGGCCTGCTGCAACTTGGCCTCTCTGTCGGTGATCCATTGCTGCAGCTGGGAGTAGCTGGAACTGTAGTCTGCCCATTGAAGAAGATTGGTCTCTAGCTGCACCTTTGCAGTAGACATTTTCTTTACCAAACGATCCCACTCGGTTTGCAGTTCCTTCATTTCATTGTTGATAGCATCGCGTCCATCAGAGCGAGTGTTTCGGATAATCTTCTCGCCATTGTTGATGGCCGTATGGACTAGATTCTGGCCAAACTCACGGTTACGAATCAGATCTTGAATCTGCTCCAGGCGACGTTGGAGGGCCTCCTTGGAGCCAGCTCCCTCGCCGGCCGACTGAATTGTGGCCTTTGCATTGGCTATCCAATCCTTGGCGGACTTCATGTTGGCGTCGTACTCGCGATGCTGGTCGCGATTGGTTTCCACCTTCTTGAGGACATCCTTGGCCAGGTTTACTTGCACTTGATAGACCGAACCCAAATGTCTGAGCTGATTGTTCACGTAGGTATCGAGATGAGACTTCAGAAGACTGGCAGCGGATGCATTGAACTTATCGATGTCTTCCTTGCCCTTCTCTAGTCGTGACATCACATCCTTCATGTCGGCCACCTGCTTCTCCTTATCAGGCAAATTGGGACACAAGTTGAGCTTATGGTTCTTCACCAAGATGTCAATCTGTTGCAGCCACTCCATCAGGCGTTCGTACTCCTCCTTATAGGCTCGCCATTGGACCATAGTGACTTCAAGGTTCTCCTTCTGCTGGTTGATTTCGCGGAACAAACTTTCGAAGCTGTCGCGCAGGGCACGGATATCATTTCGGATAATCTCCTGACCTGGAGACGAGGTGCTGGCGAGCACAACCTCACCAGTGTGCACTAAATGCTCAACCAGGAGTTCACCCTGAGCCTGCTTGTTCAGAAGAGCTTCAGTGGCTTGGACTGCATTCTCAATGGCCAACTTATCGCTCAAGCTGCTCTGCTTCAAGGTGGGGAACTTCTCACGGGCACGTCCAATCCAGCTACCCAAATCATCGTAGGCCTCCTTGAACAGACGATGGTCCCTGTATTGATCCTGGCGATCAGATAGCAGTTTCTGGGACTTGGCGAAGAGTTCATCGAACGTATCGAGCACCTTTTGAGCCTGGAAGGCGGCCTGGCTTTGTTGGCCACTGGCAATCATTTCCTTGGCTTGGATCTTGAGCGCATCGACATCAATCTTTTCCACGCGCACCTTCTCCTCCGTAGATTTGACACGATCTAACTGAGCTCTCTTTTCCGTCATTGTGGTCCGATGTTCACTCAATTCCTTTAGTAAACCATCCAGCCACTCGTTGAACTTGCGAACAGTCTGCACCTGGTCCAGGAATCCAGACCATTGGGTGATGGAATCATCCAGATTCGATTTTACATCCATAATGCGCAGGGCAATGCTCGACCAAAGATCCTGAAGATCTGATAGCTCTTTGTTGATTGCCTCGTGTCCGGCGGGTGCTGTGTTGGCCAGGACATGCTGAGCCTGCTCGAGAATCTTCAAGACACGAGCAGAGCCCTCGTCCTTCAGCAAGATAACGTCTTGTATGGTGGCCAGTTTCTTGTCCAGTTCTTTTGGACTCATTGAGGACATGTCCGAGCAGTAATCCAGCTTCTCCTTAATATCATTGATCCACGAGGAACAATCAGAGATGGAATTGTCGAAATCTTCATGGGAAGTCACGTACTGTTGCCAGCGATTGTTTAGCTCCTTGACCTTATGGAAGATCTGCTGGTACTTGGTTACCAACTCGGGCCCGGAAGTTCGATTGGTAGTGGGTCCCTTTAGCAGGGTTTGGGCCTTCTCTGTTACGTTATCCACCTCCAGTTCCTTGGCACGCACATCTCCTTGTAGAGCCTTCAGCGCATCCAACTGAGCACGCTTCTTGGGCAAATCCTCTTTAAGATCAATGGCATGCAAGTTGTTGTCCGTATCACGAATCCAAGCCAGACACTGGTCACGCAACTGTTCGTACTCGGACCAGTGCTGCAGGCGCGCCTCGATGGCTTCAATGGTGGTGGTGATGGCGGCGAGCAGACCCTCCCACTCTTGTTGGGTTGTGTCGATCTGGGACTTTATGTTCACCTGGCCCACATCCACTGTACCCGGAATAACCTTCTCGCCCAAAGCCCTCACTTGATCAACTCGAGGGAATTCATCGGCCAAGCTGGCCTTCAGATTCTTTAGGCGATCGAGGTTCGTGTGCAGTGAGATCTGTTCCAAGTCCAAATCGCCCCAGTAGTGAACGGTGTTTTGAGTGGCATCAATAAACTCCTGGGCATCCATGACGGCCTTGGAGTACTGCTGGTGGGCACTGACTATTCCCTCGTAGCGCTCCACGTAGTTCTGGGCGCGCTTCTGAAGCTTTCCAAACCGATCGGCAATATCCTTAAGGATTTGATCCACGAGGTCGGTCTTTTCAGGCAAATTAGCTGCAATCTCCTGAAGATTACCCACCTCCACCTGGTGATTATTGATGTCATTCAGGATGTCACGATAGGCTTGCAGTTTGGTGCGCTTTTCATCCAAAGTGGTCTTTAGTTCGATTTCGGCTGGAAGGGCATTCTCCGTTTCATCCAGCCAGCTCTTCAGACTGTCAGCGATTTCATCGAAGCCTGACCATTTGGCAATCTTATCCTGAATCTTCCTTGCAGTGCTGGCAATGTTGTCAAACAATTGATCAAATGTCAAATCATCCAGCTGACTGCGAATGGCTTCGCGCCCCTCGGTTGCTGTGGAGCCGTAGCATTTCTCGCCTAACTCAACGGTGCTGTTAAGCAGCTGGGTAGCCGTGGGCTGCTGTGCCAGAAGCTCCTGAATGACCATTTGCTTCTTGAGGAGATCGTCACGAGATGCCACCGATGACAAGTCACTGCAGTCGTCGAAACGTGCCTGGGCATTGGCTAACCAATCCGCACATTGCTTGTACTTATCATTAAAGTGACCATGATCCTGGACAGCCTGCTCGCATTTCTTGAGAATCTCCTTGGCCGTGGCTTGGATCGATTGGAATCGGGAGGAGACCTGCTGCACATTCACTGCAATTCTCGTTTCACCAGAGCTCTGTACCAACTCCGAGGTATCGTCCTTCATCTTGTCGAAGTCAGCTTCGTTTTGGCGTAGGTTCTGAGCCAAGGATTGGAAGCGATTCAATTGGTCCTCCTTCTCCTCGAACGACGATTTCAGATTGTAGTTCTTGAGAGCATTCTCCGCCTCGCCCAACCAATTGATCAGGCGATCCAAGTTAACTTCGTAGTCATTCCATTGCTGCAGACGATTCTCCAAGCCGCTCTTAACGTCACTCAAAGACGCACCGAACTTCTCGAAATCAGCATGTAAGTTGGCCAAGTCACGAGCCATTGCCTCCTTGGATCTAGCAGGTATACTGCTGGCATGCTGCTCTATGTGATCTTCCAGGGATTTCAATTTGGCCACACCTTCTGGCAGAGCATCTTGAATCTCGTTAATCTTCTGTAGACGTGCCTGCAATGCTGCCTTATTGCCGGAGTAGTCAGAGTAACCGGTAAGACGATCCCAGAGATTCTTCTGGTAATCCTGTTGTGCCTTCTGTAGCTCGGAGAACTGTTGGTACACATCGAAGGCGCCATCTAGATCAGCCACCAGCTTGGCACAGTCCTGACCGACTTGCTCGTAACGCTTATTAACCTCAGCCACAGCTTTAGCGATTTCATCGGCGTTTGCAGGAGCGGCACTTCCTAGAAGGGCTGCTGCTTTCTCGTTCACAGCCTCCACGATTCGTTTATGCGAATTGATGTCCTGGTTGGTAGCCTTGTACTTGTACAATTTGGAGCGGATCTCCTGGGCACTGGTCCAGCTAGCGGGATTTTCGTTATGCAAAAGTTTTTCCACTTGATCCAGCCAGTTGACGGTTTGGTTTAGTATGTCCTGGTAGCTGGTCAGTTGGACTCCTTGGGCTTCTTGGCGTTTCTCCAAGTTGCGAATTCCCTCGTCCAGTTTGTCCCAACGATCACGAATATCGCGCAGATCCTTGCGAATCTTTTCCCTTCCCTGAGTGGATGTCTCCGGCAGTGCTTTCTCACCAGCCGCATTTAATGCCGCAAATAAGCTCTCAGCTTGCTCTTTTTCGGAGAGTAGCACCTGAAGGATGTTCGAGCTTTGGGTGGGCTCATCCTTAATGACCTTCTCGAGCTGACTCTCAATGGGTTGCAGCCACAAATCCACCTCGTTGTACTTGTCCTGATAGAATTGATGATCGTCAACGAGATTAGACCAGCGGTTAACCACTTCCTTGCTGAGAACCTGAAGCAGTTGATAGCGATTTGTGATCTGAGTTGTCAGTGTCTTCAGGCGATCGGCTCCACAGTTGTTAAGCAGCGCATGGGCAGCATCCCCGAAGGCATCGATTTCCTTTTCCTTTTGTTGAATCAATTCCCTTTGAATCTTATACTTCTCCAGCTGCTCTACCTTCTCGTGGAGTGTGGACTGGAGCTGCTGCTCGCGGAAAACGGCCTCTGCATTGCGGCACCATTTGGTGAGATCTTCGAGAGCCTTCTCAAATTTGTCCCACTGGGCGAGCACATCCTTCTGCTTGCCCTCAATGCCCTCGATGTCATCAAAGTGGCTCTTCATGGTGGTCTCCAGTTCGTCGATCTCCTTGTCTAGCACTTCGTTACCCTTTTCGGAAGTCGTTGGCTTCACCTTCTCAAACTGATCGCGTATATCGCCAAGCAATTTCATAGCCTGTGGCTTGTTTTGAGCCAACTGACCCAGGGTTTCGATCTTGCGCTTGATATCAGCCTTCTCGCCGTAAGCATCGTCGCATTCCAAGAGCTTGGCCTTCTCATTGGAGATCCATGTCTTCGCTGAGGCCAGAGCATTGTTCAATTCGTTATGCTTTTGCACGCAGTCCTCCAGGTTGTGCAGGATAACATCGGATTTCTGAACGATGCCTTGGAAAATTTGCTTGATTGACGCTAAGTAGACATTCAACGAATTATCCTTGATCTGATCCACCAGGATTTGAGCCTTGTCGCATACATTATCGACCAGAACGTTATGGGTAGTGATTTCTTGGTGCAGCAGCTTGTGGTTCTGCAGCTGCGCCCGCTTCTCCTGCAACGTCGTCTTAGGCTCCGTGTTGCTTAGCATTGCCTTGTCCACGTCCTTCAGCCACTTGGTAAGCTGATCCTGAGCAATGCTGAACTCGTTAAACTGCAGCAAGCACTGATCAATCTTCTGAGTGGCCGAATTCAAATCATCCGTATAGTTGTCCCACAGAGTTCGTAGTGAACGCAACTGCTGGCGGATGATCTCACGGCCGTCGGGGCTAGTGTGGCCATAAAGCTTCTCTCCACGATCAATGAGGCTCTCGAAGACAGTGGAGTCCGAAATGCGCTTGTCGGACATCTCACGGAGTTTGTTCTGCTGATCCTGCAGCACACTTTGATCACCTCCAATTTCATTGGCCTTGGCCAGGTCGTCAACAGATACCTGCAGACTCTGCTTAAAAGCATCAAAGTCCTGATCGAAGCTCTCATGATCCTTCACATAGTTAACATACTTGGCAATCGACTCCTTGCACAGATTCTTGAGCGTCTGGTAGCGGGTATTAAGGCGGGATAGCTTAAGGTTCAAGTCAGTCTCGCCCTCAATCTCACGACCTTGATCCATCAGCTCGTTGATGGCTGAGCCACGACGATCGATATCCTTAGCAATTTCTTGGAGCTGCTTCAAATGAGCCTTCTTGGCGTCAGCAGTGCTCTTGAGGTTCTGATTCTTAACCACCGCCTCGACATTCTTCATCCAATTGTCCAGCTCTTCGATGATCGAGTCGAACTCATCCCATTTGGAGCACAGTTGCTTCAGTTTCACAGATGAATCTTGGCACAGCGTCATGAAGTCCTCCCAAGCTTGCTTTGGCTCCTGGAATCCCTTCAGCAGAGCTGGATGACCACTAGGATGGGTTTGGGAGAGCACCGTTTCCAATAAATTATGGCAGGTATCGAAAATGGAATCTCCCTCGGGCTTGTGTTGCAAAAGATTTTCCACAACAATTAGCTTCTCCTCGGCACCCTCCTTCTCAAAGGTAGTTTCGTTGAGTATATCAATGGCCTCCGATTTAATAGTGTTCAGCCAGTCTTGAGCCTTCTCCAGCACCTGGTCGTAGGCCTCATGCTTAACCACATGGTTGCCCACAGTTGTGATTCTGTCCGAAATCTTCTTGGAAAGAGTATTGTACTCCTGGATAGACTCATCGGTCTTTCGCTCGGACTCATCATCACATAGTGTAACCGCCTTATCGTGCAATTGCTTAAGGGCATTCTTGTGAAGGGTGATCTCCTGCAGCTGTGTCTTGTAGTTCTGGAGGGCAGCCTTCTTGGTTGCCAACGTTGGGTACAGTTCATCACCAGTGGGAACCTTAGCCTTAGATTCGTTGAGATAGTGCGATACTTGGGTGTAGCTTTCTTCGATGGAGGTCTTCTGTATTAGCACACCCTCCACTTGCTGCATGAAAGCATTAGCTTCATCTCTCAGGTAATCGAATTTCTCACGCATCTGGCGAAGATCGGCACGAATGCGTTCCCTATTATCGGGAGAAACCACCGGGTACAGGGCCTCGCCAATATCCACAGCATTGTTCAATAGCAGCTGACCATTGTCGAAGGTCTTGATGTAGTTCTTGACGGTCTGCAACTGTTGGGCCGTGGCTGATGAAGATCCCGGAGATCCCATGCGAGCCAATTCCTGGAACTCGATCTTGGCATCACCGAACCACTCATTGAAATCCTTGGCTGCCTTTGCAAAGTTGGCATTCGACAATTGGGCACTACGGGTCTTATCGATGTAATTGGCCAGGGCCTTGGCCACAGCCTGGTAGCGTTGCACCAGGTGAGTGACAAACTGCCCAATTCGCGCCTCCGGATTCTTTTCAATCAGTTGCTGGGATGTCTGCTCCAGATTGGTAATTATCGGCTCATGGGACAGCACATCCTGTTGGAGTATGGCCAACTCTTGAAGCTTCTGTGGCACCTCTGGAAGGTTAACCTGACTGCTCGTTTCGGCCTTAACGCGTCCTTCAACGTCACGCAGCCAATTGGAAATCTGTTCGTTCGATTGCTCGTACTGAGACCACAAATCGACGTTCTCATCGAGGATGCCCTTAATTTTATCAAAGCTGTCCTCCAGGGCCTTCATGTCGTTTTGCAGCAACTCGGCATCGCTGGTAAGCTCGGCCAGATTTTGTGGCGATTCCACTGCCTTCAGCATCTCCAGTGATTTCAAGGTTTCAGCGTGTCGCGCCTTGCAATCGTCAATGCTCTTGCTTACCTCCTGCAATGAGGACTTCTTCACATCCAGGTTGTATTTGTCGCTGGACGATTCTGGCTGACACCAGGCCACCTTTTCGCGTTGAGTGGCAATAATGCGCTTCAGCATGCCCACCTTATCAGCATGGAACTTCTTGAGGAACTGCAGCAAAGAACTCTCGATCTTCTTGGCATAGAGATCGACGTTCTCGTAGCGCTTCTGCACGTTATTCAGTTCCTTGGGTATGATGGACTCACTGAAAGTGGGATAGAGATTACGCAATTCGTCGACCTTCTGTTTAATGTTATCGATCTCATTGCCGCTATTGTCCAGTTGGCCACGCAGAGCGCGGCATTGCAGGAGACGCTCCATGATCTTGTTGTTATCGCCGGACATATCGTCGCACTTGATGAGCTGCTCACGGAGCTTGCTCACCTGCTCGCCAGCTTCCTTGGATCGCCTGCGCAATTCCTGCTCCTGGTCATTAAACGATGTGGTTACAGCACTCAAGCGATCAGCATTATTTTGGACCTCAGCAAACTGCTCGTTCAGGAGTTTATTCAGAGCAGACAGAGCCGGTATATCGGCACCCTTGTTGATCTTCACCAAATCATTAGTTTTCTCCACAATTGAATCCTTGAGAGCCTGATAGGAAGGCAACTCTGTGCGGTATTTACTCAAACGCATGGGTCCAAATTCAATCTCTATGGAGTTATCTGCAGCATCGCAGAGTCCCTGATTCGTTTCGGACAGCCAGGGGAGCAAATCCTTTTTGGCATCCTCGATTTGCGACCAAATAACTGCTTCGGTCTCATAGACATGTGCATTCTTCGCTGTCTTGTCGTGCAAATCCTGCCAATGTTGCTTGGATGCCGCTACTTCCTGTGGCACTTCCTGAGGTATCGGCTCTCCAATAGCACTAAAGAGCTTACCGACATTGCTTCCCCGTCGTTCAAGTTCATCCAAATTGAGCTTGGACTTCCGCAGCTGCTCCATGGTCTTCCTGGTCTTTTCGGATGCCTGCTGGAGCTCAGTTTCGTCACGCGGCTGCTGGGGTATGGCGTTGAACAAGTCCTCAGCCTTCTTCAACTCCTTGGAGAACCTGTCCTTGGAGTCGGCATACTCCTTCAGGGCTTGGCTAATCAAGTTATATTTCTGTATGCGATCGGCTATCTCATTCTGCAGAGAATCATAATTCTTATCCATGACCAGAAGGCTCTCCTGAATCGCGGGCATGCTAGCAATATCCTCACGCATCAGCAAAGAACCTTCGTCGTGGATGCGATTCTTCAAGTCTGCTTGGTACTTCAGTGCATCGTTGAGAGCCACCAAATCGGCAATGATCTGATCGATGTTGTTCAGCGTCGGGTGCTGCCTGAGGATTTCATCCAGCTTGGCACGATTCTCCTGCAGAGCTTGGCCGAAGTTATGCTCTAGGGCATGGAATTTGTCCTTGCGCACGGTCATCTGCTGGAGTTGCTGCTGTTGATTCTGCGAGCGCAGCTTAAGGTTCTCCAGTTTGTTCTCCACATCATTTACAATTTGGGTAGCAATTAGTGGACGCCGGGACAAAGCATCCCTCAGCTGGATGGCTGGATTCTCGTCAATCTCCTTGGCCTGACCCTTCCAGTATCCAAGACCCTGGCCCAAATTATCGATCTCTGCAATGACCTTGGTCAGCTCCTCAGCAGGCGGTCCCTCGGGTTTGTCCAGTTGGTGTTTCAGGTAATTCAAGTGCGACTCCGTGTCGTTCTTCCAGCCCAAAAGCTCGGTCCACTTCTCAAGGGCCGCCTTCTTTTGCAGCATGTTCGTTTCCAAATTCTGATAGTTGACCACCAGAGCAGTGTAGGCATCATTCAGGGCGTTGGACTCTTCAGGAGTGGCACCCAAAGCCAGTTGCTTCACCTCGTCGTAGATGGCATTGAAGCTGGGCTTCTTATCGGCATGTTCCTGGAGCAGGGCGTGAATCACATGGAGACTAGTCTCCACGCGCTCCGGATTGATTTCCTCCACCTGAGTCACCTGGTTACGGAGCTGTTCCATCCAATTGGAGAAGTTCACCAACTTGGCATTAAAGTCCTGGCGGGAAATAATCGCATCCGATACTTCGTTGATGTGGCCGCGAGTGGTTTCCGAGAGCTTCTGCAGCTTGCCCTTCATTTGATTGACGCGATCCTTAAGCGCCGCTGCGCCCTCGGGTGCCAAATGCAAGCTAATTTGATCTGCATTCTGACCCAGAGTCACCAGCTTCGCCTGCTGCTGCGAAATCTCGTTGTTGAAGGACTTCAGCTTGACCAGCTCCTTCTCGAGCTTGTCAATGTGCGGGGTGTTGAGGACAGCTGGACGCCTGGCCATCTGCTGCTCGCCCTGGCCCACCCAATCCTCGAGCTTAGCGGCATCGGCGTCGAAGGACTTCCAATTGGCCACCAATTTCTCGAGCTTTGCGCTCGCCTGCTTGGCATTCTCGTGGACGGCCGTCCAGCGCGAATGCATGGCGTCCAACTCATCGGGGGCATTGGTCTTGCATAACATTTTATGACTGATGTTTGATATGCCATGGAGCTTGTCCAATTGCTCCTGGCACTGTGTCTCGAATTGTTGGGCGTTGTGTTGCATGGCAACGGCTTCTTCGAGGGAGATGGGCTTAGAAACTACATTATTTACCTTGACTTCGCTTTGCTCCACGGCTGGCTTGATTTGCTGCAGACCGGCCTGGAACTGCTGCCAGTTGACGAGATCCTCCTGCACGGCTTGCGCCTGGTGGTCCACGTTCCGGTTGATGGCACTGAGAACCTCTTGCAGCTTGGTGATCTCTCCCTTCAGTCGCTTGGCCTCGGCAATGTTTCCTTCCTTGGGTGCCAATTCGGATGCGTCGGCAGCCAGTAGATCCAGTTGCTTCATACGATCTCCCAGGAGACGCTTAAAGGCCTGCACCTTGACCACACGCTCTTCCGGTGTCAGATCCTCGGACTGCAGGGCCTCAATGTTCTTGGGCGCCACCTTGTTGGCCCATTCCTGGAGCTCGGCAAGGCGGGTCTTATAGTTGTTCCACTTGGCACTGTAGTCCTCCAAGTAGCCGACACGATCCTTGACATGCTCCATGGTGTTGAAGAACATCTTCTCCACCTCGGTAACTTCCTTCTCTAGGATGGGACGCTTGTCGGCGGCAGCCAGCGGAGCCAGTTCGGATTTGAGGGCATGCAGCTTGGGTAGCAGCTGATGCGAGGCCTGCTGCAGCTGCACATTGAGATCTCTCTTTGACTTCAAATCCTGACTGACGTTCTTCGGGTCGGTTTGCAGTGGTGTGAGGGCGCGAAGCTCGGTCTCAGCCGTTTGCAACATGGAGAAGATGTCGTTCTTCTGATCCACGAACTCGCTCCACACCGCCTGGGTGCCCTTGAGGGCCTGCAGTTTGTCCGAGGTCTCGGTGTAGGCCTGATTCCATCCAGATTCCAGATTCTTCACCTCAGTGTTCACAAAGGCGGGGGCGTGGACGTCCTTGCTAAGATCACGTCCTCGCTGTAGCATTGACATGATGTGCGGACGCTGGTGATCCAGCTGATTGATGGCATACTGCTGCTCTTCAATCATACGATTCACACGCTCCAGACTATCGGGCGCCGGGATGTTGGCCGTCTGATCCTTGACCTTGGTCAGCAGGCACACAACTTCGTGAACTTCTCGTCGGTAGGTGTAGCACTTGGAGAAGACCTCCGTCTTGACCATGGTGATCTCAATGGTCGGGATGAGGTTCTTGTAGCGTGCAATCAGATCCTCCAGCTTCTTCTGCTCAAGATTGGCCTCATCTTCGGTGGCATAGCTGAGCAGCGAGTCCAAGGTCTTGACGAGCCATTTCATATCTTCGCGTTTGTTGTCCGCATCTTGGCAGATTTTCTGTGTAAAATAAAGATAAAGCGAGTTAGTAAAATGTTTTCAGAGACAGCAGAGATGCCATTTGATTTGTATTCAATTTATTTATAATATAATATGAATTTTAATATAAAGATGTTAAAGAATATATATTTTAATGGCATCACTGCGGAACAATAAAATATCTAAGCATATAAAAGCATATTAGTTACCACTAGCTCCCTCAGCTTATATGCATGCGTGTGATGGGTTAATGAGAATATTATTTTTCATGATGATCGAAATGGAGGGCTTAAAGCTAATTATTTTTGGGTAACTCACCTGGAAGACGACCTTCTCCTTTTCGAATTCCTCCATAGTGTTCACTTCATTGACGATATTCTTCAGGCTCTGGTCCACGGTGTTCATCCATTGGACCATATCGTTGAATTTCACATGATATCCCTGCCATTGGGCTGGGATCTGCTGAAGCGTCTGTCGCATGTCGCCCAGCTTGTTGGACAACAGATCCCACTGGGACTTGGCGTTGTCGTAGGCCTGGTCCAGACTAATATCGCCGGGCTGCTGTTGCCGATGGGCCTGGGCCAAACGTTGCATATTTTGCAGGCAGCGCTCCACGCGAGGCACTGCATCCTGTTGCAGAAGGAACTGCTGATTGCGCTGCAGTATTGAGTCCACATCCTCGTTGCGGTTAAGGGCCTGTTGTTCCAATTGCAACTCCTTCTCCACATCCTTGAAGGACTGATAGAAGGCATTCTCATCCAGTCGGAACTCCAGTTTCAGCAGGTGTAAGGGAGCCTGGGACAGCACATTCTTCCAGCGGGATTGCAATTCCTCCACACTGCGCACCACAGGCGGTTGTTCCTGGGCGGGCAAGGTGGTGAGAAGCTGTTGAGCCGATTGCACCAGATCATTCATCCAGCGATCGTTGACCTGCTCAAAGAAGTACTTCTGCGTCTCGATGGTGGTCTTCGACTCGATGTGCTTCTCCACCAGCATGGATTCCGCCTGGGTTAGCCATTCGCTAACCACTCGCTCGTTGTCCTTGAAATTGCTCCAACCGCCGGCGGCTGAATCCAAGCGTTGCTCCCATTGCTGGGCATTCTGGATCACATAGTTAAAGCGTTCGTTCAGCTGTTGCATTTGCTGGGATGCCGGCGCCGTATCGATCTTGTCATCTGCGGCGACAGCCTTCAGTAGATTTTGGAACACCTTGTTCTTGCTCTCCAGCATAGAACGGTAGTAGACGGTGCGCGAGAAGTAAGTCTTGTGCTTCAGCAGCTGCTCATTGATGGCATCCCGTCCACCCGAGAGATTGTGCGTTCCAAGGAGTTGTTCAGCCTCGCTCAGCCACTGGTGAATCTCCTTTTGTCCCGCCTCCAAGGATTCCTGTTGTATCTGGAGCTGATGGAAGAGATGCAGTTTGGCAGGTAACTGGGCGCGTATGCGCACCAGGGATTCCTTCTCCTGCTTCAGCAGCTTCATCATCTTGTCCACTTCGTCGCGCGAGAGGTCCTGTATCAGGCCTTGGAAGTTCCTGCTGATGGTCTTGAACAACTCCTCGTTGTCATCGATCTCGCTGGCGAGTTGCTGAAGTTGCTGGCCATATTGCTTGATTTGCTCCGAGTTTCCGAGCACTTGTCGTTGGTCGAGCACGTTTTCCGCTCCCCGAAGCCACCTGGAGAGCTGTTCGATGCCGGATTTGTATTCCTGGCGCGACCGGATAATGTCACCAGCATGCATATACTGCTTGGTGTTGGCAAACAGACGCTCAAACCGTTCAGAGAGAGCTCCGTGTCGCTGACGCAGCTGCTGGGCAATAGGTTCCTCGCAGGAGGCAATCAGATAGTTGGCAGAGCTAGCAAGAGCATCGAACTTGTCCTTCCACACGGGTATGTCCTGGAAAAAGTCCAAGCGCTCGTCCTCGCTTTGGTTGACCTTCTGCTCGGCAAGCAGCAGCCACTCCTCGCAGGTTGGGGCCAATTGGTTCCAGTTGCGCCAGCAGTTGACCACTTCCTCCAGTGAGTTCTGACAGCACTTCAGCTCCATGGAGACACGCTTCCAACGCTCCTCGGTTTCGTACATAAAACGATCAATATCATTGATATCCTTGCGTGGAACGTTGCCTTCGCGCTTGTACTCGTCCACCACCTGTTGCATGTCAACAAAGGCCTTCTGGAACTCCTGGAAGATCTTGTTGCGCGACACAAAGTTCTTGTACTGCTCCAGCTGCTGAGCGACCTTCTCCTCATGCCCGTACTTGCCCGTCCAGCCGCGCATCTTGTTCTCCACGAGATTCAAGAACGCAATCAGGCAGCACTTGTGCTCGAGGAACTTCAGGCGGATCCTTCGCTCCGCTGCCTTGGGTCCAACTTCTTGCAGACGACGCTCCATGTTGCGCAGCTGTTCCAGAGGAATCTGCTGGGCTAATGGTGACCGCTTCGCATTCTCAAACATGGCCAAAATTCGCGGCAAATCGGCAAAGAAGAGCTTGTGCTCCTCCAGTTTTCTGCTGATCACGGCGGCCGTCTCCTCATTCATGGCATTGGGTATCTCATTGTCCATTAACAGTTTCTCCGCTTCGGCTAGCCATTTGCCAACGGTGCCGAAGTCGCCGGGCAGCTCCGAATCCAGCAGCCAGAGCCAGTACATCATCTGGTACTGGAGGCGCTGCCACAGCTCGTTGATTTCATCCCAAGATTGCCGGGAAACCTGCAGGAAGCCGCTCTGGCTCTCAATCAGTTGCTTCAGGCGGTTGTAGGCCGGCAAATGGGCATCGACTTCCGAACGTGCCAGAAGATATTCACCGAAATCACGTGGGAACGAGCTCATCATGACCATAGGCTCGTATTCGGTGGTCTTTTCCACCAGGAAGCGACGCAGCTCGTCCGCCTCCTGCTGCGCATGCGACTGGTCGCGGGAAGCACCCTTTTGGGAGAGATATAAATTAAATTAATTTAGCTTTTCATGGATATATGTATAATTATAGAAAAGGGATGCCTCTGTGGGGTTTTATGTTGAACCTTATGATGTCATTATAATGTTAGACCCACCTTTGGTTCGGGATACTTGTGCAAAAATTGCGCCACATATGTCATGATACTCTTTTCGTCCGGCTTGGGTACGTCCACATCCTCAGCGTCTAGGAGCTTGGCAATGCCCAGCTTGCTTTCGGCCACATCGAAAGCAGTCTCCAAACGCTGGCGATTGCTGGTCTTCTTCAGCTCAGCCAAGTTGACCAGATTCGCCTTGATGGCATCAATAAGGGCAAGGAAAGCGACGCCATCTCTCCAGCTGGCACCGAAATCCTTCACCTCCACACCACTGTCTCTGCGGGAGTGCAATATATTAAGCATTATGCCAAAACATAAAAAATCTGTTCTGTCAATACTCACTTTGGCAAGGCATTGGTCACCCAGTTGAGCAGGGTCTTCCTGGCGCCCTGCTTCCATTTCTCAGCCTTAAGATCGCCATGCTTCTGGTTGCCAACGCTGTCGAGGGAACTAACCGAACCGCCAATACCATGACCCAAATATTCTAGGTTGCGGCTATTCTCCTCGATCTATGAATACAAAGAATTTGATTAGTTTAAGATCCACAATATACGTTCTAGCATGGAAATGTAAAATGGTTAAACTTAAGATATGGAAGTGCCTTTAAAAATGGTTGGCTACCAACTGAAAAATACATTATCTACCCAAAAATATATGAGGTACTACACAAGACAACACTTAGACCCACCTGTGGCGCATAATTTATAACTACTACTAAGTTTTTCCGCCTCTTTTTACGAAGCTTGTGTACGTTTAACATTATGGTATCAAAAGTATATAGAAAAAGAAGGTTTCATAGGGTTAATTACGTTCAAAAGGTTTCGACATTTTGTGGATTTTGTACATCTCTACATTGGTGGTAGCCTCGTGAGAAGGTGTACAACTAGTAACCAATATTTATTTATTTTTTTTTGTGTGGTGCTCTCAATTCGTGAACTGGTGCACACTCTTCGGGTGAGTTAATTATTTTGAATGTGATCTAAGCTAAGAGTAATATTCACCTGGAAGTACAAGATGATCGTCCATATCAAGCCCAGCACAACTGGTGGTCTCCCATCCACCAGATCTGCGGGATTAATATTGACCAACTTGATCCGTTTGCTGGCCAAAAACTGCAGGGCCGTGTTGGCATTGCTAAGGAAATGTGGACGTCTCAGGACGCGGCCCTTCTCCACGGGCAGGCGTTCGCCGGACAGAACTTCGAGCAATGCGATTAGTTTCGTACCATCGCGTAAGTCATTGATTAAATCATCGATACGAAGCGGTGGAACACGCTGAAAAATGAAATATGATTTAAATATTATAAATTAATAGAAATTGTATAAATATTCTAGATATGCTTTGGCCTATGGCAGGAAAAGTTGATGGAAGAATGCATTAGAAGTTCCAAAGTTTAAATGAAAACTGTTCTTAACCTGCTACTATTTTTCTTACATTTTTAATTAAAGTTTCTCTTTTGCTTATAATTCAAATTTACACACTTTTAATGAGCACTTATATCAAAGAGCTTAAAAGTACCGGACAATTGCCTGCAAGTGCCTTCTTGTGTACTGTTTTTAATAGGAATTTTATGGCTATATAGTGTACACTATGCCACTATGCGCTATGCACTCTCCTGGCTGTAGCCAAACCGAATAAACAAACTTAATGGGGCGCAGTGAACAGATTTAATGGTTGCCCCCCTTTTAGCCAATTGTGGATGATGCTCGGTCAGGTTTTGCATAAGTTTTGTTTTCGGTTAATCAATCAAATGCAGCCCACGAACCAAGACCAAAACTGCTCAACATTAAGGCGCATTAAATCAATTAAAATAGTTTAAATTGCTGTTTGCCATAGCGATAATTTGCGGTGATACTTCAGTGCGAGGCAAGACAAATTGGCCAGTGGCACGAGCAGGCATTTAACTTGAAACCGCCACAAAAGATTACAATTTTTAAGGCAATGCCATTAGGGGAAGCCGCAACGGAAGTGCCACCACATAGCAAATAAACAAACAAACAAACAAAGTACCAAACAAAACCGTGAAAATACATTGTAATTGAGTGTAGCATTTAATTGAGCTTTCTTGTGGATATAAATAGTTTCTGCAGAACTTTTCACAACTGTTGCGAGCAACATGCAAAAGACAATGACATCGTCGCTGGGTAAAAGTTTTCCCAAACAGCAAAAACTTTTCATTTTTGTGTGTGAATTCTCCTTCAGAACCGACATAGCGAAATCAATTTCAATGCTTCCGTTTCCTGTTCCACTAAGCCCGCTCTTTTTTTTTATTTTGTTCCTCCATTAAGTTCTAGAATTTATGGTGTCATAGTGTTTTATACTATAAAAGTTTTTTTGTTTTTGCCTTTTGGTTGTTTGTTTCTGGGCCTGGGACACATATATGTCATTACAACGGTTGCCTGGGCTTCTCTACGGAGGCACTTAATACCCCCCAAACATGACATTGGAATAAGTGTTACCTGCGCTAATCGTAAAATAGATACCTGGCCCTGTGATCAGGCCGCTGCTGAGCATTATAATTGCCGACAGTTAAGATGATAAGTGGAAAAGTTGTGTACTTAAGAATGCTGAAGCTTAGTACTTAGAATTAAGAATAGTTTTTAACCTATGTCATCTCCAAGTAAATAGAGGCTTAGTTCTTTTGATATTCGTTAAGTTGCTCTATTTTATAAAGTCAAAAGTTTAAACTGGAGTTGTTTTAAGATCATGATTTCTCAGTTAATGATTCAGTGCGTAATTGATTGTAAATCATGGCTTATTTCTCTTCACTTGTCACCTGTCCGACACAATGGGATGAGCACCTGACAAATGATCTTTTCCCCCCAGCATTCGTAACCCACTTTCCCACACCACAAAATCCTTTCTAATTTAAGCACCTCTCATCAGATCCTTTCACTTTGGATTTATGGGTGCACTATATAGATTCCCCTGCGGGAAATGTGACTGATCAAAGCTCGTGCCGGGGCGTTGCCATCAATTATGTCATAAAGAAATCAAAAGCGAATGGATAGAATGTGGGGCTGGCCACTCAAAATAAAATAAAAAATTGAACATCCAACGTGCCATGACGTCTTTGTCATTGCGGCAACGGGCGACCCGCCATGCTGGTTCAAGCGTGTAAATAAATTCATAAATTTTAATCAAATTCTATGAAAATAAAAGCGAGTGTCCAGAGCGGGTTTTTTTGGGTCGCCACCGGTGGTGGATCCGAAACCAAAACTCGTTCACCTTGAACTGAGCTTGAAATGAAACGAATGCCAATCCAACATTTTCCTGGGCTCTCAAACACTTTGCCGAGTGTGTATCTGTAACTGTTGGATACTCAGTATATGGCAAGGGGGGGAAGATACTTGCTAATTGACAGCACTGACAAAGGTCCAATAGGCAAACACAAATTAAATAAATCACTTTTTATTGGCAATACACTTTTTTGCCTCGCTGTAACGTGTTAACCAATCGTTGTGCAACGGGACAGCAATTTGCCATGTCATTATGTGCATTAAGTGACTCATTTCCATATTGCATAATCCCCGATGTAGATGTCGGATCGACTCCTTGGAACCCCTGCTGAAATATATGACTGCAATCAGAGGCAAGTCAAGCCCACGCACTCTGCTAAATCATCAATCCCGGGACCCTTGCCTGCTGCTGTTGCTCCTTTCACGTGCCCCCGGAGCTGGAGTCTCTTATCGGGTTGCAGTGTCTGGAGTTGAGGAACTGGTTTTCAATGCCTGCCTGGATTGGATTGTATTGGAATAACTGCCGGCCGGCCGGCAACAGCTTTTCTACTTGCATTTACACTCGGGGTACAAAGTATAGTAGTTATTTTTTAAATGTTATTTATGGTCTTTCTGTAGATTTCTGGCTTTTCCTACTGTTTTGACCTCCATTGTATCAGCAGGAATATATATATTTGCCGGCTCATGTCTAGAGATTGCCGTTGGTATTAAAAGATAACGCATTAGAGACACCAAAACGAAACATTGCTCACTCAATCTCCGGCCTGGGGAGCCTCTGAAAAGTGCATTAAATCAACTTGGGTTCGCGGCAGCAAGAAAGTAAGTCAGTAGGCGTCGCGTGGGTTTCTTTAGCGGGTTAATGGCAATGCAATTGAAGTCACCAGCCAACCGATCCCCGCCTGAAACGGAACTATGTATCTCCACGATACGTTCGGCATTAATGCAACTCTCTTGTTTGCTGGCTTTCAGGCAGCAACTTCGGCTAGACAGCCGTCAACTGTTGGCTCTTTCTACGGGCAATCTTTTTTGCATTGCTAAAAGGCCAGAGAGTGTGTGTGCAGAAATAGATGGCGAGCAGCAACAGCGCCTAGGCCAATCCGTTGAGGAATTTCTCGCATCACCAAGGCACTGCGTGCGTGCTTGTGCCTACAAGATATTCTTGGAAGTTATCCAGAGGGACAGAGTGACTGGAATACTTCTTCCTAGACACATGACAAATGTTTGTGCAGAACACGAAGGTATTTGCGCACATGTATGCTAATGAACCAAGTTGTTTGGCACTGCAAAATCTCATCGAAATATCATCAAATATCATAAAGGTAGAGGTTATGTATGCATACTAAAAGGAAAAGTGGGAAATATTTTAGGAAACCTGATATACTATTTTGCAAACAATAAAGGAAACTAACTTCGGGCAGCCGAGATTTACATACCATTGCAATAAGCTATTAAATTATAGGATAATATCGGAAATCGATCTTGACTGAACTCAAAATATTTACATTCTTTCAATCGATATTTATCGATATTTTTATATAACAATTTTACCGATAAATCAAAGTTTAAAAATCGCATAACTTAGCCAAAAGAGCATTAATTTTAATTCGGAAAGCTTTCCTATGTTAGTTTTTATTAGGTTAATAAATCTGCATACTCAATTTAACATTTTAAAAAATTAATAATTTTGGCAATTTTTCACAATTTAATTACCACAATTTAATTATCAAAAAAAAAATTTTTAATTTGAAAAAAAAAAAAATTCTTTCTGAAATGCCTAAATCGATTCGCCTGTTGATGCTGATCAAGAATGTATATGATTTATAGGGTCGGAAATGACTCCATCACATCATTATAGGCTTCAGACAAAACGACAATGATACTTTAATCTTTGGCAATGGAAAAATCAAAAAACCTTCAAATTTCGCGCATATTATGTCACAATTATCTGAACAAAAAGCTTTTGCTTATTATTTTCATCATAATTACTCGACAAATAATGGCTTAAATACGCTAATCACGCTTAATTTTTGATTTTGATTTCGGACTGACGGACATGTCACGCCCCTTAACCCATTTTGTTTGTTTAGTTGTTTTTTGGCAGAGGCAGAAAAACCTCTCACGCTTGGCCTATCTAATGCAAATCAATATGCAAATTTCATTGCCACACGAGTGTAGACACAATTTATTTGCACCTTCGAAGACAAATCGATTGGGAGGTTCCGCGAGACAACTCACCTTCAGTAGGTATGAATTAATCCAATTAGTGAATGTCTTCTTCTGCACACGTTCTTGCTCCTCTGAAAATGTAAGAAAAGAAAACGTAAAGGAAAAACGTCAGTAAATGAAAAATACAATTCGTAATTCGTACATTGGCAGTTAATTGTTGGACAAGTGTTGTCGGCAGACGGGACATAAAAGGCGAAATCGAGACATGACGATACTACCAAAAGATACTAAAGACAACCGATAAGATACATTCATTTCTTAGTATGCACAAGGTATATGTACCTGTTTCTCGATTTCATTTGCTTTTTTTTACGTGCCCCTGCAACTGATGTTTGCTTTAATTGAATTATCAGTTAAGTTGGTATAGTATGTATAAAACGAAATTATCACGATGATATCATATGTTTGCTTTTTGTCGATATTATCGCTGAACGTTTATGGGTTAATTTGGTAGAATATTTTCCCTCAAAAGTTTAATAAAAGGAGTTGTAAAAATTGATTTATTTGGAGAATTAATTCTTTGAAAATTGTAAAAAAAAAAAAAATATAAATATTACCACAAAATTCTTAACAATTCCGTTGACCCTTTCCGTGCGTCAAAAGGCTTTCCAAAAATTATAAACACAGCAAATATTTACCCATTTCTTGCCGTTTTTTATGTGGTTTAATTACCTCAATTTAATTTCAGAGCCGTCAAATCGAAATAATAAACAAAGCGTTAAAAACGCCAATTTGTAAACAATTATCAAAATATACACGAAAGAGAAGCACCGAGAAAAAAAAAACGCATTAAGCAGACTCATTATAGAAAAGTGCAGTTCTGTATGGAAATGCTTGAAGCCAACAGCAGCTGTCTGGCCATAATCCCAACCCATTGGGGAATATGGCTATGTAGAAGACGTGGCCCAGTGCGTGGTCTATTGGCAGTTGGCCAAACGCATGCCAAGCATATGAAACGAAAATAGATTTCCCGCAATAAATAATAAATCCCCTCGAAAATGGAAAATTTCTACAGTTAGAAGAATGCTTGGAATAAGAATCATTTCATGAAATAAATCGACCAGGCCATGAAAGCGTCAAACGCTGAGCTTGGTCAATTATCAAAACAAATTACAAAGTAAGAAACACGAAAACAAATTGTAATTATTAATTAAATTTTAAATAATCCTGCCAACTTTATCTTGAATTTTGAATATACATATATATATATTTTTTCGAATTCATTCAATGCGCGGGAGTGACGCAATTTTCTGTCTCTGAAATGTTGACAAAAGATTATTTAAATAGAAATTAGTTCAAGGTTGCGCAATTTGCGAAGCAACCGAAAGTCATGTATACATATTAATCTTTATAATATAAAATAAATTATTCTGGGCACAGAAAAAAAACGTATGTAATTTGGTGAACTTGAGGCAAGGTAAAATAAAAACAAATTAAACCTAATGACCATTTTTATGCGGGTGTTCAGACACTTTAGAATGCTTTAATGGCTTGTAAAGACTTGATATATCAGATCCCATAATAAATTAACACAAGATGCCTTTGAATTTTGGCAGCGGATGCAGGGAAAATTATAGTTTAATTAAAATAAAGATTTTCCTAAAAGAAACTTATTAAGAAGCACTTTTCGAATGGTACTCTGAGTAGACTTTAACCAGAGTTCGATTAAAATAAAACCGGCTACAATTTCTAATTAATTATATAAAAGTTCAAACTATTTTTTCAATTTTAAGTTAAGTTTTCTATTCAACCTAGTAACTTTCTTGAATTAATTTTCATTTTCTTTGCAAACTATATGCAGTATAATTTGTATTCCCAAACAATAAAGTTGTTTTGACCAAAAAACATTTTAGACGCCTCTTCAAAGACCCGTTTAAACCGAAAACCTGATATTTTTGGCCAACAAATCTATGTGTGTTGCCTTTTGGAATTAATTACATTAACTTGACCAACTACCGCATTCGGAATATCGCATAAATTAACTAACGAAAACGAGTTGACAATAATAATGTGTGTTTTGTGAATATATTTTTGGTCTTGCCCTGGCCAAAAATAAATTGTTTATACCTGACACATGGAGAGTCTGGCGATTAGTTAACATTTTACTGTGCCATAAATCATGTGTTTACTTCTTTTGTATACTTTTTTGCAACGAATTTCTTATCAGCACATACATTTGGCAATTATTGGAAAGATAGCGGAGAAATGCACTTGAAATTATGGAATTTGATAATAAATAAAGTAGAAAAGGGTTGCTTGGAATGCTTATTTGGGGAACGTGTCTAACAAAAACATTTTATATTTCGGTTTCCTGAAAATATTTTCTATTATATGGTATAAATAGGTTATCTGTTAACCCTCTAAATTACCCAATCTCCTTGTTACACGGTTAACTTATTTAGCTCAAAGTTGTGTAAACTTTAATTATAATTACTTAACTTTTGAGTGCCTTTGCTCGTTCACTTTAGATATGGATAGAAAAAAAAAACTATAGCTCTATCTATAAATCAAACCTGGCAATATCAAAAGTAAAAGCCTTAAAAAACTGGTTTTATTTTTACAGATATTATGCGTGCTTATAGGCCTCAATGCCAAGAACAATTAACAAGGGGCAAAATCAGGCCAGGGAATAACGTTCAAGTTGAATGACTTTTTATGTTTTTCTCTCATTTTTTTTTCCTCAATTTCAATTTCCATTTCAATAATGATGTATGAAATGATTACAAGTTCCCCCAGGCGAACATTATAAATTCTTCAGAAATGTGAAACAAAGAATTTCAGAAGCGGTAAATTGTTGTTTCTGCTCGGTTGTCGGTAATTTTGAGCCTCTTATGATCTTATGAATGGTTCCTTCCATCAGTCAGTCAATCAGTCAGTCAGTCAGTGAGTTAATGATGGTGATTATTAAGAAAATACCGGTTGATTGTTATTTATGTTTATTTCGCTATTTTTGGCCATTAATGAGCGCACCTAAAAGTAATAATTCTAAGGAAAAGCATTGGGAACTTTTACCTGTTTATTGAGCGTAAATAATTATAACAATTACAAAGAGTCTTTTAGGAAGTAAACTCAAGTCAAGTACTGAAAGGGCAGTCAGGTATTTTGGCAGTATCTGATATATATTCAGGCTCAGTCGCCCGTTTGTCTAAGTTGGCCTAGTTACAAGAACGAAGACACAACAAAGAAGTGTTTCGGTAAAAATAGTTTATTTACTTTCACGCATAGCTAATTGTTTTTGGGTTTCCCTACCAAACGAAAATAAAAAAAAAAAAAAAAAAAACAACAAATACAAGAAAATGTTCCTCTACATTTGCATAAACAAAAGGCATTCGAATGGAAGTTTTTGGGTTTGGGGAACAAAAAAGGGGAGTGTGTGTTGTGTGTTGTGTTTGAATGCAGACGATATAGAGCATATGTTGCCGGGGTCTGATCTATTCAACGGAAATGCGTCGAGTCCAAAAATGTTCGCGGTTGGAGAGGCAGTGTCAGTGGATTTCCGTAATAGAAAAACCAATGTTTATTTGCTTATTTATTTGGAAGCAGAACACATTGCGTAATGGAGAAATATAGAATACAAAAAACTAGAATATCAAAATACCAATTAAACGAAGATAAATGTAATTTACTTTGGTTTTACAGATTGATTTAGGAGAAATATACATGGAAACAAACATAAACACATAAAAATTGATTTAAAAGGAATTCTTTTTCTTTTTTTAAACTTTAAAATACTCAAAAAATATTTAAATATATATTTAAAAAGCACAGAGACCCTAACTATTCATCAATTTTATCACTAAGGAAATGTCATTACTATCTAGATGGTAGAGCCATATAAAACCCCTTAAAACTCAGAAGCTAGTAATAAATCGAAAAATGAAAACTTTATCTAACCTAAGTTAAGATTACATTCCAAAGTTCGAGCAATTTGATAGTCTCTTTTTTTTTATACAAACTAAATAATAATGTTAACCTTCCACATAGACATTGAGTTGATCATTCATCAGCACAAGCCATATAATTATTATATCAACTGTTTAAATTCAGTTTAAATTTAAATTTCCACATCATCACACGAAGCCCAGTGAGGCGTGTCCCGAGCTGCACTTGCTGTTGTCACCTGCGGTGTCAGAAAAAGCCGCATAAATTGCCAATAACATGTTGAAGAGTCTTATAAATGGCATTACTTAACTTTACGCTCCATTGACTTTAGCATCTACTACCCTTGTTGTTTCGTTCCTATGTTTATTTATTTTTGTCATTAATACCGTTCAGAGAGATAGCAGATAGTCCAAACTCAAAACTAAATGATTGAGCACCTAAAAGTCTAAAGAAAATAAATAAGGCAGCAAGAAACTACTACAAAAAAGATAATTTGTTTGTCCAACGAGCACCGCAAAAATGGGCAATAGAAAAAGAAGCCCCACCATAAGAGAACTTCTAAAGATCTGCCCACGAACTGAAACCCAAAGAGGGAAAAGCCACAAAATTCTTAATTTTTTCAAATTTCTTTGCCACATGACCAACATCTGGAGGGGATGGAGGATCTGATCAGATCAGCTCCCACATCAAGTATACTTTGTGGGTTAAGAGCAATACTTTGCATGGCCAAGTGTGTACTTGAAGTTCGGCTTGGCGTAAACTTGTTTCGCTTCTTAATTTACAAATCTCAGCTCGAATTTCAGCAAATGCGGGCGCCAACTTCTCTGGACCGCATTTTAGGCATCAATTAAAAGCCGCTAAACTACTATAAATTATCAGAACGAACTGACAGTTGGCGACGAGACAATAGCGGAATCAATAATAAATAAAATAACTCGACGACGATGATCTCAGTTGTACGGCTGCCTGTTTGGGGATTTGTTCCAATGGATTGATCAGACAGATCAAACGGCGTTAGAAATTCGCCTTTTGTTTTCGCAAAAGCATTTTCATTTTCATTTGCATTGAGTCCCAGCATTAAATATCTCCTCTCTCTCCCGCTGGCCACATAAATCATATTTGGTTTTGAAATGTGCCTTGATGAAGCTCAATATCCGATACACCGCAAGCGGCATTATAAATATTGAAAGAGTTGCAGGTTTTTTTTACATTTTGTGGCTGCCATTAAAATGGCATTAATGATAATTGCTTGGAAAGTGAGGACATGTATTGAAACCAAGTCAAAAGCGTCAGCAATCAATAGTTCAATCAATACTATATAGTAGATGTGACTGTCATCAATTAGTGAACGCTTGCCTTCTTTTTTTATATAAATCTATCAAGAGCTGCTTCGTGTCAATATATTTGGATGTTGTGTGTGCCACACATTTAGGCCAAAAATTCTGGTTGCTTTGTCAAATGGGTTTATCGAAAGGAAGTCGTCGAAAAGTTGACTGAAACACGCAACATCATAATATTTGACTGACAAGAGCCGTTATGCTGACATTGACGATGATTCCAGAAGTGAAAAATAATACTTAAACTCACGCAAACTTGATTTATGCTCACTAATTGTCACATGAAGACGTATTTAACTACCGAATGCCCTCAAAAAATATATCTAGAAGGTTGTTTTTAATAGAAAATCTATTTTTATGCAAGCTCAAGTGGAATTAAAGTACTCTTCGTACAATATATATGCTAAAACTGCTTATAATCTCATCCATCACCTGTCTGGCCTCATCACAACCTTTTAATCTCATTTATTAATAACAAATAACCCCACAAAACTCTCCCGGCAGCAAGCAAACATGAAAAATCAATTTCCATAAAATATTCTTCATGCCACGAAGTGAACTTTTTGCCCGATAATCAACATCATATATTCCAGATAATGCACACAAAACGACAGTCAGTCAGTTGGCGTATCTATAGATACAACAAAAATATATATATATGTGTCTAAAAGAAATATTTGCATATACTATATAAAGCAGCTCAGCGAAATGCAGCCCAAAATTGCGTCAGTCATTGGGAGGACAGACTGTTCGATCCACTTGCAGATCAGAGGTACATAGAGACAGACAGACAGACAGACAGACTGGCAGAGAGACACCAACCTGCCAGACACTTAATTGGTTGTTGTGCTTAACATAATAACAGCCGAGGAGGAGGTCACATAATAGACACACAATCCAACCCCTGCCACCCTGGGGGGTAGTCCTTCGAGTGCTTTTTGGCTGCCAATAAATATTTGTGGGGGGCCCCCAAAAGGAAAGAGGTAACAAACTGCTTGCCAACAGTCAATATGGCGAGCGAATACATAACAAACGCACTGTGCACCACTATATATAAATAATACAAATCGCCAGATAGAAGTTTAGGGCGCGACCAACCGACCGACTGACTTATAACAACAACCTAAGCGGCTGAACAAGTTAAAGTTCGAATTGCGGCATCTAAAAGCGACGGGATGATGTCATTTCATAGGTGTATACATATATATACATTTATATTTATTATCGATTGTTTTTGTGTAATAATTAATTAGGCATACAAGTGTCTCTGTAACCACAAAGTGCCGCCAACTGACCTTGACATTCTATGGGATCTCCCCTATGGATTAGGTATACGGGAAGTGGTTAGAATATCTCATCATTTATCATTTTTCCCCCTCTTATCTTTGGAAAGACTAGGTAAAGATAAGATCCTAAAAAAAACCTGACGATAGGCTTAATGGGGGATTAACTTGGAGAAATTGCTAAAAGATAAGGCTATGACCAAGCTCTTAGAAAATGAGGTCATCGGATTTGAAATGCTTTCAAAATTGCTATGCAATTTTAAGTACTTTTCTTATAACAAGTTAAATTATCTATGATTTAAGATTTGATTTAAGAAGTTAACAGCAAGGCACATAAGGATTTTAATGCCAAATTGAATACTGTTTATAAAAGTAGGAATTAAGGTAATTTTCACCAAACTATTTAATCCATATTGTTTAAGGATATTGCACAACGATATTATATCAATATTCCTCCTATAAATCCTTTCACAAACTTCTTGATCTTGATTATTTGAAGTGCTTTCAAAATTGCAATGCAATTTTAAGTACTCTTTTTATAACAAGTTGTTATATTATCTAATATTTAAGATTCGATTTCAGAAGTAAACAGTAAGGCGCATAAGGATTTTAATGCCAAATTGAATACTGTTCATAAAAGTAGGAATTAAGATTATGTTCATCAAACTATTTAATCCACATTGTTTAAGGATATTACATAATATCTATAAAACGATATTATATCAATATTCCTCTAATAAATCCTTTCCTTGATTAATTTAATCAAAATATGTGAAAGCCGAAACCATTCCCCCTGCGATTTACCTCTCTTCTCCTTGATATGACAATCGTACTGGGAATTACTCCGTGCGTAATTGATCGATGCCATGGTGGACTGGAACTCGTGGTATTCCTGGTCACTGGGCGATTCGTTGCTGCGGCCACTTTGCGTCGCTAGAGTCTGATAATCCTGGCGCAGACTCTTGCTGAAAGTGCCGATGCCGCTGAGGGCGTGGGCAGCTGTCGAACAGTGCGGCGTTATGGGCGACGATGCGGATGCCGTTGGTGCGGATGCGGATGCGGTTGGGGATGCGAATGTGGACGTGGATGCAGATGCCGGTATATGGGAACGCGTGGGCGTGGACACAATCACTATACTGCTGGCCGGCCTGCCCTCCGTATCCGAATCGTTGTCGATGTCGTTGTCACTCGCGGTTCGCGTTTCGATACGTATCTGTGAGATATTCCCGGTTCCCGATCCCGATTCGATTAATTTGCGCGACGTGGAGGAGGAGGAGGTGGATGATGATGATTTGGTCGTTGTGCTGGTTATCGTTTTGTGGCTTACAATTTTCCGGGGCTCTTCCGTCGAAGAACCGCGCAATTGGCACGCTGCAGCTGGACTAACTTGAGTTTTCGGACCCGTTTGCGGTTGCTCCTTCGTGCCAATTGGCGTGGATGTTAGCATTGTCTTCGTGGTGCCCAGCGCCAGTTCCCTGGGCCGCTGGGGGGTTAGGTTTGACTCGACGGCGGCGGCGTTGCCACCCACCTGGACAGTTGTTTGCTGGTACAAACGCCGGCGGGGGTTGCTACCACCGACGGTAATGTCAATGTTGCCGCCCGTTGCCAGGGACAACTCCTGGCGACCACCAAACGAGTCGGTTTCGTCCCTTAGCTGGCTATCCGCCTCTGCCAGTTCACTTTCCTGCTCCAGTTTGATCAGAATCCTTCGTCCGCCGGCGGTCAGATCCACGCTCCTCGGCGGCGTCACGCTGGATCGCCCGCTGGAGTAGCTGGAACGCGACCAGGAGGGTGAATCTCTGGGCGATACATAGCCCTCGCCATGGCGATAGATCTTCTCCTCGGCATAGCCACCATCGCTGGTCATCGAGGAGGTGATGATGGTACGAACTCCATCCGCTGCGGGCACTTCGCGCACAGTTCTCTCGCCTTCGAGGAAGCTTTCCAGTTCCTTGACCTCCTTTTTCTTGGTCCTGCGAGTGGTTCTCAGGGTCACATTGAACGGCGACAGCTGCTCCTCCACGTTGCCCTGCTCCGCCCCAGGACTCATGCGACTCGTGGTGCGGAGGGTTACGTTGAAAGGACTAGCTACCTGCTCGGTGGTCACCTCCACTCGTCGCGGCGCCAGCTGAGGCGAAGGAGTCGTATGCCGAAGCTGGACCTGCTGGAAGGCCAGCTTGGCTGCCTCCGCCTCTGCCAAGCCGCGCTGCCTCTCCTGGCGCAGTCGTCGCTCAATCTCATGGACGTCTATCTCGAAGGGATTCTCGGCATCGAAGTCATCCTGCTGGTCATCGGCTAGACGCAGCTCATCCGAGCTCTGCTCGGCGGGTCGCTTGACAGGATTTGAACCTTCCGACCACACTTTTTCATACTGGGCCACCTTCTGACGCAACCTCTGTTGGTTTGGCGATGGCGATGGCGAAGGCTCCTCCAGGACGAACTCCTCGCGGTTGGAGCTGCTCGACGTGGTCAGGGAAGTGGTGATGGTTTTCATATAGGTGCGCGTCACCGTCGATGTCTCCAGCTGTTGACTCTCCTGACTCTGCACCTGCTCCTCCTCTTCGTCCAGTTGTTCTCTCGAGGATTGCTTGTGCTCATGCGCACGACGCCGGCGAACAGCTGGTATTGGAGGAGGCACGTCATCGCCTCCGCCCGCCGCCGCCCGTCCTCCGCCGGCATCTACGGTTGTTGTTGGATCCCTGTGCTTGGATCCTGGATCTCCGCTATCAGCCATAATGGCATTGGTTTCGCTAATTGCCCCTTGTCAAGCCAAATTGTCATCGGTTACTGGGTTTTCCTTGAGCCTCCTCTGTCCTGTTTTCACTCTCTCTCTCTCTGACTCTCCTCCGAATTTCCACCAAATGCAGAATTGATTTTTCTCACGCAACGCACACACAAAACAACACACTCTCACACACACTCTGGGACTTTTCGTGACTTCCTTTCCTTTTGCCAGCCGAATTTTCCTTTGAACAACCCTTGGATGGCCTTCAGTTTCGTTTTTTGCTTCTTTTTTTTTTGGTCACACACGTAATTCCAACTTTAATTTGCTTAAAAGCAAACCACACACACGCGCTTCTCCTGTTTTTTTTTATGTTATGTTTAACACTTGGAGCTTTCGGGGGCCGCTTTGGGGTTTTATTAGGAGACAATGCGAGATTATCTCACGCGGTTAGGTAAGAAATCTTTTACGTATTTCGTATTTCGTATTCTCACTGCCCCCGAAAAAAAGCATTCAAATTGGGTTTGGCTTTGTGCCTGTATTATTTGCTTGTCGGGCAGGCGGCTTTATCACATTATAACCCAGCGACGACTTCGTCGCTCCGCGTTTTCCATCCGCTGTCGCAGAAAGCCGGTTCGATAATGAACCCAGCGGCGACTACGTTCAATGTGCTACGCCTTGTCCAGTCCAAAAAAAATAAGGAAAATCAACTGTGAGAGAAGCCGTTCTCATATAGTAATCGTAGTAAAGCTCATGTTTCCCAGAGTCTGTGGGCTCTCTGTATGGGTATTTAACACACAACCCAGAGAGGCAGAGAGACCCGGAGAGCAGAGTGCCAAAAAAGCTTGATAATCGGAGAGGCGGAGAGTATTATTAACGCATTTTGATGGATGATGTGGATGTTGTGTTTGTGTTTACCACTCGCTCCAGCACGCTCTCACCGAGCTTGAGCCAAGAACACATTGCCACCGCTGCTTTATTATTATTTGGAGTCAGTGGCGTAGGAGCCGGCTTTTTATAGGGGGGATAATAAAGGGGATGTTGTAAGAAATATTTATTAAATATATTTCAAACCAATAAATCCCCTTAATTTCTTTAGTAGGGAAATTAATCCCTTTAACATACATAGACGAAGGTATTTAGTATCAGTATTTAGTTTTCCCAAAGCCGAGACTCATTAGTCAGCAAATTTCTTTGCCTGACCTTCTATGCACAGAATGTATACAGAAGAAGGTCTATATGGTTATTTTACAGTCTTTTAAACCATATTTAACCATATTATATATTAATTTTGTTGAAGAAATCAAAGTTAGAAAGAAAAAAACCATAACTAACTGCAGCCACAAAATAATTTTTTAACTAAATTCAACTTTTCTTTTGAATCAATATCAAAAATTAGTCCTAATTGTATGATACCTAGCCCTTTTGTTATATTTTTCACTCGAATAAATTGAACTCTAACAAGCCAAATTAAAGTTATTCTTTGAAAAAGAAAATATCTTAAAAAAGTAGTATCATTTCCTATACTTTGGATATGAAATGATATGATTAAAATTTAAAATATAAAAATTATAATAATCTTTTAAATATCATTCACCTACAAAAAAATATATCACACAACATAGAACAATAAACAAATCAACGTCTTAGCTCTACATAATATTAAAAGAAACCTATAAAATATTCAGCCCAATTAAAAATTTAATTTTAAATTGCCATTAACATCATGTATTTCTTTTAGCAACGCAATACAAAAAAGTTTAAGGTTATAGGGTGGTAAAATGTTGGAAGATAACACGACGCAGTTTAATCAGCTTACTCTCTGGCCTCCCAGAGAGCGAGTAATAGCTTTCCCCAAACACACACAAACACACACACAATGCTCTCTCTGGTCTTCCCCATGAATGGGTGGCTTTTGAATGCTTCGAAAGTTCTTCTTAAAGGCCGCCCCCTGGGTCTGCGGTAATTGCAACTCTCTTACACCTTTAGCGGTGTGACATCATGAAGCGTGAGAAAAGCCTCACCCTTGGCCGGTGGTTGTTTATGCCCTTATGGATTATTATTATTATTGTAAGCTGCAACCCTGATGGATCAGTTACCAATTGAGAGGCACTGAAAAAATGTAAATTGAGAGCGAGCCAGTGTGGAAATATGGGTCAGCGCATGGCAAAGCTCAACTTACAGCGGCAATTAATGAAAGTCATTCATAAATGCGCAAAGGCGCTGAGAAAAACCAAAACAAAATGCTCGTTTTTCTTCTCTTGCGTTTGAAGTTTACATAATCATGACAGAAAAACAAAAAACGAGTTTGTCGCGTATTTATAAACCAAACCAGACAAATGACGTCACGGTTTGGTGACTGCATTGCATGTGATATTTCTGAATGTATTTTTGTTGTTGCGAGCCTGGCCCTGAAGTTTTGTAGAGTTGCACTTCAAATGGCCTAAAGCACTTTTTGCTTGCAACGCAATTTCAATTGCAATGCAAAAATAAATTCTAAGCCGGACAGAGGTCGTACTATGAATATTAATTATTGATTTGAAAGTAATCAAGTCCGTTTGGTAGCTTAAATAGAAGTTGAACATGGAACAGATTGGGTGTATTTAAAAACCTTTTGAGATTGGTCAGCAAGTGCTTTAGTCTCTAGACTCTACTTCAGGAAGATGTCTATATACAATTTCAAATAATAATAATAATAATAATTCTAATATTGGGAAGTTAATATAGTATTTACAACAATATAAAAAACATTTAAATATTTGCTAGTCCAAATTTATTTTGGGTTTGGGAAGCTAACATTTGTTATTAGCAGGGTATTATAAATTTAGTCAGAAGCATGAAACGGAATAAAGGAGTCTATCATATATATATTCTTGATCAGCATGAACAGGCAAGTCGATCTAGCCATCTTTGGCAGAAAATTAATTTTTTTATATTTTTTTTTAATTTTATACATCGTTAAAATTGTCAAAAATTGGCAATAAAAAAGTATTTCCTTTTAATTTTAAATGGAGTATGCTGATTTCTTTACCTAGTAAAAACATGCTTTCGGACTTAATATTAATTCTTTTTTGGACTAATTATAGTTATTTTTAAACTTTGATTTATCTCAATAAAATTGTCATTTATGCGAATTATTTAGGCTTAGATTTGCTTGATTTCCTATTCGATTCGGTAATTTAATTACAAACAGCAAGGGTATAAATACTTAGTCCTCCCGAAGTTAGCTACCTTTCTAGTTAAGGTTACATTAAGTATATAAGTAACTTCTATGGAAATAATATGGATAGATATTTAACTAACAAAAATTGAATTAATTTGTCAAAATAACATCCCAAAATGTTACATAAACTAAACTAAACTCTTTTTGTAGATCATAACTACTACAATGATTCAATTCAGATTCAGATTCAAATTCAATGACATTGGTTTTCATATTCATCAAAGCAGAGTTCGAAAAAGCAATCCAGGTCGGTATTTTAGCAGGCATTACCCTACAACGACTTGGATCGAAAGATATAGCAGGCCAGAATAAAAGCCAAGCCGAAAAGGGCAGCCCCACGATTTATCTCAACTCCGCCGGCTGATGATGTGAAATGATTAATTCCAAGCTTGACCAGTTGGGTGGCTCCTTCAACAGCCAGGGGAATCAGTACGGCTGCAGCGGCTCCTCCTTGGGTTGGCACTCCATCCACATAGATGGTGGAGGCCTTTGCCCGATTGTACCTCGCCAGCAGGGTGTCGGCCTGATGTCTCTCCTGGGCAGTGAATTGAATACGCTGTCGATTGCGCAGGTAAAAGTTGGCCAGGCGATCCAGATTCCGCTGCTTGGTTGCTCTGCTGACGGATTGGTTGCCGTAGATACGCATCATTTCTCTAGCTGTGACCGTGAACTGATCCTCTTCTCGAGTGCTGCCCACACACAACACCAAGACTGTCACAACAACAGCAAGTAAGCTAAAATCTCGAAATGGTCAATAGACTTGCCAGGATGTTTCCATTGAACTCATAATTACCACAATCTAATTGAACGACTCATAATTGGAATCACTTGTCACACGGGAATGCAAAAGTATTTTAATTTCAATCCACCAAGAAGATTCGCAATTTATACCCTCTTCCAGGTCAGTGCTTATCAGAAGGCACAGCAAAATAAAGACGCTTTTATATAGTACAATGGATCGCTGCTTTTGATTATATGTACGTACATATATAATTTCACTTGGTACTTAAGAAGGTATGCTAGGTCTTCTCAAATATGTTGGAAATTCATTTTTAAGAATGTATACAAAATAGAGAGTATTTGCATTGCGAGGCACTTTAACGTCGAATGGTTGCAACTTGTTGTGTTTATTGAAACATTCAAAAGAAAAATATAAAACCAATATGTCTATTTTAGCTGGAATTCATTTGAATGGTCACTGACATTTTCAAATAAGTACTTTTCGTGGAATTGGCTTTAATATACAAAGAGAGCGAACTACCTTCTGAAAGCCGAAGCTTATATACCCTTGCAGTTTGCAATCGGATTCTAGGATCGTAATTATAATACCTTGAAAGGGTATAAATATTCGTATTCCTTCAGTCATAGTTATATGGCAATTTTTTCTAAAAACCAAAGCTTAAAAATCTTATAACTAAGTCAAAAATGCTTTAATTTCGATACGGAAGTCAGTCCTGTGCTAGTTTTGAATAGCTTAATAAATCTGCAAACTCAAATTAAAATTTTTTTAATTTTAAATTTTTGACGATTTTTGAAATTTTATCAATGGTAATTTTGACAACATAAAAAAATGAAAAAAATTTTCAAAATTTTTTTTCATTCCCACATGCCTAGAACGATTCGCCTGTTGATGCTGATCAAGAATATATATAGATTATAGGGTCGGAAATGACTCCTTCACTGCGTAGCAAGCTTCAGACTGAAATAATAATACCCTGCAAGGGTATAAATATTCGCATTCTTTTATATGGCAATTTGTTCTAAAAAACCTAGCGTAGAAATCTCGTAACTAAGTCAAAAATGCATTAATTTCGATACGAAAGTCAGTCCTGTTCTAGTTTTTAATAGTTTAATAAATCTGCAAACTCAAATTACAATTTTTTTCATTTTAAATTTTTGACGATTTTTGAAATTTTAACAATAGGAATTTTAGCAACATAAAAAAATGAAAAAAATTTTCAAAATTTTTTTTCATTCCCACATGCCTAGAAAAAATCGCCTGTTGATGCTGATCAAGAATATATATGGATTATAGGGTCGGAAATGACTCCTTCCATACGTTGCAAGCTTCAGACTGGAAATTTAATACCCTGCAAGGGTATAAATATTCGCATTCTTTCAGTCATATTTATATGGCAAACCAAAACTTAGAAATCTCATAACTAAGTAAAAAATGCATTAATTTCGATACGAAAGCCAGTCCTGTGCTAGTTTTGAATAGTTTAACAAATCTGCAAACTCAAGTTACAATTTTTTTCATTTTAAATTTTTGACGATTTTTGAAATTTCAACAATGGGAATTTTATCAACATAAAAAATAGAAACAAATTTTCAAAATTTTTTTTCATTCCCACATGCCTAGAACGATTCGCCTGTTGATTCTGATCAAGAATATATATGGATTATAGGGTCGGAAATGACTCCTTCACTGCGTAGCAAGCTTCTGACTGAAATAATAATACCCTGCAAGGTTATAAATATTGGAGCATGTTGCCGGCTGAGCTTCCAAAGAAAACTATGAGATGATCAATTTAATATTATTAATGACCGAATCTTGAGAATATTTGCCACTTGATATATCATGTAAAGTACAAAAATTAAAAGAACATCCATAGTTCGAAAGTAAACAATGGTGGCAACAACAACAGCTGACCCCTCCAAAAATAGAGGCACCAAAAACAACAACAACATCACCACAAAGTGTTTTGTGTTTTGTTTCGATTTTATAGCATCATTTTGTTTACGATCCACTTTGGTGGAGTGTGAGCCACTGTGCAAGCTGTAAAATCTAAAAGTGGAAGCCACTTGTAGTAATTAGTAATTTGTTGTTACAAAAACCATTAATTCTCATTTGGATGTAGAGTATTTCGGAAGCAATTATGATTCATTTCGGTGTTTAGGGTAATTATTAAATATGGTACGCAGATAGAAAAAGAATTCGTAACAAAGTTTTCTTATCCAGTGTTTAGACATATAAGGCTTGCCTAATTATAGACTCTCTTAAATAAATGTATATACATTTCCACCACTCAATTCGAGCAAACACTTTTTTGCATAAACAATTGTTTCCGTTCTTGAAAAAAAGTTCACATTTCACCAGATTTAATGATATTTCTTCCTTTTGCTCACAATATACACAAACATATATTAGATGTTCGATGTCTTCCATTTATTTCACACCTAGCCATAAAGTTGCCCAGATTAATGGAAAGGCAAACGCTTCTTGCTCTTCAAATATTGACTTCAAGGCATCACAAAACGCTTCTCTAAACAGAAATTCATCTAGGCAAAAAATTTAAAAGACGTGTACATACATATATTTATATATATTGAGCTTAAGGCCATACATTAGTTCAAGTGACCATTAAAAATAAATGAATTCCTTTTAAGTTTAGCCAAAAATCGTTTGTTTGCTCAAAAATTAAGCTATGTAAATGATATGAACTATTAGCCATTAATAAATATTCACTCCTATAACAAGCACAGGGGGCGAAAAATAACTAAAAATATAAGAAATCTGGCCAACTGTCAACAATTTGGATTTATTTGAATTGTGGCTTTGGCATTTGTCAGTGGAAAAATTACAACATTTGACTAGTTATATATCATAAATTCAAACCTAGCTATCAATCCATAATCAGTTTTACAATCGATCATTTTGAGTACGCAAAAAATAAGGAATTTTTGAATCTAACCGAATAATTCCCAGAATTAGACTTTGTAAACCAAGCGAAAGTGAATAATTTTTGAATAAAATGAGAAAACTGAACAGCTGTCAACAATTTTGATTTGTTTGAATTGTGGCATTTGCATATGTCTAGATGTCATCATCCAAAGCCGCCATTCTACGTGCGAAAAATGACAAAATTAGTTTATAGAATTACCTATTTATATCGATTCCATATTCACATGGTATATATAGCTAAGCACATCGAATGTTTCCCATTTGATATTGGCACACGCGTGGGTGTTGGGCAAAACGTTTAGTGTAAAATATATTTGCAACAAAAACGAATAAATTAAGAAACGTTTTGATTTTAAAATGTGGAATTCCAACAAGATTCTTTTCCCTCGCATTTTATGGCCTAGAGATTTGTTGGAATAATTTTAATAAAGCTGTCAAATTGTTGTTAAAACATGACAAGGGACTACAAAGAAATATTAAATAAATCATATATAAACTTAGCAAGTTCTATTATTATTATTATTATTATTACACCTTAATAGCTTACAGAAATATATGAAAATTGTTCAACTAAATCCCCAAAAAGCCTTTTCTCTCCCTGTACATTTTTCTAATATTACAAAAACATACAAAACGAATCCATGTGTTGTACATTTAAATCCCAAAGCAAACATGCCAAGCGGGACAAGTAGAAAAACCCAGAAAACTCTAAAAAGAACTCTATTTTTAATCGCATTTCTTCCCGTGACAAGACAAGTTCGAGAAAAGCAAGCCAACAAAAAAAAAAAAAACAATTAAAATAAGACAAAATAGCTTAACAGAAAAACGCTGCTAAATTTGAAAATAAACTAGAAAGCAGGGCGAGAAAATTATACGAAAATAGCACAACAGCCAGCCCAGTCTCCCGTCCGTCGTCCCTTGAGATATATATTTCATACCAAACAAGCGTCTAAAAATAATGTAGCCCAAAAGTGATTCAAGGAGGCGGCAGCAAAATGCAGGCCCAGTTGGATCGGCGGAAGCTCTGAGACAATGGAAATGAAATCAGATCGAGAAAATGCAACATATAAATAACACAATAAAGCCATTTCCACAGTGACATCACCTGCCTATTGAAACTATTCGAAACGCATTCACACTGCGCCGTATTTTGCCGAATAACTCGTTGCGTTTCAATCATTAAAAAATGATCTCACTGCTCAACGAGCAAACAGACAAAGGCCTCAGAACCTTGTCTATCAATCAGCCACACACACACAAAGTGAGATCACACGCTTTACAATTAATTACATTCGACTTGTGCCGGTAATTGTTGCTAAAAGGAAATCCGATTTACCTATTATCCCAAGCAATTAGGAAGCGATAAAGCAGAAAATTCGCAAATTGTTCAAACAAATCGACAATTTTCGTTCATGTTATACAAATTATTACAAGCCTTTAGAGGAAAATTCTTATATGCCTTTACTTATAAAAAAGTGCGACATAATTATCGAGCTCAGTTTTATATGAAAAATATCGTGAAATCGAGAAATTCTTTATCGATTTATCAAAGAGAATATCGATTTACAGTAATGTTTAAATATCGGTTTACCTATCGGTCGAATATCATTACAGTATTAATGATATATCATATATCATACATTTTCTGAAGCTATTAATTGAAACCTAACAAGTTCACCTACAAAATATACAAGCTTACAAAACTAAGTACATTATTGACATAAAATAAAATAAATAAATAAAAAGGCAAACATGTTTGCTTGGCCCACCCTCAAGATAAGTGCAAAATATTAAATAACCGATTATCTCATTCCCAGCACTTGCGAATTGTTGGAAAGTACAAAAATATATGTACATATATAATAAATGTATGTGAGCATAACAATTCATCGATTCATTTGGCATTCGATGTGTTTGGCCCGCTGTATTGGCGATTGCAATTTGCACGATTGCCAAAAATTTATATTCTACTTCCATTTTGGCGACAACACATTATGTCATTGCCTTGAGGTGATGCCCACAGAAATAGCCAAAATAATAATGTTCGAACCGAAAGGCACTTAAAGCCAGCAAAAGGTGAAAGAGAGCGCCAAAGAATCTAGGCCATAGTCTACTTTCGAGCGATGATGTCAGCAGGATGGGATGATGGCCAGCATCCGATGGCTGATGAGATGAGAGGTGGTATATGGGATATGGGAGAACGTGGGCTGTCTGGGTCAAGTTCGGTTGACATTTACATTCGCTTTCGTCTATGCTATGCTCTGCTCTGATTCAACAAAGTTCAATGCTTTGCCAAGAGAAAATCAAATATTTTACATGTTATTTGTGTGTTGAATGGGAGGGGAACCACAACTGATGGCTGTCAACTTAAAAAAACGATTCTAGAATGCCGATGACTCAGATGCACTCGGAAAAAGTAAGACCACAGATGAAAGGTGAAAGAAAATTAAGGAAATCGAACTCAAAGGGGTTTATCCCTTAGATTTCGAATTAAATTTGGTTAATATACTACATTTAAAATCATTTTTAAAGAGAACTTTTCCCAAGTTTGTCAAGTTTAGTAATTACTTGCAACTCTTAGCCAAGATCTTAAGTTTCTCCATTACTTATCCTTAGTTTAAAATGATCAAATCTCTTAAGGACTCACCTTGCAACTGCAATATCGTCATCTGATATTCGGCAAGCTTCTCGTCGATATAGTCCTGCGATTGATTCGCTATAATTTCGGCTGTAGACGGACCGAACTCCTCTTCATCATCGTAAATCACATAGGATTTAGGTTGCGGAGGCTCCAGCGGTACGCCCACGAAATCGATCTGATCCTGGGCCAGTCCGTGTCCTCCGTGTTGTCTCGGTTGCGGTGGAATCACCGGCGCTCCCTGCTGTTGGTAATATTGTGGCGGCGGTGCCTGTTGTGGATGGTACAGGGGTGTCTGTCGATTGCTGTAGTTAAAGTCCGAGCTGGGCGTCTGGCACACAATGGGCGACGGTGTTGGCGACAGCTGAAACGAGCTGGTCGGCTGGGCTCCATACGAGTTCTGGTGCTGCAGGGGCGCCGGACGGAAGGGACGCGGTGCCGGGGATGCTCCTGCTCCGTAGTAACCACTTGGCGGTGGCTGCTGCTGATGCTGCTGCTGGAAGGGAGCTGCCGATTGATTGCCACCCGGCCACTGAGGTCGGGGATGGGGTATATTGGTGCTCCCGCGCTGTCCCCTGACCTGGTTGAGGGGAGCCGGTGACATGGCATGCCCAAAGGGTCGAGGCCCCGAGATAATCGGCGGCGGACTCGGTGCCGTCGTCCAGGGCGAAGGTGGACGGTAGAGGAAGGTAGACGGCGACGGAGAGGCGGGATTCTGAGCACGTGGATTCCAACCACGCGGCCCATTCCCATACGGCGGCGGTTGCTGCCCGGACATCTTAACGGCAAACGGAGATCAGACGTTCGAAATGGTAGCCGATTCTTGCTTGGTTTTATTTCGAATTTATATTGGATTCACAAAGACTTTTGGACGGGGCTATGGGTTTTCAATTTAACATATTACACTGGCGAGAAAAAAATACATATATAAATAAGGAATTAACACTCTATTTTGTCACTTAATTGATATCGGACTATAAATATTCATTCATAGTGTAATAAAGCATGAAATTTTAAAGTCATGACGGGGTTTACGATATTCTAACATTATGTAAATGTATTCTCACAAATGACACGACATAAAAACTGTGCAAAAATCATAAATCATAATTTGTTCATTAGCCAGAGACCATCACCTGAACGAACAGCACAGTCCAACCCAATTATGTCAAGTGGACAAAATAGTCTGAGATATAGGCAAAGAGAAACATAAATAAATCATGACCTATTCTCGAAAATGGTTAGCTCACTAATTTCGCCAGAGACTACGCACGTTTCTGTTGGATGCATATAGCAGAGATATAGATCCTAACGGAAGTGATATAAACATTTATACAATCTTTAAAAATGGCGCTGACGTTGGCCGAGCGGTTTTTCTTAGTTTCCAGAAGAGTGTTTTCCGCGCCAAACATTTATTTCAGTTAGTTGTCACATATATTAGTGAAAATATGTATGTGCCAGATAATTTACAATGCTTGAAAATTAACATTATGCCAAAGATTGAAAGGAAAAATCGAGTGAGCAGCTCTTGGATTAGCTGCTGTCAAAATTGCTTGAAGGCCTCCAAAAAAGTGGATGATATATTCTTGGCAGAGTGTAGAGAAATGAGACCTTGAGAGCACTCACAGCTCAAAATCATTGATAGTAAGGCGAGAAAGTGAAATTAGCCAAATTTCAGCAGGGGAAAATTCAAATAATTGTTTTTCAACTGAATTGTTCGCTTTAAATTGAAATAGAACAAATAAACAGAGCAGGAAAAAAAGGAAAACAAGCCATAGACTTGATGGAAAGTTTATAAATAAGCAGGCATCTTTTCTTTGCAAATATAAACTAGAGTTATTGCCTTCAAGTGAATCTATAAAAGCATACAAATTATATTTTAAATTGGCAAATATTTCTTCCATGAATTTGGTATTTATTCCCACAAGATATTGCTCATATCCTGCCCAGCACTGTCATCATTTATTTTCGCAATTTTCCAAAATTTTTGCACAGTTTTGCAGCCAAGAAATTGTATATTCGTCATCTGCTTTCAATATTTCAATTCCTTTATGGATATTCCAAAATTGCACAGTGTAGGCGGCGGTAAGCAACGCGGTCTGTGTGTGGATCAGTCGGTCTACCATCGGGCACCACTTAAAAAAGCACACGTCCCGCAACGCACCACCGCGACGGCGACGATGGGAAAGAAAACTCATGCAGACTTTTCACTTTGCGGCGACGGCGGCGGCGGCGGTCGGTCGGTTGTTGGTTGCTTTCTCGAATTATTCAAAAATAGAAATGAACTCAGTTCGTTAAACTTTCGGTCGGAAGAAACCATGCCGAGAGCAGCACCGTTCCGAGTGCAGCCTCCTCCTCGCATGCTTCACTTTATTCTGGGACCACTTTTAATTGCCATCCTTCGCTCTTTGATATCCATTCTATTCGATTGTGGTTCACCATTATTTTGGAGAACACGCTACATTCTTTTTCATTCCATTTCTTTTTTTTCTAGCACCGGAAAACGTGGAAAACACACACATTTTCTTCCAAGAGCACTTCGCACTGTCGATTATGTAATCCGTGGGAAAATTAAGCATTTATCCGAGCATTTTCAATGGGCTTTTCACACACAAAGCTCGCCAAATTAACTTGTAACCATTACACACCGTGAATTCGCTTTGATTTTTACGCCAGAATTCTTTGCGCGAACAATTCCAATTCAATTTCTATATATGCGTATATATAGAGGCGTGTATATATAGATATATGTGAGTGTGGATGGCAGGAAAGAAGACTTTTCAATGAAGAACTTTAGATGTTGTAGAGAGGAAGAACCGAGAACAACACTCGACGAGCACGAAACACTAACTGAAACGGCTCCCCAAGCGCCAGGAGCCACAGTGCCGATCTTTTGGGGAATTTTCGAAAACATTTTCGAATGGGAGAAAGACATGTGGTTCGGGAATTGCACACGAAGATCGGCGCACTCGGCCGGCTTTTCTTTGGGCACATGGCCAATAGGAAAAGCATGCTCTTTCCTTCGTCTTTGTTTACATCACCCATTCTAAACAAACGGCACTTGTTAGAAGAACATGCGAATAAATAAGGCAAAAACAACACGAAAAAAAGCCAAGCAAAATGTGCAATCGAATTCGTGTATGTATGCGTGAGAAACGGTACTTTCCTTTTTTTTTCCTTTGACGCCGGTGTCTCACCGGTGTCTCACGGCGCGGCGTGAAACTGTTCCATATACCAAACCATTAACATCGCAAAAGTTGATTCTGCTCCTGAAAACCAATAAAACTTAGTATAACGCATAGTCTGCTACACCGGGCACTTACTAGAATAACTTAAAAGCATAGAAAAAAAACGCACATTTGTAGTTGTTAAGATGGCGTTTTCACGACCCGAAACGCCGCAAACTTGAATCACCGAAACTAACAGAAATTGACAGCTAATTGCGCAAGTTTTTAGTTTCACATAAACTTCATATCTTCCACTTTATATTGAATCACATTTGCCACTTTGTAATCACTTTCTTATTGCACATTTTAAGGATAATACAATTTTGCGAAAACGACGCCATGTTAGAAAAGATCGCGTTAGAGGTGAACAAACGTCGATGAAGTGATGCATCGATGTTTTTCGAGTGTTCTAAATCATCGATGATTTTTTCGACCATCTATGTTTCTGTGCAGTCACTATCACGTGATATTTTTGAATTTTTAAACTATATTATTTAACAATTTAACATTCGATTTGTGATGCAGGCGACGGTGTGATGGACAGATTCTTTCAATATAAACTACACAAAATAATAAATTATTTTAAACTAAATTTCATTTATCAGTCCAAAATGTCCTTTTAGTCACTTAGCAGGTATTTTCATAAACAATTTGTATGGAAACAGATGAGTTGATTTTGTTTCGCATAAATGTGATAAAATTAAAATTATTGTTATTTATTTATTTTTAAAAAAGATATACAAAATATACTGAGTTAATTAACCTTTGCATATAAACCATATAAACCATTACTATATATTTTATTTTCAGTGTTCAAATAAATAACATTCTCTTCTTCATACATGGTAAAATTCTCATGTAGAAAGTAAAATACATCAACAGAGCGTAAATTAACAGAATAGGATTCGCGAAAACATCAAAATATCCATTTACCCATATTAATTGCAAAAAATTATATATTTATATAGTGATTTTTTGTTTGCCCAAATATTAAAATTGCCATATTCAAATTTATTTAGAAACGGAACAGCTATCTGTCGTCCGCCATGAACTGTGCCGTATGTGACACCAGGAACAGGATGACAGATGAACGTGTACCAAAGGATATTTAAAGTCTAATGTATATTGAAAATGATTTTAAAGTGTATGCAAGTAAATATTTAAAATATAATATTTATAACTATTGTTTGTAATAAGAAACTTATTGTCTTTTTATCAGATAAAGTTTGAAACCAACATTTCCGGCGATTTGGCTAACTTACAGTCCTACGTGTACTGCTAAGCGCACTGTTAGGTAGCATCTGGACTGTTAAGCCAGCTGACTGGCACAGGGCGACTCTTGTCAAAATACATTTCGTAGAACAAATTTCTTTGGTAAAAATGGCAAGCAAACAATTAGTAAACAATTTGGCCAAGCTCGCCCGCTCGCGCCAGCACTGGATGTCGCCCCTGGCTGCCGCTCGCAATTCCAGCTCCCGCTGCGACATCGAGAAGGTCACACACACCGGGCAGGTGAGAAACAAAACGGATTCCCGTTCAACCCATCCTGCGATTACGCAAACATTGTTTGGAATATGTATGCAAATACTTTAACTATGGTTGATTTTCAGGTCTTTGACAAGGACGACTACCGCAATGTGCGCTTCACGAACGCCAAGCGATATGTGAACGAGAACTGGGGCATCAATCTTATTGAGGAAGTGCCGCCCAAGGAGTGCACAGAGCGTGTGGTGTACTGCGACGGCGGCGATGGCCCTCTGGGACATCCCAAGGTGTACATCAACCTGGTGAGATCAGCTAACCACTCTGCTGCGTGTTTATACTCTTAAATTAAATGTCGTAATTATAGGACAAGCCTGGTAATCACATCTGCGGCTACTGCGGTCTGCGCTTCGTGAAGAAGGATTCCCATCATTGAGCCAACTTAGCTGGTAAAGCACCTTGAAAACCTGTCTATCCTGTTGCCCTAGTTTAAATCTAACTAAACTGAATAAAATAATACCACAAAATGGCCGAGACTAACGCAATTGGATCGTTTTTAGCAAGGAAACGTGGTTCTACAAGGAGAGATTGTAAATTGCAGGTATTTTTGCAGGTTTATAGAGAAATATAACCACTTGCTTCCCAAATAGATCTGGGAAGATACCTATATCGAGAGGAAAAGATAACGATTTCATAGTTTTGTGCTTAATTTGATTTGTTTCGGTTATTTCCTCGCACTTTATGAGGCATTATACCTTTTACCTTTTAATTTATTATTTTCACACTTGTTACACCCTTAAATAACTCAAAAAAACGTAACTTGATTGCACAACACTTTATTATTTGCGTGATTCTTGAATGTCTTCTAATGCCTGTATGCATTGTGTGTCCTATTTGAAAGTTAAATCTGATCGAAATTAACTTAAACGATAAAGATTACATTAAACAATATAGATCAGAAAAGAATAATAAACAATAAAAATTCTAAATACTGTGAGTTGAACTCGACTGATGCCAGATCAAATCACCACACGGGTGGTTAAGTATATATATAAATACATATAAAGTATATAGTGTATAAATAACAAAACTAACTCAATCGTAGACAGTTTATAAACTGGTTTTTGTTGCCTGGTAAGCGGTAATATATATTGTATAGTGGTTCCTTTTTTCGCTGCTAAATCACTACGCGGGCACTTTAGATGCTGATGATCGCAGCATTGAGACACAGATAGTACCACGAATGAATCAATACAATAAATACAATAATTTCCGCCATTGATGTTTCCTTTCTTTTCTTTAGTTTTGGCCTTGCCGGCTCTCAAACTGAAAATCTCATACGTTCACGCACAGCTCAATAAGAGCCATTGCCGTTTCGGTTCCTTCTCCATCTCCAGCATGCAAGAGTTCGAGCTTGGCCTGCGGAGAGAGCCCTGGATGTGGGAACTGAAAGTGGTGGCGCCGCCGCCGACGGGGGTGGTGGTGCGCCTGCCTATCTCACAATTAATATGTGCCCAGGGAGCAGGGAGCTCGCTGGACAATAAAATCATGGTCAATAATCGTCGTCGTCATCTGTTGTCTCAAGTGCGTTTCATCTAAAACACCAAACACTAAGGAGAATGTAAACTAAAATGTAGTAGGTTCTAATTTGGATGTTGTGTGGATGCGGGACTATGTTGCCGACGAATCGCCTCAGCTTATCCTCGTACTGTTGTTGTTGTTTCTGTTGCTGCAGCAGAGATCGCTTGTCTTGATTGGGGCAATAGTTGTTCACCACTGGTCACCAGAGGTTCCGTGGCATGGCGTAGCCTTCTTTTGTCACAAATATGTTGCGATCGCCATCACGCTGCAGTGCCACCTCCTTCTGCTGACTCCTCTGGGTATGGCCGTTCTCCATTCCGGAGGAGTTCCCACCATCGTGGGTAACAATGGTCTCCTTGCGTCCGTCAACTACCCGGGTAACCGTGGTGGTCTTATGCCCGGACGAGTCCTGGGTAACCTTGGTGGTCTCGTAGCTACCATCCGGCTTGCGCACGGTCTTCGACATGACGCTCTGACTGAACATCTTGGGACCCTGTATGCACAATCATTAATTATTTATTTATAGGTTTACATTTTTTCAGTCTCCTCACCTGATAGTTGCCATCGAAAACCCCACCAAACGGAGTCATTCCGCTGCGTGGCAGCATTGGCGTCATGGGCGTCATGATGTCCGGCTTGTTGTTCATCGGCGGACGGGGAGGACGAGCACAGGACTTGCTCTCCCCATTGGTACCAATGGTGCCATGAATCCGACCCATAATAATCTCCTCATCCGTAAGCTTAGCTCGCTGGCAGCTCTTGCGTAGCCCAGACTGATTCGATGGCAAGATGTTGGTTGTTCCTAGGTCGCCTGGCCCTACTTTCTCCTCCGGATTCAGCCGCTGGATCAGCGAGTGCAGCTGGTCGGCATAGATCCTGTCAGAGACGAGATGTTACATTATGTTCGGCTGGATGGAAAGTACAATTCGATGTACTTACTCGCCATCCAGATCCGTATCCAGAGTCATGTCCTTTTGCTGCTCAAACTGCTTCAGGATCTTGCTCTCAAAGCCCGGCTTCAGGAAGTCCTCCTTCAAGTCCCGCTCGAAGCCCTCTGTAAAGGTTAAAAACTGTTTGGTAAGACCCTAATAATGTTTAAAGCGCAGCTCACCATCATTATCGTTGAGGGACTCCAGAAGCCGCTGCAGCTGCCGCTCAAAGTGGCGCTGCATCTCCAGCGGACTGGTGAAGACCTGAAAGGCGAACTTGCGATCGTCGTCGAACAGCTCGTCATCGGTTTCGGCCTCCTCGAACCACTGGGGCTTCCGAAATTCATCCTTATTCGAAGCGGACACAGATGAGCTGAGAATTTGAAAAGGGGGACAGGGTGAGATGATGAGAAGCAATTTCCACCCTTTGGGCTCAATACGCAGCCTCCGCTCCCGCACACACACACACACACAACTCGCAGGCAGGCGCTTTTCCGCGTGCGTGTGTGTATCCTGGTAAAAATGTATCTATCATGGCAGGTGCCTGGTTATCGATCCGTCGGTGGAAAAACGCCGCAGCACCGACACTTCTTTGCCTGCATTTGTACACTATTCCACTTGCATAACCACCGCCATGGCTAAATCTACTCACTCCGGTTCCTTCTCCGCCTCCGACTTGAACATTTTCTTCAATATATCCATTATAGTCGCCGCTGGCTCGCCTGATAGCAGAAGCTTGATGGAGCAAAAACTGAAGTGGCAAAGTGGTTAAAGGAAACTAAAAGAACCAAAACGACGCTAATTGTTCACTGTTATTGCCCGGCTTTTGTTTTTCCGCACAATTATTATTGTTTATTATTATTTGCTCGAAATTTTAACACCCGAACCAGAGTTTGCCTGAAAATCTGACAACAGCTGACGATTTGCTAACCAGGGATGAAACGATTTCATCGATATAATCGATGTCATCGATGTATCGTAAGAACCTTTTTTAAATTTGGGCAGGGATTCACTTATGTATTTAATGACGCTACTTACAGTAAGGTATAGTTTTTAGAGAACAATGCGACTAATTCACATTTCTTATTTATGTTCAATTTGCGCTCCCAACTAGAAAATGACAAGGTGATACTGATCACACAACATGAGCGATATCCCGCAGAAAAGGACGCATTCGCGGAAACTGGGCACACTACAACGTAAAAACACTGGTAGCTTGGACTCGTAAGTCTGGCAACGCCAACCGCAAACAATCGATACCTGAGCATTCGTGTTTTAAGCTTAGTACTAATAATATTAAAGCGCTGATGGTGCAAAAAAACAATAAAACAATATCCAAACATTGATAATGTTCCGAAGCTTTCGATGAAATATCGATGTTTCAAAACATGTAAATAATATTTTTTAAACTATTTATATGCTCGCTTATGGTGTATTAAACTAAATAGTGCTTTTTATCGATGATTTGGACATTTCGAAATACATCGATGCACCGATATTTTCATCGATGTTTTGGCACCTGTAACAAAAGCAGTGCTGCTAACTTTTGACCAGCAAAAAAGCTGTTTTTGACGGAGAGAATAAAGAAAAAGTTTTAAAAAAGTTATTAAAAAATCCAATAAAAAACTAAATATAAATGTATAAAATAAACAAAAAAAGTCAACAAAAATAACAATTTATAAAGTTAATTTTTGTTATTATTTTCATTTGTTTATTTTCCAGGACGAAGGTTTACATTTTACTGTTACGCTTTTACAGATTGCAGTTTGCATTTAACACAGTTACATAACGGTTTTAAACGTTTTCAGATGTTTGGAGTCGAATTCTCATGTTTGGGGTCGAATTATCATGTTTGGAGATGTTAGGCTTAGAATTCTCATGTAAAAATTAACAGATCGGAGAGAGAGAGCGTAACTTAACACGGTGTGAGCGTAACCTAACAGAATTCTCTTCCTGGGAAAAGTATCAAACTATCGATAAAAGCCAAAAGTCTCGCTATTTACAATTCCCGCTGATAGCCTTCGAAAAAAGCCAGTTTTGACGGGAAAAGCCAAATTGGCAGCACTGAACAAAAGTCACAAGACCAAGTCAGCTGAATTTCGGTAGTGTGAAAAACACTCGGTAAATTGATAGATTTTCATAAATTCCGTGCTTGAATTTGTGTGTGCGAGCGCCCATCCGTTTCTGCGTTGCAACCGCCGTCGTTAGAAAGCCAGCAAAATGACTACCGCCCTGTATTTGCCCGAGGAAAACATCGGTGAGTTTTGCCCCCGTGATCCGACTCTCTGCGAAAAATCGAAGTGAGTGTGTATGGGTGTGTGGGGGGCGAGCTGCCTGCTGTCCAGCGGAGCACCCACCGCCCCGTTACATTGCTCCCGCTGTGCTAATCACCTGATTTTCCGCGATCCGTCCGTTCCGCAGACATGATTGCGGCCACTTCGGTGCTGCAACAGCAGGCCGCCGACATCCGCACGAGGACCATCAACTGGGCCTCGTACATGCAGTCGCAGATGATCAGCGAGGAGGACTACAAGGCGATCAGTGCTCTGGACAAGTCGCGCGCCAGTTACTTGGCCCAGAACTCTAGCCAGGTGGTTAAGACGCTGCTGAATCTGGTTTCGCACCTGTCGAAGGACTCCACCATCCAGTACATACTCGTGCTGCTGGACGACTTGCTGCAGGAGGATCGCTCCCGCGTGGATCTCTTCCATGAGACAGCCGGCAAGCTGAAGCAGTGCATCTGGGGACCGTTCCTGAACCTGCTCAACCGTCAGGATGGCTTCATCGTGAACATGTCTTCTCGTATTCTGGCCAAGTTCGCCTGCTGGGGTCATGAGACGATGCCCAAGTCGGATTTGAACTTCTATCTGCAGTTCCTGAAGGATCAGCTGGCCACCAATGTGAGTTTGAATTGAGTGTCTATCAGGGATTTGCCAGCCCAAAAGCATGTTTGTGTGTTGTGATCTTAGAAGAACTATGAGAAGAGCATGAGGAGGCATGTTTCCAGAAGCTGTACGTTGTAACTTGCCAACCAATTATTGCACAGCACTAAAATCTTTCTTTTTTCGTATATCCAGAAGAAAACACGATATGATAAAGTGATAAATATAGCGACATACTTGTAAATTGGTTTAGATATGTCGAATTTTTAAATATTTATGTAGTTTCGATTTATCTGTTTATTTTGGCTTCCCCATTTAATTCTTAATATTATTTAAAAATCAATTTTTGATAAGCTTTGTTAAATATTATAAATTCTTTTAAATCTACAAAAGAAAACAGACTAGAGATATTTCGTACAATACCAATATAACTCTTGCAATTACTGACATAATTGTTTGTTAGTTCCCTGAATGTTTTTACAACCAGGAAAATTATAACTGCATGTTAGATGTTTTATAGATAAAAAAAACCTTACAGCATGGGGAGTTCCTCAACTTTCTTGCTTGAAGTTACCAGGGTTTTTGTATCTTTTACCTTAACAACTAATAGTTTAACAATTCTCTGTACATAAGTCCTTTTACATAACTTTATTAAGAAGCTAACAACCAAATAATCAGCCTCCTGCATGCCTTTGCCAGTTTAGATTTTAAATAATTTACTTTAAGAAACTATACATTTCTGACCTCGTATAGGTTTTAAAACCAAACGAAACTGACCTCGTTCCAAGTGATATAACTCGTGAAATCTCTGCAAATGAGGAGTTCGTTACTACAACATTATTATGCCACATATCAGCGCACTCAGAAATTTGTCACTTATCATATATCCGAATCGTATAATATTATTTACTCAGCAACCTCACCAACCATCCCGATCGTCACGTGCCAGTCGTGTGTCATGCAATATGCACCAGAATATAAGTTTTGTTACTTACTACCTTGTGTTCTTGTCCATGAAAGCGTATTTATCTGTTCCGCTGCACTTGATTCCTCTGTGAACAATTTTAATTTATATGCAATTTACCATCTATGAATCGATTCGATCGAATCGATGTCTGGGAATGATCCGATCGGCCCACCCAATGAACCACGTGCCACGACCCACAACCTCTGTGTCCCCACCCGTAGGGCTTAGCCTATCTGCAAGAGATGGCCCAGCTGGCCAAGCGGACACAAACGATCATTGTGCACACGCATGCACAGCATGGCAAAGACAAAGACCACCATGGGCATCAATACAGTCCCACTCTGGCCCAGTTGCAGCATCAGCACGAGCTGGCCGAGAGGGCCAATGAGCGCTATCGGGAGGTGGGCGGTAGCGGCGAGGAACAGCAGCATAGCGGCATACCGGTATTCCAACAACAACTAAAACCCCCAAATCGCAGAAATCCACTCGCCGAAAAAATTAAACATTCACTTACCCCCCACTCTCACCACCAAAAAACAAATACACAATAACACGAATAAACTATCAAACATTAAAGGACACAGAGAAAGGAACTCAGTCGAAAGATTATAACAAAAACTATTTATTTTCAACTTAAAATTAAATTTTTTAAAGCCTATTACATTTAGATATTTCTTGAAATTAATTAATTAAGTAAAGAAAAGTTGTCCTTTTTGAATTCCTCCTTTTACGGAAAGATAAGAGAGTAATATTGTTTAAGATCGTAACTTAGGTAAACCAAAGATGCGTAACGCGCATATATTTAGGTATAAGAAAGAACCTAAGACAACCAAAATAGAAATCTCTAAATTATAGATTATCCCTGTTTATGTAGTTTAACTAAGGTGTTCCCTTATGCTTAAACCACAACATAGACTCGTTTCGACTGTGTTCCTTAGATTCGTGTGATATTTTGTATAGTCTATTCCGTAATTGTTTACTAACCCGACTAATAGACGATAAACAAGCCAGCAGGAACAGCAGCCTGCAGCAACGCAGTAATGTTTATATTGTCCATGAAGTGTGGTGTAATGGTAACTCCAGGTGACGGTTAAGTTTACACAAGAATCAACCAAGATTACACACAGTTCAAAACCCAATGGCATAAGGTGATCCGATCCATTGATGTTGCATCTTCAAATCTACTTAAATGTTATACTTCCACTCTCTTTATATCACCATGTTTTCTCCTAGTTTGTGCGTAGTTTGTAGCCATTATTATCGTTGTTGTAGCTAGCAAGAAAATAGATTCCAGCCTAGAGTATCGTCATAACTAACAAGTCTAACAGTCCATATCTTGCCCAGAATTTAAGTATAAACTAATAAAGAATTCTTACCATTTGATAGAACAACGAATACATCCAGTCGGTGGCCCGTTGCCTGCAGATGATGCTGCGCGTGGATGATTACCGATTCGCCTTTGTGGGCGTCGATGGAATCAGCACCCTGATCCGCATCCTGTCGTCGCGTGTCAACTTCCAGGTGAGTTTGAAATTGAAATGCGTAAATTGTTTGGTACAATTTAAATTCGATTTCTTATTCATAGGTGCAATACCAGCTGGTCTTCTGTCTGTGGGTGCTGACCTTCAATCCCCTGCTGGCTGCCAAGATGAACAAGTTCAGCGTCATCCCCATCCTGGCCGATATCCTCAGCGATTGTGCCAAGGAGAAGGTGACGCGCATCATCCTCGCGGTCTTCCGCAATCTGATCGAGAAGCCGGAGGATTCCTCGGTGGCTAAGGACCATTGCATCGCCATGGTTCAGTGCAAGGTGTTGAAGCAGCTCTCCATTCTCGAACAGCGTCGCTTCGATGACGAGGACATCACCGCCGATGTGGAGTACCTGAGCGAGAAGCTGCAGAATTCGGTGCAGGATCTCAGCTCCTTCGACGAGTACGCCACAGAGGTGCGCAGCGGTCGTCTTGAATGGTCGCCTGTCCACAAGTCTGCCAAGTTCTGGCGCGAGAATGCTCAGCGCCTCAACGAGAAGAACTATGAACTGCTGCGAATCCTCGTCCATCTGCTGGAGACATCCAAGGACGCTATTATCCTCTCCGTCGCCTGCTTCGATATTGGAGAGTATGTGCGTCACTATCCCCGCGGCAAGCAGTGAGTATATACCTAGAGATATCTTGAGATGTACTTCTTCCTAACCGTTCTTTTATTCCTCAGTGTGCTGGAGCAGCTGGGTGGCAAGCAGATCGTGATGCAGCATTTGGGCCACGAAGATCCCAATGTGCGATACGAGGCCCTGCTGGCTGTGCAGAAGCTGATGGTACACAACTGGTTAGTAAAATTATTGAATAGTCCTTGCATCATCGTCCTTCCATATCCGCATATAGGTGCAGTGATCCTACATTTCATTCGATTTGACTTATTGTTCAGCAAGTCCCATTATCAAAATTCTATATTGTGTTTTCAATGTGCGTTTTTTACTTTCATCAGGGAATATCTGGGCAAGCAGCTGGAGAAGGAGAACGAGAACCAGAAGCAAGGTGCCGCCCCCATCGCTGGCAAGGCCTAAGCGGTCCAATAATCAGTCAGTCAGTCATCCATGCACACAGGCACAGGCACACAGCAAATATTTTAGCCAGGCCGCCAGCCTGAGACCTTAACGAAACAATAAGAGTCGTGGAGAGGGATCTACACTACATACTATCTCCGATTCAGTCACTTCTCCACACCCACTTAACATGATGTTTGTTCTTGCTACCTTTAAGCGCATGTTTGTTCCCCGTTTAAACTAAGTTCTTGTTAGTAAATCGTCCCCCTTACGCCCTCTGCCCCCACATAGAACGTATTGAGAGAACAATTTGATTTTTGTTGGCATTCCAAAAACAGTGTTATTCACATTAGTGAGTGGCAGAGCAAATACAGAAGCAGAGCTATCTATCCTGTGCGATTGTTCCATTCAGTTCGATTGTTTATATTTTGTTGTTATTATTATTTGTGTTCTTAATTTATGTGTGCGCGCTGTACAGAGTTTGTCTAAATCAGATGATGCTATGCACTTTTAATGTATTATAATATCGCCAGCGCACCCACAACTAAAACAAAACGAAAAATATATTGTATAAACCTATCAAGTATTTCTTTCATTAAAATCTAAATCAAGTAAGCATATAAAACAAATGAAAAATATGTATTGCATAATAAAATTGTTATTAAAGTGTACGATAAAGGTTTGCGAGTGTAAAAGAAAATATAAATACATAAATTAGCCAAAAAAGTATTCAAAAATGATAAGTGTATCAATTTTGTGGAATGGATATTCATAGTAGATTTAAGAGAGTAATGCTCACCTGCTTCTCTCTTTTGTGATGTTACCTCTCTTTGATGAGTGTGTTATCGTTTCTTATCTACATCCAGGTAATACTCTTATTAGTCGCTCTTCTGACTATTATTGAATTAAGGCACGTGATACGATACAGCAGTTTTTTATAGCTCTTTATAGTAATAGCACCACTCTTACGCTTTTCAATGAAATGTTATCAAAGAAATATTGTCCGTCCATAGTTCTTTCTCTTCTCCGATAAGGCAAATACCTATGCATGAGTAAGAGATAGTAGGGAGTTCCCTTAAATGACAGTTTATTTAAAGTAAATTTAAGAGCAATCGATCACAGGTGCTCTTTAGAAACGAAACATACAATTTCTTTGATTTTACCTTTATAATATCCCATCAAAAATACATTAGCCATAAATTGTAGTCGTTTTTTTGTTATTATTATTTAACTTTTTCTGTTGTGGCGGTCACAATTCTCATATCGGGTTTAAATTAAATATTCCACTTTTCATTTAAATTAAATAATAAATTGTCCTATTTAAACTTTATAATTAACATAATTGTAGTTTTTAGGTCTGTACTTTGTTGATTTGTAGTTGTTGCTTCTGCTGCTGTAGTTGTTGTTGTTTGCCGGATTGTGACTGAACACAATAATACGGTGCGGGTGGGTAGCACCTTACTTGGTGGCGGACTTCAGGTAGGCAATCAGATCACCGCGCTCGTTGGGCTTCTTCAGGCCGGCGAAGATCATCTTGGTGCCGGGGATGTACTTCTTGGGGTTCTCCAGGTACTCGAACAGGGTATCCTCGTTCCAGGTGATGCCCTTGGCCTTGTTGGCGTCCGTGTACGCGAATCCGGCCGCCTGTCCGGTCTTGCGACCGATCAGGCCATGCAGGTTGGGTCCCACCTTGTGCTTGCCGCCAGCCTCCACGGTGTGGCACTGGGCGCAACGCTGCACGAACAGCTTCTTGCCCTTCTCAACATCACCAGCAGGAACGCCCATTATGGATTATGTGGTTTCTTAATGTGTTAACACGGACTCGACTGTGGAGGAAAAGAGAAAAATTTTTAATTAATTAAATTTAAAAAAAATAAGTTGACAAATTTAATTATGTAACCCCTTATAAAATTTTGAAAAAATAAGCAAAATATTTTCTGTTAATGCTGATCAAGAATATATATGATTTAAACACTGTTTCACAGCGTAAAAAGATTCTGCCTAAAATTATAATACCCTTGCAAGGGTATAAAAGAGCTAGGCAACAGGTCATTATTTCCCCAAACTTTTGTTTCAAAGTCCAAATATTTTATTTGTTATAATTTAAATGGTAATAATTGCCGTTTTAGCTTTTATTTAGATTCGTTATCATTCTGATAGCGTTTCAAATAAATTGTATCTTTTTTCTTTACTTTTTACACTAGAAGAAAAAATATTAAATCAATGTGATTTTGAAGAATTCTTAGGATTTCAAGAAATGATAATAAATCGGGTTTTCATTACTTTTTAAATTATAAATTTTTAAAATAAAATTAAATGTAATAAGTATGATACCGAATTGTGTTAATATTTAAAAAGTTAACAAAAGATATATATTTCAATATATAAATTTAAAGGAAAAACATATTTCACAAGTAAAGAAAGAAAATATTCTCCCTTTGTATTTTGGAACTTGTTCTACTTTTTCTTTGAGTGCAAAAGAGGCCGTGAAAAAAATATTTGTCCCCTTGCCCCGTTATGTAAACAAGTGATAAGCGCCCTGCGGAAACGGAATTATTAAAGTAGCGCACACTTAGTGCATTAGTCAACTGATGTTCTGATAAGGCCTTAGTGTCGCACATGCTAATCATTATCTAACGGTTCTGCATCCCCACCTGCTCTGGTGCCTCCCCCTTACCACACCTCACACACGCTTTACTCACGCGTGTGGAGGGCAACGTCATCAAACACGCACACACACACGCAAAAAAGCTTCAGACAGAACAGACGCTGCTGCCTGGTCACATGTTGTTGCCCCCAACTCGCCCTCCCTCTCCCACACACATTCGCAATTCGAACGTCTGATTTTCGCTGAGTGAAACAACAATTGCGTCAGATCGAACCGCTCAGCAACAGGCGCAAAAACTTCGCCAGGAAACATAAAGCGCGAGAAAAACGTTACCTGAACACCGTTTATATAATAGCCTTAGCTCCAGGGTCTATGTTACGGCCAACTTGCTTTAATTGGCGGCTAATCAGGTTGCATGCAGCTATGTGAACTTGAGAGCGAGAGGAAAAAAACTGTGTAAAGTGCCGTTGCAATGAGTAAGTCACCTACACGCACATATACACAGACAGGGAGCGACTGCAACAACAATGTCAACATCTGATTTGGCCTTGGGGAGAATTTTCCGTGCGTAAAAGAGAGGGATAACCACTTTTCATCTATAGAAAGTGCAATTGGAAGCAGGCCAATGGTGTTTGTGTGTGTGGGTGGGTGTGAGAGAGAGGAGAGAGTGGGAGAGGCAGTGAGATGAGCGAAAAATGGGCCAACATCTAAGTTGCCTTTGTTACATAAGCAGACTCCTAGAACGGTGAAAATGTATATCTTGCCACTGGAGGAAATTGGGGACACCGCGGAAGTCAAAACCTGCTTAGCAACCACGTGGCGGACTTTGAAACTCCACAGCTTGAGCAAAAAAGAAATTCCAAGAAGCGATATTCTTTTCGGCACAGCGGAGCGAGCGAGATAGCCGCCGATCGCGCTCTCTCTGCGCTCATGTAATCGACGCTCTTTGGGCTTTTTTTTCAATGGCAATGTGACTTTGGAGATTCGAACGATGCTATTTATAATTTTAATAATTCACTGCTAACTTTTGCACTTGGAAAACCTAACAAATAAAAGGCCTAACAACCTCGCACATATACATCGCGCTCTTATATATACACACACACAAGGACACGTTTATGTAACCTGAATCATCCCCCAAAAATTAAATATTTGCTTGTGAATAATTTTTTACAGCAGATCCGCCGCCTGCATATTATGCAAAATAACCCGGAAATATCTGTCATTATCTTCCGGAAAACGGTCTAATCAATAACTAACCAAGGTAATATTTACGTCACTCGCAGTCCCGAAAATACACCCACTACTTACATTGAACACAACTAGCGCTGCGAACTTTTTTTCCACGAATGAGCCCGCGAATTTCGCAGGGTGACCGCTCCGATAACGATAGAAATACCGCTTGGGCCTGTACAACATACTACAATATACCATACACATCCAAAATATACCGACAAAATATACAATTAAAAATGAGAATAATATACATATATTATTATTTTATACTTACTTACAATTTCGTATATGTTTATTTTCATATCTTTATTTGCTTATTTATTTTGATTAAAAAAAATATACTGTTTTTTAATCGACTTAAAACGTACCAAACTTGGCTGTGGAACTCTGGTGGCGGCGCCACTGAGAAGAACAGTCCGATAAATCGGCGCTGAAAGCTACGCAATTTGAATAGAAGGGCGCGCTCCATTTATGTAGAAAAATAATTGTATTATTATTTTGTTTAATATTTAAAGGCTGCAAACATTATTTATTGTTTCCTAATATTCATTATATAGGACCTGTGCCGTTCTCGCGATTCAATTCAAAGAATATTAAAAACATATCTTTTGTGAATGTTCGATTGAATTTGAAGTTAATTCCGGGTTTTTTGAAATTATTGAATGTCGATCTTGTTGTTTCCCCATCCACTACTATTTGTTTGTCTTAAGGAATGCGATCAAATCGGCACGCTCCTCGGCCTTTTTGAGGCCAGCGAAGACCATCTTTGTGCCGGGAATGTACTTCTTGGGATCCTTGAGATACTCGTCTAGAGTCCCATCCGTCCAGGTGACGCCCCTCTTCATATTGGCCTCTGTGTAACTGTAGCCAGGTGCTGTGCCGCTCTTGCGACCCACAACTCCGCCGAGATTCGGTCCCACCTTGTGCTTGCCACCCACCTCACAGGTGTGACACTGGGCGCACTTCTGCACGAAGATCTTCTTGCCATTCTCCGCATTTCCTCCGCCCATTTTGGTAGCCTGCGAAGGTAGGAATTTAATTTATTATTATAGTTATTTATTATTTTTACATTAATTTCTCTAAGGAGATATTTTAACTACACTTTAAGAAATTGCCCACAGACCGTTAGAAAACTGTAGTGTCCACCCACCTGGAAAAGAGCGAAAGCAAGGCTGCACAAAATATAAAAAAAATCTCTTTACATTTCTCTCTCTCTCTCTCTCTCTCTCTTTCAGCTGCAAAAGACTTGACGGAGACAGATGCAAGTGCATAAAAGCAAAACGGAATTGGGTCAGAAGGAGAATAAGGAAAACAAAAAATGAATCAAAATGGTATTAAAAGAAAAGCAAAACATGCTGCATACACAAACACAAGCTCGCATCTCGAGAACTTGGCGGCACTTCTAATGGGGAAAAGCAACCGAAAGGTAATTCAATTAGCAGACAGACCGCCTTGCCACCGCCTCACCCCCCCCCCCCCCATGCCTAGTTCTATTGGCCGCTGCCCCTCGCCAAGTGGCAGCTGCACATGTGCTTTGAACATTTCCTTTCAATTAAAACGCATTTTACGCACACTCCTCCTTCCTTCCTCCTCTCTCTCTCTCCAGCGATGCTGCTGTGGCAAAAACAGATGCCACCGCATAACAAAACCAGGAAAACAAAATAGAGGGATACAAAGTTTATGCGAAAGTTTAATACGTGATATTATAGGGTCAAAATAATACGTGAATTAAAAGGCCAAGAAAAGCCTTGAAATTTTATGCCAAAAGAAGTAACGGTAAAAAAGGAATAACATTAAGAAAACGTACATCAAGGATTGAGGGTTGATGTAACGAGGTGACAACTCTTTCAAATGGTCATCAATCAATAAGAATTCAAAAATATGTGTAAAGATATATAGTTCTACATATTTATATACTCTTTTGTGAGAAAAAACAAGGTGCTGAAAGTAGTATCAAAAGGTTAAAGGACTAAAATATATACTTATTGAAAAAACTACCCAAAACCATAGAGATTTTTGAAATTAATTCATTATTAAAAGTTTTCAAAGGATTTAAAAAATTTAAAACAAAAGTTGATTCCATTTGCCTGGCGACAATTTAGCTGGAACCAGGTAAGGATACTCAGCAGTCACCGCAATCACACACCTATATATACTACATATATCCTGGTTGTGACCTAACCTAATTTGCCCTGGAACCATAATTTACCCGCAGGCAAAACTATCCAGAGGATGTTGGCTCGGGTTCCTTCGCCTGAGGAACCACTATAAATAAATGGCGCACAAAATTAAATTACGCTTGAACAGGCTCGGGCATTGCAAAAAGGATGGCGACAGGAACAATGGACTGAGAGTGGAAGGGAGTATGAAGTGGGGGGCCCCATTATTGTTTACTAGATCTATTGCTGCGGAAGTCCATAAAAAGGTGAGAGGTGGCTCGGTAATGGAGCTGCTCCCTTACAAGGGGTGCGCCCAAGGGAGGCTGCGAAAAAAGGGGACAACGGTAGGAACAATGCGGATATAGAAAGGATTTTGAGGTGCGGATATTGCAAGGGATATTGGGAGGATATTGAAATGCAAAATAGGGTAAGTCAAAATTTGAAAGTATGATATACAAAATTATATAAATAATAAACTCTGTAATGTATGGTAGAATACTGTTATATTTTCTGAAAATTACTTCGTTTAGAACTCTTTCTTTGGCTTCCTTTCAAAGCTCTTTTAATATAAGTATTGTTCTCTGGAATTGACACTTCACATCTCAGCAAAATTCCAATATCGTTTTTCATTTATGCTGTAACCATGGTAAGCAAGGCTACGCGACTCACACATTATTATTTGTTAGAAATTCCCTGAAGTCCTTCAGACTTGACCACTGGAATTCGAGTTTAGCTTCTGCAGTCGCAGGCACCCTTCCACAGTTTTCCCCCAAACCAAAATCCTCGGTCAGCGGGTTACCAAGAACAACGCAGTGGCTGTTGCGCAATTTGGCATGACTTTGATGTTCCCAGCAAACCCTCCCACAACGAGCATACCCCCCATAAAGGCACCCCCCCCCCACACACACACAACCCCAAAAGCAGACATTTCTCGCTCTGCATGGCCCAAGCCCTCTATTTCTTTCCTTTCTCGATTCCGTTCCCTCTTTTATTGGACAGTCGCAATTCTATAAATTGAACTATAGAGAAAAACAAATTGAAGAATTGTTGTTCTTTAACAAATATTACATTCAATAATATTTAATAATAGAAAATGTTCAAATTTATTTCATATTTTTCACGCTTAATGGAAATTTTGTAAACTAATAATAATTTAATAATAATAGGACTATTTTGAAAGAAATTGTTATTTGAACATTTATAATAATTAAAATAATCTAAAATACTAGCCTTACATCTTTTTTTTTAAATTTCTTAAACAAAATCAGTTGTAAAATTTTTCAAAAGTCCATTTTTGATGAATATAGAATTTTGTTAACTTATAGAATTGATCTTAAACCTTATAAATTGAAAGGTTCTGCTTAGAAATCATTATTATAAGGATATAAAAAATTTGATTATTATTATTATTATATTTTTTTAAATTTTAATGGTTATCTGTACAAAAACTTAACTGTTTTTGGGTTACAAAATGTTTATACTAGGCGCTTTTCCCACTGCTATTGCTACCGCTGCTGCTGCTGCTGTTGCTGCTGCTGCTCCTTCTTCTTGGGCTTTCTTTTTAGGGGGTGTGGCGGGGGGTGGTAGGGAGATGGCTTCTTTTCTAGAACGAGGTCGCTGACTGCCCTTCAACGCTTGTGGATGCCCCGAAAGTTACATAAGCCCCGCAACAACACCAACAACACCGCTAGTTGGCTTTGCATTTTATGCTGGCAGCAAAACGAAACGGGCGATAAAGGGGAGTGGGGTGGCAAGAATGGGGAGCAAAGAGAGAGAGAGAGTGTGTAGAGTGGAGAGAGCAGCAGCCCCAACATTGGTGACCTAGAGCGCCAGAGTGCGAGTGCGAGAGCGAGGTGCAGCGCTGAGCGTGAGAGAAACTTTGGGAATGTGTGAATGAAAAATGGCTCAAACTGCCTCATTTCAGGCTAATGTCGCTGCATCAATGGAAAGGGGAAAGAGAGAAACAAGAAAAGAAAGGAGAGATGAGCAGTGTATTAAAAACTTGATGCCCTATTTTTAAGAGGATTTCATTTATTTAGGTAATTTGGAATAAATTAGATATTATTAATCCATAAACCAATCTGCAGCTAAATAATTTATATATGAAAGCAACGAAATATTGTAGTAAATATTTATATATTATTTTTAAAGCCATTTCTAAGTAATTAAGTAGAGATTTCTTCTAATTCAAGTAAGTTTCATCACCGTACAAGCAGAAACAACAGCAACGCAACAAGCTTACCTGCTGGACGACGTCTCTGGCTCTCTCTCGCTCTCAGGCTGCTTGTTGCTTGGCCTCTGCCTAAGTCTCCCACTATTCCGTTGCTTTGGGGCTCTCTGGCTCTTGCTCTCCCTCTCGCTCTCGCTCTCTGGTGGAGCTGCTGCTGCTGCTGCTGCTGGTGACTGCTGCTCCAAGTGGCGTCGCTGCCTTCATTCAAACAGCTGAGTTCGCGGCGTTCGGTTTTCTTGCTCCCGTTATATATCCCGCTGGTCAGAGCGATCGAATACTACGCGCTTTACGTGAAAATCCGAATCGTACAAGTTTTTGAGAACAAAATCGCCGAAAACAACAAGTCGACTCGACGAGAACGGAAAATTTGTTGGCTGCGTTTTACCTTCGAAAGATATCTGTGTTCTACAATTGTCACTGTCAGACGTCTCAGCCAAGGCCTACTTAGCTGAGCAACAAAAAAAATAAAAAAAGGAGAAGAAAATAAGGAAGAACTAGAACTAGACTAAAAGGCAGCCGCCAGAAAGGAGCTGCCAACTTGCATATTACGGTAAGTGAACCGTTAGTTTGGTCCTGTGACCAGTGTTGTGTAACGTCCACTCTTTTTATGTTGCGAGTGTCCTTGCGAAGGCTGCACGTGTCCTTGAAATGCGTCAAGTGGTTCCTACGCCTGCTCTCACTTTCTCTCTCTCTCTCTCTGTCTCGCCGTGCTGCTCTCCCGCTCGCTCGGTCTTTTACGCATTTTACGTAATCACGGCTGAAAGTTTTTTTTTTTGTTTTTGCGTTTTTCTTTCGAAGCACAAATCTCGACTCGTTTTTCATTTGGTTTTATGACTATCCATTTCCATTTCCACCCCGAAGTTCTTAAGCATTTCCTCCATAAATTCCGATATGAACGAGAGCTTTTGCGCCTCATGTATGCGCTTCCTGCCTGACACCAGATTATCCCATAAGGGTCGTGTTTTCCTTCCTTTTTTTTATCGGGAAGGACATCTGCATGTGATGAGAGGAAATTCTATTTCTTCATTTCTTTCATAAAAGAGTGCGGATGATGGGAAATTGATTTATATTTAAGGGTGTGAGATATTATTATTATTATTTTGTGGGATAAGAACTGCTTAATAACATATTCATCATCAAAAAGGATCATAGATTAAAGTTGCTTTGGGATTTATTTAAAAATCCTTGGTTATTTTTAACGTTTTTGTTTTACTAAATTCACCTAATAAATCGTTTTCTAAAATATAAGGTTATTTTCTTGTAATGTTTTACTTTAGGTAACAATTTTGTGGAAGTTTTAATGGATCTTTTCTGTGTTTATATAAGGGTATCCCTTGAAAAGTTTATTGATTGAAATTTAGCCTGTTGATTAAACATTATCTTTTTTTCTTTAAAAATTCTTTTAAAGAAAAACTTCACCCGCAGATTTCATCAATATGAAACCCTTCTGGGGGAAGTTCAAAAGTGCCTCTTATGCGAACTGAAGCGAATAATCTTTCTTCTTGTTTGTTTGTTGTAAAGAATCGGTTCATCGTTCCCTTTTCTGGTGGCTGTTGATTACTTTTGCTCCCAACGAATAAGTTCACACAAAAAGTTCTCAAAGGTTTTCCCAGCGCCCCTGCGCCCCTGCGCCCCTTTTCCCTTTTTTTTTTGTTTCAATTATGTCACTTCATCTGTATGCCACACACACACCAGCTGAGCTCCTGCCCCGCCCCATTTTGGCTTCAGTTTATTAATCATTTTTGCCTTTTGTTTATGCCTTGGCATGTGCACTGAGACTGGCCCTCTATATAGGCCAACGAGCTTTACTTGGCCTTTTTGTTATAAGCCAGAGTTCACATGCTCGGAGCCCGCCACATCAATTACAGCATAAATGTTGAGAAATTGCTATAATTTAATTAATTTGCTTTGTCCCGCTGGCAGAGTCATAAAACTTAATGATTAATATTCATCAAAGTGTGGTGCCCGGGCGTAATGAGCCACAAATCGAACACTTGGCCATTTAATTGGGAATTCACTGTTTCACATATGATAGATATGAGTACATAACTCTATATATTCATATGTACCATATATATAAGGCAGCGATTCCCACTTTCTATGTGGGTCATTCATTTCTTATCATATCGTTAAGTGCACTTGGCGTCCCTCAACCGAAACTATTACCAACATATGGGGCCCCAAAAAAAACATGACTTATCAAACTTGTGTCGTTTGTATTGCATTTACAACACCCGGGAAATTCGGGGAACCCACCAAAAAGAACAAAAAGATAGAAGGAAATCAATATTTGCGCTTCAAATAAAAAAAGGCAGAAGAACGTGGCCGAAAATTGGAGTAAAGGAAAACCAACACAAAGCAGATTATAAATATGTATAGTATGTATATAAAAGTGTTTCCAAAACTCCCCTATGGGGGACATGAAGTGTTTGCCAGATAAGCAGAGTAAGCACTACCTTACTACTCCCCCAACTCACCCACTAAGTGCACTCTTATTAACGAGAATTGCCGGAGTTATCGTCATCAATGGAAAACCACAAATGAGTATCCAGATGGCTGCAAATTAAAGATAAAGTTGGATAGGATGGAAATGAACAGAGATATATACATATATACAGAAAGAGTCATACAGAAAAGTGCTTTAATTATAGATATAGAAAGACTCTTTGAAGAGTCATACAGAAAAGTTCTTTAAATTGGGTTAAATAAAGAGATTCTAGTTTGGTTTTGGTATTTTTAAAAAGTTTTTCAATTTCTGACATTTGTGACAAATGTGCAAAGCTTTCTCTGTGCATTATTAATTGGGAAACATTTTATTTTTAGAGATTGCTAATGCCTAAATTTATGGGAATAAAGCTTAGAGCTAATTTGACATATTAGGTAATTTATGTATAAGAATAAATTAAAAATTATACTTTAGTCTGCTTCGTTTACCTCAAAAATTAAATAAATACTATATAAAATAGCTCAATAACTAGGGGGTCCCTTGTCCAATTAACCGGAAATTAAACTAAATCCCTTTCGAAACCCCAGGAAAATCCCTCCTAATGCAATTACATCACTTCATTGTTAACTTCCCCCCAATTTTATCTGGAAAATTCAATTAGCCAAGACAGGAAATTTCCCATCACAGCTAAGTTAATGCTCCGAAAAAAAGGAAAAACCGAAATAAGCCTTGTCACCCAAATCCCGATAAGAGTTCACAGTTGAGTTATGGATGGAAATGGTTCTAACCATCAAGCCAAGTAAATTTTTCCACGTTGCCCTTGACTGATTGAGATTAGCTGAAAATTAATGACAGGGCATCCGTTTTTGAGGGAAACAAAAATAAAGGAAAATTAAAGCCGACAACGATGAATGGCATAAATGATGTACAACAATTTGCGCAGAAAGCCAAACAAGGAACGAACATGGGCAGGACTTGCTGAAAATTCCGAAGCGTGTCAAATGGAAATTGAAAATGGCCAGTGGAAATGGGCAGGTCCAAGGAGAGGTAGGGAAAAACAGACAGACATGGGCGGAAGTGGGCGTGCCCCGTCATGTCAATTAGATTTAATCGAAAATCGATGCGATGATGCTTGAGCTTGCAGCAAAAGGTTTCCAAATAAAAAAAAGGTTGATCCTGCCCATATATGTACATATGTATATATATGCATGCAAAACGTTTGGGGTCAAACACGATGACCCTTTCTCTATCAATCTCAAAAAGCCCCCCGCTACCCGACCCTCTGCGTGTGGTCTTTTGATATTTTCCAAGCGTCATCTTTGTTGATTTTGTGGCCCCGTCGAATAAGTGTTCTGAATTATGCATTGGCCACGAACGAAAGCACTTGAAATGGAAAATGCTTTGCGTTAAGCTGGAAAACTCATTGGATAGTGAATTCCCTTTTGGTCAGCACAGGAAAAGTTTCTAAGCTAACGAGGAAAAGTGGGGGAAAAATCGAGTTGGTGGATAAAACTTTAAAAGACTTTGTGGCATTTGATTTTATTGGTAACTCTTGAGAAAAATTGATTTTACAGTAGAAGTTTATTTTATTATAGAATAATTATAATAATGTTTACAATCGTTGTAAAAATTGTATATAGTGTTAAATTATTTTTGAAGATTATGATTTTATTAAAGAATAAATAGGTTTATAAATCTCTTGTCTTAATTTTGCAGATAATTTTAATCGCGTAAAAAAATCAAAGCACTTAAAAGTGTTTAAGTAATTTAAAGAATGTATATTTTTTTCAACTTCTTAAGCAATTAGTTTTATTTTTATTTGTTTTACTTACGCCATTATGGCCTTGGTGCCGACATCAATTGAAATTTAATTTGTTATTTTCATCGCTTAGATTTAATTTGTGTTTGTTTTTATTCATTTTGAAATTCATTAAAACTCGACTGGTTTTATTGGAAATACATTTGGTCATTTCCCGTTGGTGGTTCATTTGTAAATTCATTAATTTATTTAAAGCCATTTAACGAGCCATAAAACGATGCCCAGAAAATTGTGCGCTCTGTGAGTTCCATTAGCAAAGCAATCTCTCTGTCTATCTATCTATCTATCTATTTTCTATTTCGCTTTGGTTTCAGGTCTCGGAGTTCAATGTGAGCCGCATTTGTTATCAGGCGCGAGCATAAAGATTTTCCCATCATTATGTAAGAGAGGCTAGACTCCGGTCTCAGCCATAAAACCATGCCTCGAATGGAGTTAACGAGCTGGCCACAATGGGGCTTTGGTTTTAGCTAATGTGCGCAGCGCAATTTCTTTTGGCCAACTTTGAACTTCCAAGCGAAGTCAACTCGCCAGTGTTTCTTTTTCCCCCGGCCGATTTTCTTCTTCAGGTTTACTTTGGATGGCCACCTATTTCGGCTTATTGTTTATTGACTTTTCCTTTGCCCTCGGCTTAGTGTTTGTTATTGTTTACGTTGGCATTTCCATGCGCAATAATGATTTAATATTTGCATTTGTATTGGCCACGCGGCGTATGCGTAATGGTCGTGCCAAAAGAACAGGAAATGGACACATTGTGGCCATAGTGGAGCTCCTCCGGGCTATATAGTATATTATTGGAACCCCTTGGTTCGCACTCGCTATGGTCTGTTTGGAAATGTATTTATTTGTCTGGGGAATGTTTTTGCCATGGCTAAATGGGTTAGATACAAGATACAAATATTCTGGGGGCGAGATTTCGCAATGGGTCAAATTATGTCAGACAGGAAGGTGCGTTTAATAAGTATATAGCTTATAGCGGAGCTAGATTCTATGATTAAATGATAAAGATACTAAATATGTGCAGAAATCTCATTATCGTTTAATTTTATGATAGATTTTTATGGTTTATGGTTATAACTAGTTGATTAATCTTTTTTCTGTGGTTACTAAGATCTCGGCAGATGCTTGAGTGGAAGTCCAGATGCATTTTTCGCTTCAGCGCTTACCTTTTCTTATGCTAAAGTTTTCCCCCCAAAACAGCTGACAGTTGGTGCTTAGAGCCGTGGTCTATTGCCGTTTTTGTTGTCCAACAATTTTCCATTTAAACGGCTTTGTCTGCAAATGTCTGCCTCTCATTCCAGCTGTTGTTCTTCATTGTCAATTATATTTGTCTTTCTCAGGCTCCCGCATCTGCCTCACCTCCGTGTCTGTGTCTGTGTTTGTTCTGGTATCCGAAAGATACTTGCAGCATGTATCTTGTATTCCTCAACTAGCCGCAACATGGCAGTTTTTCTTTCTTTCTCCTTTTTGTTTTCGGTTAATTTACATGACAACACGTTTCGAAAGTCAGTCAACATGGTGGTGAGACAACAGGGCACAGGGGGGGGCCAAGGGACGGCGACTTGTGGCAGATAGATACATTCGCTTGTAAGTTGCAAGTTAACTAGACTGTTACAATGTCGCAGTGGCCGGGGAAAAGCTGGGCAGCAAGAACCTACAGGGAAAACAGGGAAAACACTCAGGGCACTTGCCGCCTTTTTTGCGGTTTCTCCACCGCCAAAAAGGGGCTCCACCCCGCACTCCCCCCCGGCATTCGCGCTGCTTGAGTGCAGTTCTGGGCCAAAACACACACACACACACAACATGCGCTGGATACACTCTCCTCTCTCGCCGCAGCCTCCCTTTGCTCATTTTCCTGGGCTTTACAGTTACGTTACTGCAATCGGGAAAATTAGCATTCTTATAAATATTTATTCAGGTTTTTCCCATCTTCTTCTCTGTAGTGTGTATCTTTCAATCTTTGAACTCCCATTATCTGCTCGTCAGCGTGTGTGTGTGTGTGCATTGTTAATATTTATGAGTTATATCTCTAAAATATTGCCTTCTAATTGCCGCCTCAAGTTGAACGGGTCCCAAGACTTGACAACTACTACTACTTCTCTGTGATGTCATTTATTTGTTTTTCATAGTTTTTGGTGAGATCATGGCGCACCCCGAAAAACAAGAAGCTCATAGATCGGTTCAAGATTTTCACATGTAATGCCCATAGAAAAAGATACTTATATATATATATATGTCTATATGTGTGTTTTTGGAGGAGGACAAGCCTGCCCCAAGGTTTTCCAGTTTATTATTACTTAGACTGCATTGAATCAATCAAACAGTTTTGCAATCAAGCGTATTATGCGTATTAAGTACCGCTTGACCCAATTAAATATCGTTATCTATTTACAAAGATTTGCCTCTCGCACTATTTCTCAGTCTCACAAATTACAATAGCCTCATGTACAAGGAACACTGAGAGAAATGTCATGCATTTACAAGGGATTTTACAACTTTTATTGACAATTAAAGAATATAAAGATGTTGTTTATATTTTTTGAGTCTCTTTATATATATAATATATATAAATGCAATGATTAAATATTTGAAATTATGTGTACACTTTTATATTTTATTTTCTGCTAAAGTTTAATATTAATATTCTTAATAAATTTATGTATTTTGTAAAGTTTAAAGAATGTTATAACTTATAAGTGCATTATGGTTGTTTTTGAATCCAGTCAATCTTCTTCATCAGTAATCATCGCTGACTTTTATCAGTATTTCAATTAGTTTTTATTCTTATAAGTATATAAACATTTGTGAATTCTTAGGTCTATTATATAGACTCTGTATTAAACATAATATATTAATAATAATAAAATTTTATGTTACTTCCTTTTTATATATATTTATACCCTTTCAGGGTACTAGAAAGCTAGTAAAGTTATGAAGGAGTCATTTCTGACCCTATAAATCATATATATTCTTGATCAGCATTAATAGCCGAGTCGATCTAGACATATTAGGCAGAAAAAATATTTTTTTTATTTTTTTTTAAATTTTATAAGGGGTTACATCATTAAAATTGTCAAGAAAAATTTGAAAAAATTTTAATGTTTTTAAATTTGAAATTGCGATATGCAGATTTATAAACCTAATAAAAACTAACATTGGAAAGCTTACCAAATTAAAATCAATGCCCTTTTGGCTTAGTTATGGATTTTTTAAACCTGAATTTGTCAAGAAAATTGTCGTATAATAATATCGATAAATATCGATTCAAAGAAAGCAATTATCTTAAGCTTAGTTGTGATCGTTTTCCAATTCGATAATATATTTTAATTTCAAACTGCAAGGATACATAAGCTTCGATTTTCCTTAGCTAACTTCCTTTCTAGTTTTCTTTCAGTGTATTTTCCTTATATTACTAAAACCTAGACCTGCGTGTGCGACTGTGCTACAATTTGACAAGTGATATTGAAGCCTCATTAAGACGGATGTCTATGTGGGCGTTACTGGGGCGACACTGGGTCTGGGTGGGCGTGGCAGTGGGTCGCTGTTTGCGGTCGCCGTGGCTGCGGTTCCGTCACTCACCGAAGCGCTCAAGTGGCACGCGCTTGATAACAACGCCAGCTTTCAGTTCCCAGTTGCATCTCCCAGAGATCCGCATCCGCCGGGAGTGGCGTTCATTTGCAATGCAATTGAAACCGCCAGAGACAGGGACAGCCAGTAAGGGGGGCTGGGGGTGCATGGAGCCCCCCGGTGACATGAAAGTAGATAGCTGTAATAATAATAACGATAGCAGAACAATGCGGCACATTGGGAGTGGAGGCAGCAGGAAGCAGCGATAAAGTGAGTTAGCAGGTGCATGCTAAAAGTAACAGAGTTTTAATAACGTTAAGTGAAGAAGGAAACAAAAAAAAATTGGTCACAAAATCTAGACGAAATAGTAACTATATGAATGGAAAATAAGTTCAAGTACGTGACTATCTAATTATGTATTTTTTTCTTTAAGATTTATATTTATTTTATTATAAATACTACACTACTTCACACACTATCGTCATTGAAACCCCTAGAAATATGTCTAAAAGTATGCAATGATATTTTTTACTATCAAATTCTGACAGGTTCTAGTTGAAAATAGTAAGCAGACTCTAAAAATATATAAATTTTAAGTCAATTTCCAAATAGTTTTCATATAAAATCTTACAGAAAATATTTATAAACTTAAAATTTGTTCTTGGATTTAATTTTATATCCATACTTCTCCTTTTGATGTTAAACCAAAAGGATATTTTGTCTTAGATAATATTTATTTGATCTAAGTAAAGATACTCTATATATTTTAGTTTAAAAAACTTAGCATTCGCTAACAAAAATATAAATGTATATTAAAAACTTAATGATTTCCATTTAAAATCTTACAGACATTGTTTATAAACCTTAAATCTTTTTCTTGGTTATAATTTTTTTTATAATTTCCATTTGGAAAGGATATTTAGTCATAGTTAATATTTATTTGACCCAATTAGATAGATACTTTATATATATTCCAACTCAATATAATCATATATTTGCACTATCCTAATTTGCCAACCGATTTCCAACTCTTTTATTGCATTTGCAAATGAGACAGGATTCTGGTTAAATGCGTCCTTTGGCTTCCATTCCATGTACATAAATGTCAATTACGTTTCTGCTTAGCCAATTTACGAAATTAGGTTAACTGGTGTTATCAACAGCATTTCAGTCAACTTCACCCAGCATTTTCAGCATTTCCTCGCTTTTCGCCACACTCCCCCTGCCCCCCCCCCCCCTGAAGCTTTCCAACTGTCACTTTTGGGCCGAGTGTTTCGCGTTTGGAATTGGCAAGCGACTGAGGGAAAACGTAGAGTTGCAAAATGAAAAATGCATGAAAAGCGCAAATTGATAATTGAATTTGGCACAGGCTCAAACTGCAGTTTGCCATTTGTTGCTATTTGTTGCTATTTTACTGTGTGTTATTACTGTGGCACAGCATGCGCCAAGTGGGTCAATGTGAGCGTCGTCGGGTGACAAGCAATAAAATGGGAAAAATAATAATAAAGAATAATACAAGCAACAAAATCACACGGCACACATCAACAAGAGTGACATCAAATTATAGCCAATTAGGTGGAAAATGGAAAATATTTGTCATGCAAAGGCACAGATCTCAAGACTATATGTGTGGGTGTGCTAAAACCTCATCGAGCACAAATTACACGAAACACAGCGTCGTCGCCATCAATGGTATTCGATTTCCAACACTCGACACTCATAAATTTGATCGAGTGATGGCGCCCAGGATATTGAAATCCATGACCCCGGGGCCTGACACGAAACCCACCGGGAAAAATGAAACTATGTTCGTGGATATAACCAAAACTAAAGTATTGCATGTTGGCACCCATTTCCACCATCGAGCCATCGGGCGGCATTTTCGGTTAATTTAATGGCAATAAAAACATCACGCATACGCCCCGCGGTGCCAGCGAATGAGCAATAAAACAAATGCCTTGAAATTTTCATCGAACAGAAAGAGACAGGGCAAAAGGGGAGAGAAAGAGAGAGCCAAACAGGGAGAAAGATAAAGAGAAAGAGAGAGATAGGTATATAAAAGAGTGATAGAGAGGGAATGATTTGGGGAGGCCAAGTTGTTAAAGTTCAATCATTAGTTGCCACATGACACAATGCAGTCAACCAGCAAACCAAACGGAAAATGAACAAGAAAAAAATGTTTATTTTAGCTATAGAGACATTGAATACCCTGACAAATACATCTATATTCTAAAAAAAAATAATAAGTAAGAAAGTATCTTAATTCATTTGAATATTTTCCTAGTTGCCATAAGGTTAATTTTATATTTATTGCAAAGTCAAATTTATATATATAATTGTAATAAAATCATTTTAATTCCTATTTATCTATATTATTTATTGTTTTTATTATGATCTTACTAATTATGATCAAATGTATGAAAAACTTCAATTAAACAGTGCTGCAGACAGATGAAAGGACAAAGTGTTGCTAGGAACATGTTGCGAAACATTAAAATAAAGCTAAGGCAAATGTTGCTAAGAACTTGGATGGAATTATGAGAATAAGGTTTAATGGTTTTCCAAAAAAATATAGTTTCGAAGGTAAAATTTAAACTAAGCTTTTTAAATTTTGTTTTAAAAATAGTGTCTCAATAAATATGAACTATTTTACCTATTTTTTAAATTCAAATTATTATTATTAAAATATAAAAAATCGCATAATAATAATTTCAAAATACCCTTACCGAGCATAAAAAAGTGTCGCACGAGTTGTGAAATATGGTAGGAAAAAAAACACGGCATTGAAGTAGGTGACGGGGGCATTGGAGGGGTAAATGTGGGCGAGCATCGTGTTTTTCACGTTAGCTTTAAAAACGCCCACTCTAGCTCACGATCCCCCCTTGGCCCCCCATCTCTCTCCACCTCTGTCTAACTGACACCACAGCAGCTGCATTCGTAGTATCCAAAAGATTAAAGCGCAACAACAGCAACGAAAACAGAAAATATTTCCCATTCCCGAAATGTTTATGTCAAGGCCCAGAGGAAGAAATGGAAATGGAAACCCATGCAGAGGCGGAGGTGGAAATTATGCGCTGAAGAAAAGTCGAGGAGAATGGGAAGAGATTTGTAGATTTCAAGAAGAAATATGTAAAAGTGAAATTGAAATGCTTTCGGCGTTAATTTGAATGCGTGAGTTTCTATTATTGACTACGAGGAATCTACGGAAATTCATTTGACATATAATTTCATTCATTCAAATTTGAAATTCTTTGGATTTCTATGAGTTAAAGATAGTTTTCGGTTTTCTTGAATAGCTTTATCGGTTCATATTTATGTATCTAACATTTAGCATTGCATTTTCGCTTAAATAACTTATAACTTGTAAACAGCTTATATTTAATAAAATAAGTTTAAATAATTATTATAAATATTAAATTAGGTAAAATAACTAATTTAAAAAGGTAGTATATTTACATTTTTTTGCTAAAGAACATATAACTATTTTGTAGACTATTTATCTTGATTTCACTGTGGTTCCTTATTTAAAACGTTTTGTTAGCTTGACTAAAAGTTGTTATTTACATTTCTTTGACATCTTTAAAATTTTATTATCGAAACGGCTGGGGAACATAAATTTCGTTTCAAATTATATTTCTATTTTTATTCTTTTTATTCCCTTACAAGAGTATTTTAACTTTAGTCACAAGGCTGTAACGATGTGAAGGAGTCATTTCCGACCCTATAAATCATATATATTCTTGATCAGCATCATCAGCCGAGTCGATCCAGCCATCTCCGACAGAAAGAAAAAATTTGAAAATTTTTTCAAAATTTTATAAGGGGTTACATCATTAAAATTGTCAAAATTTGGAAAAAATTTAAATTATTTTAATTATATTATATTGGGTATGTAGAATTATTAACCTAATCAAAACTAACACAGGAAAGCTTTCCGAATTGAAATTAAGGACTTTTTGGCTTAGATATGAGATTTTTAAATTTCAAGAGGCCAAAAAAATGGTTATAAAAATATCGATTCAAAGAATGTGAATATTAAAATATAAAAATAATTACATTCTTTGAATCGATATTTTTATTAGCTTAGTTTTGATCGATTTCCGATTTGCTTCTATAATTCATTGGCAAACTGCAATCGGATAAAACGACTTCTCTATGTTTGTTTTCCTTAATTTTTTTAATACTTAAAAAGCTGATAGAACTTAAAGTTTAGTTGCAATTTGTCCCACATTACCCACTGTACTCCGAAATGTTCCGTGGAATGGCTATCTCTCGGTGATCTCAGCATTATAATGAGCTAAGCAAATGCGCAGGCGTATTTTGAGATGTGACAGCGGCAGCAGCGGCTAAAGATTGCTTACAAAACATACAAAGTAGAAAATTATTTAGCAACAACTATCTGGGGGGAGGGAAGGGAGGCAGGGAAGGGCAATCCAAATAGGAGCGGAAAAAACAAAACAATATTTTTATGTTGTCGCGTGGACGGGACAAGCTGCTGTCGTTGCTTTTTTCCAGCATTTTGTTTTCTTTTTTTATGACTGCATGTGATATATGGAAATGTTTTATGAGCGGACTGCACTTTCGGACTGTCGCCATAGATGTAGACACACAAAAAACTTGACTGGAAATTGAAATTAATTTGCTGCCACAAGGCGATGGTGGGAGGTGGGCGGTGGGCGGGAAATTCGGTTGGGAAATGGCTCAGCACAGAGCATTGCATAATTACAGATGACGTAGAACATAGAATCTTTCACTGCAGCATGTAATCTGCAGCAGAACGTGAAACAGGATTTTGTCCAATTAAAGCAAACATCAATTTTAGCCCACAGTGTGTGTAATATATATATACACACAGGTTTACAAAGCTCAATTCGTGTGGCTCTCCTTTATTATCCGTAACGAACCGTTGAGTTTTGTCATTGACTCGGCAACGGCTGATGTCTGGGCTTTGGCCAGATCTGGAAAAACTGGAGCATGCAGCGTTTCCATTCGGCCCTCTTTTTTTGGGCATATGTTTTCTGTATATATGTGAGATACTCACATGTATGTATCGGTGCATATGGGCAAGGTCATCAGCTTCGGATGGGTGGGCTTGTGCCAGCCTCGGAGTGCTTAGCTGGGTGTGTGTGTTTGGAGCCAACCATTTACGCCCTGGCGGAGCCAATGGAGCATTTCAAACTGGAGCTGAGCAGCTTTGTTAACAATGAAACTAGTTCCATTTGTTTGTTAACTTTTAAAGAAACGTTTGAGGTATTTATTTTGATTGAAAATTGTGCTGTTTAGTTTGATTGGATATCAAAAGAACGCTTTTGAAACATGGATTTGGATACAATTTGGAAATAATCTAGAGTAACAGAAAATAAATATAAATAATAAATAAATATATAAAGAGCTGTTCAAATAGGTGTCTTAAAGTATATGATTCTATTTTTAAGGTAAAACATTCTGGGTAAATTTGTTTACTTAAAATATAATATTATTGACGTTCATTTTTAGAAACATTTTTAACTTTTTAAGGTTTGAAAGAGGTTTGTTAGATGAAGCCTTTCTTTAACCTTTTTATTTAATATTTTAGATATTTTATTTATATATTTATCTATTTTTATGTTGTGTTCTTACTACAAGTTAAACTTTAACTTTGTTAAAGGTTAAAAGACGGGAATAGTTATTTATTTAAAACGAAATAAGGAAAGCCTAATGAAATGAAATATTCAAAAACTTAAATGTAACTTTAATTTCCTTTTAATGTAAAATATTTCGTAGTATGCTTTTCGCCTTTATTTTTATTAATTATTATTAAATTAAACCCAAAACTAGTTCTTTGACATCGCTGATGATATATATGATTTCTCAGCAAACTCTTCCTTCAACATTGTATATATCCTTCTATTTGATATTGAAATTGAATAGATTTCACTTCCGAGAACCCTCGAAAACTTTCGACATGTTATTACCATCTCGTCCTCTGAAAGAAGGACTCTCTCGCCCACGTCCTTCAAGTGCCAGCCCATTCGCCTTTCATTGGGGGATTTCGGAGATTCCGGGGATTTTTTTTGGCTGAAACGCAAATGTCACGGCAGCCACTCGATGGCTGAGAGGCTCAAGAGCTGAGGGCTGAGCCTGAGAGCCTGAGCCATCGACTTGCCACTTTGAATAGCTCTTGACTAATCCTCCTCTATATTGTATCTTTACTCTCTTTGCAGCCAGCGCGTTTCGCTTTTTTCCACGCTTGTGACCCGTAGCCCACGTCCACTTTGTGGCGTGTGCAACCCGAAGCCGCCAAGACGACTTACTCGATAATGAAAATGAGCTCGCCCAGGATCATGCAGCAGAAGCGGAGCAGCAAGTCCTCCAACTCGTCGCGGGTCTCGATGACCACCTCGACGGCGGAGGAGAATCTGCTGGAGTCGAAGCTCTTCAGCTGGATGAGGCTCTTCCGCTTCGCCTCGCTGCTCTGCCGCGCCGAGTAACGGACCCCACGCGATCCCGCCCTCCTTCAAATGTTAAGAGAAACGCATATTACAGATACTCGAACTAGTTGCCGCTTTTCAGTCAAGTTTTCCTATATATAGAGAGAGACACACACACCAACAGAGACACCCCACACGCCCCATTTGTCACCTTAACTTTTTCCAGCAAATGTTGAGAATAAGTATTACAAAATGATTAAGCCAGAGAGATCCCACTTCTCCTCCCTACACTACTCCCACAACCATAATATTAAGTTTAAGCTGAAAAGCAACAGATATATCCAAGCCCAAGAAATATAATGTTAAGTTTAAGCTTCGTTTTTCGGGAGATCGAGACATTTTTCATTCGGTTAAAAGAACTCTTCACAATTAAGTCAATTTTTAGTGTAAACTCCGGTCCAACGGAGTTTCTCGCGCCTTTCGTACCTTTTGTATTGTAATAAGTAAAAAAAATGGCATACATATTTACAAATTGCAAACTACAAGCAAATAAATATTTAAATCGTAATCCACTTATTGCGTTTATTCGGGTTTATTAAATTAGTGCTTAAGTTGTCAAGAACAGCCGAACTATAACACGAAGTACATATATTTTTGTAATTACAACACTGTTTTTGCGAGTCACAAAAAAAACAAACAAACAACAGATAGGCAACACACATCAAGATGAACCTTTATGCAAGGCTATTAAATAGATAAATATATATATATATATATTAACTAAAGATGCAGGCAAATGCAGTACTAAACAATAATGTAGAGGAATATATTTACACATAAAAAACTCGAATTGGAGCGGAGCAAATCCAAATGCAAATGCTACTACCCAACACTGAAACACTTACGTACATACATCCCACATCCCGGTCACAATAGTTATCCAGCCCAGCAATATGAAAAGTGCATTTAACCCAAAGAAGTTGCCAATCAACAACAACCACAAATTGTTAACAACACACATTAACAATGCAGAGTGCAATAGTGGACAACATAAGCAAACCTCTTTAATTCCATATGTATAACCTCAGATTAAACAAGTGAACCACTGCAGACACCAGATAATTCACAAATGCGACAGCAACAACAATGTTATCAGAGATTTTCGAAATTCAATTTTACTTATTAATTAGTTAGTAAGCCGAGAATGCAACCCTGCATAATGAACATAACGGTATAATAACGGTAATTGCCAAAAACAATGAGATCAACTGTACTAGAATACATACATACTAGCAATACATACATACAACTGCAGCAGATAAATGTTGAGAAAAATGCAATAAATCGGATATCGATCAAATAAATAAAGTCTTTAAGCTGTTGAGTGTTCAATGCAATTAAAACTTTTCGTTGTTCTTCATTTATTTGGGAGTGTATTGTTTCTTATGTATGGTTTTGTTATTAACTAAACAATTGCATATTGTTTAATTCATATTTGCGATTCAGCTGACAGATCCACAATCCATATTTGGGGATAATATGTACACACAGCCCGATATCCATATATTTGATTTTTTATACATTTTTGAATTTTTTAATACGCCGTTGCCAGAAGTTGGATTTAGTTGACTTCCGGGAAGAAAGCAGTGCAAAAACGTTACAAGTCCTTTTTATCCATTTTCCGAACCATTTAATCATCACGAATGCATTTTAGCTAGATTAATACTAAAATAAGCTATTTTAAACTTAACAGAAAAGTGCGGGTGAATTTAAAAAAAACCGAGAGCGTAACGCGAAAGTGCGTGATTTTAAAAGAAGAGCTTAACATACTTTAAGTTTTAAAGAGCTTTCAAAACTTTCTTGATTGTTACGGAACAGAAACATCGATAGTCCAAAAATATCGATGATTAATAAAATTTGAAAAACATCGATGCATCGATGTTTTCATCTACGTTTTCGTTTGTCGTGAACAGTGCTGCCAACTTTTGACCAACAAAAAAGCTGTTTTTGACGGGAAAAATGAAGAAAAAAGCTTAATAAAATGAATACAAATCAAATAAAAAGTTAAAAACCAAATGTATAAAATAGCAAAAAATGTAAACAAAAATAACAAATTATTAAGTTATTTTTTTATTTATTTTTTTTTTAAAGATATATAAATATTCATAGCAGTTCCCTCTTCCTATACGTAGGCTTACATTTTACTGTTACGCGTCTGCGATTAGTTTGCATTTGACACGGTTACAGAACGGTTCTACACGCTTACAGAACGGTTCTACACGCTTACAGAGCGGTTCTACACGCTTACAGATGTTTAGGGTCGAATTCTCATGTAGAAAGTAACAGATCGGAGAGAGAGCGTAACTTAACACGGGGAGAGCGTAACCTAACAGAATTCTCTCCGTGGGAAAAGTATCGATATTGGGAACTATCGATATTCCAGCTTTTCACAATTCCCGCAAAAAAAGCCAGTTTTGATCGGAAAAAATCGGAATCGGCAGAACTACTCGTGAACCTGGCGCCGTGCGCATAATAAAATAATAAATAATAAAAACCAAGACACCAAAAACCGCTTATCAGTGAATTCGACTGCAGTTGCATAACGTGTTGCCAAAAAAGAGAAGAGACGAACAAAAACAACAACACAAATAAACGCGTAAAAAGTTCTCGTAAGGTTTTCGTGGCGAAAGAAACGACGAAAAGAAAGCTCGAAAAACAAGGGGCGAAAGGAGAGTGCAGTTAGTGCCCCCTTTGGGGCCCGCCACCCCCACCGGTCCCCCCGGCCCCCTCGACGCCCACGCGACGTGCCTTATAGGAAATATTTTCGGTTTTGTGTGCGCGTTAATTGCTCAGCCTTAAGTTACGTATTCCCGCAAGACCCGCAGAGCGAACTATGGCCCAGAATACAGCAGATACCTTCATCCACCTGATTGCCGGCGGGTAAGTGGTGAAATGGGGATTCTATTAATTCTAGACTCCAAGCTCCGCCTGTTGTTGGTGTTGCTATTGCGTCTTATCGCAGGTCAGGCCAACGTAGCGCAAACCGGTTTGGCTGGGCCGACTTTGTAGTTGGATTCCAACAAAAAAAACGTCGCAATTGCGATTAGATTTAGTTTGTTTCAATTCGCGCAAATGAATATTTTTGGCGCCACTGCCAAATAAAACAGAAGAAAGGCCGAAAAGAGCAGTAAAAAACACGCCCCGTTCACGTGTTTTCCTCAAGCGACAGCTGGCGAAATCACAGACGAGATAAACGAAATAAGCAAATCAAATGTTGAAAATACATATTTATGTGCAACCAGCAAACATACATATGTATGTAAACACAAAAGTTGCAGCTTTTCCATTTACTTATCCATTTTCTCGGTGCATTTCCACAGGCACAATGTCCAATTGGATTTCAGAGCTTCAATTATTTTGTTGTTGTCGCTCTGTTATTACTTTTATTGTCGCTTTTATGCTGGGCTATTTTTAGACGCGTCGCGCCGCATCTGAATTTATTTTTGTTTTTACCTGCACCCTACACACACACTCGCCCGGCATATTGGCTGCAATGGGAGTGTGTGTGCGCAACCAGTTTTGTTTTTGTTGCGAAGAGAGTGGACAAAAGGGAGACGGAGAGCGGAGGAGAAAGGTGAAGTGCAGCTTATTGGCTGTTCTTGTTCCGTATTCCGGTGGGTAGAAAGATAAAAGCAGTCGAGCCTCTTGTCTTTCGGGAAATGCAAATTTTATGCGGGGATACGACATATATCAGAGGGTTTTTTTATAAAGAGTTACTTATTTTTGGGGTGTGATTATACTTAGCGTATACAATTTCATTCTTCTTGAAGTCTAACTTAACTGATTACAGTGTTTTTAAGATTTTTTACTTAAAATCAATCAATTATTTGACAAATATCTGAACAGTGTATCTTTTGATTTACTTTGTTTAAAGTGTAACCTTGACTACTGGGTGGGGGGCCTTTTATCTGACCTCTGGCTAAGTTCTGGGTGCTGATTGTGGGCTGTCAATAGTCATGATCCCCTCCGAATGCTTTGTGAGCTCTGCGAGCCCCTGGGCACTTTGCCGGCCGGCCGGCAGCTTTAAGCCCCTCTTATCTGCAAGAACAATCCTGTCTCAATGTGCACAAACGATAGTATGACTTTATGTATCCCGCGTTTTGTTTTGTTTACATATCCACGTAATATATAGTATATACTTTAACTAGAGGAACTGTAGCAGAAAGGAAAGGAATTCACGTTGCAACTTGAGCTGCCTTAACCCGCCTTTGTGGGTATCTCGTGTCGGTACACGTTGGAAAAAAGGGAAACAATAAAAAATAAAAACAACCTTGCCTCTGCCGGCCGCATTGTTATCGCTATAAATAAGCCGCAAAGCAAACAATTAAGCGACATGCATCCCCATCTAATCAAGCATCTGAGAAGAAGCCTCCGGAGGAGGGTCTTACATAAGCTGCGATTTGTCTATTCTCGGTTAAATGGGTCAGGAATGCATTTACTTGGGCCACAAATTGTTGCAAATTTATGTTAAGGTTCTCCGTCCCAGTACTCCTTAAGATTCGGATTAATTTATAAATAATTTTTATTCTTTCAAGGAAATTCTTCCCTTAAAGTTCAGACTGTGAACCTGATTTTAGTGACATTTAAGAACTATACTATAATATCCCCCAAAATCAACAATTACAGACAGCTGAGAGGATAAATTGCCTCAATGTTTTCAATTTGGCAAAACAACACACATTGCACATTTCTTTATTTTCCCTATACCTATACTATACATTGCATTGTGATGGTTTTTTTTTCGTACATATTTTTCTGTTGTTTGTCTAGAAACAAATCTAAATTGAGCTTGGCAAGCGATTTCGATTTTGTTTTGGTTTTTCAGCGAGACAACAACCCAGGCAGGCGGGCAAATAAACTTTTTCTGGCACACTGACTCAGTTGAAGGCGAATGGATGAGCGAATTGCAACAAACAACGCACACTGACCAAGGTGCTTTCGAAGGCGGGACATGCAAATTATAGTTTTTCTCCCGCGAAGTCCAAAGATATGTATTAAACCTCCTTGGGATTCCAATTATGTTTTTCTCCCGCGAAGTCCAAAGACATGTATTAAACCTCCTTTGGATTCCCTCGCAGCTGTCACTGTTTAGGTGGCCGGTTGGCCAGTATCGTCAATCGATGAGATATGGCGATTACGGTGGAAGGGTGACTGCCCTTCTGCTCCCGCTGGCCTAGAGACTCAGACAGGATTGATAATAATAAGATATTTAACGGCAGTTGCCGGAGTTATTCTGAATATGAGCTTGTGCTCTTTATTCGGTTTCTCAAAAAAAACTAAAGACAAAGGAATTTTTGTAAGCTAAGCGCGGCCGGCAAGCCGACCGCTCGTGCAGCCAAAGTGCTGACACTAGCAAAATCAACATAACTCACCATACCGTGCACCAATAAGAATCGGGCTCGGCCCCTAAAGATGTTTATGCTGATTTTACAATTAAACATTAGGGTGATCCAATAATCACCCAAGATGTGTACCGACTTATAATTACTCCTTAACAGTGTAAATATACCAACTTATAATTATTCTTTAACAGTATTAACATACCGACTTATAATTATTCCTTAAGAGTGTTAACAACTCTCCCCTTAGAAATATGATCGTCCTCGATCATTTGGAATTTATCGACGACTTGTTGGATTTCCCGCGCGTCTCGTCTCCTCCTCAGCATCATGATGAGTAGGAAGGAGCAGCTGATGAGAAGACTGGCTCCCACGCCGACCGCGAACCAGATGTCAGTAGTTCCCGCCGATTTCACCTCCTCCTTGAGCCCTTGGATGACTTCCAAGTTTTGGTTGTTGATCCTCTGGAGAAGTGGCATGCTTAACGTGGGGTCGTGGCCGATGATGTTGAGTAATGGGGATGCCGCCATGCCCGGAGTCTTTCTTACGGCTTCACGTTGGTTTGAGTATTTGGTGCCATTGATGAAAGCCACTCGCTCAAAAGTGATGAGATGCGAGCCGTTGGTGGCTATTTCAGGGCCGTCGTCAGTGCTGACTTTAGCTGGGCACTCGTTAATTATCATTACTCCATCGTCCACTAACGTGATGGGGTTTAGATGGCTGGCTTGTGTCTCGCATAGTGCGGTACTCCCCGCATGTAGGCCTCGAGCGCAAGTGTCATGGGCCGCAAGTTTGCAAAATGATGCGTAAGTTGTTGGTACGCACTCGGTGACCGCTAAGACGCCGCTAATGCATTCGGCTACTGTATTCTCCTTCAATTGCAGGATGGTATGTCGATGTGATACGGGGAAGATTGTGACCTTTTTACAAGTAATTTTAATCTTAGGGTATGCGATTAGCACATGGATTATACTGTCGGACTGAAGGACTCTAATGTTAGATACTTCTAGTAAGCTAATGATAGGGACTTCCGTGGGGTGATCAACAAATACAGACTTCAAATCATTCTGGTTAAAAATTGCTGGGTTTACTATGTTGGCCTTTGCAAGCGTGATTGTAAGCATAACATTTTGAATCTCGGTTATTAGTATTCTATTTCTGGCTAGAAGTACCTCGTACAGGTGAGAAGTGTCAACTATATTATTTTGTTTGGCCTTGATAATTTTATTAACGGCCTCTGTTAGTTCATTAATTTTATTCTGTGTCTGTGTATTTATTACAGCCTGTCGGTTATTTGAATCAATTAGGCGTGCTTCGGAAATTTTTAACATATCAAAATCGGTAGCATCAGGTGTGCCCGCAATTACTTTGAGTGCGGTGCCTAGGAAGTCTAGGCTCCTGGCCATCCTATGGTGTATTTTTAAAACGGACAATAAACTTCTAACATGTTCGGTGTCGACGTCTAACAATTTTTTCATATGAGAATGTGGAAATAAATCGGACAACCTGGTAGTTTCTTCTATTATAATTGCAAATTCGGACAAATTACTTGAATGTCTAAGAAGGTTTCTATCTTCCCATACCAACGCAATCCCGTCCGTAATTGGGATATACTGAGCGTGCGAGTAATCCATAATTCTAGCGTTAACCATAGTTAACGTTATCAATAAAATTCCCACGATCCTGTAAGGAGGCGAAAGGTTAAACCTACTATGAATAAAATGAAGTAAAAAATGTATAAAAGTAGAGGGGTATTTTTTATCTAAGGTTGTCCTTGTGGACCACCCTCCCTCTAATAAGAACAGACGTTCCCATGTCTGCTTGTACACGCTCTTTTGTGTACAGTGCGGTTAGTTTATTTCCTAACCTTTTGTTATTTTTGAGGTATACTTTTTCTCCTACCTCAAAAATTCTGTTCTGTCTAGTAGGGTTGCACCTATCTAGATTGGCCTGTTGTGCCTTTTTAATGTTATTTATTATTGCCGATTTTTGTTCGGCACTGGCTGAGTGCAAGGCCTGTATGGGTGGCAGCCCTGTCACTGAATGTATAGTCCTGTTATATTCTACCGTGGCTCTCATAATAAGCTCTGCGGTATCGTCGATCTTTCGATCGATTTTCATGCACCTAGCTATCTCAGTTAAGGTACTGTGGAATCGCTCCACTTGCCCGTTCGAGCTGCTGTGTAGGGGGGGTGCGTTGACAATGTCAATGTTATATTGGTTTTTCAATAGTGAGGTTATGGTCTCCGAATTAAAGGACGCCTCATTATCGCAATATATGGTTTTAACGTCTGGGAAAAAATTTATTAGCTGTAATATAGGGCTGCGCACATCGATTATGGCCCTAGAAGGTAGTGGCTGTACTACAGCGAACTTTGAAAATTTATCTACACAGGTTAAAAAAAACCTCTTATCGGTAGAATATATGTCTATATGTAGCATTTCGCCAGCATATGAGGGGGTTGGCGTGACACCCAACTCCTGCTTCTTGGGGTGTCTGTTGTACTTCCCCTTGGTGCATGTCTTGCAATTTAAAACCACTTCGTTGGCGAGTTTGGACATATTTGGAAAATAGTAATCCTGAAGGATTTGCTTGACATTTTCCTGAGCTGCCCTGTGAGCGCGGTTGTGTTCGCAGGTAATTATTTCTTTCTGTTCACTTGCATCCGTGATGTCGTTCACGAATTTTTTGCAGTGCCAGAACTTGGTTGCCGGGAATTCGGTCACCAAGGCATGTTGGATGCATGCTAATGCGGAGAGATCGCAGTAAATGGCATTTACAACATCTGCGTTCACTACCTCTTTGACCAATCCGATCAGTGAGTCCTTGTTATTGAATTGGATTATGTGACGGTTTTTGGTCCCGAAAACTATGAAGTGTCGCCGTAAAGGTTGTTCTGCTTCATCTAGGATTATTTGGTTCCTGTAGCAGTTTACCGGCTTATCGGTGGATTCGACCGTGTAGGTCAAGGACAGTTCACTGTGAATAGTGGCTACATCAGATTGAGGTTCGTGCTGTATAGCGTTTATGTTTTGCCGTGACAAAGCGTCGGCAACAAAATTTTCCTTTCCGGGCTTGTAGAATAGCTTGGCATTATGTTCTTCGATGAATGCTTTCCATCGTTTAATTTTTGCATTCGTATTTCGCTCGGATACAGCGAAGGTAAGAGGTTGATGGTCTGTAAAGATTCGGATCTCTTTTGTGCCGTATAGGTAATTTTGTAATTTTCCTATGGCCCAAACAATTGCCAATAATTCTCGTTCATTGGTTGCGTAATTGAGCTCGCAGTCTTTCAACGTGCGGGATATCATTGTGATGGGCCTGCCTTTTTGGGACAGTACTGCACCAATACCGCTTGCTGAGGCATCGGTGGTTAAATCGAATGGAAGTTTGAAATCTGGATATGTTAGTATCACATCTTCCGACGACAAAATATCTCGCAGGCGCATGAACGCTCTGCGTTGGGACTCATCAAACTCGATAGCAACCTTTTTTGACATGTGCTTGCTAACAGTGCCATTCTCTCCCTTGAGTATGGAGGTGAGTGGTCTAGCTATGGTGGCGAAGTCTTTAACAAAACTTCTGTAGTAGCTAGCCAACCCTAGGAACGACCTGAGACTGAACAAATTTTTTGGTTCAGTGTATTCCTGGATGGTTTTTACCTTTTCCGGGTCTGTTCTGGCTCCGTTTGATGTAACGATAAAGCCTAAAAACTCAACGCTTCCTTTGAAGAATTTTGTCTTTTCCGGTGCCACTCTCATGTTGGCTTCGCACAGGTTTTTTAGGACTGTGTCGATGTGAGTAACGTGGTCTGCAGCATTTTCGGAAAAAATTATCACGTCGTCTACATAGACGTAACAAATCTTCCCAATCTGTTCCCGTAGTACGTCGTCAATTGCCCTTTGAAAGATGCTTCCCGCATTTTTCAGTCCAAAGGGTAGACGGCAAAATTCATATTTTCCTCCGTTTATGGAGAAAGCCGTTTTTTCACGGTCTTTTTCAGCCAGATAAATCTGGTGGTACCCCGATTTTAAGTCTAGGGTAGTGAAAAATTTTGCCTTTCCTAGGTTCGCTAGAATCATAGGAATGCTTGGCATAGGGTAACGATCGGCGATGGTTCGTTCGTTCAGTTTCCTGAAATCGATCACCAGCCGTTTCTTCTTGTTGCCGTCTGCATCAAGTCCTTTTTTGTCAACAACCCATGTCGGGCTGTTATATGGAGACCTAGAGGGCTTGATAATGCCATCCTTTAACAGCTGTTTGATTTCTGTGTTAACGAAATCAGCTGCTCCCATGGGGTAAGGGTATAGCTTGGAATATACGGGTTCGTTAGTCTCCGTACGAATTGTGGCAACGATCGAGGTGTTAAAAGGTAGCGCCTCGTTAGAGTGCGAAAACACTTGTTTCCTCTTAAGGATCATTTTTTTAAACTCAGCTTTCACCGAATTTGGTACTATTATGTCATCGATATTCGTGAAGTTCACGTTATCGCATTCGTGGTATTTTAGTTCTTCAGATATGTTTCCATACCTGATTACGTTGTTACGTAAATCTAATGCCGCTCCGGCCTGCGTTAGCAAGTCGAAACCTATTATGGCGTCAAAGGTCTTGACGGTATCAAGTAAAAAGAATTGAGCCTTTTGGCCGAATATGTGCATAAAGCATTTTTCTCTGATCTGACTGGAGCCATGAATGGAACTCACAGTGAATGGGGAGTCGGCAGGCATTATGTTCTTCAGCTCCTTTAGGGGCTTTACATAACTTTTTGCCGCTCCAGTGTCAATGAGGATTTTTATAGTTCTCCCCGCCAGCCTTCGTTCAATGAAAGGCAGGCGTGACCTTCCTCTAAAAAATTAACGATGTCGTTATCGTCGAATGAGTCACTGTTATCATCAATTGCATTTAGTGCGGCTGTGGCCGCGTTTTCGTAATCTTGAGTATCATCCGCGTTTGCGGTTTGCTCAACATTGTTAACCCGCTGGCGCCTTTGGCCAGTCATTCTCTCTGAAGAGTTTGGTCTTTTTGAGCCCTGCATATTTTGGTATTGGGGGTTGTTTCCCTGTCTAAAGGCTGTAGGGTGTCGGAATTTAGAAGATGACGGATCAATATCCATAGGTTCTGGTGGTTGATTTGGTTTACCCTGATTTACCCAGTTGTCTTGTTTACGCCATGAATCATTGTTTTGATATTTGTTTGGCTTTTTAAAAAAATGGGGATTTTTTTCTGGTCCGCGGTCAGCATCATAATTTTTCCCTTGCTTCTCGGGCGCTCGGAGTTGGCCCTTGTGAAAATCAGTATTCTGATTTCTCTGTTCAGTTACCTTGGCATATGTGGCCGCGAACACACTTCGTTCAATGCTGGCCTCTGCCTCCCTAGCTAATGCCAGTGCTGTTGGCAGGTCTTTTGGCCGTGCTGGGAACACAACAGCCCTTAGTGATTTTTTTAGACCGGAAATGAATACGTGTAGGGCGTCAGCCCTAACTTCTGTATTGAGTAATGCAGCCCTTTCGTCGTCATGTGTCATGACAATTTTGTTAGTAACGAGGGTCAACCTTCGTTCGACCTCATCGTAGTACTGCATTAATGTTTGGTCGCCCTGCCGGACCGACTCAAGTCCCTGCCGTAATAGGCGCAAAGATGTTTTATCTGCGTAAGAGCAGTCCAGTCTGGCTATTATGGCTTTAAAATTAAGTACTGTATTGTACGAAACTAGGAGCGCGCGAGCTGGACCCTTAATTTTGTTTCTAATAATAGTAACGGCTTGGAAATGCTCGGGACTGCCCTGATACTTCTCGAATAACTCATAGGCATCGGTGGCGGATTGCCTCCATGCTACGTACTCGTCTTGTATCCCAGTAAAATCTGGAACTGACTTCACTACATGTAATGGTATATCGCATCTTGCTGCGTTTGGTACTACCGCTACCCTTTGGTAGGATTCTACTTCTGGCGCTTCTACACGCAGATTTTGAAGCTGTTGATTAACGGCATTTATTTGACTTGCGAATGCGGCTTTGAGCCTCAGTTCCTGATTAGCTAATGCGGCCTGAATTAACGCTTCTACTTGTGACGCGTTCATTGTTTCTGCGTTATTTCCTAGCTCTGCCTTTGCAAGTTGATATTCACGGGGCCCTTCGGCTAACTCTTCTTCACTATCACTTTCAAGTTCACGTCTAGCTTCCCTGTACGGGCCAGGAAAATTCATAAGGCCACTAATTGGTTGACACTAAACACAAATCTTTGGGAGGCCGAATGTTTTAATTCGACAAAATAAATTTTTATATAATGATTTTATTAATAATAGATATTAATAACCGAAAAAATGTTATATAAAGACGGAAGATATATTTTGCTTTATTAGTATGTCACATTTGCAGTTGCTTTATTTAAATCGTATGTTTTTTGATTTTTGGTAAATAAATTTTAGGGATTCTTATTTTTTTCCTATATGTTTGTTTGAAGTTTCACTGTATAGGTGTTGGTCAGCCCACTTACATGTTTTGGGGTTGTGGATTCTATATTAAAGTTGAGCGCCAATTATAGTTTTTCTCCCGCGAAGTCCAAAGATATGTATTAAACCTCCTTGGGATTCCAATTATGTTTTTCTCCCGCGAAGTCCAAAGACATGTATTAAACCTCCTTTGGATTCCCTCGCAGCTGTCACTGTTTAGGTGGCCGGTTGGCCAGTATCGTCAATCGATGAGATATGGCGATTACGGTGGAAGGGTGACTGCCCTTCTGCTCCCGCTGGCCTAGAGACTCAGACAGGATTGATAATAATAAGATATTTAACGGCAGTTGCCGGAGTTATTCTGAATATGAGCTTGTGCTCTTTATTCGGTTTCTCAAAAAAAACTAAAGACAAAGGAATTTTTGTAAGCTAAGCGCGGCCGGCAAGCCGACCGCTCGTGCAGCCAAAGTGCTGACACTAGCAAAATCAACATAACTCACCATACCGTGCACCAATAAGAATCGGGCTCGGCCCCTAAAGATGTTTATGCTGATTTTACAATTAAACATTAGGGTGATCCAATAATCACCCAAGATGTGTACCGACTTATAATTACTCCTTAACAGTGTAAATATACCAACTTATAATTATTCTTTAACAGTATTAACATACCGACTTATAATTATTCCTTAAGAGTGTTAACATGCACACATGTATAAATAAGATAGATAGCCCCCTCTCTAGAGGCGAACCCAAACAATGTCAGTCGCAGGTTGCAATTCCTTGTCTCCCAACTTATTTATAGCATAGTTTCGTTGGTGAGATTTCATAACCATAACCCGAAATTTTCCATCAGCTGGGATTTGTTTACACTTTTTGGTAGTTGCTTTTGACCCGGCCCAAAAGCTGCGAAAACGTTTTCTCTCTCTATGCTTTCATGTCTCTCGGCACGTACGCATATTTTAGAGAATTTGTTATGCATTCAAGAGTCTTATTCAAGGATGGCCGTCTTAAAGGCTAAAATAGAAGGTGTTTCCCGGTAAAAGAAGAAGACTGAATAGGCCAAGTTAAATCTAAAATGGTTATCATATTAAAAACCATACATTTTATATTGTTTTCTTTTAATTTTCTTACTTTTTCTTTATCGCAAAATTTATAAATCGCTTCCTCTAAACCTAAAATTGTGTCAAGGGCATCTTAATTTATTTTACTCTTGATCTAGACACATATTTAGATTTTTAATACGAGTAGAACATATAAACATTATATACATACATATTTCAAATAAAATGGGAAAGAGAATGAGGAAAAAATATAGAAGGTCGCGTGCCAAGTTTATTTCGAATTTTAGACTATAAACCATGGGAAATCTTTATTCTTAGCCATCTTTAACTACACCATTTCATTTCCTTAAAAGCGTTAAAAGAAATTTCCCATTTTCTAATAGTAATTTGTCCTTGTAACCGACAAAACCTTCGATTCCTTTGACCCATAAACGTAGACATTGAAAACTTTCCATAAATTTCGTAATCTTAACCTAAGCAAACAAATAATAGAAGGTAAAAAAATAGCAGAAGTCAAAATAAACAATTGAGAAGCTAAGTTTGGAAGGCCGATGTTTGTATACCCTTGAAGTTTGCAATTAGATCAGTGGGCCGAATTTCAATCGATCATAATTAAGCCAATAAAGCAATAATTTTAATTCGGAAAACTGTTCTGTAATGGTTTTTATTTGGTTAACAAAACAGCATATTAAAATTAAAATTTAAAAATTTAAAATCATCAAACAAACCCCTTATAAAATAATGAAAATATGTTTGAATGATATTTTTCTAGCTGCCATGTCAGATCGATTCGCCTGTTGATGCTTATCAATAATTATAGGGTCGGAAATGATTCCTTTAATGTGTGGCAAGCATTTGGCTATAATATATAATACCCTTCAAAGGGTACCAAAATTGGCAATGATAAGCGAGTGGGGGAACTTCAGTCTGCGAAACGCAAAAACCTATTGAAATATGCGTACTTTTAGGTTGATAAGCAGAAGTCTCCCCGCCAAGACAGACCTTATCAGCTTTCGAATTGAGGTAGGGGACGGTACAGGTGGGTCCAGAGGAGGGGGAACTCCTTGGACAAAAGTCACCCCAGCAGAGGCTGACGCATGGCCAACAGAAATTACTCGTATCACAAGAAATACAATCATATTTATGTATATAAGTACATGTGGTCATAGACGATGGTGTCTGCGGGTCCAAAATTTCCACTCTTATCGGGCGGGTGTGGCGCGTGTATTTCTGGGAACACATACACCCGACAATGTCAAAGAACAGATAAATCGCACATTAACCGGTTGCAAATTGCACGAAATTCGCACATGCATCCCACAAAGGCCATCGATCGGACATATTATATATAAACCTATATATATATATAGCAAATGCTATGAGAATCTGTGCAATGTACTTGAACGCAGATTCACATGTTTCACACATGAGAGATTGCTTTCTTTTCAAACGAATTCTTAATAATAATCATTAATAGCTTGAAATAATATTTATTTAAATTGGTTTTATTAGCGATTGCTTACGTATAACGATGACTGTCTTCTAAAACATTTGTTGTTAGGTATAAGAATACAAAAACGTGATTGGAAGAATACATTTTTAACAATCGAAAGTATAAGTCAGTTGTGTTAAGGCAATAGATTGACACATAAGAATTAAGTTTCTGTGAGTGGAAAGTAAAGGGAAGTTAATAGATATGAAATAGATATAGCTAACATTTTATATAATATTTTATTTTAAAATTTCCATAGCGTAATATACCTGTTTTATACTAAAAGTGGCTAGTTTTAGCATTAGGAGGCCAGGCGTAGAAATTTACTTACTCACGAGTCAGGTCTTTGAGAACCACTACCTTAAATGCATCCCATACCCTTGCCTAACATTAATCAAGTCTTAAAAAGGTTTTTTTTTATATATTTATATTTTCACTTAATTGCCAACTGTCATTTGTCACACTTTTATCTGTAATTCATCACCTCATTGCCTGGTTAACCCATTAATCACCTCACCCCCGTGTCATTCAACCTGGCGTAATTAGCTCTAATTCCGCTCTAGTCAGACTTATCCTTGGACTGTTTGTCCAACTGTCTGTGAATAGTTTTCAGGTAGCACGACGAACACGGTTTGCTTTAGATTCGCGTGATGGTGACAGGCAGATGCTAATTGAAATTCAATAGTCGAGGCGGAGCTTCCCGTTAATGCCTTGATTAAATGTGCTTAATTTATATTGACTGCAGGTGGGGGCACTTTTGGGTAAAAGTGGGGGAAAGTATCTCCGTTGAGTTGCTCGATTTGTTGGGCAGCAAGCAGGCCATATGGTGGCGTGTTCTCTTCACCAGGTTTCGGGGCAATTATGTCATAGTCTCATACCAGATTCAAAGCGGATCGGGCATCCATAAAAGTACTATATAAAAGCATATATTATAAGGGACGTGGCCGGCCAGCCATTAGTTGATAAGCCAGCTCACATGGCTCGGCTTTGTCCGGCCCCGGGCATTGCAATTCATCCGATCCGCTGGCGGCATCAAAGGTTATCATTGATGGAGGAGGGTCAGTACCCAACCGGTTTCGACTGGTTCCCTATGCCCTGGCCTCATGGCAATCGTCGCCAGATTTGCGAAATTATATACAGGGAAAAGTAAAGTCTCAGTTCAATTGCCTGCTTGATTATTTTCTTTGCCTTGTTTTTTTTTCCCTAGGATTCAGAAAGAGATTTTCCCGTCGTCGAGAGCTTCGGCCATCGATCAAACTTTTCTCCTGCCCTGTACCTGTCTTTGTCGTTTTGTTTCCTCATTCTTTCCCTTTGTTGCATAACTTATTTTCTTTCTTTCCCCCGTTGTGTGAGTTTATTGCCATGGCTTTTCATAATATAATCGAGTAATAATTTTGCGAGTCCCAGTTGCCAACTGGGCAATTTACACATTTCTGCGATCACGAGTTATGCTTCTACAAATATGTTTATTCTTAGATAATGAAGCGATTCTGCTTTTATCACAAGTTCGCGTGTGTGTTTTGTTGATATTGATATTGATATTGATAGAGGCAATCAGAGTTGTGTGTTGGCATTTTGGGAAAGGTCGTGTATAATTAATTTTCTGGGGCACTTTCTCGTTGTTGTTTGTTTTTCGGAGGTGTAAACAAACAAATTTAAATCTAGAAGAAACTTTAAAGTCAAGGTTAGTTCGTTACGGGTTATGCACTTTCCACAACACTATTGTTTCTTGTCGTGTTTGCTGCTCCCCTTTACAAATGTGATATTTGCAATTTCACAATTCAGTAAACAATTACCTGACCTTCATGGGCATCATGCACTTGGAATTCAAAGTGAATTCAAATAGAAAATTTTCTATAATTCGCTTTGACGCCTCCTTCCCCTGTGCGATTATCCAGACCGCAAGTAAACCCTCATTTTCCATGCATTTGGCGAAATGCACTTCATTTCCGAATGCCTTTGCCCGGCCAGCACTCGAATTCGATTTGTAATTGGAATGGGACATGCCACTTATGTGTGTGTCTGTGGTTAGCAACTATACTAGATGGACAGAAGGAAAAAACACAGACATTTTTAGCCAGAGAATTGCGCAATTCAAAGAAATACGAGTTTGGGAAATAGATATTTTTCCTGCACGGTCGATTCTTGCCAAGAAGTGTGATTTATTTTTATGATAGTTGAACATGTGGGCGGAACAGAAAATGGAAGGCATCCATTTAGTCAAATCACTTTACTTTTGGTTTGTCTTTTTTATAACCATTTCTAGGTCTAAGCAATTAGATCTGTGTGCACTTGAACTTGTGCTTAATATATATTAAATATAATTACTATTACTGTTGAATGAGCTTTGCTCTACTAAACCTGAGTCTTAGTTGACAATTACTCATCCTAATTCCTCATTTTCCACTTCCAGTTCCGCTGGCACTGTGGGCGCCGTGGTCACATGTCCATTGGAGGTGGTCAAGACGCGTCTGCAGAGCTCCACGGCCTTCATGACGCCGGCTCGGGTGGTGGAGAATGCCGGTGGACCGGCCAATGGCGGCCAATCGGAGCTGTTGCGGCCGGAACAACGACGTAAGCTAAGCACAACGATATTACGTAACAGATCACAGCCACAGGTGATTGGGGGTGTGCGTAGGGTAGTACCAAATTCTTTTTTACCTATTCTCTCATACTCGTGCCCATAATGCCGCCATATGCCACATCTCCTAACTAAAGCTTGACCGCAAGCACTTCTTCGACACCTTCATCTCCATTGCCCTGAATCTGCCTTATTTGGGTTACTAATTTGATTTCCTATTTTAACCTATTCCAGATTATGGCCATTTCGCATTGTGGCATCTCATCGACAACGCCCAAATCCATGAGCATCGTCCAGTGTCTAAGGTAAGAATTTAAGGGGACTTTCTAGAGATGGAGAATGGATCTTCTTAGAAGATCCATCTTCTTAGAAGATGCATACCTTAACTATAACTATATTAACTTATTCGCCCCCCTTTAGACATATTGTACAGAACGAGGGTCCCCGCGCTCTGTTCAAAGGTCTCGGCCCGAATCTCGTGGGCGTGGCCCCCTCCCGTGCCATCTACTTCTGCACCTACTCCCAAACCAAGAACACGCTCAACAGTTTAGGGTAAGTTTGATCCATCAAATATACTTAATCCACGAATATTCCATTTAATTGCTTGATTTATCCTTCAGGTTTGTTGAACGTGACTCGCCGCTGGTCCATATTATGAGTGCTGCCAGCGCTGGTTTCGTCTCCTCCACGGCCACGAATCCCATTTGGTTTGTAAAGACAAGGATGCAGCTGGACTACAATTCCAAGGTCCAGATGACTGTGAGGCAGTGCATCGAGCGGGTGTATGCCCAAGGCGGCATTGCAGCCTTCTACAAGGGCATAACCGCCAGTTATTTTGGTATCTGCGAAACCATGGTGCACTTTGTCATCTATGAGTTCATCAAGTCTAAATTGGTGAGTTTTAATGGTACTTTCTGTGTTAATCACCTAATCATTCCCATTATTATTTATTATTAGCTGGAGCAGCGAAATCAACGGCATACGGACACAAAGGGTTCGCGTGATTTCCTGGAGTTTATGATGGCCGGCGCCGTGTCCAAGACCATCGCCTCCTGCATCGCCTATCCGCATGAGGTGGCGCGCACGCGTCTGCGTGAGGAGGGCAACAAGTACAACTCCTTTTGGCAGACTCTACACACGGTGTGGAAGGAGGAGGGCAGAGCAGGACTGTATAGGTGCGTAAAATTCTTTGCAATATTAATTAAATATAGTTAATCAGAATTTTCGATAAGCTAGGGGGTTTCTCATTAAAAAGGTATGCTTTAATTCTACGTAATTATAAACAAATGTATTAAATTAGTATATAAACCAATTGATCTTATATTAAATTGGAAGAAATCCTCCTCATTAAATCGGTTTGACATTTGACATTGTTTTCACGATTGTTTCCTTAAGTGTTTCCATTTATTTCAAAGGGAACCCCATGTCTGGTCTTAGACACCAGTTGATTCAAAGGGAATTCCATATAAATATAGAAAAGTATTTCAATAAATTCCCATTATATATATTTATACTATCTATAAAAATATATTCCGACAAGATCTTAAATAAGAATCAAGCATTTGTGAGCCAACGCGGATACTCAGGCGAATTTTTTGCCTGCTCATTGCTAATGAATTATCATAATGCGCCACCCACGAATTCGCGATACAGCCACCCGCCTGCCGCCTTTCTCGGCGTGAAATCTATTTAAATTCATTCTTTTGCGTCGCATATTTTTCTGTTTGTTTACCTTAATTTGATTAGCACTAGCGAGCAAGCGAGCAAGTGAGCCCGCTGTCTGTTGGGGTGCCTTAATGATTACTGCTATTTGCGGAGTAATTCGTCTACTAATTGTGCCATCTGTTTGTATTATTTTCATTCCACAGAGGCCTGGCCACGCAGCTGGTGCGACAGATACCCAACACGGCGATCATGATGGCCACCTACGAGGCAGTTGTCTATGTCCTAACCCGGCGCTTTAACAACAAGTCGAACGAGTTCTACGACTTTTAGGGAGTCCGCATACTGAGAATCCCGACTAGAAGTTAACACGCGACGACGAGGAACCCAATCTGTGCATATGTAGACGCGACTGCTGCAACTTAACTGTAATCGTAACCCCTTTTTTCTAGACGATCTAAACCAACGAGCGCAAATTCTGAGTTAACTAGCTTCTAAGTCACAACCAAACCGAAGGGAAATGAAAACGAACTCAATAGACTTGAGACGTTAGACGTTGAACGATCGAAGTCCACCCATTTAACCCAATCTGCTATATGCTGCTATATATAGAAAGGACGATCCGCAATAGCTGTCTGCACAACGAGTTTAGTTCGATGGATTCACCGGAAACGTTATCAAAATTTTGAAAAGGCTGCTATTTAGTTAAAGATACAAATATGTATAAATGTGGTTGATATTTTGATAAAAAATAATGTATATATAGGATTCAATTCGCTCAGAGTGTATTGTAAATAGGTAAAAAGTGAGTCAGTCGACTGGCGTTCGCAAAAGCTCCCCTAGTTTTGTTAGTTTCTAAGCACAAACAATGTTGAATTGGCCGCAGTTGCCAGTAGAAGCCGACCGTAACCGATACGTAACTCTAATCGTAATTGTAAACGTTCACGTTAAGTTTCCTCAAATGCGATATACATTTTAGTTACCATTACTCTTAAAGCATACTTCCGATTATCATTATGATTATTATTATTACTATTATTATTATTGCTGTTTATTTAGTCCATTAGTTAATTAGTTAGTGAGCTCTGGCATGAGCTGTAGTTGCCCCCAAAATCGTATTTCATTGATAAAAACGAGCAAAGAATGAAGAAAACTACTGTGAATAATTGATTGCAATCTGATTTAATGGTGAAATCAATAAATACAACAATTTTGTTTAAAAATACCCCTCAATCGTGTTTATGGTTTAATGCCGACAAGTAGTGGGTCTTGAAGACGCACAATCTTATCAACGAAGCAACCAAGTCTGCAGACCCTTGAACATAGTTCAACTTGGAAACGCAGACTGGCGGTAATAAAAACGAATGTGAGATAAGGAATCAGCTACTGGCTACAAATATTCATGAACAATAAACAAATACTAATATGTTAAAGATTAAAAGCAACATAAAAACAATTACCTGACAAGACGCAATAATTTCAAAATCCGCGCTGAAGCTTTTCGCATGCTCTGGTCACACTGACACGCCATTCGATTGTCACGATTATCGATAACCTGTTAGAGCAACAGGTGATCGATCGCAGCAAGTGCCATCGCTAAATTCCAACAATTTTCAGTGTTTACGTTTCGAGAAGTGCCACCACAAAAATAAAACTTGAAAAAAGCCAACTTAAATTGAAGTACAAGTCTTAATACAAGTACCAACTTTAATTGCAACTTAGTGAAAACCTGAGGATCACTCCAGTTAAGCTGAAACAAGAGAAATTTGTTCAATTGGAGCAGCTGCGAAGCGAACACGCAAAAGAAACCAAGAGATTGAGAACTACATAGTTGACACCCATTCCGCCGCGGCCATGCAAATCGATGCGATCGAGCTGCTGATCACCTAGCTCTGCGAGTCAGACCCAGCAGCCGCAGCCGCAGCCTCGAGATGCTGCTCAGCGAGACCCACTTTTGGACGACGCTGCGCGACGAGGTGCGCATCAAGAGCAACGACCTGGGCGCCTTCCGATACCTGCGTCAGCGGGAAAAGGATCAAGAGCAGCAGGATCTCACCACGTTGGCTAAGCGCGACTACACGGAACGCCGCAATGGACTGGCCGTGCTGAAGAACAGCAGCCGCAAGGCGGCTGGTCGCCTGAAGGATAACCTAAAGAAGCTGGAGGATTTGCTGCGGCAGCACCGTATCATCCACTCCGAATGGCAAGATGCGGCCCAAGTGCTGCTGCTCTTTGCCAACGGACTGATTGCCCACATATGCGTGGACATCTACACGGGCGATATATTGCGTATGGTCTTCGAGAAGTATCTTGTGGGAAAGCTGGCCGCCGAGGTCATAACAGATGGTGAGTAGAAAAGCTTTGATTGATTTATTTACAATATGCTCTTAAGATGGCTTAGAGTCATTACTTTCACCGCGAAATTCATGCTTCCTGTTGGGTTTATTGATCAAATGGCTATAAAATACAATACTTAGCAAGCTAAGTGAATGAGAACCTAAAATCGCCCCCATAATGATAATTAGCTCATGCATAAAACCACAATTTAATATTGCTTCTAAACGATCCCTGTTGTCCTCGTTAAAATATTGTAGTAGGAATAAATCTCACACGCCTTGGACGAATGCATTACAGTGAAAACATGATTTGATAAAATCTTCCCTTCCCTTCAATGTGCGCGTGATTAATGGCAATTGGGGTATATAATCCCGGCGCTATATGCGTCGCTTTAGGGTATACTCTCTTCTATATATGTACATATGTATGTATTCATGGTATGATATGGAGTGGAGAGACCCCCGTCTCGGCCTTGCACTTGGAAGCACTTGAGACCGCTGCTTTGTGGCTTGTGTTGTGCAGTTATGGAGAAATTTGCATTGGCAACAAGTGCGACTTGATTTGCACTTTCCCACACCAACACAGCCGCACGCACACACCTGCACGCTGCACGGGCGGGCATGGGCATGCAATTATTGTAATTTTTAATTAATCTGCTTGCTTGTTTTGTTGCCTGTAAATATGCGAACCGCGCGATCCCCCCATCCCAACATATTCCATCCCATGCCATGCCACGCCTCTCACCTTTCCATATTTTGTTCGAGGCACTCATTCAGCTTTGTCGCTTGTGTTTTTGTTTCTGTTTCTGTTTTTGTTGTCTTGTCCGTGGTGTGCTCGTCGTCAGCCTTTTTCACCCGTTCCCACATCGTCTTGGCCTACAATACCAACCAGCTGACGGTGGTGCATCTGCAGCGACCGAATGCACGGTCACAGGGGCCGGAGAAGATCGCCAATATGGATCCGCGCATTTTCCACGTGATCATACCAGGCGCCACGGAGCGCAAGTTGGCCCGCCACCTGACCGTCAACGGCAGTTTTGATCTCTTTGTGGTGTGGACACAGTCGTCGCAGAACGAGGTCTACCCCTGGCGGCCAACGATCCGGGATCAGGATCGAGCCAACATACATGTGTTCAAGATCAAGGGGTAAGTAAGGGAAATTCCTTCTAGACTCTAGACTAATCTCTTTTCCCTTAGCTTGCAGCTGGAGTCCATAGCTTATTGCTGGTCGGAGAACGATCCATTGTGCGTTGATTTCCTGCGGAGCAGCGAAAGCCAAATCATCACGTTGGAGCAGAAGGTTTCCCGCAAGGGAGACATCAGTGCCGAGATCTGCTCGTATGAGCTGGCCGCCGGTAAAATGCAGCGCACCGCCATTACCTCGATACCGATGGGCGCCCAGATCTGCTCGTTCGCCTTCAGTCCCGACCAGGAGAAGCTCTTTCTGGGCAGCATCGATCGCAACATCTGCCTGCATGACCTCGTCCAGCAGTCGACTAAGTACGCCAACCAGATCGAGATTGTACCCAATCAATGTGCCTGGCACTGTGACTCCGCCATGCTGTGTGTGGCCAACGAGCGATCGGTGCTGCAGTGCTTTGACCTGGCTTTGGCCACCATTGGCCATCAGTTGGTTAGCGAGAGTGTGACACCCTCGAGCCTGCTGGACCTCTCGCATTACTTTGTCGCCCAGCCTACACTTCTGAGCGTCGCCTTCAGTCGGAAACCGGATTTGAGCACGTTTAAGCACACCTACGCCCAAACGGATTGCCTGCTCTTGCTGATCTATGAGCAGGGACCGCTGGCCTGCATGCGCATCTTTGGCGGCGCCGGCATGCGTGGCGATATTCACAACTCTGGCCTAACCGCCGACGTAATAGCGGACAAGTATCTACGGCTGCAGCAGCCGGAGAGAGCGGTGAATGTTCTGGCGGCACTGAACTGGGAGACCTACGGTGCCATGTGCCTGATAACGCTGCACAAGATAGCCAACTATGTGTTCTTTGGCGGGGATCAGCGTCGGCCGCGCATCGAGCTGATGGCCAGAGCCTTAAAGACATTCGCCCGCACGCTTTCGGAGGAGACAAAGGATGAGTTCAGCGATCAGGTGTACGATTTGAAGCGACGCTTTTGCTTCTTCCTGCTGCGGTGAGTTACTATGAGCTTCAATGAGTAAATTAATTATTTAATTTACAAAATATTTACAGAAAGAACCTATTTGCCGAGGCCTTGGAAATCGCTCAGGATGTGGCTGACTATGACATATTCATGGATCTGTACAATCTGACCAAGTGCATTTCCAGTTTGGGTGAATTCGCTCAGGTGGCGTTCAGTCAGGCCGCTTCCATAGTCCATGAAGAAGATCGTGCCAATGGCAACCTCAGCCTGACCTGCGACCTGCGCTCGGAATCGGCCTGTTCGCTGTCCACCTGCTCGGATGTGCTGCGTGGATCGGGTCATAGTCAGCCGCAGGCCCTTAAAAACTATGTGCCACCACTGCCCTCGTTCAAGTCGAAGGTCTTTAATGCCGAGATGATTAAGATTAACATACCCAAGCCAGAGCTCAGGCCGCCATTGCCCAAAGTTTCGATAGCAACTCCTGCAACGGCTTCCCTAGCAGGTCTCGGTCTGAAGAACAGCACTTTGCAGTCAACAACAATAAAGAGCTCCAGCTTAAATGGTAAGCGAATAAGGATTAATTTCCATGGTAAAAGAAATATTTAAATATTTTTTCATTTCCTTAGGCAATGTCTGGTCCCAGGACGTACCGGACCAGACAGTGGGTCTGCCCATGCCCAGCAGTCCGCCACCCCGACCTCAGCCTTCCTCGATCACTCCGGATCAAAGCACAACACTAGGTCCATTCAACAGCATGCCAACATTGCCACCTTCTGTAGTTTCAGGCGTTCCGGTAGCTCCAACAGCCTACCAGCCCAAGTTTTACCAGCATCCGCTGGTTTCTGGAAACATTCCTGCCATGCTACCCACGATGAGCAGCGAAGATTACCAGAAGCGCCTGCTGCTCAAGAAACCCACGGCATCCATACTGTCCAATCCGGCTAACCCAGCTCCCAGCAATGGGGAGGCAGGAGGAGCTACACCCAGTGCCAAGTCACAGACAGCCGAGAAGAACAAGGTCAAGTTCTCGGACACCATACAGGTGGCTGTTGTGCCGGTAAGCTAAAACCTCCTGGGCAATTGAGAACTGTAATTAATAGTACTATGCCTTATTAGGAGATTCCACGTAAGGAGAAGCCCATGCCACCCAAGAGAAATGGTTATTCAAGACCCGCAGCGCGGCATCTTACCAACCCGAAGAAGGAGCTGGCCGACAGCTTGCCACTTTGTCATCCCAACGATGAGTATCTGAAGGATTTCAATCCCATCACTACAAGTAAGTCTTTAGAAAGATCGCACCCTGTCACCATTGGTGTTATATAAACGTTTGCTCCAGATATGACAAAGCCTCCGGCGCGACGTCGTGACGAGGAACCGAAGCAAAGCAGCAGCAGCAAGAACCCCAACAACTCCTCCTCCTCGTCATCCATCAAGGTGGTGCATTTTGGTGTGGTCTAAGCGGATAATTGTTAGTGCAATCCCCTTACTTATTTTCGGGTTAAGAGATGTGTCTTCCACTTATTTTTAGTAACTATTGCCGCCCTCCCAGTTAGTGCAAAGCTTTAAATAGGAAAGTTTTTACTTATAAGTTCTTCTCTCCACACTTTTTACACAGCTTAGCATTAAATGTTTGCCAAAAACGGATCCTACTTCTTCTTGGTGGTGGTGGGGCCACCCATGCGATCCAGTTCGGACTTCAGGTCGAGCAGCTCCTTGTCCGGCACATAACGCCGCTCCTCACAGTCGTCGGTGTGCTCCTGGACCAACAGGCTAACGCCCTCGGGCAGGGCTGACTGGGCGAGGCGCAGAAACTGCGGATAGACAGGTGCATCCACATTGTTCAGCTGCAGATTGCGCTCGTAGGTGGTCAGCTTGTACTCGGACTCAATCACCGTGGAGTTTGGCCGCAGACGCTGAACCTGTGTTTGCTGTGGCGGCAGGGCGTAGCAGTCGGATACATCCAATTCCAAATACTCGGCTAAGCCATGGAGGAAGCGCTGATAGTTCTCTAGCTGTGGATAGTCATAGCCTTTGATCTGTACGTTGAGGCTCTCGTATTGCGGGTATTTTGGTTTTAGTGACTGGAAGAGAAGGCGAAGAAATGTGTCAATATTTATGGATTCTTAATTTTTAATTCCTAAGATGTATTTTTATTAAGGACACCTGCAAAGACCCACCTCCAGGTAATCCGGTTCGTAAACACTGCCGACGCCTCTGGTAGTTCTCGCGGCTGTTGTGACCTTCGGAACCTGCAGGGCCAACCGCACACTGGGTAGCAGCTAAGTAAAAAAGGTAAATGCACTATTTAATACAAATTTAATACAATTTAAAGGTTTATTTACTTTTCGTAACATGGCAGCAGTCACAGTAGAAGTCACGTTATGTCATCGTCAAAACGATAGTACCTATCGATGTTTACTGGCCGATAGCGAACTGGTCACACTGCGCTTCTGTTTTTGTTTTGCTTCCGGCTCCGGTCACATTGGTCAAACCAGGCAGAAATAATATATTTTATTTATTTAGCCCAACACGTCAATTCGAAATGCAAAAAAGGTCAACGCTTTTTGTAGTCGCGTTGGCGCTGCTCTCTGCCTTGGCGGGAACACAAGCGAAATCGGACCCGGGCATTGTGGACACTCCGGTGAATTCGGTAAGTGCTCTTCCTCCATTCCCGTTTCTACCCCCGCGGAGAATCCCGAATAGGAAAGCAAAACATTTGTGTATGCGGCATATGTCCCGGCTACGTAAATAATATCCCGTTCGTTGCAGGCAAGACCCAACATCAGGCAACAGCGTCCGCTGCTGGCCAACTCGAAGATATACGTGAAAAGTGAGTACATGCAGCGGCAACGTGTGACGAATGCTTTTGCCAAAATTCCCCAACCCCTAATAACCCAAACCCCCCGGAATTACAGTTACCGGATGCACGTCCAAGGTGGAAACGAACTTGACCATAACCTTCCGCCTGACGGAGCACCCTTGCATCTACGATGATCGCCTGGTGAGAAGCCTCTATCTTCCTGTTATGTTGCCCATTCTAAACTTGAGTTCTCTTTCAGCTGGAAACAATTGCAACCGATCCATCGCTGCAAAAGAATGCCTCCATAAATAACGTTATAACCGTAGTCACAAAATCGTTTCCCTGCAATAGCCTCATTGTTTTGGTGGCCGACAAGATGTCCCTGCCGGCCGAGGGAGTCACTGGGAAGCCGGAACCGAAACATCCTATGAAGGAGAACAAACATCCACTTTCGGTAATGACTCAGCTCAAGTGCGGAACACCAAAAATTCAGGCAAAAAAAAGATATGCGGCGTACACAGCCTTATCAGCCGCAGGCGCAGTCGCAGTTAGGGCTTATCGGTTCTCCTAAGGCAGGGTATCACAATCTGGTGAAACTACTGTGTTTAGAGGAAGAATGCGACCATAGTTCTTAGACCCTTTTCCATTTAAATTCTTTAGAAATTAAGCTGGTATAAGGAAGTGCTCGTTTAGCTATTTGAAAGTCCGACACTAATGTAGGTCGTTCATATAGTGTTATCTCTATTCTTTTATTACTTATTCATATATTCAAAATTTCCCCGAGGTATAATTTAGTCTAAACTACACTTATTGTATGGTTTGTTGATTTTGAGGAACCATATAAGTAATGTCTTAACATTTACTGTTATCAATCATGATGATGTTCGTGTTTAATAAACCCTTTTATCTATTTCAGCCCACAACAAACCCAATTGCGAGCGTCGAGGAGGATGGCATCTATGAGATTGAGATCTTGATTTCACCGGAACCCAGTGCATCCGAGTTCAGTGCCGTGGTTCACATTGAATTCCTGGGACCGCACGGCTATATCTCCGCCATTGATTGGCCTTTCCTGCCCGTAAGTATTCATACTTTAAAATTGTTTATACCAGAATGTGTTTATTTATTTATTGTTTTACAGTTCTATTTAATCATGTGCATTGTTTATGTGATATTCGGCATTATTTGGCTGTTCGTTTCCTTCGCCCAATGGCGGGATCTATTGAGAATTCAGTTCTGGATTGGTGGCGTAATACTGCTGGGTATGCTCGAGAAGGCTTTCTTCTACGCCGAATATCAAACGCTGACGAACTATGGTGTTGCTGTGCAGCATGCGGAGCTGGTGGCTGAGTTTGTGTCTTGTGCGAAGCGCACTTTGGCCAGGATGCTTGTCATTATTATGAGTCTCGGCTTTGGCATTGTTAAGTGAGTAGTTTGATTTTATTTTATATTTTTACAGATGAACTAATACTGCATTTTAGACCACGTTTGGGACCCATGTTGCATCGTGTTGTGGGCGTGGGCACCCTGTACTTTGTACTGGCCTGCGTGGAAAGCTATTTGCGAATCACCAATATAAAGAGCGACCGTAGCGAGCTCCTTGTTGCGAGTATTCCACTGGCGGTGTTGGACACAGGAATCTGCTGGTGGATCTTCACGTCGCTTGTCCAGACCACACGCACTCTGAGGCTTAGAAGGTGAATAATACTACAGACATGTATTATAAGGCTAGATATTTTATATACATATATATTTTAGGAATATGGTCAAGCTATCCCTGTATAGGCACTTTACCAACACACTGATTTTCGCTGTTATCGCTTCCGTCATCTTTATGCTCTTTGCGTTGCGTTTGCGTAGAATCGAGAACTGTACCCCTGTAAGTTAATTGCCGGCCGTTAGCAAGAGCTTCACTGTATTTAAATTGCATTGTTTTTTGTTTTATGTTAATTTAGGGATGGCGTGACATCTGGATCGATACTGGCTTCTGGCACATTCTATTCTCGGTGCTGCTGTTGGTAATTATGATACTATGGCGACCCACGAATAACAACCAGCGATATGCCTTCACACCGTTGCTGGATGCGCCCGAGGACGAAGACGAGGAGGGTAGGAGGTGTGACCTCAAACAGAGAACCAAATATAATTCATTTCATTTGTCTTTTTTAGATGAAGAGGATCAATTTGTAGCCGATGCATATGGGGTAAAGATGCGTGGTCAGAATGGTACGCCGAAGACATCGGTGAATTCGCGGACTGCTACCACCACCGAGGAGGATGACTTGCGTTGGGTGGAGGAGAACATACCCTCCTCCATGGCGGACTCAGCTCTGCCTATCCTCGACTCGGACGAGGAGATCATCAACACCAAGTTCGAGGTCTCCAAAATGCAATAAGCTGGGCTGTGACTTTCGCTGGACCTAGAAAGAGACTTGAAGCACATTAACACATCCGCGTCAGCCGCCCCAGTCAAATGTGCTATGCATTCTTACCCATTTTCTATTAGAAAACGAAACATAGCCATCGATGGTGATGGGAAACAATTATTACTTGACTTTATTTCCCAGCTGCGCTTGTCCCAACACGTGACTGGCGCCTGCCTTTTAAACCCGTGTAAAATATTGTATTTAACAGTAGTTCCTTCTACAGCACACGTCCTCCCACTAAATAAATTTAACTTATTTATAATACCTAGCCTAAGTTGTAGATATCTCTATATGCGACGAACCGTAAACTTAATTTCCGTCACTTTCGATGAGTTGAATACCCTTAAATACACACAGATTGTTGTCGCCTCTTTGTACATAACGAAACGATCTATAATAAAGAACGAGAATGAAGATTCTGTAAAAAAGATCATAATATTCAAACAAAATCTTTAACTTGAACTATTTACTTGCTGATAACTGAAAACATTTGCAAATATGTTTAAGCCTAAGCACACACCATACACACACACACACACACACCTCAATGTATTTAAATATATATATATATACAAATATTTTTAACCAAGCGGTTTAAGAATTTTTAATAAAATAAATGCAATCGTAACTTAAAGGTAGCCGTGAAACAAGCTTAAAGTGTGTTTATATATCTATCTGACATCATAAGTGTTATTTCGTGTAAACTTAAGTAATTTATCAACAATAAGAACACAAGTAATTCCCGGAAAAATTGATAATAAAACGAGGGAAGCTTCGCTAAGTATCTCTAGTGCAAAAATTAATCTACCTTCTGCGCCTTCTGTTCGCCTGGTAAATGAAATCCAGAAATTGACAATTTTTTACTGAAAATGAGCAAATTAAAGGCTTGTTGTTGCCCACAACAACAACAACAATAAAAAACTATCTAACAACAACAACAATTTTGAATTTACAACAACAAATTAACTCAAATACATAAATTTAACTGATAGATTTGAATTCAAATTTAAATAGACTACCTGTTCCCGCCGTATAAGTTAACCGACAAATTTGAATTTGAATTCAAATAGTCGATCAGATGCCGCCACATATGTAAGCCGCCAAATTTGAATTTGAATGGAACTAATTAGTGGATCGCAAGGGGATCATATGTGGACCCTATGTGGATTCCATGTGGATTCCATGTGGATCCTATGTGGATCCTATGTGGATCATATGTGGATCATATGTGGATCCTATGTGGATCGTATGTGGATCCCATGTGGATTGTGGGTGGATTGTAAGTGGATCCTAATTTACAATCCACTCACAATCCAATCATCGTCGATCTACTGCATGCTGTTCGCCTGTTACCTGACATCGGAGCAGCGGCTAATTTATAACGAAATTTCGTGAAATCGAGGTTCTAAGTTAATGTTGTTGTAACAAACATTGTACAACAACAACAACAACAACTATTTTACAACAACAATTTTGAATTTACAACAACCAAGGCAAAAATGTCATAAAAATATACATATATACCCACCCAAAAATGGTATTATAATTTCAGTAAAAAGCTTAAAACGCCAGGAAGGAGTCGTTTCCGACCCTATAAACCATATATATTCTTGATCAGAATCAACAGGCGCGTTCATCTAGCTATGTCCGGCCAAAATTTATTTTTTTTCAAAATTTTCGAAATTTTCAAAAAAAGGAAAGGGGTTACATCATTAAAATTGCCAAAAATTGGCCAAAATCTTAATTATTAAAAATTTTAAACTGAGTACGCAGATTTATTAACGTTCTAAAAACTAACATAGGACAGCCTTCAGATTTAAAATTAATGCATTTTTGGTTGAGTTATGCGTTTTTTAAACTTTGATAATACTAAAAAATTGCATAAAAAATACACAAAATTATCTACTAAAAAATGGTATCTTAATTTCAGTAAAAAGCTTAAAACGCGAGGAAGTAGTCGTTTCCGACCCTATAAACCATATATATTCTTGATCAGAATCAACAGGCGCGTTCATCTAGCTATGTCCGGCCAAAATTTATTTTTTTCAAAATTTTCGAAATTTTCAAAAAAAGGAAAGGGGTTACATCATTAAAATTGTCCAAAATTGGCCAAAATCTTAATTTTTAAAAATTTTAAACTGAGTACGCAGATTTATTAACGTTCTAAAAACTAACATAGGACAGCCTTCAGATTTAAAATTAATGCATTTTTGTTTGAGTTATGCGTTTTTTAAACTTTGATAATACTAAAAAATTTCGTAAAAAAATACACAAAATTATCTACTAAAAAATGGTATCTTAATTTCAGTAAAAAGCTTAAAACGCCAGGAAGGAGTCGTTTCCGACCCTATAAACCATATATATTCTTGATCAGAATCAACAGGCGCGTTCATCTAGCTATGTTCGGCCAAAATTTATTTTTTTTCAAAATTTTCGAAATTTTCAAAAATTGGCCAAAATCTTAATTTTTAAAAATTTTAAACTGAGTACGCAGATTTATTAACGTTCTAAAAACTAACATAGGACAGCCTTCAGATTTAAAATTAATGCATTTTTGGTTGAGTTATGCGTTTTTTAAACTTTGATAATACTAAAAAATTTCGTAAAAAAATACACAAAATTATCTACTAAAAAATTGTATCTTAATTTCAGTAAAAATCGTAAAACGCCAGGAAGGAGTCGTTTCCGACCCTATAAACCATATATATTCTTGATCAGAATCAACAGGCGCGTTCATCTAGCTATGTACTGCCAAAATTTTTTTTTTTCAAAATTTTCGAAATTTTCAAAAAAAGGAAAGGGGTTACATCATTAAAATTGTCAAAAATTGGCCAAAATCTTAATTTTTAAAAATTTTAAACTGAGTACGCAGATTTATTAACGTTCTAAAAACTAACATAGGACAGCCTTCAGATTTAAAATTAATGCATTTTTGGTTGAGTTATGCGTTTTTTAAACTTTGATAATACTAAAAAATTTCGTAAAAAAATACACAAAATTATCTACTAAAAAATTGTATCTTAATTTCAGTAAAAATCGTAAAACGCCAGGAAGGAGTCGTTTCCGACCCTATAAACCATATATATTCTTGATCAGAATCAACAGGCGCGTTCATCTAGCTATGTCCGGCCAAAATTTATTTTTTTTAAAATTTTCGAAATTTTCAAAAAAAGGAAAGGGGTTACATCATTAAAATTGTCAAAAATTGGCCAAAATCTTAATTTTTAAAAATTTTAAACTGAGTACGCAGATTTATTAACGTTCTAAAAACTAACATAGGACAGCCTTCAGATTTAAAATTAATGCATTTTTGGTTGAGTTATGCGTTTTTTAAACTTTGATAATACTAAAAAATTTCGTAAAAAAATACACAAAATTATCTACTAAAAAATTTCAGTAAAAATCTTAAAACGCCAGGAAGGAGTCGTTTCCGACCCTATAAACCATATATATTCTTGATCAGAATCAACAGGCGCGTTCATCTAGCTATGTACTGCCAAAATTTATTTTTTTCAAAATTTTCGAAATTTTCAAAAAAAGGAAAGGGGTTGTATTTTGTATCTTAATTTCAGTAAAAATCGTAAAACGCCAGGAAGGAGTCGTTTCCGACCCTATAAACCATATATATTCTTGATCAGAATCAACAGGCGCGTTCATCTAGCTATGTCCGGCCAAAATTTATTTTTTTCAAAATTTTCGAAATTTTCAAAAAAAGGAAAGGGGTTACATCATTAAAATTGTCAAAAATTGGCCAAAATCTTCATTTTTAAAAATTTTTAACTGAGTACGCAGATTTATTAACGTTCTAAAAACTAACATAGGACAGCCTTCAGATTTAAAATTAATGCATTTTTGGTTGAGTTATGCGTTTTTTAAACTTTGATAATACTAAAAAATTGCATAAAAAATACACAAAATTATCTACTAAAAAATGGTATCTTAATTTCAGTAAAAAGCTTAAAACGCCAGGAAGGAGTCGTTTCCGACCCTATAAACCATATATATTCTTGATCAGAATCAACAGGCGCGTTCATCTAGCTATGTCCGGCCAAAATTTATTTTTTTCAAAATTTTCGAAATTTTCAAAAAAAGGAAAGGGGTTACATCATTAAAATTGTCAAAAATTGGCCAAAATCTTAATTTTTAAAAATTTTAAACTGAGTACGCAGATTTATTAACGTTCTAAAAACTAACATAGGACAGCCTTCAGATTTAAAATGAATGCATTTTTGGTTGAGTTATGCGTTTTTTAAACTTTGATAATACTAAAAAATTGCATAAAAAATACACAAAATTATCTACTAAAAAATGGTATCTTAATTTCAGTAAAAAGCTTAAAACGCCAGGAAGGAGTCGTTTCCGACCCTATAAACCATATATATTCTTGATCAGAATCAACAGGCGCGTTCATCTAGCTATGTACTGCCAAAATTTATTTTTTTCAAAATTTTCGAAATTTTCAAAAAAAGGAAAGGGGTTACATCATTAAAATTGTCAAAAATTGGCCAAAATCTTCATTTTTAAAAATTTTAAACTGAGTACGCAGATTTATTAACGTTCTAAAAACTAACATAGGACAGCCTTCAGATTTAAAATTAATGCATTTTTGGTTGAGTTATGCGTTTTTTAAACTTTGATAATACTAATATAATAATACTTTTTTTCAAAATTTTCGAAATTTTCAAAAAAAGGAAAGGGGTTACATCATTAAAATTGTCAAAAATTGGCCAAAATCTTAATTTTTAAAAATTTTAAACTGAGTACGCAGATTTATTAACGTTCTAAAAACTAACATAGGACAGCCTTCAGATTTAAAATTAATGCATTTTTGGTTGAGTTATGCGTTTTTTAAACTTTGATAATACTAAAAAATTTCGTAAAAAAATACACAAAATTATCTACTAAAAAATTGTATCTTAATTTCAGTAAAAATCGTAAAACGCCAGGAAGGAGTCGTTTCCGACCCTATAAACCATATATATTCTTGATCAGAATCAACAGGCGCGTTCATCTAGCTATGTCCGCCCAAAATTTATTTTTTTCAAAATTTTCGAAATTTTCAAAAAAAGGAAAGGGGTTACATCATTAAAATTGTCAAAAATTGGCCAAAATCTTCATTTTTAAAAATTTTTAACTGAGTACGCAGATTTATTAACGTTCTAAAAACTAACATAGGACAGCCTTCAGATTTAAAATTAATGCATTTTTGGTTGAGTTATGCGTTTTTTAAACTTTGATAATACTAAAAAATTGCATAAAAAATACACAAAATTATCTACTAAAAAATGGTATCTTAATTTCAGTAAAAAGCTTAAAACGCCAGGAAGGAGTCGTTTCCGACCCTATAAACCATATATATTCTTGATCAGAATCAACAGGCGCGTTCATCTAGCTATGTACTGCCAAAATTTATTTTTTTCAAAATTTTCGAAATTTTCAAAAAAAGGAAAGGGGTTACATCATTAAAATTGTCAAAAATTGGCCAAAATCTTCATTTTTAAAAATTTTAAACTGAGTACGCAGATTTATTAACGTTCTAAAAACTAACATAGGACAGCCTTCAGATTTAAAATTAATGCATTTTTGGTTGAGTTATGCGTTTTTTAAACTTTGATAATACTAAAAAATTGCATAAAAAATACACAAAATTATCTACTAAAAAATGGTATCTTAATTTCAGTAAAAAGCTTAAAACGCCAGGAAGGAGTCGTTTCCGACCCTATAAACCATATATATTCTTGATCAGAATCAACAGGCGCGTTCATCTAGCTATGTACTGCCAAAAAATTTTTTTTTTCAAAATTTTCGAAATTTTCAAAAAAAGGAAAGGGGTTACATCATTAAAATTGTCAAAAATTGGCCAAAATCTTAATTTTTAAAAATTTTAAACTGAGTACGCAGATTTATTAACGTTCTAAAAACTAACATAGGACAGCCTTCAGATTTAAAATTAATGCATTTTTGGTTGAGTTATGCGTTTTTTAAACTTTGATAATACTAAAAAATTTCGTAAAAAAATACACAAAATTATCTACTAAAAAATTGTATCTTAATTTCAGTAAAAATCGTAAAACGCCAGGAAGGAGTCGTTTCCGACCCTATAAACCATATATATTCTTGATCAGAATCAACAGGCGCGTTCATCTAGCTATGTCCGGCCAAAATTTATTTTTTTTTAAATTTTCGAAATTTTCAAAAAAAGGAAAGGGGTTACATCATTAAAATTGTCAAAAATTGGCCAAAATCTTAATTTTTAAAAATTTTAAACTGAGTACGCAGATTTATTAACGTTCTAAAAACTAACATAGGACAGCCTTCAGATTTAAAATTAATGCATTTTTGGTTGAGTTATGCGTTTTTTAAACTTTGATAATACTAAAAAATTTCGTAAAAAAATACACAAAATTATCTACTAAAAAATTTCAGTAAAAATCTTAAAACGCCAGGAAGGAGTCGTTTCCGACCCTATAAACCATATATATTCTTGATCAGAATCAACAGGCGCGTTCATCTAGCTATGTACTGCCAAAATTTATTTTTTTCAAAATTTTCGAAATTTTCAAAAAAAGGAAAGGGGTTACATCATTAAAATTGTCAAAAATTGGCCAAAATCTTAATTTTTAAAAATTTTAAACTGAGTACGCAGATTTATTAACGTTCTAAAAACTAACATAGGACAGCCTTCAGATTTAAAATTAATGCATTTTTGGTTGAGTTATGCGTTTTTTAAACTTTGATAATACTAAAAAATTTCGTAAAAAATACACAAAATTATCTACTAAAAAATGGTATCTTAATTTCAGTAAAAAGCTTAAAACGCGAGGAAGGAGTCGTTTCCGACCCTATAAACCATATATATTCTTGATCAGAATCAACAGGCGCGTTCATCTAGCTATGTCCGGCCAAAATTTATTTTTTTCAAAATTTTCGAAATTTTCAAAAAAAGGAAAGGGGTTACATCATTAAAATTTCCAAAAATTGGCCAAAATCTTAATTTTTAAAAATTTTAAACTGAGTACGCAGATTTATTAACGTTCTAAAAACTAACATAGGACAGCCTTCAGATTTAAAATTAATGCATTTTTGGTTGAGTTATGCGTTTTTTAAACTTTGATAATACTAAAAAATTTCGTTAAAAAATACAAAAATTATCTACTAAAAAATGGTATCTTAATTTCAGTAAAAAGCTTAAAACGCGAGGAAGGAGTCGTTTCCGACCCTATAAACCATATATATTCTTGATCAGAATCAACAGGCGCGTTCATCTAGCTATGTCCGGCCAAAATTTATTTTTTTCAAAATTTTCGAAATTTTCAAAAAAAGGAAAGGGGTTACATCATTAAAATTGTCAAAAATTGGCCAAAATCTTAATTTTTAAAAATTTTAAACTGAGTACGCAGATTTATTAACGTTCTAAAAACTAACATAGGACAGCCTTCAGATTTAAAATTAATGCATTTTTGGTTGAGTTATGCGTTTTTTAAACTTTGATAATACTAAAAAAATTCGTAAAAAAATACACAAAATTATCTACTAAAAAATTTCAGTAAAAATCTTAAAACGCCAGGAAGGAGTCGTTTCCGACCCTATAAACCATATATATTCTTGATCAGAATCAACAGGCGCGTTCATCTAGCTATGTCCGGCCAAAATTTATTTTTTTCAAAATTTTCGAAATTTTCAAAAAAAGGAAAGGGGTTACATCATTAAAATTTCCAAAAATTGGCCAAAATCTTAATTTTTAAAAATTTTAAACTGAGTACGCAGATTTATTAACGTTCTAAAAACTAACATAGGACAGCCTTCAGATTTAAAATTAATGCATTTTTGTTTGAGTTATGCGTTTTTTAAACTTTGATAATACTAAAAAATTTCGTAAAAAAATACACAAAATTATCTACTAAAAAATGGTATCTTAATTTCAGTAAAAAGCTTAAAACGCCAGGAAGGAGTCGTTTCCGACCCTATAAACCATATATATTCTTGATCAGAATCAACAGGCGCGTTCATCTAGCTATGTCCGGCCAAAATTTATTTTTTTCAAAATTTTCGAAATTTTCAAAAAAAGGAAAGGGGTTACATCATTAAAATTGTCAAAAATTGGCCAAAATCTTAATTTTTAAAAATTTTAAACTGAGTACGCAGATTTATTAACGTTCTAAAAACTAACATAGGACAGCCTTCAGATTTAAAATTAATGCATTTTTGGTTGAGTTATGCGTTTTTTAAACTTTGATAATACTAAAAAATTGCATAAAAAATACACAAAATTATCTACTAAAAAATGGTATCTTAATTTCAGTAAAAAGCATAAAACGCGAGGAAGGAGTCGTTTCCGACCCTATAAACCATATATATTCTTGATCAGAATCAACAGGCGCGTTCATCTAGCTATGTACTGCCAAAATTTTTTTTTTTCAAAATTTTCGAAATTTTCAAAAAAAGGAAAGGGGTCATCATTAAAATTGTCAAAAATTGGCCAAAATCTTAATTTTTAAAAATTTTAAACTGAGTACGCAGATTTATTAACGTTCTAAAAACTAACATAGGACAGCCTTCAGATTTAAAATTAATGCATTTTTGGTTGAGTTATGCGTTTTTTAAACTTTGATAATACTAAAAAATTTCGTAAAAAAATACACAAAATTATCTACTAAAAAATGGTATCTTAATTTCAGTAAAAAGCTTAAAACGACAGGAAGGAGTCGTTTCCGACCCTATAAACCATATATATTCTTGATCAGAATCAACAGGCGCGTTCATCTAGCTATGTCCGGCCAAAATTTATTTTTTTCAAAATTTTCGAAATTTTCAAAAAAAGGAAAGGGGTTACATCATTAAAATTGTCAAAAATTGGCCAAAATCGTAATTTTTAAAAATTTTAAACTGAGTACGCAGATTTATTAACGTTCTAAAAACTAACATAGGACAGCCTTCAGATTTAAAATTAATGCATTTTTGGTTGAGTTATGCGTTTTTTAAACTTTGATAATACTAAAAAATTGCATAAAAAATACACAAAATTATCTACTAAAAAATGGTATCTTAATTTCAGTAAAAAGCATAAAACGCGAGGAAGGAGTCGTTTCCGACCCTATAAACCATATATATTCTTGATCAGAATCAACAGGCGCGTTCATCTAGCTATGTCCTGCCAAAATTTATTTTTTTCAAAATTTTCGAAATTTTCAAAAAAAGGAAAGGGGTTACATCATTAAAATTGTCAAAAATTGGCCAAAATCTTAATTTTTAAAAATTTTAAACTGAGTACGCAGATTTATTAACGTTCTAAAAACTAACATAGGACAGCCTTCAGATTTAAAATTAATGCATTTTTGGTTGAGTTATGCGTTTTTTAAACTTTGATAATACTAAAAAATTTCGTAAAAAAATACACAAAATTATCTACTAAAAAATTGTATCTTAATTTCAGTAAAAAGCTTAAAACGCCAGGAAGGAGTCGTTTCCGACCCTATAAACCATATATATTCTTGGTCAGAATCAACAGGCGCGTTCATCTAGCTATGTCCGGCCAAAATGTATTTTTTTCCAAAATTTTCGAAATTTTCAAAAAAAGGAAAGCGGTTACATCATTAAAATTGTCAAAAATTGACCAAAATCTTAATTTTTTAAAATTTTAAACTGAGTACGCAGATTTATTAACGTTCTAAAAACTAACATAGGACAGCCTTCAGATTTAAAATTAATGCATTTTTGGTTGAGTTATGCGTTTTTTAAACTTTGATAATACTAAAAAATTTCGTAAAAAATACACAAAATTATCTACTAAAAAATGGTATCTTAATTTCAGTAAAAAGCTTAAAACGCGAGGAAGGAGTCGTTTCCGACCCTATAAACCATATATATTCTTGATCAGAATCAACAGGCGCGTTCATCTAGCTATGTCCGGCCAAAATTTATTTTTTTCAAAATTTTCGAAATTTTCAAAAAAAGGAAAGGGGTTACATCATTAAAATTTCCAAAAATTGGCCAAAATCTTAATTTTTAAAAATTTTAAACTGAGTACGCAGATTTATTAACGTTCTAAAAACTAACATAGGACAGCCTTCAGATTTAAAATTAATGCATTTTTGGTTGAGTTATGCGTTTTTTAAACTTTGATAATACTAAAAAATTTCGTTAAAAAATACAAAAATTATCTACTAAAAAATGGTATCTTAATTTCAGTAAAAAGCTTAAAACGCGAGGAAGGAGTCGTTTCCGACCCTATAAACCATATATATTCTTGATCAGAATCAACAGGCGCGTTCATCTAGCTATGTCCGGCCAAAATTTATTTTTTTCAAAATTTTCGAAATTTTCAAAAAAAGGAAAGGGGTTACATCATTAAAATTGTCAAAAATTGGCCAAAATCTTAATTTTTAAAAATTTTAAACTGAGTACGCAGATTTATTAACGTTCTAAAAACTAACATAGGACAGCCTTCAGATTTAAAATTAATGCATTTTTGGTTGAGTTATGCGTTTTTTAAACTTTGATAATACTAAAAAATTTCGTAAAAAAATACACAAAATTATCTACTAAAAAATTGTATCTTAATTGCAGTAAAAAGCTTAAAACGCCAGGAAGGAGTCGTTTCCGACCCTATAAACCATATATATTCTTGATCAGAATCAACAGGCGCGTTCATCTAGCTATGTCCGGCCAAAATTTATTTTTTTTCAAAATTTTCGAAATTTTCAAAAAAAGGAAAGGGGTTACATCATTAAAATTTCCAAAAATTGGCCAAAATCTTAATTTTTAAAAATTTTAAACTGAGTACGCAGATTTATTAACGTTCTAAAAACTAACATAGGACAGCCTTCAGATTTAAAATTAATGCATTTTTGGTTGAGTTATGCGTTTTTTAAACTTTGATAATACTAAAAAATTTCGTTAAAAAATACACAAAATTATCTACTAAAAAATGGTATCTTAATTTCAGTAAAAAGCTTAAAACGCGAGGAAGGAGTCGTTTCCGACCCTATAAACCATATATATTCTTGATCAGAATCAACAGGCGCGTTCATCTAGCTATGTCCGGCCAAAATTTATTTTTTTCAAAATTTTCGAAATTTTCAAAAAAAGGAAAGGGGTTACATCATTAAAATTGTCAAAAATTGGCCAAAATCTTAATTTTTAAAAATTTTAAACTGAGTACGCAGATTTATTAACGTTCTAAAAACTAACATAGGACAGCCTTCAGATTTAAAATTAATGCATTTTTGGTTGAGTTATGCGTTTTTTAAACTTTGATAATACTAAAAAATTGCATAAAAAATACACAAAATTATCTACTAAAAAATGGTATCTTAATTTCAGTAAAAAGCTTAAAACGCCAGGAAGGAGTCGTTTCCGACCCTATAAACCATATATATTCTTGGTCAGAATCAACAGGCGCGTTCATCTAGCTATGTCCGGCCAAAATGTATTTTTTTCCAAAATTTTCGAAATTTTCAAAAAAAGGAAAGGGGTTACATCATTAAAATTGTCAAAAATTGGCCAAAATCTTAATTTTTAAAAATTTTAAACTGAGTACGCAGATTTATTAACGTTCTAAAAACTAACATAGGACAGCCTTCAGATTTAAAATTAATGCATTTTTGGTTGAGTTATGCGTTTTTTAAACTTTTATAATACTAAAAAATTTCGTAAAAAATACACAAAATTATCTACTAAAAAATGGTATCTTAATTTCAGTAAAAAGCTTAAAACGCGAGGAAGGAGTCGTTTCCGACCCTATAAACCATATATATTCTTGATCAGAATCAACAGGCGCGTTCATCTAGCTATGTCCGGCCAAAATTTATTTTTTTCAAAATTTTCGAAATTTTCAAAATTTTCGAAATTTTCAAAAAAAGGAAAGGGGTTACATCATTAAAATTGTCAAAAATTGGCCAAAATCTTAATTTTTAAAAATTTTAAACTGAGTACGCAGATTTATTAACGTTCTAAAAACTAACATAGGACAGCCTTCAGATTTAAAATTAATGCATTTTTGGTTGAGTTATGCGTTTTTTAAACTTTGATAATACTAAAAAATTTCGTAAAAAAATACACAAAATTATCTACTAAAAAATTATATCTTAATTTCAGTAAAAAGCTTAAAACGCCAGGAAGGAGTCGTTTCCGACCCTATAAACCATATATATTCTTGGTCAGAATCAACAGGCGCGTTCATCTAGCTATGTCCGGCCAAAATGTATTTTTTTCCAAAATTTTCGAAATTTTCAAAAAAAGGAAAGGGGTTACATCATTAAAATTGTCAAAAATTGGCCAAAATCTTAATTTTTTAAAATTTTAAACTGAGTACGCAGATTTATTAACGTTCTAAAAACTAACATAGGACAGCCTTCAGATTTAAAATTAATGCATTTTTGGTTGAGTTATGCATTTTTTAAACTTTGATAATACTAAAAAATTTCGTAAAAAATACACAAAATTATCTACTAAAAAATGGTATCTTAATTTCAGTAAAAAGCTTAAAACGCGAGGAAGGAGTCGTTTCCGACCCTATAAACCATATATATTCTTGATCAGAATCAACAGGCGCGTTCATCTAGCTATGTCCGGCCAAAATGTATTTTTTTCAAAATTTTCAAAATTTTCAAAAAAAGGAAAGGGAAGTTACATCATTAAAATTGTCAAAAATTGGCCAAAATCTTAATTTTTAAAAATTTTAAACTGAGTACGCAGATTTATTAACGTTCTAAAAACTAACATAGGACAGCCTTCAGATTTAAAATTAAAGCATTTTTGGTTGAGTTATGCGTTTTTTAAACTTTGGTAATACTAAAAAATTGCATAAAAAATACACAAAATTATCTACTAAAAAATGGTATCTTAATTTCAGTAAAAATCGTAAAACGCCAGGAAGGAGTCGTTTCCGACCCTATAAACCATATATATTCTTGATCAGAATCAACAGGCGCGTTCATCTCGCTATGTCCGTCGTCAAAGTAAATTCTCCCTCTGCTAGCTTTTGTTCGTTCGCCTGGTGCTTGAAACCGAGCAATCAATGAATTTGCTCTTAAATACGTCAAAAAAGCCTTGTTTTTGTAGCCTCGTTAGGGCCTACAACAACAACAACAATATTTTTAACCCTTACAGAAAGAAGACAAACAATACTTAATAATTCAATATTTATTAGTTTTCTGTTGTATAAAATTTCTCTTTGCCATTCAAAATGTTTGTTTAAAAAAACTAAGTATTTAGAAGGTAATGTGCATTTCCTCAGATAATACAATTACAAAGCGATTTCAATTAGTAATCTTGCTTCGGTCTCCGGCCTCTTATTGTTAGAGAACACACATGCATACACATAAAAAGACACAATTAATAAACACAATATTTATTCGCGGAAGAATTAAGAACGGGCTGCAGGGTAATGAAACACGAACACATTTGCTACGACTTCGGTACAAATATGTTGTGCATTTTACAAATAAGATACAAATACTTATGGATACTGTCTTGAGGGCGGCGAAGTTGGCTTTGCGGCTGAACTGTGAACTGTAGATGAAGCGCGCGCGCCTCTAAATTACAACAATATTTATGTGGGCGGGGTTGACATTAATATGTTTCTTCTCCGTTTAACAATTTCTCTCTTATTTAACAAATTTATTGCCTAGAAATGCGTATTAAATATTTCTTAGTCTGCATAATGTCCACCGCCCTAGGCGGGACTCCTCCACGACTTGCCTGAGGGAAGAGTGTGAATAGCAGGGAATTGTGAGAATGTCCGGGAAATATGACCCTAATATTATCTCAACTAGGATAACCTTTCGGAGACAGCACAGCACTTAATTCGCATGTTATTACACTTATTCAGGCCGCCAAGAAGAGACCCCGCCTAGTTGGGGGATATTATTATGGTTTATGGTTTATATTGAAATTGAATTACGAGGACGCTGCAGAGCTACCTACCGCCGTCAGCCTTGGCCGCTCAGTGCTCGGCAATCGTTCAGTTCGACTCGGGCTTGACGTTGCGCCGCAGAATGGCCGCGGCCAGGTCCTGCTTCATGGCCGCCTGCTGCCGTTGGTCGGCCAGCGACTGCGTGCTCCGCAGTCCGTTCACGATATCCTTGGTCTTGCCAAAGTAGATCTCATTGAGCGTGTTGCGGATCTTATTCTCCATCTCCTCGACCATCTTGCCAATGTTGGCAATATGCGGCGACGACTCACTGACATTGGCATCCTGCTCCGTTTGCCGCGTCAGCGACCCACCCAGGTTCATCGTTCCGGAGCCCTGTTTGTTCGTCTGCAGCCACAACATCGCTGTGGAGGTCAGCTTATAGTGTGCCGTCCGGCCAGTTGTCTTCTCCTGCACCTCCACGACATGGATGGAGTCCCAGCAGCCGCGGATCATCTTGCTGCCGTCGCCGGCCTTTTTGATCAGTATCACAGCGGCAAATCCATGATCCAAGTCCCACAGATACACCGACGAGACGCCGCCCTCGAAGTACATATCCCGGTACTGGTCGAAGGCATAGTTCGCCTCGATCTCCAGCTTGCGCAGCCGCTCCGACGGCATCTGGCCATCCTCCAGCGGCGGGTAGTAGGTGTTCGACCAGGGCGATCGATAGGAGTCACCGTCGCGGTTGTAGTCGCACAGCAGGTAGTCCTTGCCATGCTCCTTGTCTTTGGCAATCTTCAGCGGCTGGTCCACGGACGAGAGCAGGTCCTCGCACAGATCCGGCGCCAAATCGATCAGATCGATGAGGTTCTTCTCGATCTGCTGAGGCGGCAGGCGTCGCATCAGGTCCAGCGCGCAGTCCATTTGCATTTCCGACTGCGAAAATGAGAACGAGGAAGGTTAAGAGAAACTTAATTGATTTCGTGTGGAAACTTGAGTCACTTAAGCGGAGATAAGAGCCCCAAACACCAATGCCCCCGCTTGTGGGAAACAAGGGAGCGCACGGGGGCGGAGGGAGCACGACCGGTATTGCCATATAAGGGCATTGTTTTAGGTCCATCTTCCCCTTTCCCCTACTCACAACAGAACTCCCTTATTTGCATTCTTAAGCCCTCTACTTATCGCTTAATCAAGGGGCGGCGGCTCCTGCCAGGTCTATTCACCGTTTGTTGGCCTTTTTCTTAACTATTACTCACCATTTTAATTCTTTTTCGGGCCTTTGTTTCGTTCGGTTAATCGGCTTTCGGCTTTCAGTTTCAGGCAAACTGTAGTGGGGACAGGGTGCAGTCTTAACTCTAACTATAATTTTTCTTATTTTTCGGTTTGTTTATTGCCAGGAATTGCACTAAATTGACTTTTAATTTTTTATTTATTTTATTTTTTCAACCTAAATACAGTGAGACCGTTGATGTACTGTTGAGAAATACCAGCTGCTCTTCGAAATATACTAAAGTATAACAATTTGGTATATTCCGAGCTCTGTTAATAAACATTTGGGAAGCACTGCTTTGCTTGTAAGCAGTGCAGTATGTGAGTTTAAATCTGTTCTATGGCGGTTTTTTAAAAACTTGTAAGAAAACAAAGCACAAATATTTTAATAATAAGATTAAGCTGAATACTTAACTTCTTATACCATTGCAGGGTATAATACTTCCATTCAGACGATTGCAACACAGTCAAGGAGTCATTTCCGACCCTATAAAGCATATATATTATTGATCAGAATCAACAGGGGAATCGATCTAGCCATGTCCGGTGGAAAATAAAATTTTTGAAATTTTGTCGAAAATTTCAAAAAAAGATAAGGGGTTACATCATTAAAATTTTCAAAAATTGACAAAAAATTGAATTTTGTATATTTAAAAACTCGGTATGCAGATTTGTTAGCCATTTAAAAACTAGTACAAAAACGCTTTCTGAATTGAAATTAATGCATTTTTGGCTTAGTTATGATATTTGGAAAACTTTGAATTACCCAAAAAATGTCGAATAATTTCTATTGCTTTACTGGGTATAATAATTTCAGTCAGAAAGCTGAAACACAGTGAAGAAGTCGTTTTCGACCCTATAAAGCATATATATTATTGATCAGAATCAACAGAGGAATCGATCTAGCCATGTCCGGTGGAAAATAAAATTTTCGAAATTTTTTCGAAAATTTCAAAAAAAGATAAGGGGTTACATCATTAAAATTTTCAAAATTTGACAAAAAATTGAATTTTTTATAATTGAAAACTCTGTATGCAGATTTGTTAGCGATTTAAATACTAACGCGGAAACGCTTTCCGAATTGAAATTAATGCATTTTTGGCTTAGTTATGATATTTGGAAAACTTAGATTTACCCAAAAAAATTCCAATAATTTCTATAGCCTTACTGGGTATAATAATTTCAGTCAGAAAGCTGAAACACAGTGAAGAAGTCATTTCCGACCCTATAAAGCATATATATTAATGATCAGAATCAACAGGGGAATCGATCTAGCCATGTCCGGTGGAAAATTAAGTTTTCGAAATTTTTTCGAAAATTTCAAAAAAAGATAAGGGGTTACATCATTAAAATTTTCAAAATTTGACAAAAAATTGAATTTTTTATAATTGAAAACTCTGTATGCAGATTTGTTAGCGATTTAAATACTAACGCGGAAACGCTTTCCGAATTGAAATTAATGCATTTTTGGCTTAGTTATGATATTTGGGAAACTTTGATTTACCCAAAAAATTAGCATATAAAATAACGATTTAATATACGTAGAATTTTGAAATCTTAGGTTTTCTTGGTCAAAGTCAGTTCCAAAAGTCATATATATTTCGATTTGCAATCAAAATTTTAGCAATAAGAAATAAAACATTGAAACACATTGTTTTTCTTTAAAACCCTCTTTTACCATCATCTTTTTCCGTAATAAGCTGCAAAATTCAAATATCACCCAAATGAAATAACGAAAATACTTTGTTTTATTATATTTTAGCAACAAGTTTATTGAATTTAGGTTCGTTCATATACTTTTTATGCTTAATTTCATTCTGGTTTCCCATTTCCTTTCCATGTCTTGTGAGTTTCTGTTACAATGCGTTTGGTTTCAGTGACTGTTTGTTTTGGTTTTAGCTTACACTCGTAGTTTGTTTTGTTTTATATTTTACATAAAAATGTATGGCATAATCGTAGATTTCCTTTATCCGAGTTCATGTTTAAAATATATTTAAGCTGTTACTTAAATGCTTCAGATATACATACACACATATTTCGAAATCATATATGCCTGCTCCGAAAATTTGGTTTCCTTCTTGATTTTTACATACATCTATAGCCAAATTCATATGCTTGTGTGTGTGTGTGAGAGTTGTTTTTTTTTTTTTAATAAGTAGTTCATAAACTTAATTAATCGCTTTTGGATTTAGACTTCCACTTCAAATACGTTTTATAGGTGTATACTTCGACCATATACATAAGTGTAAAATCTCAGACTTTAATTTTTAACTAAGGTGCACTACACATACAGAAATCGCTCAAAGAAATGTTTACGAACCAAATCGAGAGTTTTATGTCGCAGCTCAAAGTGTTTCAGCCTGGTCAACTGTTACAGGTAGTGTTCAAAAATAAGGGCAGGTTTCCACTAATCTCGAATAACTTAGATATCCTTTTGCATTTCCTTAGTAGTTCTTTTGAAGTTTAATATTTCGGCTAATTAAATATTTATTTACTCATGCGCGCTCGCTGTCGCATGCTCTTACTCGAAATCAAAAGTGGCTTCAGATAATTATAATAATAACTCCATTTTCAATTATGTATATTTCGTATTCTCGTTTTCGCTCCGATAATTATGCAACATTCGCTTATCAACGCTTCGACAATCAAATGTAATCACAGTTTTATGTTTTCCTTCTTTATATAAACTCATTTTCATTTAGCTATTTATTTCACTATTTTCGTGTGTCCGTGTGCGTGTATCGAGTGTATCTGTATGTGATTGGTTGTCCTTGTGGCAGAGTGGCTGATTGTTGTGTGTTGTCTTTGTTTGTGGTTGTTGTTGGTAAACAGAAAATACAATACTAAGGGAGTAGTTAGTTAGTACATGCTTAGTCTTCATGTGCTTCAAAAACTCACTTCTCTCTCGCCCCAACCCCATCTCTCTCGTCTAACCATTCAGATCCTTGCCTTATGAACATCTCATCCTCAGCTCGAGTCCTGTCTTGACTTTCCATTCGATCCCTTTATTAGATTATTAATACTATTACGTATTTAGAAAACTTTAAGAATATTGCACAACTTGTGAAAATGTTGACTTGACTGCCGTTCTCATTTCGTTATAAGTTTTTAAAAATATTTCATTTATCATTTAATACCTGAGTTGTTCATAATCGTTTCCGCATGATTATTACATCCGCTTTTGGTTGCTTTCATTACTTGTTATTTTGTTTTTTTATCGTAATACATATCGAAAAAAGTTTTGTTTTTTCTTTTTGTTAGTTTTTTGTTTTGTTTTCTTTTTTTTTTGGTTGTATTAAATGCATGTATACATCGTCGTGAGTCTTGATAATGCCCTGAGTTTGCTCCAAACGGATTTGGGTTTCTTTTTCTTTTAAAACTATTTTCGTTTTGTTTAAACTTTTACATTTACATATACATATTCACGTAGTTTAAGTACACACTTCAATAGTTGTCTCTGCTCGAACCTTTCGTTCTTCTCACCTTCTCTTTGGATTAAAATGATCAAAATGTCGCTTGGATAATTCGAAAACTTTTCAGTCCAGAACAAGGTTTAATCGAATTTTGGTTTCGGTTTCGGTTGCTTTATGTGTAACTCAAGTTTTGTAGCATTAAAAATTTTTGAAATAAAAAAACTAAACGAGGTGTGGATAAAACGAAAAGAGGTCCTTTGAAAACTGAATTTCAATCAACACTGAATCCTTAAAGTCACACAACAAACGGCTCTTTCTTCCCTTAAAATTTTAACTCTCTTCTTTTAGACTTTATGCCGAAAAATTTGTACGATCTGTTCTTCGTCGATACTTCTTCTCTATATATATTTAATTAATTTTAATTTATCTGCTAAATTTTGTTTGTTTTTACCTGAAATTTTGTACTCGTCATTGTTCCAAAAGTTTTTTGTTTCCTTTTTTGTTTTGTATACTTTTAAGTGTGACCCTAGACACAATAGTAACTTAATTTGAAAACAAAATGAATAAATTTAGGGGGAATTTTATGAAAAATAAGAACAATTAAAACGCACATATACATTAAATATAATTTGTACTTGCTTCGATTTATCATAGACAAATTTACAACAACTTGATTTACACATTGAGGGTAGAGACGCGGGGAGTGCACCACTATATACGGGGTATATATATAGTCGGATAAAGTACATACATCTTGTGTCTTATGCACGTACAACTAATTTCAAGAAGCGTTTTTTCTCATCCAAATTTTGCATTGAACTGAACTGTAAAGTCGCTTATATGCCTAACACATTATGTTTCATCTTTTCATTTTAAATCTTTCGTTCGATATTCGTAAACTTTAGTATACATATTTTCGTTACATTTATGTTAGTTAGTTTTTTTTTTTTTGGAGGGGAAAGTGTGGGGTCAATTTTAGAGTCCAATAGGGTCAGTTTTCTGTTTTAAATTTTGTTAACCAATAAAAATAGCCAATTGTAAGATGTTTTGTGTTTTTTTTTCTGGGGTTTAACATTTATTTAGTTGCATTTTGTTGTTTAGCATTTACGTGTGTATATATTATTAAATTTAGATTTAATCATATAATTGTTACAAATTAGAAAAAGAGGTGTAAACAAGCCAAATTGTTGCGATTGAACAGAACACATGACGAAATGGTTACAAATTATACAAAAATATATATTACATTTTTTTCTTTTTGCATCTTAAACATAATCTGGGGCTCTGTGCAGTGTGTTCTCCTTTTATTATTTTATAGTTATTTAAAATAACTGAGGTAAACTAAGCATAAAGATGGGGAACCATTTTGGGTTATTGCTGTTCTTGTGAAATTAAATTAAAAATTAAAGGCGAAGGATAATAATCGTAAGTACAATTGGCTTGTTGAGGGGGATTTTCGTGTTATTTCCTTTTCATTTTCATTTTCTTTTTTTACATTTCGCACTAGGGTATTAATATAGAAAAACAATTACTAACAAAAATATATAACAAAAATTACATCGAGCTCCTACGAAATGTTCGGTGCACTAAAATTTACTTTAAATTGAACTTAAATTTTGTTTTGTACCTGTGCACGCACTATTTTATATATATATATATCATTACCATTATTTTGTGTGTTTTACATTTGTATTCTTGTTACAGTTTTTATTTTGTTTAATGGTCTCGCTTACAAATTAATTTATACAACTCAAGGATAGAAGGTAACTAAGAATTATTGAAAAATTACGAATATACAATACACAATTCATTGTGTTGTTTCTTTTGTTTATTATATGTACAATAATTTGTTGGTTTTCGTGACGTGACATGACATTTTCTTACTGTCCACGTTTGTGTGCTTTACTGTACGCTCTAAATGCAAAATGGCGACATTGGTTGTGTTTTTTAGGTTTAGATTAAGTTAATTACGCTCTCTGGGATTTTATTTTAAATTTTGTTTTTGTGTTTTCTTTTTTGTTGTCGTTTTCAAACATATTTTACAAAGAAATTATTTTACGCCGCTTGTCGAAAAGTTGGGCCTAAAACCTGGGTATAGATAAAAGTATTTTGCTTTTACGTTTTTAAATAAATATTTATGTATAATATTTGATGCATATACATAGAATTCTTTTTGTTGTTGTTGCATGTGCCTAATAATTGTCATAATTTTAATGTTTTTATTTTGTTTTGTTTTGTTTTTTTTTTTTTAGCCAAAAGATTAAGCCTAAAATGTTATGCTTATTTACGCAATTTTTCTTTCAGAAAATTTTTCCTCTTTGCTTAGCCAAATGTTTCCCACTTCGCTTTTGTGTTTTTATAACCGTTTTGGGGTTTCCTTTGAATTTAATTTAAATTTTTTCTTTGCTCGAATCTTGATTATATTTTAGCTCTCGGCTCTCAAGCAAAAGTATACCATTCACTGGGTTCGTTTCTTTTTTTGTGGATTTTTTCGATTCCTTTTTTAGGGTTCAATTTTGTAGCCTTAAATAATTTCTTTGTATTTTTGTTTATAGTTAGATTATAAAGAGTTACGTTTCATATTTCTCTCGTATCTTTCTTTTTCGTTTGGTTTGCCTCATTTAGTTGCTTTGCCGAAAATTGATGTAAACAAATGATCTTAATCCTGGACATGTATATATACCTACACATATGTACTTAGTAAAATTTGAGGGTATCTTAGAGTTTTAGCCAAAAGTAGTTTTACATTTAATGCTTTTGCTTTTTAAATCTGCATTTTGTGGGCCTCGTTTAGTTCGTATTTACATGAAAACATCGATTTTAAGGAAAATCCTGAATGCCAAAATGATTCTCAGTGTATGTACGAGTGCTTCTGTTTTAGTTTTCTGTGTCACCATTTTACAAAAAGAAGAGGATAATGAAATGGGGGCAGGTGGAGTGCGGGATCTGGAAGAATATATATCCTATTACTCTCGTTTCGTTACTGCGCAGTCTATGGCTAATTGAGGTAGTTCAGTTTACTATTGCAGTTCGATCTGGTTTCTTTATTGCTATTGTGTGTGCGTGTGTCTTTTGCGATTAAAATTAGTAGTCCTCACTAGATGAACTAATCGATAATAGTCGAAACTAAAAACTAAAGCTTTCCTTGATAGCATCTTCAATTTACAACAAAATATTTTTGCGTTTCTCCTCATTCCTTGCTTTTTGTTTGTTTCTCTGTTTGTCCCATGCAAACCAAAAAACTATAATAATAATAATCGTAATCGTAATCGTAATCGTAATAATAATAATTGTAAAATTAGTTCAAACAAGCATTTAAAAAAACACAAAGAGGTAGGTTCTTTCCTGAGGTATATGAGTTCCCGAGTTTGATTAGACTCTAATTGGTAAGACGAAAAACAAAGACCGAAACTAAGTTAACTAAATTAGCGTAATTCTAGTAACTAAAATACGGTTAATAGTATAATAATAATAACCCCTGATTAGTAAATATTGATTGATTCCACTGACTGACGGATTGACTTTCTGGCTGATGTGTGTGCGTGTGTGTGTGTGTGTTGGCTCTCCTCCCCCGTGACCTTGGGGGTCCCCGCCAAAACGTACTTAAAAATAAAATGTAATTCAGACTCCAGCGAACGTTGACGGGGGATTCCCCAGGTACAAAACGGGGGGACGGCCAAGGGGTTAATCTTGTGATGAAGAAGAGGTAGTTGTTGTGTTTAAAATATTGCCTGGCTTTCGTTTTGTTATATAATTGTAAAATTGTAATAATTACTATTGCTTTGCTGCACTTTCCCTGGTTCCCCTGGCTCAACACGAATGCAAAATAAAATTCGAGTTGTCGTTTCTTGATTAGGAAAAAGGTGGATAGGATTCATACATAGAACGCAAAAGGAGTACTAATCGAAAATAAAACGCTTTCTTCAACGTTGCAAACTTCAAAAAGATATATCACAGAACAAACTGGGGGTCAGGTTCGGGTCGGGTTGGGTCGGGTTGGGTCGGGTTTCGGGGTGACATTGGTAGTGTCTGCATTTGTCGGGGGGCTTGTGTATGTTTTGGGTTTAAAATATTCAACATTTTGGCTATTTCACTATGGTTTCTATATGGTTTCAGCTCCTGTGGCTTATTGCTAAACGGAAAATGTATAAATTAAGACAGTTTCGTAAATTGAAATTCAGTTTAGCTTCTAATCGAAATAAAACACTTCTCTCTGTCGCTTTTTCCTCTGTTTTGGCGAGCCTAAAGTGTTCCTACATATGCGCTTAGTACTTTATGTATACAGTTTATGTTTTATATTAGATCTAAGCTTTTCTCTTCATATATCATTATACAACTGAGGCCATACATATATGTACATATATATCGATATATGTATTTATAATAAATGTATTTACAATACAAGGCTAACACAGGCCTTGCTTTTCCTTTATATATTTTCAATTGCAGCTTTTCTTTCTCGTTCGCTTACAACAAATTCTTCTCTTTAGTGTTTTTCTTTTTAGTATTTTACAGCGTATTCTTTTGGGGTTTGTTGTTTTGTTTTCCCAGGGATAATGTTTTAGGTTTTCCCTTGTTGATGTTGTCATCGAAATTATAAGAGCCGAAAAAATGAATTTTGAATTTTTGTTGGTTGGATTTTTCTTGGTGAATTTTCTTTTGTACGAAAAATGTTTTCCAAAGGTGTGCCAAAAAGTTTCGATTTTGAATTTTGCTTTGCTGTTTGTTTTGTTTTGTTTTGCTTGCTGTAATTATTGTTGCTGTTTCTTTATTTTTTGCGTTTGTCAAGTTTTTGAGAACGTTTTTGAGTGGTTTTTGCTTTAATATTTTGTTGTTGCTGTTGTTGTAACATGTTTCACACTTGGCTAGAATTATTATTCAATTGAATTAAAAAATAATTACATTTACTTTACGCTTCTCTCTCCATCCCTCTCATCGTTAAATATACTCTCCTTTGTTTATAAAATTTTACTAGTAGTCATTTAATTATATATTTCTTATAGGCACCCAATTTACCAATTGTTTTCTCATATTTACTTCTTTAGAAACTTTTTTCTGAATTCGGAATTCGGAATTGAATTTGCATTTCTGGTTTTTTTGAATTTTGTGTTGTTGCCAAAAGCAGTTTGGTTTGAAATTTTGAGGCCTAAACTTGATGGAATCGAAATCATAAAACGAAATATGTACGAAAAATCACAAAACAATAATTGTTAATCGTTAAAGCAATTCATTAACTCTCAGTTCCTGGGAGCAACAGCAGCTCCCCCCAAATCGATCACTAAGCCCTACTCTCGTTTCCCTATATTTTTTACCTTTTCGTATTATTTAATTTAATAAAATTATTTACAAAAAAACGCGGCAAAAGGGGCACTGGCAGTGGAGCTTTGGAAGTGAGTTGATTGGAAGGAGCTACTGGCTCCGCTCGTGTTGGTTCCTTTTTTTTTAGTCAGAGTTTCTCGTTTGCTATTTATGTATTTTGTTTCTTTTGTTTTTTGTTTTTTTTTTTATTTAAGTTTATACTATTTTAATTGTTTGCAGGTACTTGTGGTTGCGGTTTTTGTTGTTGCTATTGTTGCTTTGTAGTTTGTTTGTTGCAGCTATTTTGTTTACATTTTTAACGCTTGTTAAATTCACTCATTATATATCGTTTCTTGCAGTTTGTGAGACGTGTTTCTATAGGAAATCAAAAAATATATATTATGCGACAATAATATAATCATATCGATCTTCTGGCGATCCTCCTCAACACACACGCGAATAAACAAATATTCTACACTTTCTTTAATAGGCTTTTTGAGGCTTTGTGTACCATTCAAAAACGTTCAAACTTTTTGCATTTTTATTATTTTTGTAGTTTTAATTTTAAGGTTTTTGTTTTGTTTTATCTGCTTTTCATTGCTTTGATTGCGAGTGTTGTTGTTGTTGTTGGTTTTTAGTATTAGTTTTGTTTGATTAGCACCCTGAAAACGATTTTTCAGCCGGATTGCATTTATTTCTATTTCTCAGTTCTGAGCTCTGGCTTCTTTTTGCTGCTGTTAACAAATTGTTTATAAATTGGCTTTTGGTGTGTTTACTGATTTAACTTTGTCTAGCTTTAGTTCTTGTTAATGGTGGCTGGCTTCAACACAAATGTTGTAATCACATAAAAATCTGCAAAAAGTTGGACATCAAATACTGCCTTCTTCCGGTTCCTTCCGCTTTTCGTGTGTGTATGCGTCGGTCGGTCTGTCTGTCTCGGTTGTTGTTTTTTTTTTTTTGTGTCATAAATCTTAGCATATTAGTAATTGTTTAGCAGTTAGTTATCAATCAAGATTTGCCCCAATTTGTGGGACTGGTCTCCGAGGGCAACAGCAGTTGCAACAGTAGTCATTGTTCTTCTTTCTTTGCGCGCGTAAATCGTTTCGTAAAATCACTCATCTCTCCTCAACTCCATTCGTCGTCGATTCTTAACCTAAATCTAAGCAGCTTCTTTGGGGGGCATCCTCCTCTTCTCTCCTACTGCTCCACATTGACCTTGGGCGTGGAGGTCAATATGGGCGTCTCGTTGGGCGGTGGTATCATGTTGGGGCTGGTGGGCGTGGTGGGCATGTGATCGTATATCGCTTCGGCCTGGACACTGGGCTCTTCGTCCTCATCCTCCTGCTCGGCCATATGCAGATGCAGTTGGTCCTCCTCGTCCTCCGAATCCGACAGCACCTCGATCTTTGGCTCTACTACCAGGAGCTCGGATCCTGGCTGCGGCTCTGGCGGCTGCTCGTCCACCTCCATGGGACGTTCGCTGCCATCGCTGGCCTCAGCATCGCTGCAGCCATCGCTTGTGCCACCAGTGGTGTTTGTGGTGGTGGTGTTAGTGGTGGTGCCCGTCGTGGTGGTATTGGCCGTGGTATTCATGGTTGAGTCCATGGCCTCTGCCGCCTCCGCTGCCGCCTGCGCCTGCTCGGCGGCCATGGCCGCCTTGATCTGCAGAGCCAGCTCCTGGTGCATCCGCTGCTGCTGCTGCTCGTACGTGAACGGTGGCTCAGTGCCCGCTGAGCCTGTTCCCGCACCACCACCTCCGGATCCCACTCCCTCCGATACCGATACCGCTCCCTCGCCCGCCGCCTCGTCCGCCGCCTCGCCTGCCCCCGTGGTGGACTCCGCCACCATGGCATCCCGTCGCTGCATGCACTTCTCCAGTGCCATCTTGAGTGATTTACGTTTGCGCTGCTTTGCCGCCTCCTTGTGGGCGTTCATGACTACTGCTGCCGCTGCTGTTGCGGCCGCTTCCTATGGTGAATGATTGGCGGCCGCTGCTGCCGCCGCCGCTGCTGCCACATGGGCGGGTGCAATGGTTGCTCCCGCCGCCAGGCCAATTTCCTGCTTGTGCTCCCGGGCGATGTGCCGGCGCACGGTGTTGTTACGCGTAAAGGTGCGCTCGCAGAAGGGGCAGGGCACCCGGATGCCCTGGTGCCGCTGCCGGATGTGCGCCCGCAGGTTCGTCTCGTAGCCGTAGAGTCGGTCGCAATACAAACACTTCAGCTTCTTGCCATCGGCCGTGTTCACGCTGTTCTTGTTGTTCATCTTGGTGGCATTCCACACGTTCAGCATGTCCGCCGGCGCTATGGAGGCGGCCAGGTTACCGGACAGCGATCCATCGGCGTTCTTAAGGTTCTCCAGCAGGGCATTCGGTGTGGTCGTCGATGAGGTGTTCGAGTTTGGCGGCGGCGGCGGTGAATAGTTTGAGTTCTCCAGCTTCACGCGCAGATCCTCGGCTCCATTCTGATTGGGGGTTTTTTTAAATACAAATTTTTAATTTACGAAAATGTATAAATATATCATTTAAACACTCACATCTGTTGACTCATCCATAAGCTCGCGGTCGTCATCGTTAGCCTCGTTGGCACTGCCATTGTTGCGCTCTGATTTAACAATGCGATCCAGGCCACTAGTTACATTGCCATTGCCCGCTGTGGTGCTGGGACTGTGGTTCTCATAGCGACTAAAAGGGGGAGAAATTCAAAAGAAATATTAAAAATATGAAAACCATAATTTCTTATTATATAAATACACTATTTCCTCTTGAAACCCATCTGCGAAACCCCTTGATTTTCCTGAAAACTCACCTGGACTGTGGCGAAGCGCGTTCGGAGTGCATGGTATCCGCCTCGGTGGGCGCTGTTGAGGAGGCGCTGGACGAGGGACGATGGTACGGTGGCTTATTTATGGGGCTGGGGCACTCTGAGGACGAGTTTTTGGAACCATCGCGCAGCACAGAGCCGCGCTGCTCCTGCTCGGCATAGGGACTGCGCAGGGCACGCTTTCGCAGCGGCTCGTAGGAGATGGGCCGGTAGATGGGCGGCACATGGGTGTAGCCCATGCCTCCCGAGGAGGAGCTGCTGCCACCCGGATGCATTAGCGAGTCGCATTCCTGCTTCAGGCTGCCGGTAGATCCGCCCAGATGATGAGCGGCGCCAGCGCCGCTGCCCAGGCTGATGGGTCCATTGTTGCCGCCAACGCCATTGCCGCCGACACCCATGCCGCCGCCACCACCGCCGCCGCCTCCGGTTCCTGTTCCTCCACTCAACGGACCGATCCCCGCCGCTGTGCCGCCGATTATGTTGCCACCAGCACTGCCGCATCTGTCCAGGGCATTTGCACTGGCCGCCAGAGCACTCAGACCGCTGGCAGCCACACTGGCAGCCGCTGCCATGCCACCGGCCGCAGCCATGCCGCTCAGAGCTCCGGCCAGACTGAGGCCATTGCCGTTGCCCAGGCCGCCGGGTATTGAGTTGGCTCCCGTCACACCGCCCAGTCCAATGCCCACGCCGGCAGCTCCGCCAGGCAGGATGCTGCCATTGCCACCGCTCAGGCTGTTTCGAATGCTCCGTCGACCCGTTGGCGAGTCCAGCGGCGAGCTGTCGCCCATGTGCTGTTGCTGTTGTGCCTGCTGGGCCGCCAGGCGTCCCGTCTCTGTGGACAGGCCTTTGACCTGGAAGGAGGGAGGGGATATGAAGATATTATATAGCTTATTAGAGGGTTTTATTTATTGATCACGTACCTGTAAACTCTCGGCAGACTTGAGGAAACTGTTGAGCGCCTCCTGGGAGACATGGACCTCACCCTTGTACATAAACTCCAAGAGGGCGGCCATGTTGTCCGGCGTGGTGGCCTCCAGTATGATGACACACTGGCCATTTGTGGGCGTGTTCTCGAACAGATCGGCGAACTTCTTTGAGCAGGCCGCCAATATAAGTTTGTGGGCTTTAAAAACTGCGCCTAAAAAGAAGGAATTTATAAAGAAATGTTAAGTTAGATATATAAGAACTTCATTTTTGTATTTGCAATTATTCTTTAATCTTGTAATTATTTGTTTAATATTAATATTGTTTGGAAATATTTGTATGCCCTTGCATGGTATTTATATAAATTTAGAAATTTTCAGGTAAGGAATCATTTCCGACCCTATAAAGCATATATATTAATGATCAGAATCAACAGGGGAATCGATCTAGCCATGTCCGGTGGAAAATAAAATTTTCGAAATTTTTTCGAAAATTGCAAAAAAAGATAAGGGGTTACATCATTAAAATTTTCAAAATTTGACAAAAAATTTAATTTTTAATATTTTAAAACAAAGTATGCAGATTTGTTAGCCCAATAAAAACTAGCACAAAAATGTATTCCAAATTGAAATTAATGTATTTTTGGCTTAGTTATGATATTTGAAAATCGATGATTTACCCAAAATTTAAGCATATAAAAATATCCATTTAATTAATACCTAAAACAAACATATCGATCCCATTATCCTATGGCTAACAGCAAACTTCGCCTTATCGAAATTAGTTTCCCTTCTTGTTTAAGATAATATACCCAATTTTTTATACTTTAATCATTCAATGATGATTTGTTAATAATCTACCCTTTAAAGCATCTTGTGGCTCCCTTAACCTTCCTTTGCTGCCAACAGGTGGCGGCGGCCATAGAACGCTAACCGAGACCTTGAACTCATAAAAAATCATGTCAAATATATATATACACACACACACACACAGACAGAGAGAAAGAGACACCCACATAAACACGTACAAGAAAAGCAGGACAATAAAACCCGCAGCAAGGAAATGATTTTCTTGCTCTTGACTACACACAACCCACAGACACACAGCCATATACACACACACAAAGGACGCTTTGCGCTCTCGTTTTGTGTCTGAGTTATTATTCTACATCAAAATGTCGTCTTGGGTCTGGGTTGCAAGTATCTTTTGTGTCCTGCCAGGTAACCCACCCGGCGTATACGCAACGCTAGGCAAAAGGCAAGTGTTTCTTGATGTGCTCTCTCCCCCGCAATACATAATTTTTCCCAGCTTTCTCTCTCTCTCTCTCTCTCTTGACTTTTCTTTTTTTCCATTTTCTTTGGGGCAGGGGGAAGGGTTTTGGAAGTTATGTCTGCTTTCCTTTTATGGGGCACTTGTTGTGTTAGCTGCGAGCATTACTTAAGCCAAATTGAAATGACACTGGCACAGCAGTGTTCGGGCTTCAACAATTTATATTTACCGCCAAAACCGTGTTCATAAATATATTTCAAGTTTGACACAAGGCACTTTGGGAAATTTCTCAAGCAGCTGGAATGCATTAAGCATTTCCCCACTCTTACATTTTTTGGGGGAAGAGCTTATCGCTTATAGTGCATATTATGTGAAATTCGGAGGAATTGTGTCAATTCTAGCGGCTGATAAGCGCTGATAAGAAATTCAATTCGTGGGGCAAGGCAAGCAGCTGGGAAAAACAAAACTCAGTGACAGCCAAGGTCAAAAACAAGCGCATTGCATACACGAGCCCCGCTCGGAAGTGATTCAGGCATACGCTGCGTATACGCAATCTGCGTCGTCACTCATTTGCTTTTTTGGGCAATTATATAATCTTCATTTTTTTATTGTATTGTATTTATTTTCTTGATTAATTTTCGACTACGCAAATTGCATCTCTACACACTTGTTTACTCCTCGAAGGCAGAACTTTATTTCAACTTTTATTTTTTCTTTCATCATTCTGCCGATTATCAGACGCGTATGTATATATTTTTTTGCGTTATTTCGCTGGCTGATTTTCTAACACTTGATACAACAGAAATTGGGTCACAATCACCACAAAAGAAATGCCAAAAAAAATACATATATATAATAATAACACTCGCACACCCTACACACACGCACATGCTATACAAATTCCCTCGCTTGGGCCTGGCCTTGATAAAGAAATGACATATAATGTGTGTGTATATATATATTATATGTTTGTATTTTTTTCTGCTCTTGTTTACGTTCTGCGTTTGCTGTTCGCTTTTTCATTTGCTCCGCAATTTGTTTTGATTTTTTCTTTTTCGGTTATATTTTTGGTAAATTGCTGTTATGCAGTTTGGCAATAACAAAAGGCTCAAGTACTCTGTATTTTTTCTGGTCTATAATCTAATCAAATGATTCATGGGTACACAAAAACATAAACACGTGGCAAAAAAACAAAAACTACAAGAATTCGAAGAGTATTTTCTAATAATTAGCTAATAATTATAGACAGATTTTTACTATTAAAAATTATATTTATACATGAAGACAATCCCTTGACTTATTTTAAAAAATATACTTTAAATATATATCCAAAATATATCACATATTTCCAAATCAAGAGTCAGCTTTTACAATCCTCCCCTAAATTTTAACATAATCATTTTGTAAAAAATCAACCTCACACCCTGAAATATAGCCCAAGGCCAAGCAAATGTTCATTTGGCTAAAAATGCTCATTTCTCAAGTGCTAAACATGCTCACAAAACCTAAAACCTCCTTGCATCCTTTCAATTAAAAAAAAAATAACAAGAAAAAAGCAAGCACATGAATATTAAAAACAATAAAAAACATACGTTATTTGCCTTTGTTTTCACAGACAGCCAAATATTTAATGCTTCAAAAGAGGGCTGACTAGAAACAAATCAAACATAACAAATGCAGAATTCAAATGGGAAATCCACCCTTTCTCCAGGGGAAATATTAAAAACCACAATTAAAACTGGCCAAAAGGGTTGTGTGTGTGTGTGTGAGTGTGTGGCACAGGATGTTGGAAATTTTAATCAAAAGTAGTACCACTTCGATTGATATGAATGACAACGGGAACAGGAGGAAGCCCAAAAAGGGTTCCAGGATTTGTCTAGGCAGCTCCCCCTTTTTCTCCCTGTTTTTTGGGGGAAGCTGTCTGCGTATGATCTGCTCACTCCTATAACCCTTTTTATACCCCATAATAATCCCAGTCAGTGACTGCTATTCCCACTCATTCGATCAATGCAAAAAAAAAAACTCAACAAAAAATCCATACCTACGCACACAGGGCGTATGAGCAACGGCGAAAGTCTTTAAAGTCTTAAATTCTTGTAAATTTTAAAGAATAATTTAAGCCAAGGTTGACATAAAGCAAGGCACAGCATTAAGTGGCAGACAAACGCTTTATTATAATAATACAAGAAAAGGAAACTACCTTCGGGAAACCGAAGTTTCTATACCCTTGCCGAGAAAATTCATCATAACTCGGTCAAAAATGCATTAATTTTCAATCGGAAAGCTTTTCTATGTTAGTTTTTATTAGGTTAATAAATCTGCATACTCAGTTTAAAATTTAAAAAAATTACATTTTTGGCCAATTTTTGACAATTTTAATGATGTAACCCCTTTCCTTTTTTTGAAAATTTCGAAAATTTTGAAAAAAATAAATTTTGGCCGGACATAGCTAGATGAACGCGCCTGTTGATTCTGATCAAGAATATATATTGTTTATAGGGTCGGAAACGACTCCTTCCTCGCGTTTTAAGCTTTTTACTGAAATTAAGATACCATTTTTTAGTAGATAATTTTGTGTATTTTTTTACGAAATTTTTTAGTATTATCAAAGTTTAAAAAACGCATAACTCAACCAAAAATGCATTAATTTTAAATCTGAAGGCTGTCCTATGTTAGTTTTTAGAACGTTAATAAATCTGCGTACTCAGTTTAAAATTTTTAAAAATTAAGTTTTTGGCCAATTTTTGACAATTTTAATGATGTAACCCCTTTCCTTTTTTTGAAAATTTCGAAAATTTTGAAAAAAATAAATTTTGGCCGGACATAGCTAGATGAACGCGCCTGTTGATTCTGATCAAGAATATATATTGTTTATAGGGTCGGAAACGACTCCTTCCTGGCGTTTTAAGCTTTTTACTGAAATTAAGATACCATTTTTAGCGGATAATTTTGTGTATTTTTTTACGAAATTTTTTAGTATTATCAAAGTTTAAAAAACGCATAACTCAACCAAAAATGCATTAATTTTAAATCTGAAGGCTGTCCTATGTTAGTTTTTAGAATGTTAATAAATCTGCATAGTCAATTTAAAATTTAAAAAAATTATTTTTTTTGCCAATTTTTGACAATTTTGACGATGTAACCCCTTTCCTTTTTTTTTGAAAATTTCGAAAATTTTGAAAAAAATAGATTTTCGCCGGACATAGCTAGATCAACTCGGCTGTTGATTCTGATCAAGAATATATATGATTTATAGGGTCGCAAATGAGTCTTTCACTGCGTTTCAAGCTTCTAATTGAAAGTATATAACCCTTGGAAGAGTATAAAAAGTAAGCCAAGATGCTCAGGCACATAAACACCCAAAAAAGACAGGGCAAAGGAAAATATTTAAACCCAAATCAAAAGAGAAAGAAAAGAAGGTTAACAAGGGTCCCACAAAACACACACACACACACACACACACACACATAATATACACACAAAACAGCGACAAAGGAACCCAAATAACTGACCTTAGTCAAAAGCCCGAATAAATATGTACCAAGCAGGGATATATATTTATATATTTGTATATTGTATAACATATACAGGAGCCGCTATTATGTATATAGGTTGGCCCGCATTTATTCGCAATTTAATAAGCTGGCATAAAAACTGTAGTAAAAGGCCGTAAATGAACTAGTAGACACACAGGGCGAAGGAGCCGGCGAAGAATCATGGCTCAGACAGACACAACACACCGAAAGGCGGCTGACAGACGGGGACGAGACAAGCCATAAAAGGCAACTCTCGCGTTCTCCTCCCATCATCATCAAACACACAAAACCGGCGGCAAAACAGGCAAAAGAAATCAATGTCTGACTCTGTCCAGGCGCAGGCTTATTACCAAATAAATAAGAGTAAACCTGAGTGGCAGGCGGAATACAAGGAAGGAAGGAAGCTTCTAGTCATAGGAAAATAAGAATAACTCTATGGAGAGCTTAGACCGCAGCCTTTTTGGGTCAATTACATATGAGTAAGTCACTCATATGTAATTTATTTCTATATTAGTAATGGTTTTCTACTTTTTAAGAGCTCCAAACTAATGCTCTCTTTAAAATTATAATAATATAAATACTCTTAGAGTAAACCTAATTAAAATTAAGTGTTTTTTTAAATGAATTAAAATTAATACAAATTATATACAACTTAAACGTCATTATATTTGCAATGTATTTGAATAAATCATAGTAAGATTTGAATTTATTTTTAGTATAAGCATAAAATATTTATTCACTCTATTAAATTCTTTGACATTGAATTAAAATATGTGTGTTATATCAAAGAATAAAGCAGAGTAACGCATCTTTATTTATTAATTTAATTAAATTCACACAAAACTAAGAAGTTGAGTGAAAAGCACCAAAGCCTATATAAATAAAAAGATGCATAACGCATCATTTAAATAAATCTAAGTGACCCGTTAACTATTGCTCAATTAAGGCAGATTATTTACTAATTAAATTACATAAAATTTTCTGTTGAATTTGTGAATAAAAAAATGCGTTAAGCATATTTAAAACTAATTCAAATGAACCTTTATGTATTCCATTCAATTTTACTTCAAACGTAAGTATATAAAAGCAAAATACCAAAAACTGAATAATTCAAGTAACCCTTGAAATATTTATAATTTCTTCATAATATTTGATATATTTAATTAAATTCAATTCCATTTTGAGTATATAGAAATGCAATTGCAAAGCATAAGATGCATAACGCATCATTGATAACGATTAGAAATCTTTTTTATAAAAACTTACCACCGCAGGATAGTGTGACATCGGCCAACAGATCCGATTTGAACAGATTGGAGAATGTTATTGCTAAATTAGACGAATAACTGTTCCACTTGAGGCAGAACTGCTGCTGTGGATCCATTTTGCCAGCAGTTGTGCGTTACGCTCCGTTGCTCCGCCTATAGCTATATCTTTTGCCCTCCGATTCGTATCCGTTTCCGCAATCGTATCTATATCTGTATCTATATCCTTGGAGCTGGTCACTTGCAGGAACCAAGTTGCTTGAAAGGCGCCAGAGCGACGACTTTGAGGACGACAACAACGAGTTAATTGTTGTTTACGATTTTTGTCAATGGTTTCTGATCGTTGTCGCTGAGTTTGGTTTCGAATTGATTTGTTTGCTTTCGCGTTGCCAAAATGGAATTTCGTGGAATTTTGTAGCTGCCAGCAGAGCATAAATGCTATTCGGCCGCTGCAAATCCTTAGCCAAAGGGAATTTTGCAATTGTTTAGTTAATTTGCTGTGTGTCGTACTCGTTGGTCTCACTTTGCACAAGACGACGACGACGATGACGATGGCGACGACGACGATGGTGACGACAACGACGACGGTTTCCGGTTTACCAATATCAATTATTTCCGTTACTGTTTTATTCGTTGCTGATGATGATAAGTTTTTGTTTGGCGTTTGCATATGAAATTCAGCGACGAATTGTGAGCGACGACGAAATCGAATCCGAACACGACAAATGCTGCAACGAGAATAGAATGAAGAAAATTGTATTTTGCGATTAGTCTCAGTTTCGATGCGTTTGACAGCGGAGTCCAGTGCCTGCTTTCTGTTAAATCACAAATCAAATAATACAGCCAGGGAATGCAGGTTGCAAAGAGCTAAAAGAGTCCCTACCCACAAGTAATTTCCAGGAAATTCGTTCAACGAAACTCAAATTTCAAAAGCGCTGCCAAAAAAAAGTTTCTGAAATTGGCCCAAACTGCAGCATCGCATTGGTGTTGGTAACTCTATCTTGGCCTGCAGCATTTCCGACCAATTTATTAGAAATTAATCGAGCATTTAGAAAGAACCAAACACGAAGAAAGAAAGGAAGAAAAAAAAAAGAAACTGCGAAGATATACGATTCGATTCTTAGAATTTTGGGCAACTCAAAAATGCCGCCGTCCCAAGGTTTTGATGCAACGCGAGCGAGGCACAAACTTTCCGATTTCCCCAGACTCCTCTTTGGCCTCTGCCTCAGAGTTTGACTTTGACTTTTGTGCCTCGTCTACTGTTTCGACCCTCCTTCCCTCCTTATTATCCTTTTTATATATATATATATTTGGGATTCCTGGAAACTGCAGGTGAGGCGATGCATGGGATGCGTTTGTTTTCTTCGAATTTGTTTAATCGTTAGAAAAATGCGGCCTCGCCACTTTTTTCGCAGCCCAGAATCGTTGATTTTTTTCGCCTCAGTTTGTTTCCTTTTTATGTTTTTTTTTTCTTTGTTGGCCATCAAAATCAACGGTTTCTTTTTTGGACCCGCAGAAAATACAACAAAAAAAAAAAGATATCGGTAAAAAGCTATTAAGAAATTCCTGGGAAGTTTGCAGTTCTGCCGAGACTGGAATTCATTCGATTGGGAAAGAGGGGAGTGCCAGCGGAGCAAGGTTGCCCTTGAGGGCCAATCATGATTGCAAGATTGAGAGAAATTGATGGAAGATGATAAACCACAAATGCAGAAAGAAGCTGGGTTTTATGATAAAGATGTATCTACAGGAATATGTGTTAAAGATAGTGTTTAAAGGAAAGGTTCTTAGAGGTATGTTTTTACTTTTATAAATTTGTGCAAACTGGGCTCTAAAAGTTCCTTAAGTCTTAATTTTATGAAATTGTAGAAAATATAGTTATAGCAGCTATAAAGTTATACGTTAAAGATATGCAGGATATGCAGCCTTGAAAGGTTATTAAATTAATTTATTGAAATAAATGTTTAGGAACTGTGCACCAGAAATTCCATAAGTCTATGACCCTTCAGAAAATAAATAATGTAGTGTTTTATAATGAAGATATATATTTTAAGGATTGTATTTGATAGAAAGGTAATTAGTGGGATTCCAATGATACTTATTACAACTAAAAAAAGGAACTGTTAAAGTCCTTTCTATATCCAAATCCCTGAAAAATATTCAACCTTCATTGCACAAAAACCTATAAAGTTTTCTATTAAAGATTTGCTGAATCAATGTCTTTTTTTCTTTCAATTGTTAAGACTTTGATTTAGGTTCAAATTGAAGAATTTTCGTTGCAAGTAGCGACGCATTCCCATCCCCCAAAAGTATGGAAACTTTTACCACCTCTGTCTAAAGAGGAATCACCTTTCTATATCCCCGGCCACATCCGCATCCACATTCACATTCAGTACCATCCCCCCCTGAGGAGGAAGCAACCCCAACAACGCGCCTTTTACAAAACCCAACGAAAACTTCTTTATTTTTTTGCACTTGGTTAGCTTCTGGCTTCATGAACTTCAGCCTGAGCACAACTGTACTTTCTGAACTTCTCTCTCCCTCTCTCTCTCTCTCTCTGTTTGGAATTATCCTGCCGATGTCCTGCCTCCTTTGTTGTGTATATGTACGCAATGAAATTTACGCAGCTGCATTTGAAATGCTTTTTCAATTACACAAAATGCTCAACGTGAATGAAGAATAAAAAAAAACAGAAGGAAAAAAGCTAAAGCTGAAAAATAGATCAAAAGTCCTATATAGCATGCCTTCTCTTTCATTCTTTTTTTTTAAATTTGTATAGTTGTATGTAGATATGTTCCAAGATACACGACGAATCGCACCTGAATGAGGTCTCAAGGCGAAATCATAGCTCAGGTATCTGGTAACCTATCTGCCTTTAAACAAACAACAACAAAAGCCAGAGATATGTGCGAAATGTACAAGAAAAAAAAAAGAAAAAACAACGCGTAAATCCTTTTCACAAATACAAGGACACACACACACTCCATTAGGATATGCGTTCCAGGAACACAAATGAAATAAAAGCAGCTTTCTATGCTCTTCCAATTGTCTTTGTGTTGGGCAAGAAAATAAAGAAGAAGATGGTATTTGGATCGGGAACTTATAGCCCAAAGGGAAGGACACTATAGAGAGAGAGAGAGGGTTGATCCTCGGATTCAGGGCAAAGCATAGCCAAAGATGGTATTACGCAACCAAATGGAAGCAGAAATGCAACCGAAATTGGTTGAGGAAATGAAAGAAACATATAACTAATTTGGTAAACTTTAAAAATTGTTAAAAATTAGATAAGAAAATTATAAAAAACCTTCTTAAAAAATTAAAGCTTTATATCTTTAATACTATCATCATTGCTCTCACTAAAACTCTTTTCTAAAAGTACAAAGAAATACCTTCTCACTGATAATTTGCTTTTTTATATCCACAGAATGACTCACTTTCTTCTAAACAAAAGTAATAATCAAACTATTGAGGCAGATCAGTGGCAATATTTACATAATTCTCAAAACAGTTTCAACTCCCGCAGCATCTGAATAAATCCGGGCATAAACAAAACCTCATTGAGTTGCTGATATATACATACATACTCTATATATATATATAAACTCGCATATTTAATTGTTTTATATATATGTATACATTTTTTCGACTAATTGACCTTGTGCACTATTTAGACAAAACGTCAAGTCGTTTCAATTCCGTGATTCACATTTTTTGAGTGCAGCATAAATCGAGTGGTCAGCTTCGCAGATACATAGATACAAAGATACTTTTATGTGTGCAAAATGCTGTCTATCTTTGACGTTCTTGTTCGATTTCAATGGCAATTAATTCCGACAAATGACGCATTTTATTATGAAATATTTAACTGCTGTTTGTTGTATTTGCAGGGTATTATAATTTCAGTCAGAAGCTTGAAACGCAGTGAAGGAGTCATTTCCGACCCTATAAATCATATATATTATTGATCAGCATCAACAGGAGAGTCGATCTAGCTATTTTCTAGAAAAATTTAATTTTTTCAAAATTTTCGAAAAAAGATAAGGGGTTACATCGTTAAAATTGTCAAAAATTGACAAAAAAATTTAATTTTTTAAATTTAAAAACTCAGTATGCAGATTTGTTAGCATTTTAAAAACTAGCAAGGAAACGCTTTCGGAATTGAAATTAATGCATTTTTGGCTTAGCTATGGATTTTTTAAAACTTTGAATTGTTGAAAAAAATGTCATATAAAGATATCTATCAATTTCGGTTAAAAATTTAGCTATGATTGATTTCGATTCGATGCTATAATTTAATTGCAAGCACCAAGGATATGTAAACTTCTGCTTCTTGAAAGATATGTAAGAATAAGGCCTTAGTAATCATTTACAATTTACGACCAAGAATTCCAACTAAAATTCTGCAAAAAAAATCAATCAATCAATGATTTTATATCCTTAAAAAATTTCATTGAATTGCGATTCTTTTTTAAATAAATATCTTCCGAATTATTCAAGTTTACATAATTATAAAGTAATTCTCCTTCTAGAACCCTACATAGAATATTGCTAAGCATTCTATTTAATTATCCAGATTATGCTACATTTTTTTTCGACCTAAATGTCACCACCTGTGTTGACCTTTTCGTCTGTAATATTACAAACACTTCCAGTGAAATTTCAACCGAAAACAGCGATTTGATAACATTATCGCATCTGTATTGCAAAAGTTGCCAATGACAGCTGAAGAAGCCTCCTTCTATACCCAAATCTCTGCTATAAGGAACTCCCCCTGTCTTTATATATATATATTTATTTTTCAGGAGACTGCCTCTGACAGATGAAGAAAATGGTCCTTAGGCGATATTACACATGTCCGCATAATGGCAAAACGCCGGCAGATGTGCAACCGAAGAGCCAAGAATAAATGTCGCATAATTCACAGCGCCAGTTGGGGAAATTGTGGAAGTATTGTGAAATACTTCGCCGCGGGTGGCATGCCACATCAAAGGCAAAGGCAAAGGCGGACCTCTTGCATTGCATAAAAACGTGTGAGAATGAGATGTTTGAGTTATCTGAGTTATGACATCTCCCTGCAGCCCGCTGAGATAAGCAGCACCACAGCGGGTGGCATGTGGCAGGTGGCAGGTGGTTGCTGCTGCTGCTGCTTCTGCTTCTGCCCCATCACCGTCAGGTGCATCCGGCGAACAGGTGAATTGAGTAACTTTGTTGCCATTTCCACTTTACACAGTTATGCCTTTGCACGGTTGCCAATTACAACACACATAATTGCAATGGGCTTTGGAGGCTAGCACTTGATGAACCGTTTTCTTTTTAATATATTTTTTCCGGAAGAATTGGCTTTAAAAGCAGCTCTTTGAATGAAAAGAAAATATCTTTGCAGGCGATAGTTGTGAATTATAAAGTGCCAAAGGAAGTGTTTCCAATGGCTGCACAAAAATTATCACAAATATTTATAGAATCTTGTAAGAAGTATTAATTTCAAGAGGAGTTTTCCTAGGTAAGTCCAAATCATCAGTAAGAAAATCGTTCTGATCACAGGAGTTTTTAAAAGTAAATTAAAATGTGTCTAAATGTTCGCAGCAGAGTAGATAAGTTGCCAGTTGATTTTATTTATATTTATAAAAGAAGTCTTTACTTATAAGATAATAAATTAAATTAGCTTTCTGCTATTTTAAACACCATTTTGCTGTTGATTTAAAACCCCTACTATATAGTTTCTGTTATATTTATCGTATATTCTTGCAAACTAAATCTTCAACTTTTAATACCTTAAAACACTAATATTCCCCTTAATAAACACCTTGATTTCTTGACCTCTAAAACCACAAATTCCCTTAACTTCTCTCTCTCATGAAATATAGTAAAATAATAATAATAATTAACCAACAAAATTTCACCTCATTTCCAATGGGAGAAACTCAAGTGTCGCTTGTTGGCAATTAGCTATGCACGCAAATGCAACCAGCTTGAAATGCAGCTCCGTGAATAACAAATGAGTTGCCATCAAGTAGGGCCAAAAGCAACAAAAGCAGTTAACACAAATACGGTTGACAGTTAGCTTAAAACGCTTCGCTGAGCAGCAAAAAAAAAAAAACGAAACGGGAGAAGTTGTGTTAATGCAGTGCAAGTACAACAAAGTGTATCTTGAAGATACGCTTGCCTTGTCGCAATTACAAATTGTAATTTATTTATCTTTCTTTTTTTTTTTTGTGGAAGCCACTGCAAGCTATGGACTTTCATATGGGCCTTGGAAATTAATTCTTTTTGAGACATAATTAGTTTGGGACGAGATATATATTCTGGACTTACAATGACTTGGTAACTTTGACTCCAGATAGTAAACGCTTGAAAGAGCTTTGTAGTTAGTTACCTGCAAATGGAGAGAATGAGAAAATTTCAATTAGTTAATGAGTAAGAATATATGTATTTTTAATAATTAATAATAACAGTTATGTACAAAGTTTAGTTATAAAAGATATCTCTGTGATATATATATTTTTCTTAGCTTATTTTGATAAATGTTTACCTTTAATAGACAGTTACATTTCTTTCTGAAATCGAACCCTCAGTTTTGGGCCCGCTTTCAATCATGTGGCACAAGACTCGCAACAGACAAGCGTAAAGTGGCAAGAACTGTTTGCCCCTTAACCCCCCTGGTTTTACCTGCAACATCCTTCGCTTTTGGCGTTGCTCAAACCCAATTAAAAATGTCAAAAAATAAGGGGGGAATACCTGTAGGTAGTTAGCAGTTAGCGCACGCAGTAAATATTCATCACACACACAAGGCGGGGATGGTGGGAGACTGGGGAGGTCCTTGAATCAAACATCCTGGCTGGATGCCTGCTCTACAACCCAGTCTCCATGTCCTTTCCCCAAACCCGCATTTCCCTGCGCGTCACACAGTTTAACTTTTCATTTGGCGCGGACTCTCCTCTCTCTGTGTGTGTGCAAAGGGGGGCTTTATCCTTCCCCCTGGATATTTTCCCTCCCCCCTTTGACTGGCTACTGCTTATCAGCATGAGACGCACACATGTCAGGACACAAAACAGGAGCCAGCATCCCAGCATCCGTCGAGCCACTGGAATGCATTGTGGACGTTGGAACAATTGCGTTCTGTGTATGTTTTCGTGCCTCGTCAGCAAAATTAAAAAATAGATACGCAAACGTTGCTCCAAACGGGGGGAGGGGGTAAAGGTGGTCTGCCTGACTGGCTGCCAAAGTTGGCTAAAAGAAAAACCCCCCCAATTTATCCACTTTTCGTCCTGTGCCGAATTCAAATGTCACACAAGGATCGAAAGGTACGCATGGCCAGCTCTCATGTGCCTTGGTTTATTGCAAAAATACACAACCATCTGTAACTGGGAGGAGGGTGTAGACTCGGGCAGGGACCAAACAACAGCTGCTCAGTTGGTCTGCCTTTGCCCGTTTTCCCATTTCCAGGGGTTTTTGCAGGCGCATGGAAAAAATCTAATAGAAGTAACACGGACCTGGGATGCCTGCCTCGCCTGCCTGCCTGCGAATGTCACTGGTCCAGGCCGATAACTATTGCCAGGTGGGTGTGAGAACCAGGCTCTCATCCATCCCCCTGGCCAGACACACAGGATGAATGGTCACTGGACAGGAGTCTGCAGCCCCTTGTGCGTCTCACATAGTCTGGCCCAAAAAAATAACAAAAAAAAACGTCCCTTTCCCGGCATTGCGTGTGTATTTTTATTGTATATATCATTGATGAATTCGCCGATAACAAATCTCAATCAAATGTCAAAAAGGTAACTGGCAGGAACATTCAGGCGATGGACGGTGTCCAAGTGCTATACATACACACACCATCCCCCCCATACATCTATTTCCATTCTCCATTCTCATTTCTAAACCATTTTCCTACACGTTGTAATGTTGCAATTTTCACGCAGGCCACGCGTCGTATGCGCAATTGTTTTAAGCAATTCTGTAGATGGTTTGATGGGAGCTGGAGAAGAACCTGGAGGAGGTAAGGAAGGACGAGCAGGAGCAGGAGTAGCAGGAGGAGGAGGAGGTCAACTTGACAGCTGCAGGTGGGCCTGAGAAGAATTGACCTTTCCCCCACTCACTCAAAACCTTGCCGCATCATTTTCCACCTCTGCCCGTGACAGCTCAAATTGTCATCTTGAATTTGAAATTTGAAAACTGTCAAAGTTTTACGGAAACGTTTTCATTTTGCAAAACTCAAGGGGGGGAACTGAGGTCAGGAGGCTGAGGGATGGAAAATATAAGGGAGAAATGCAATATATATTACGCTATTTAATTTCGAAATAAGTAATAGTAAATTTACTTTTTTGATATTATTCTACAAAAAGATTAATAGAGAAAGAAGTTTTGTATAAATTTAATGGGAAATATACTATCTTATTTCCGAAAATAATATAAAACATCCAAATCTATGAATATTTAAATTAATTATGAAGTAAGTTAATAACATTCTTAATTTTCTGTAATTATGTTTAGCTTTTAAACTTTTAAATGTAGTTTGGATAGAAAATCTTTTAGTCTAGGGTTAAATAACTTTAATTGTCAGTGAAAATTTTGTATTTAAAACCTAATACGACTCGATGTATCTAATTATTATACCAATTATTGGTTTAAAAACATATTTATTAATAATATATTTTCTGGGGTGAAATATTCAAGAAATTTTAAATTTAATACGCCTCAAAAACCATATAAGACTTTGAAAATATCCCTGTTTATTTCTTAGATTAATAATTCAGTTATTTTAGGTTATTTTAAACATTTAAGGGAAAGATTAATAAATCTATAACTCTACCACAAAGCTACCTTTACATCCCCTTCTCAAATCATTAACCAATTGACAAATGAACATTTTTAAAATGTATCCTTCTGCCTTCATAGATTCTTCTCCTCTTCCATGATTTCCATACCGCTTTATCCGCTTTTTCCCCCTCTCCTGTTGTTTTATTTGCATCATCACCAAATTAAATAAAGCTCAATGACAAACTTCATTAGCCAAAAGATCAACTGGCCAAATGGCGAACAACAAAAATAACAATTTGCCTAGCCCTCCAACCTACTAACCGGACCAAATCCGTGAATACCCCTCCACCTCCATCTCCAGTACCAAAACCTCCTCTAAAGGCCAACCCCGGTTTTTGTGGATGGAAAATCCCTTTTGTCCGGCGGTCGTCAATCCTTGGTCAGAGAGTAATGGCAAGCAAACGTTGTGCCGAAAACTAAATTAAGATTGAAATGTAAAACTGAAAGCGCTTTACACAATTATTGAACGTTCGATACAGGGTCGGGTGGTTTTCTGTGACAGGGAAAACCACTCGGGAAAAAAAAAATGTGAAGGGAAATTCCGCTTGTCGCGACATTTGACAGACAATTCACAGTGCGCGAGACTCAGTCGAGTGCATAACTTACAATTCCGTAAATATAAATTTTCGATTCCCAGTCTCTCCTGGGCGGGGGGGAGGAGTAAGGGAGTGTATATCCGTGGACTAATGAAGGTTGTCCAGGCCCCAAACTCCCCACACAGATGCGGCATTATCACTCCAGCATGCATTTTCTAAATGAAAATGGGCAGACAACGACAACGACAAGGATAACGAAAAAAAAAGGAGCGGCCTCAATGTATGGAAATTTCTGTTCAATCACAAATCCAATGATGTTCGCTTCGACGCATTTTGACAGTTGGACACAGAAGGCTGCGACGCACAGGAGCCGAGCCTGAAAACGCTTTTTTTTACAGGCTTTGATGAATTTCCCTGGCCAGGATTGCGCTGTTTGTTTGAAAGGCTTCGTTCGTCCTGCCTGTTGTTGTCTGCTGCAACCCCTCTCATATATAGTATAGTATATATATATATATGTTCTCCTTCCAGATTGTAAGCTATGCCTATTGGGCTTCCTATATCTCTTCTCCATCGGTTGGTTTTCCTGGCTTCCCTCGTGTATTTTTTTAGGCCGATCCTTTGTCCCTCGCAGTGCATTGATTAGAATGTTTGGACTTGAGTACGTAAATATTTTTGCTTGCTTGTCAATTAGTACCTTAAGCTGAGAGAAGAGGAGGCTTGGATTGGAATTAGAAATACAAGAGATACAAGACTGAAAAGCTTTTGTCGGATTTCGGTTTCGTTCAATGTGGTTTTTGTTTTTTTTGAGAAGGAAAGCCTGCTGCCAGTCTAGGGTTAAGTGACTTTAGTTGCAATACAATGAGGACTTTGATTTTAAAATTTAATACGACTCGAAATACTTGCTTGAAAACAAGAACGAAAACTAACTTCAAAAGGCAGAATTTCATAAATCTTGCAGTTTGCAATTGAATTATGGAAGCGAATCCGGAATACTTATTACTTATTTATAAAAGTATCTTCAAATATGTCTATGTGTATTTGAGTATTCCCTGAATTTAAAATCTTATTTTTATGCAATTTTAAAATCATTGGATTATTTAAATTTATGTTTAGCCTTCTTCGTTTAGAACAACGATTACTTAATAATTTTAAATTAATGACATAAAATCCATACAACTCTCTTTAGGGAAACTTTTAAGGTTCTTTCTCCTTTCCTTTCCGGTCTATTCTTTTCCCTTTCCTTTCTCTTCTCTCCTTTCTTTTCCCTTCTTTTTCTTTCTTTATAGATAACACCCACACACACACCTTAACTACCATTCGTTCAACACCCAAACCCCGAAAGGCTACTCAAAAAGTCATTACTTTAATCGAATTCGCATTTCCCGAAATGAGCTCTCACCGCAGGACTCGACTGCAACGCCTACTGTGAGCCCAGGATAACGAACGAAATTTTCAAAACAAAAAAAATACAAACTTCCCATCGAGTAGAAGGGAATGCAAAATGTCTAACAAACATGCAATTAAGTCGTTAATACTTCATCGATTTAATACACGCGGACAGGGGCACAGGATATCGGCTACCCAGCAAGGATTAAGGCATTAACGGATCAAGGATGAGCCTCCTCGAAAAAACACAAAAAAAAACCTGAAACTGAAACGGAAACGGAAGTACCGAAAGAAGCAGGACGATGGCAGACATTTGATTAGTTCCACTTCCACTACCCCCTGAGATATGCAATTACGATATAAAAGTTTAAACAAACCAAAGGATATAGATCCAAAAATTTGAACATTTGATTAAAAACGCAAATAGATTTTTCCCCTATGTGCATAAAAAATTAAGCAACAACGATGGGGTTTTTTCCCCCCAAAACTCTGCAAAAGCGTCCAAATTTTTTACGCAAATACACACGAGACGAGAGACCAAGCCAACACAATCCATCCGAGGAGATGGATGTCTCTCCGCGTGGGCTCAGCTCATATCCCACCTGTAATAAAAATCATAAGCCAGGAGGCGTGGCACCAGACACCGACGCACATATTGAACTAACGAGTGCCGGTGGGGTGGAAGATAGGTGTGCCACCCACCCGCATGTCTGCGTAAAAAGGTAAAAACCAATCAAGAGCATCAATAAAAGGCCCGTCAATCAGCGTGTGCGGCATGGTAGGCCCTACAGAATCAGCTCCTGCTGCCATCCTTTTGCCCGATGCTGCTCAACAAGCACGAAAAAATCATATTTCCTGGTCCTGGCCATGCGTGTGCTTCACCAGTTTTCCTCTCTTTTTTTTGTTTTGGTTTTTCCCCCAACTCTTGTGTGTGTTTTGGCCTTTTGTCTAGCAACGGCAACGCGGTTTTAGTTCAGTCAAGCTGTCATATCGACGCTTTTGCATGCCAGACCAGCCTCCGACTCAAACTCGAAATAAAAACTCTGAGCTTGGACTCGACTTCAGGACCCGCTTCCTGGCTATCCTGGCCTAAGCCCTTTCCTGCGGTTATGCGATGGTTACATATCATGATTTTTCAATAAATTCAACGTCCATGCGGCACTTTGCTCATTGAATTTTGAACAGCGATCTCGTTGCTGAAAAGCGGCGGGAGTTGTGGATGGTAGAATTTATGGAATGATTGGGTGGTTTGGCTAAAACCAAAAAAAAAAAAAAAGCCCAACGAGGCTAAGGCTAAAAACAAACAATGGTAATGGATGTTGAAGGAGTTTACGAAAATATTTTTTGAAAAGCTTGCTACCATAAAAAAAAACCAAAAGAAGGTTTTCGAAATGGAAAAAGGGGTCTGAAAAGGAGAGTTTATATTTATGAAAAGAGAAAAAGGTTATACATCCTTAATTAAAGTATTCAATAAGATATTAATTATACTCTTTTCTTGAAAAAATATTGAAAAATATTAAAACTCTCTTGATCTTTAACAAAATAAAAGCCAATGATGGTATACCCTTGCAAGGGTTTATAATTTAAGTCAAAAGCTAGAAACGCAGTGAAGAAGTCATTTCCGACCCTATATATCATATATATTCTTGATCAGCATCAACAGCCGAATCGATTTAGCTATGTCTGGAAAAAATTAAATTTTTCCAAAATTTTGAAAATTTTATAAGGGGTTACATCATTAAAATTTTCAAAAATCGAGAAAAATTTTAATTTTCTAAAATTTTTAATTGAGTATGCAGATTTATTAATCTACTAAAAACTAACATCAAAAAGCTTTCCGAATTAAAATTAATGCATTTTTGGCCAAGTTATGAGTTTTTTAAACTTTGATTTTTCGAAAAAATTGTCATACAAAAATATTAACAAATATTTATTTAAAGAATGTGAATATTTTAAACATAGTTATGGTTGATTTCCGATTTAAACCTTTCATTCAATTGCAAACTGCAGGGGTATATAAACATTCATTTCCAAAAGTTAAGTGTTCCTCCTTGTTTCCTTAAAACAAAGAGCTCTCTGCGTTAATCAATTTTCTAAAAAAAAAACAATACAAAAAAAAAATTAAGCAATAAATAACTTGGCTTTGTCGCATATCAAAGACTGCCAAACTCAAACAAGCAAGTCGTTACAAGGACAACCCCAGGATATATAGCATATATAAAAAAAGCATATTCATAACGAGGTCTGGCCCAATCCCCTAACAATTTCCCAGCCTTTCTTTTCTTGCTTACGCATTGCTGCATTAATGCGTATGGAAAACAATTTTTTTCTAAATGAATTTCACTTTTGGGGTTGCTGCAATCAGCAAAAGGTGTGAGTTATTTTTTTATAATTGCGAGTTGAGGTTGAGTTGGGTCTAACAATTTTTGAAAAGAAGTTTTGGAAATACTCGCGGACTCGCGGATCGAGGAAACCTTTCACTTTTCGGTAAGCCGCATTCTGCGTGTCTCTCTTGACGCGAAACAAAACAAAACAAAAAATATATATATATATGGTTGTAAAAAAAATGTTATGAAATTTAACAATGAGAAAAAAAGGGTTCAAATGCTGGCTCTGTAAGCCAAGTATCGGATGCATATATGGTTGTCCATTCACGGCGAGATCCCCATTCTCTTCTTAAAATTCTAAAACTCCAACTGTCCCCCTTCTTCTGGCGTCTGCTGCCAATTTTATTAATGAAAAGTCAAGTGATTTTCATTCAACGAGTGGGCGTGGCATTTAGCACACGCATAAACCGTTAGGGGTTGTCCTCAACAGAAATTATTTATATGAAATAATTTGAGGAAAAAATGGGATATAAAAAAGTAATTGAAAAAAAAGGATTGAAAAAAATAGCATTGAAAAATTAGCATGGAAAAAATAGCATTGAAAATATCAATGCTTTGAATTCGGCGTTAAATGCTATGAATATTGATGGAAAATATTTAAATATTTTATGGAGAATAGGCGAAAACAAAGTGTCCTGGTAAAAGATGCCCCTTCGTGAAAAATGTAAACAAAAATCTTCAACGTGTCTTTAAAAAAGTACAAAGTATATAAAATATATTGCTTATTCCATTCAATAGCATTATTTTATGTGTGAAATATACTTGAATATGTGAAAGAAAGTGTTTTTAATAGAAGAAAAAAAATACAATTAGTATCTTTCACAAGAAAACAATGTCAAACTTTGGTTAATTAAATATAACTATTAATAGATATAACTAATAATAATACTAGGTATAATACATATTAAATATAATGTCAGTACAACATTTATTTTCAACGTACTTTCTACTTTTTATAATTTTTAAACCCAATAAAATTGTAATTTTACCTAAATGACACCATAATACCTTTTCAGAATTTAATAAAATATTTTCTAGGTTAGTTTTACCTAAATTAAAGTTTAAATCTTATTCAGAGAATCGAAAACTATTCCTTGATTTATTTTTACTATAAACCTATAGTAATTTGTCCCTCTTTTTCCCTATCCTCAGGAGCACTTTGGGAAAAGCCATGCGTCCAGTTCGAAAACCCATTTCAATTCTGCAGATGCTGCTGCAAATCAACTCGAGGAAAAGTGTCAAAACAATACAACAAGAACGCACAGGCGCAGTCAGTGTCCCTTTTCCCGGTCCACCCGGAAAAACCCATACACACGCACATAATTTATGCCCATGTACAAGGGGGGGACGGACCCCAAAGGAGATGAGCCGAACAGGACCCAAAAAAAAGAAAAGCACTCGCAGGAACGCACATAAAACGCAGACTGCAGCGAGAAGACGGGAAAACTGCGGAAAAATCAATTTTCTTGCGAGCCAAGGGTGGGTGTATGTACACTCCAGGCTTTTGTGCGTTTTATTTTTTGGGGGTTGCACACGCACACAGACACGCAGATATTGTCACGCACTTGTGCAGCAAATTGTCACCCAGTTTTATCCTGCAAAATAAAAAAATGGAAAGGAAAACGAGAAAAGCCATTCCAGAAAGAGAAAGTTGTGGCTAGGCGGCATCCCGAAAATGTTCGTCTTTGAAGTGCAAAAATGCAGCATAATTTTGGGCTAATGCAATTAGGCAATTATTTAAAGGTAAGTGTCTGTGTGTGTGTGTGTGTGTTTATGTGTGCCAGTGTGGGTGCGTGTGTATCCTGGCGAGTGTCCTGCGCCTGCTAATTACTCATGCCGCACGCATTTTGCCGCGGGGCACTGAGGCGTATACACAATCATTTTCATTGGACGTGCATTGAATGAGAAGAACATAAAAAATATGTATAAAGGGAACGTGTAAGAGGGACAAGGTAAAGTACAAAAAATAAAAGGAGACAGCGGGGAAGAGGGGAAGAGCAGAAAAGGTACACACTTTAAAATATTTTATATATAATAAACATAGTAGAACCTATTTGAAATACATGTATAATTATGGTTAAGACTTTCGAAATTCCAAAATATCTCGATTTAGTTTATATTTTTATTTATTTTATGTTAGAATTGTTTACACAACTAAGACAAAAATATAACCTATAATATCTCGTATATATCACGGAAATATTTAAACCTTTTAAAAGGGTCTTAATTTTGTATATTTAAACAAATAAAAGTCTTTAATAAATAACCCAAGTTATATCAAAGAAATACTTTTCAAAAACGTTTGTATTTTCTTTTAAGACCTTAAAATGCTTCTTTAATTTTGTTAAGAAAACCCCAATTATAAAATTAAAAATATATAAACATTTCCCTATGTTCCCAAAAATTATATTATATATAAACTTTAGAAACCGGAAAGGTACAAAAGTATATAAAATGTAAACACAATAAAAATGCAATGTACATAAAAAAAGGAAGCTACAAAATGGGAATTTTCCTCTTAACTTTTCTCCTTCCTCCTTCTCTCCTCTCTTCTAGCCTTGTTTTTCGCTCTCCATCTCTACTAGAGCCTACAACAAAATGTCATTAAAGTGACTTTTTTTTCTACTCCCCGTCATGTCACGCACTTGCCAAAAAAAATACAGAATTTCCAATGACGTAAGCAACAAAAGTTAAATTCCCTTTTTTCATTGTTATTAAAAAAAAAAGAAAAAAGAAAGCACACAGAAAGAGACCAGGACCAGGTCCGAATCCTGTGGGCAGGACCTCCCGTTATTGTTGTTGTTGTTGGGCAATTGAGCACACAGGCGGCAAAAACAAAATGTTGCAACAAAGTTTTTTTTTTTCCTACCCAAAACTGTGATGAGCCGTCACAGAGGCGTGACTCTTTCTTCCTTAGCTTTTCCTCTACAACAGGATAACTGCTTTTCCTTTCCCTTTTCCCGTTTTCTTTTCTTATTTCTTCTTCTCCTTTTCTTTTGGGGTTTTTCTTCCCCCCTCGAGCATATTGATGAAGGAGCAAGTTGCAGTCAGAAGGAACAGGACCCAATCCAGCAGGGGGTGACTATTGAAAATGTGTCAAATTGAGGCAGAAACGACGACGATTGCTTTTGGGGGCCCAAGAAAAATAAAAGGAAAAGAGCAGGCAGTCTTTTTGGGTTTGACTACAAATTATTTTCAGCTTGAAGAGTTTTCACCGAAAGGTAGTTGAAAAAAAAGAAAGAGGAAAACTTTCAGGTGTGGACTTGAAAACTTATAACAAGCAAGGGCCTCTCTTATAATATTAAGTTAACTTTTCTTTTTGTTTTCAATAGTAAATAGGCAATAAATAAGGTTTAAGAAACATTTTATCATTGGGAAAATCATTTTTCCCAAATCATTAGTTTCCCATTTAGAATATACATAAAAAAGGGTTGCAAACTTATGACTTCTGACTAATTTGTAGGGTTATGTTTCCTTTTAACTTGTTTCATGTTCCTGTTCCAACTATTTCTCAACCCCCATTGACAAATCCTTGTACCCAAAGCAACTACATTGTAATGGAAACCAGTTTTCCCTTAAAAAACCTCTTTGTGCAATCCTTTTCTTGTTTTTTTTGTTTTGTGTTAGGATTTTGTTTGGGATTCTGTGAAAAGTGCAATTAGTCGTTGAGGCGGCACACGCGTAGCGCCTGTCACATCAGCAATTTGGACAGCTTAGCGCACTCGGCGACTTGCAACCCCTCGAAAGGCCTGTGCGCCTGCAACCCTTCAACCCCTCGATTGCAACAAAGACGCAACGGTTAATTAACCGAGCCCGAAAAAATTGTTGCAGTTGCACTCGACCAAGGGGTGTGCGCCCGGCCAGGACTCGAGATCTCCGCCACGAGATCCTTTGATGCTGCAGCTGGCCTTGGCTGCAGTCAGGGGATTAGCCCCGAAGAGCTACCCCTAAACACTCGACACGACTCCCTTGCAAGGGGGTTGCATTCAGCCGAGGTTGAGTTCATTACCAGCACGTGCCCTGGAGGATGATTTTCCTCTTTTTCCGGCCGAGATTTCTCGTCGTCCATGGAATTGCATTCTTGTTTTGGGTTGCAAGCGGCATAGAAATAAAAACCCCCCTTAGAGGAAGGGAAGTTTTCTGGGTGGGTGTGGCAGTGGCACACTCTCTGCCTACTTTGGTGGTGGCTTAAAGTTTCCTCTTCCATCTGCTGCCGGGATGATGGATCTGGTTTTCATGGTTTTCATGGGTTTTCCAAAGCGAAGCTGGGGAGTTGCTTTCCCAAATTGGGCTACGCACTTTTGGGTCTGTGGAATTGTTACAACATGACGTGGCAGGTCTAGTGTGCAACTGAGCCATGACTATGCTAAAGATTTACAAGATATTGTATCTTTTATTTGGGGGAAAGCATTGAAAGCACTTACTCGAGGGTGGAAAATTCTAGTTAGAGCAAGAGGAACAATTTCTTTACCTGTAAAGAAAAAGAAAGGAAAATGAAGTTAGTTTTTGTGTTTCATTGAGGCAGATTTATGTTAAAACAATATATAGTTATTTATGTACAATATAAAAACATCGAAAGGTAACTAGTGGTCTTAAATATTAAATTAAATTTAAAGTAATGTAGTATATTACATTTTTTTTCGAAAATTTTTTTGGATAAACGGAAAAATCCTTGCTCGGTATTCTAATTTAAGTTAGAAGCTTATAAAACTGTGAAAGAGTCATTTCCGACCCTGTAAAGTATATATATTCTTGATCAGAATCAACAGCCGAGTCAATCTAGCTATGTCTGACCAAAATTTATTTTTTTCAAAATTTTCAAAATTTTATAAGGGGTTACATCATTAAAATTGTCGAAAATTGGCAAAAAAAATTTAATTTTTAAAAATTCAAAATGTGGTATGCAGATTTATTAAGCGAATAAAAACTAGCATAGAACTGCTTTCCGATTTAAAATTAATACTATTTTGGCTTGGCTATGAGTTTTTGATTAATAAAAAATCATATAAAAATATCTATAATTATCGATTCGAAAAATGTCAATATTTAAGCTAGTTATGATCGATTTCCGATTTAACTCTTTAATTATATTGCAAACTGAAAGAGTATATAAACTTCTGCTTCTTGAACTAAGTTTCGCTTCGTTTTTTTTTTTAATTTCTCTACAAATGCATTCGTATTTTTTCCTCCAATAAGAACAATCCACATCCGAACTGTTGCAAAAAGCAAACCGAAACACGAAGTCACTTCGTGAAATCCATAAGATAAAGTCCGACGAATTAAAATTCAATGCACGAAGCCGAAAGCGCATGCGAATACAATATTGCAACGACAACAACAAGAACAAAAGACACGAAGTAGAGAGCCGAGCAAAAACTTTGCACTTGATGAAGGCAAAAGAAAGAGAGAGGAATGCAACGATCGTGTGCATCCATCTATCTGTCTCTTGTTTTCCCATTCCAATACAGGTGTCAAGCTGCAATGCATTCTGATTGGATGCGCAAAAATGGCGAAGCTTTAAAAAAAAACTGCAACTAACATAATAAATATTTGCAAATTCATTTTTATTTCACTTTTAAGACTCTCAGAAAACCATAATTACTTAAAAAGTAACATTTTTATCTCGCTCTCGGCACCTGTTTGCAGCCAATTCCCTATCATTAGTCATTCGGACTATCTTGCTCGGTCTCCTCGCTCAATTATTGCATAATCCCACAGCCAGACCGAACAAAAAAAATACAAAAACAAAAATATATACAACAAAAATTCAAAAACAAAAAAAACAGCAGCCAGAACAACAACTAAGTTAAGTGTGTGTGTGAGTTCGCTATCTAAACACGTATCTGTTTTGCGTTGCTTTTGTTTTATAGCTATTTTATATTTTTATACCAAAAACACACACACACAAAAACATATTTGCTGTATATATACATAGCAATTTCCGCAAATTTAACCTACATTTAGCTAAATAAAAATTGCACGTTTGAGATAAAAAAAAAAGGGGAAAGAAAGGTAAAAATAAATGAGAGAATTTCTTTAAAATTTTCCGTTTTTCGAGGAATATTTTGAGGTAGTTGCTATATATTTCTTATTATTATTTCTTCCACAACGAAGCTGAATTAATTGCACAATAGAATTGCAAAGGCTTAAGAAATGAGGTTTTAAACAAATTTGTAAATACTCTTTTAAAGATGAACTAATAAATACTTATTTGTACGTATATATTAAATTATATATTGCATATTAATAATTACATATGTATGGATTAGTGCAAGAATTGAATAATTAAATAATTAAGGTATAGAAAAACATTTCTTAAAAGTTTATATAGTTAAAAAATATATATGATTAATAAAATCTCAATTTGCTAAATTACTTGGCTTACATTCTGTGCTAAGTGACAAATTTTAATACTATCCAGTCACTAATTTATTGCTTTTTTTTTTAATAAAATTCAAAAAATATAGTTCCTTAAATAAATTTCTATAATTAACTTTCTTGCATCAGCTTTTAGTAATTGTTTTCGAAGTAAGAGTATTAAAAATACACTTGTGCTTTGGACTAGAAGCATTTTTTTATCACTATTTCTATCTCTTTCTCTATCTCTGCCGTCTTGGTTTCTCCTTTTCGTGCGCAGCGAAAATTGAAAGCAAAGCAAACAAGCGCCAAAAATACACAACGACAATAACAACAATAACAACAACTACAACAACAACTTCAACAACAACACCAACAAAAGCGAGTATCGCAAATATGAATTCGCATGCACACAGCACGCTATCGCCTTCCCGCTCTGGCTCGCGAGTATATCACGTATACGTATGTGTATCTTGTTTGTTCTAAGCTAACCCATACAAGCGCAGATCGAAACAAGGTCAAATGCAGTTATTTGCCAAACAACAAGGCGAAAAAAAAGCAGATCAAACTGTTTATGGCTTGCTTTTTCGCTCTCTCGCTCTCTCTGCTTTTCGGTCTTGCTTTTTGGGAACTTTTTTAATTTTGTTTTTTAGTTTTTTTATATATTTTTTGCGATTGCAGTGGTGAGTGTGTTTTGGCTACTTTTTGATTTATCTTTTCCGTTGTTGTTGCTGCTGCAGCCTGCGACTGCGCCGGCGGCTTTTTCTTTTTTCTCTCTGTTCCTTTTCCTTTTTCTTTTTCTTGTTCTCTTTTTTTTCTTGTCTTTTTCTGTCCGTCTCTCTTCGTCATCGGCTTTTGCCTTTCTCAAGGATATTCGGCGCCATTTCTTGTGTCTTTTGTGCCTTTTTTCTGCGCGTGTGAGAACAACAACTTTTGGGTTAGTCAGTCAAAGGAATTCCAGGAATTAGTGGTCGCGCATGCATGAAAGGTGAGAATAATACTCGAAATCTTAAAGATTCTTTTTTTCTAACTAACATCGAAGAGTGTGTGTGTGTGTGTGTGAAGTGAGCGGTGAATACGAATTGAGTGAATTGAATGAAATGTGAATCAATTAAGCAATTAATGCACATGATGTATGCAAAACGATGGGAATCAGAGAATCGTAGTTGAATTCTTGTAGAATTCTTGTAGAATCGCTATGATCACAATTAAATGGGAAATATTCAGCGAGGAAGTAGAAACGGGTCTCTATTTGAGTACATAAAGATATGACTGATGTACCCAAAATATAGATTTGAGAGTTCTAAGCAGGTTTTTATAAGGATATTTTCTACACAAATTTTATTTGGTTTAACTTTTAACTTAACTTTTGTAAGAATTAATTTTACAAGCAGTTTGCTAAGGATATTTTCTGTAAAAGCTTAATTTCCTTTACCTTCCCTTGATTCCCTAATTTGTTGAGAGAACATATTATAAAAAAAAACTCATGTTTAAGAATTTTCAGGAAATTTTTAAGGATATTTAGTGAACATATTGGATTTACAATAACTTTCCTTGATTTCCTTAATTGTTTATAAGAATAAATTTGAGGAAAAATCGATTTTTGGGAACTCTAAGGATATGTTTTAAGACATTCAATTTACTTTAACTTTTATTGATATCCTTAAACTTTAATTTTAGTTTTACCATTATAATTTCATTTTATTTTTGTTTATTAAATTAGTATTTAAAAATGATATCATACAATTAATAATGACAATTGTTTTATAGATACCTTTTCCTTTAGTTACCATCAGATACTTTTCATCATTCAAAAGTTAAACACATTTATAGAGATTATGGATTCAAACATAATAAATTTTCCCAATAAAAACATTTTCCTCAACTACCATTCAAGTTTAAACATAATTAAAATATTTTAAATAATACATTTCTATGATTGCACTTCCATTTCATGTTTAAATTGTAATTGCTATAATAATATGTCCATAAATTGCACCAGAAAGGTATAAAATTACGATGAAACAATCTATTTACCACTGAAAATCAACATTTTATAAAAGGTAGCTCTCAGAATCGATTCTTATATAACCACACCTGCGATCCAAAGTAATTTATATACACATATATCCCGATGACAAAATGCAAAAAACGTTTTTTCGCCACTTGACAAACTCAACGCGGATTTGCAACTCGCAGAACGAATTCGCACACTCGCCGAGCAGCGACAATGCACAAATAAATTTCAACTAAAGTACATATAAAAAAAACAACAGAAAGAGTGTGTGTATATATAGCGATCTATGTGCGGGACACCCTCCGCCAAACCCTCCCAAAAAAACAACAACAGATTATTTACTTTGTACGGCAAACTCAAAAAAATAAAAGTGAGCAAAGGAAAGAAAATATAAAGAACGCATTTGTGTACTCTTTCCCTCTCCCTGGCTCTTTCTGCATTTGGAGATCTGCGACTGGTACAGATATATAAATATATATATATATAGGAACATACATACAAAACAGCGCATTTTGGTGTTATTCATCATTGACCTTGGTTGCAATCTTTGTGTGTATTTGTTTGCTTGCCAAAAAAATACCAACAAATTCAATTTTCGTTCAGTTTTTTGCGTGCTTTTTTTTTACTGATTTTTGCTTGCGCATTTCAAGTTTTTAAATATATAAAACAAAGAAAAAAATACAGAGTTTCGTTGCTATTCTTTTGCATTTCAAGTTATGCAAAGAAATTGATTTCAAGTCAAACTAAAAATGCAGCTTTTGAAAATTTAATTCGCAAAAGAAAAATATCACTCATACGCCCCGTTGGACAAGTGGAAATTTACTGCAAGGCCAAATGCAACTTAGTCAAAATATTTACGCAAGCTGTTAGAGCGGCAAAACAATTAATAAAAAATTATACTACAAAAAATAAAAAAGAAATTGTACCATTTGACATTGACAGACACGCGCGAAAAGTCGCTTGAGAAAGACGGAGAAATAGAGAGATGAAACTAACAGCAATTTTTGGGAGAATTCTTCGCACAAAGAAAGCCGAACCAAAGAGAGCCGAAAGAGTATTTTTTGTTCAAACCGAAAAAGAAAACAACAAGTCCGCTCGCACTGCACACAAGTGTCCCAATTCCACGAATCCCTCATTCCACGCTGATTCCACAAAAAAAAAAAAAAAAAAAAAACAGATAAAGAGGACGGGTAAATAATAATGCTAATACATAATAATAAGAGGCGAGCAGCAAAAAAAAATAGCTGCAAAAAACAGCGACGCCAACTGCCAGCAAACAGTTAGGCAGAGAAGATACAGATACCAGTGCGGATACAGATACAAGTACGGCTACAGATACTAGTACGTATGCAGATACAGATATAAGCACAGCAAAGTGCAGATACATATATGTATGAATAGTAGGGATAAGGTGCAGATACTTTTGGGGGTAGTTAAAAAACCCTATATTTTTAAACGAAATTAAATGATTGTATATTTAGCATATTAATTTAAATATAAATTTATTAATATTATAATACTAATCAAAATTGTGTTTATCATTAGTTTTAATTTGAAATTGTTTAATTTATGTAAATATTATAAATTAATTCTTTACTTCAAGGTAAATATTTCACTTATTTTATTGATAAATCAGTTCGAATTTTTGAATTATTAAATATTTCTCCACTTTTTTAATATTGATTTTGTAATTATTTATTTTGTATTTAGTTAAAGTTAATTAACTATTTATAAATAAGTTTTTTTTTTTAAATTTTAATATTAATAAATACAAGGTACAAATTGCTTTAATGATTTTTCCTTCAATTTTTCCAAAATTTTTATTAATTTTAAAATCTTATGACCCCTTATTTAACGTTATAGTCTTTCATTGCATAAACATATCCCTTATTAAATTGTTTAATATATATAAACTTAATTCATATTTCCCTAATAATTTTTCTACCTTTTATTAAAAAAAATTTCCCAATTAAAAAATCGTGTTTATTTTTATGTGGAATAATTTATGATCTCTTTCTGTTTTTTTATTAAAATTCGTTTCGCCTTCGCTTATTTATTAACTTGCATTCGGTTCCATTAATCCCGTCAGAGAATTATAAATATATATGTATATATTTATTTATATATACACATATATATATTTATTTATTTGCACTTTCGTGTGTGTCCAAAGGTATATACTTTTATTTGCTCTATTATGTCATTTTATTCGCCACTTTATACCGTACATTTATTTATTCGCAATTCATTTGACTTTGGCTGATGACGTCGAATAATATTGTTGTTGGAATTTTGTTTATTTACGGAAGCGTTGGGTTTTTATTTTTTCTCCCTCTCTGTCTGCGATATTTGACATTTAATAATGAATGCATTAGTTGATTTTAATTGATACTAGTTTGATACTTAGTGGGATGAAGATAGATGGTTGGATATATGCATGTATCTCGCGGATATTGTAAGTAATTCTCATGGAGTGTGTGCTGAGCGGTTTTTGTTATTATAATTTTGTTGTTTATAATAACTTTTAACCAATTAAGTTTTGGCCATGTTAGACCAATTAAAAGTCGCTAAATGACACGAGCTTCCATTCAAGCTGCTCTCTCTCTCTCTCTCTCTTGGCGTTCTTGCCTCTCCCTTCCACCCGTTGCAATAAGTGTTTTGCATTATCCACTTGTATTCACCGATCCCCAGGCGTATATATCTTATATATATATTATATATTATTATTTTTAGCTGCTATTCAGTTGCTGCGTCTGCTTTATGATTAACTTATTTCCAACCATATTTTGTTGGTTTTTTTTTTTGCGGTTTTTGCAATTATCTCATTAAAACACATTTTGTGTGCATTCAATGTTCTTTTGCGCAGTTAACCCCCAACACCCCCTCCATTAACCCCTCGTGGCCGAAATACAAGTTTGTTTGTTTTTTTTTTTTTTTTTTTTTTGCGATTGTTGTTGCAGTTTGCGTCAGTTTCAAAGTCGCACAAAAATATATATTCAGTGTATATATTTTTTTTCGCTGACTTTGAGAGCCAGCTGACATTCACAAGCGGACAGCAGAGAAAACAATAAAAATAAAATGCAAATAATATAAAAATATCAAATTAATTGCAAAGCATTTTCTACTGCAAAATGTCGGACATTTTTAATAATCATATTTTTAGCTTTATATTCAAGTTTTGCCAGCTGCAAGCTGCATCATCAAGAGCTTCATTTGAATATTAACCAAAATAACAAAACAACAACAAAAGTTGTTTAAAATTAAGCTACATTAAGTAACCTTTACAACAATTTAAAGCGCACAACAACAAAGAGAAACAGCTGTAAATAAAAACGTTAAACATTGCGGACAGACTTCGATGGCTTCATTTTCATTTTTCAAGTTCAAGTTCAAGATAAATTTGATTTCATTTCACTTTTTTTGGGTTTTTTTCTTTGCTCTCTGTTGTCTGTTTCTTTTATTTTTATTTCAATTTGCTTCTTTTTCCCTTTTTACATGACTCACAGACCCAGAGAGATACGAGGAGATTTCACGCTCTTTGTGTGTGTGTGTTTTGCATAAAATTATTGCCATTCATATAAAAAAAAGCGAGTTGAATAAAAGAAAGGAAGAGTTTTCTTGAATTTTTTTTATGGGTATTATAATTTGGCACAAAAAAAATGAGAGCAAGAAAATGTATCAAATTGTTTGGATGTGTTTTAACTTAATTTTCTATTTTAAAGTGATGAAAATTGGTAAATGTTTTTATCATTTATCACAAATAATACGTAATTTGAATATTCATCTTAAATACAATATAATTATAGAAATATTGTAGCAACTTTCATTCAAAGCAAGCCCCCGCAAAATATCTTTTTCTGTTTTTAAAGTGAATATTACACATCGCCCACCCAAAAAAAAATATACAATATAATTTAGCCACAAAATGTCAAATGTTTATAAAAACAATGGGATATAAATACAATAAATACAAAACAAAAATAAATATCGAAAGTAGGAGAAAAGAGGCTTGAAAAATGGAATTTCTTTTGCACTTTGCAACGCCCACAAGTCCCAAAAGAGGTGGACTATGTACATAAGGTATATTCAGATATTTATATGGGTGTACAAAGTCACACTTAAATTGTTCCAGACAGCGTTTGTCACGACAAACAAAAGGGGCACAAAAAAAGCAAACCAAAATATACAAAACAAAACAAAAGCAAACAAGAAATTTAAATAAAAAGCAAATGAAGCGTCGCATGCAATTTGCTGCAAAAAAAAAAGGAAACGATGAAATTGTTTTGTCGCATGACTTTTACTTTTACTTTTATTTTATTTTTTGTTATTTCTATTTTTTTACATTATTTTATATTATTTTTGCTTGACTTTATGTTTTACTTTTGCTGGTTGCGTGCCACAAAAATTGGAAGTAATGACAACTCGGACTGGGTCGAAATCGGTATAAAAATTGAATTAAGGGGTCTTTCTGGGGTTAAGCTCGCGACTTCCATGAAAGCGAAAGTTATGACATTTTGGCAGACAATTTGAAAGTGTTTTAGAGCAGGTGTATGTGGGTGTTACCACTACCAATCACTTCGCATTTCCCCCGAGAGTCTCGAGTATCTTGAGATTCCTATCTGCAAATTGCAGTTGTCATGAAGGAATTGAAATGAATTGAATTGAAAATGATGTTATTATTTATTAAATAGATGATAAAGGTTTAAAAGTATTTATTACTTCTAAAAAAATTTTTAATAAATATATAATAATATAATAAAATAATAATAAAGCAAACTAACTTCGGGAAGTCGAAGTTTATATACCCTATACATAACTTTTGTCAATATTTATTGATATTTGTATATAAGCATTATTTTCCAGAATTTTAAGCTAAAAAATCTCATAACTAAGCTAAAAAAGGGTTAATTTTAATTCGGAAAGCTTTCCAATGTTAGTTTTTACGAGGTTAACAAATCTAAACACTCAGATAAAAATTAAAAAAAAATCTTTTTTTTTGTGAATTTTTGAGAATTTTAACAATGTAAAATTTAACAAAAAAAATACTAACATTTTTTTTCTTTCCTAAATATCTAGAAAGATTCTCCTGTTGCTGCTGATCAAGAATATATATGATTTATAGGGTCGCAAATGACTCCTTCACAACTTTACAAGCTTCTGACTAAAATAATATACTAATACCCTGCAAGCTTATAATAATAATAATATACCTTTAATAACTATGTCCTAAGTCCACTACGTTTTACTCATACGCCTATATTCTCCATTCAGTTGATGAGTTATAGCTTTTCTCAGAGTTATCTTTCTCTTCTTTTCTCTTCTAGACAACTTTTTTCCCCTTTTATTCAATGCAGCAAATCACACAAATTAACTAGAGAAAACTGCCGCAGGACAGCATAGAAATCCTAATGAAAAACAGTAAAAAAAATAGAAGGTATATAAAGGGAAGTCAAAGAAAATTCATTTGAGTTCAAGTTCTGCAAGCCGCAGAAAACAAAAAAGCCGCAGAAGAGAGAGACAGAGAGTGAGAGATAAAGAAAAACGAGGAAATTGACAAGGATGATGTTCCAGCAATAAATTGCTCAACTGCAGCAGCAGCAGCAGCAGGAGTTGGGCAAGGAAAATGCAGGCAAATTATAGCCACAAGCTGGGAGACAGCATGAATGTGTCAACCAACGGCGGCAGAGGCGGCGGCGGCGGGAAAACTTTTGTCGTAGTAAAGTCGAAAGCACAGTGAAAACAGAGAAAATACTATAAAATAGTAGTACTACCAGGGGGAGAGGGAAATAGAACAAGCTGAAATGAATTTTCACTCATTTCCTTATCGTCTGTGATTTCCTTGCCAGACTTTCAGACAGCCAGACACACAGACACACAACACAGGACCAAATGAATTCTCTCTATGCAGGCAGCACACCAACCTTCGTCCTTCCTTGGATAACCCCCCGCCCCCCCTTTGTCCATAAAGGCTCTACAACTACAACATTTTCCGTACCACCCCCAGTTTTCCATACCGCCGCCGACGCCGCCTCCCCCTCCGTCTGTCGCATTGTCTGCAGGCGGCGCACAAAAAATGCATTTTGTTGCCTGGAAAAAACTTTTTCTTCCATGTGAATTAAAAAAAGAAGCGACCAAAAAAAACACAGAAAAGGATGCTAGCTTGTGGAAACAGAAGCTTTTATACCCTTTAAGAAAATATGTACATATTTAATCATCACAATGTGCTTTGAATTTTCCTATACACGACTAAATTAATTCGTCTGGTGATGTTAATCAATAGAAGAATTTTAAAGGCTTCTTTGTATATAAATTATAAATAAGTTATGTGTCATAAGAAATGTTTTCTCATGCACTTTAATGTAGTAAAGTGCGACTATTTATAATAATATAATATACATGACTAGATTAACAGGGCTGGTGTTGTTAATCAATTAAAAACTTTTTCAGGACTTCTTTGCCTGCTAAACTATGATTAATGATATTTATTGCCATAAATAGGGCTAAATTTGATTTTGATAAATAGAATTCTATAATATTCATTTATATAATATCAAAATGTTACCACATTTTGTGCGATAAGCAAGCTCACAGCTAGATTAACTCGTCTGGTGATGGTAATCAAAATTTTTATATTAAAAATATATTAAATAAGACTATATTTTGTGTGATTACCATGGATAAATTAAAGCCAATAGTAAATCTAATCAATAATATCTAATACATATTCCCTGCATGCCCAATTAATAAGACCCTTCAAGGGTATAAAACAAGTAGAGAGACCCCGGCAAAAGAAAAAATAAAGGAAAATCAATGAACAACAACATTGCAAGGGGGTTGTATCCCTTGCATAGAACGTCATTATAGCCAACGTAATCTTCATCATCATCATCATCATCATCATCATCATGGCCAGTGTGGGGCAGCATCAGGAGCACTGGAGTTGGCTGCTGTCATCATTATGAAACACAACAACCCTCGACTGCAGCACTTGGCCCGGCAAACAGGGGGGTGGCAGTGGCAACGGCGGCGTGTGCAACCCCCAACACACACAAAGTGCACAGCACATACACACCAGAAACCCCCTTTTTGGCTCACGCTCCTCATCTCTCTCTCTCTTTGCCAAGTGAGGGAAACTCAAAAAAGGAGCAGCACAAACTTTCACTTTTTTGCATGCACACACACACACACACACACACAGGGAGAGAAAGCAGAGAAAATCCAGACAAGAAAAGGGGAAAGGGGTTTGGGATCAATGCAGGGGAGTAGGTTTTTGGGGGGCCGTCATGCGGCATTTCATTTATAGTCGGTTAGTGCAATGCGCCAAAAAGCAGACAACACATATGTATAAGCCATAAAACAGAGACAGAGATGGGTCAGAAAGGGAAGGCCTGATGGGTTAGAAAGAGAACGGTGGCAAAGACAAAGAGAGATAGCGAGAGAGAGAGAGAGAGAGACAGTGGCAACTGCAGTTGCAACCCTTTTTCAACACGATGCAGCAATAATTCTCAAAACAACAAAATAAGAAAAACAAACGAGTAAATTACTTCTTTTTTATTTTGTTGGCCAAAATGCAACTCTGCAAAAACAAAACTTAACTTTGGCAAAGTGGGAAAAGTGAGGGAAGTACAGAGAAGGAAAATGTTATAAAAATGGATGATAAATCATTAAAATAAGGTTGACCTTTAAAATTAAGAAAAATATTCAAAAAAGTCAAACTTTATATTATGAAAATATTGTTCCATTGATATTATAAACAAGACGAAAAAGAATCATTTAAATCATCTAAGATTTTCCAAAAATGTATACTTTTATAAATAATACAAAAAAAGTTAAAGAAATCACGAAGATGATCAAAACTGTGTCCAAAAGTATGCAATGATTTAGCATAATGTCCTCATTATAACTTAAGGGTGTGAGTCAAGACTGTTTATTGCTCTAAATATATTTCTGTATTTTAATAAATAACAAGCAAATGAAAGAAATCCCAAAAAAATGTGTAAACCCCATTTAAAATCTGTCTAAAAGTATGCAATGATATTTTGTAGCTGCCAAATTTAGAGTACATTTGCTAAGTAAGAAAGCAAGAAATATATATAGCTATAAATAAATTATTTCGATTGCTTAATTACTTTCTCAGTGTAGCTCAAGGGGGGTGGCACAACCCCGGGCCAAACTCATAGGGGGATGGTAAAACTCCAAAGCTTGGAAAAACTTTTGCAGCTAAAGTGCGGTCGGTGGCAATTTCCATTGCACACAGAGGCTACAGGGCTACGTGCACGAGTGTAGATAAAAATATTTTAATTTATTTCACATTGGCCGACTGCAGAGGTAGAACCCAGTGAGAGAGACGGGGGAGTATAACTAGAAAGAGATAGAGAGCAAGGCAGACTATCACCACCCACCCCCCAACCCCACCCCAACCCGTTTGCATAGACACTGCACATTGGCTTTCAGCGAGAGGCTTTCCTTTTTCCATCCATCACATATGCTGCTGCTGCCGAGTCTGGGCTTTTCCATTTTCCTCTTTTGCCTGCATTTGTCGCATGCAGCTTTTCCACCCCCCAACTCCCCAGCACAGTTTTTCATTTTATTTATCTTTGATAAAAGGTTTTAGTTTTACGTCTGTGTGAGTTTTGCTATCCATCAATAGTTGGCATAGACTAAAAGGGTTTTTTTTCGTGTTAAGGGAATACAGGACTATTGACAAGAACCCTTAAGTCTTAGTTAAAACGAATGTAATTTAGCTAGTTTAGTTTTAAAACATTAACTACAAACCATTATACGATTTTCAGTATGTAAATAATTACTTGAACAGGAATTTATATTTATATATCTTAAATATCTAAAATAATTATCTTAAATTTGTGTTTATATTGGAAATTTTATTGTTACAAATAATTCTTGTTGAAATTCCAATTTTCAATAACGAATTCCTTTATCCAAAAAATTGTATTCTTTAAATAAACTCTGTCCAATAAAGCAAAATTGATAAATTTCATAAATAACGAATATTTATTTCTGCAAATTTTTCTCGTCAAAAATATTGTGCAAACTAATTTAATATTCAATTTGCCGCATAAATCCCCTTTGGCAAAAATACAAAACAAAAAATAAACTTTAGTTTTTAGACAAAACAAAAACACAGCCATGACATGTGGATTTTCCATTTAGAATTTCATTTACGCTTCAAAGAATTTTTTTCGGGGCACAAATTGTGAATTCCGGATTCTGGAATTGAAGTTGCAAAAAGCAAAAAAATGCACTGATGATTTATTTATGCAGCAAGGCAGGCACACAAAAGGCTAAAAAATTGATTTCTGCATTCTGTAAATTTATTGCTAAAAAAAATATATATTTATTTATCAACAAAACTTTTGAGCGAACTGGCAAAGCAAATAAAGCCCAAGTATTAATGGAATATTGCCGAAAATTCTGCAGAAAAGCGCATGCAAACAAAAAACATCCAACACACACACACACTCAGCTCAGAAAAATCGTTCAACAAAAACTCTCAAAGGGGGGAAAATATCCAGCTCACCAGCAGAAACAAAAAAAGGGGGGAATTAAATTTTTGCTTCTTTTTATTATTTTATGCTGCTGCTGCAGTTTGCTGATTGTTTATCTAAAGCGTTTGCCGGGGTTAGGCTTGTGTTGGGAAACTGCAGCATTTTCTGCCACGCCCCACAAAACCCAAAGGAAATGAAGTTTTGAGCCAACATGCAGAAGGAAAAAGAGATAGACAGAGAACGAGTGGTAGTATGGAATAACATTGAAAAATCGAATATATATTAGAGAGAACATAGCAAAAACCGGAAATGGGCAAAAGGAGGAAAGGCATTGGAAATGTGTGCCTGGACAGAGGTAAAACCTATGGGGGGAAGCTTCCTATAGGGAAGATATATCTATGGCAATGTTGCAGAAACTGCTAAATAAAGGAGGAACACTGGGAAAGTATATTTCATTATCCATTATCCAAAAGTAAATTAAACAAAATATAGGATTTATAAAAATAAGTAATGTTCCTAAGGTTATACGAGGATAACATTATTTAGAAAGTTTGTCCTTCATTATTATTTTTCGAAATGAAAATGAATATAAATTCATATTTTTATTAATTTATTTATGAAATACTTATTATTAAATATTTTTAATCGAATACTCTATTCTAGACCTAGAAATTTGCCTCTATAATTATTTATATCTATCATTATTATATCATTGATACCAAATTTTGCATTTAGACATATATCTGTATCGTATAAATATTAAAAATATTTTAAATATATGCAATAAATATATAAAAAAAATATGACAGATATATACCATACCAATATATGGTAAATATGATAAATACATGTAACATAATGTGCTTAAAATGCCAAATCTCCTAAATAGATACAAAATAAGCATAAAATATACTATCACATAATCAAATAATTAGTAATCATAAATCCCTAAAGTACGATTTTATAAAAAAATGTACATCCCACTTTATTTTTGTTAAGGATTATAACAATTTGCTTGGGGATTCCTTAAATTGTATTACCCATTTTAGCCAAAAAAGAAAGCATTTTCCAATGACATTCTCCAATGAAAACTAAAATTTTAAACATTTCCGGTAAACAATTTCTAAAAACTTTTCCCTGGACATTATGCACGGGCAGGGCTCGACCCCTAAAAATGGGTGGCGGCTCAGCAGGAGCAGAACCCATGAAATGTGGCTGCCACAAGGGGCTTGAAGGGGCCATCCAAGAGGGACTCAAAGAGGGGCACCAAGAGGGAACTCCAAGGGGTTTTCCATCACCCATGCGGGTGCCAAATGGGAACACACACAAAAAAAGGCCAAACCCGGGCCTCCTCGGGTCGTGTCCAAATTAAACTTCATCATCGTGTCACAGGACAAAACAAAAGCAAGTTGGTTGTGAAATTTTTGTAAAAATTGCATAGCTCCTCCCAGCCAACTCTCTCAGTTTTCCGCTAGCCTGGACTGCAGAAATTGGCAGGAAAAATATAAAATGGAAACGCCACAAAAAAAAAACACAACGAAAGAAATCAGGAATTATTGTAGATTGCACAGGACTCGAGTCGTAGGGCCCAGGACCTAAAAAGTCCAACTGACCAGCATGCAACCACCCCGAAATGGAGGGAAATGCGGGAAAAGCCAGGAGCCGGAGGTCTGGGAGGTCTGGCCGCCATGCAAAAGAGAGCAAGTGAAGTGCATAAATGGATTTTATAACGTTCCTGGGCCTGGGCTAAAGTAAATTTATGCTTTTTAATGCAATTGCAGGACGAGCAGACCGTAAGAGTGTGCGGGTGGCAGAATGGGCAGCCACGATTGGTGGGGTCCTGTGCGCTTTCCATTCAGTCCATGCCATGCTCCGCTGCTCTTGGTCCTGGCTAAAAGCATTCAACCAGCTCAGCTCCCAAACAACAATATACAAAAAAAAAAACAGAAGTGAAGGTCCATACCCAAACCACTCCTCTTTTTCTCTCTCTGCAAAATGGTTGCAATGGTCGGATGTCGTCGACGTCGCCATCGGCCAGACAAAGTGACATTTGTCGTTAATTGCAAAATTTATGGTCAGGAATCGCAAAGGAAGAAGGTGAGGCTCGAGGGGAGAGAAAACCTTCCCCCATGGAAATGGAAAATGGAATGCCTCAAGGGGGTACTGGAGTTAAATGCAAAACAAATACGACAGCGAAAAATTATAAAAAAAAAAATATATATATGTATATTAAATGCGCCATAGAAATGGGAAATTTTTATGCAATTAAGGCTTGGAAAGGAACTTACATTAAACTAGACGACGGCCTAATTAGTTTGAACAAAGGTGAAGCTGCTTACCTGCAAGGAAAATAGAGAAAGGAATTAATATATGGGAAAGAGTTAATATAAATATTTAAATGGAAATTTTAAAATAAACCCTGTCCCAAAATCTTAAATTAAATAAAGTGTTTAAAGTGCTTTTTTTAGAATTTACTTAACAACTAACAAGAACTTAAGCATATTAAATCTTTATAAACTTATTGTTACTTTACTTTACAATAAATACTTCAAAGAATACTTAGTATTACTTATATTACTCACTTACTATTATTACTATATTATAGTAGAAAATATATAGGAAATTTTTTAATTTAAAATACAAAACAGATCTTTGGAAAGCAGAAGTTTAATACCCTTGCAGTTTGAAATTGAATTACATGATCAAACTAGAAATCGATGGTTTACAATTTTTGCATTCTTTGAATCGATATTAATCGATATTTTTATATGGACACTCTTTTATCGTCAAATCAAAAAAAAAATCAAATTTAAAAAACTCATAACTAAGCCAAAAATTCATTGATTTTACTTCGGAAAGCTTTTTTATGTTAGTTTTCATTGCGCTAATAAATCTGCATACTCAGTTTAAAATGTAAAAAAAAAATTTTTTTTTTGTCAAATTTTGGCAATTTAAATTATGAAAAAAATGATGAAAAAATTTTCAAATTTTTTTTCCTGTCTAAGATGGCTAGATCGATTTGGCTTTTAATACTGATCAAGAAAATATATGATTTATGGGGTCGGAAATGACTCCTTCACAGTTTTTTAAGCTTTCGACTGCTAGGGTTTAATATATTAAAATACTCTTCATCGAATATTTAAACTTTTTTATTTATATACATTTTCAAGCTCCCAATTGAAGCCTATTTTACTGATTTCCTCTTGTATTTTTCCCATTTCCAATTAACTGAATTCTGAACAAAGTGCAATACAAATACCAAGACCCCTTACATCAGCTCTTTTTTACACACACACACACACACACACTTCTAATGAACTTAGTTCATCCAACCAAACAGTTAAAAAAAATGAGGAAAATGGGGAAAATTGTGAAAAAAAAAAAAAAATACCGAGCAATGTTGCGACGTTGCTTTGGACTGCATTTCCCTCGTAATTAGTGTGGGCAACTAGGTGGCCGTGGCACCCAACACCTCATCCAAAACCCGCGCCACTGTCTGTCAGACGTGCAGCCATGTGTGCAGCTAACCCTTTTTTTTTTTTGTTTTTTTGGGCCCATCCACTGGCATCGAGTGCACTTCAAAGTAGCAATTCAATTTCATGGTTGCGCCCCCCAACCACTGCACAACACCAAGGAAAATCCTCCCTCTATGTGTGTGTGTGTGTGTGTAAATCACGTCCATAAAAATGTTGCACTCGAGTTGTTGCATTTTAATTAGACCAAAAACCCAAAAGAAACTGAAACACGGAACAGAATTCATCAGATACATCACTGCAGGCGGTCGGTTTTTGTATCTTAAATGTGTTTTATCAGCGGTCATCGCAATGTAAATGAAACACCTTGCACAAGAGTGAGAATCACCCACGCATAACGCCGAAAGAAAAGTCTGGGAAACTGCATAAATTAAGCTCCGGCAAGTGCAAGACTTGCGCAAATGCATTGTTACATTGTTTAAGCCGTAAAATTATACGAGAGGAGTTGAGCATATAGCCAAAAGTGTGACTTACTGCCATATGAGTCAGCGAAGCGTATGCCAGCAGACAATGTCAGTCGACTGAGTCAAGGTGTAGATATAGTAGCTGTGTATGCCTTTGGGGGTGAAACTATACAATGGCTAAGAACTCTAAGATATGCAATAATTTCTTCGAAATTAATAAAAAAAAAGTAATGCACTTTTAACAAGTGAACTGAAGATGAAGCCTGAAATATATGCTTTACAGTTGATCTAATGAACACTTTCGAAAATGATTAAGTTTTTTAACCAGATTCTTTTCAGTCTCTAAACCTTTTGAACAAATAAATATATATAATCAGGCCTTTAGGCAGATGCAATCTTTAAGTAAATAGAGTTTAGCACAAGAATGCAAGGCATAGTTTCCAGTTAAGACTTTTCGAAGAAACAAACTGACAGTTACCAATAATTCCCTAAAGCCTGATATACGAATTTATCTTAAATAAATTCATCTGAAAGTTTAGAATAACAAAGAAACAAAGATATCAAATCAATATTAACAATAATTAAGATAATAATATACAATGTCCTTTTTTTCTGAGAGAAAAACTTGCAGTTAATAATTATTGGTTTTCTAAAAGGATCATTTAAGAATTGACACTAAAACAAGATATATCTTTATATTAAGAATTTGCCTGCTCAACAATAAGATAATAAAGATACATAAAAGTTAGCTTAATAAGTACTGAGTCTAACTAGAAGTTTCCTTAGACTGAGGGTTTCTTTTTCTTTTACCTGTGTGTAATATAAATGGGGTTAAGAATACACTTGTATTTACGGCCCGTTAATCTGGTCGTTAGTTTAAACTGAGAGTTAAGCAATACTGGCATCTAAACGAGACATTGAGAAACCAGAACTTTCATTTAACCTTCAGTTAATATGACGAAAATTAAAAAATAAACTCCATTTACAATCATTTTATCTGGTCGTTAGCTTAAACTGAGAGTTATGCAATACTGAAACCCTACTAACCCTAACTCGACATTGTGAAATTGAAAAAAAACTGACAATAAGTTAATCTTGTTGTAATTTTCAAAACATTTGTTTTCAAGCTCTCCTCCAGTTAAGATTTTCTTAGCTTCCACTTCCACTTCCTCTACCCAAACCCCAAAAAAACACGAGAACCCGCCACTTGACAACGGAATTACCTGCTCTTCAGTGATTATTTTCCCATCGAGCCAAGTGCATCATCATACTTCGGACCAATTCCAGAGTTCTGCATATCAAACGAAGCAGAAAAAGCCAAAGAAGAGGCAACAAAGGGACAAGCACAAACATGCACACGGAGAAGAATACATAAAAGCGACAACAAAATCAAAAAATTAACCACAAGGAAAGAGGAGGAAAAAGGAACGCCCTCGAAGGGCTAACGGTAAATGCTGCATATGTGTTCATTTCTCTCTCTCTCTCTCTCCCACCCATTCTCTCTCCCCCATTCCCTGCGCTGTCTTTGGGAACCCTTTTTTCGCTGCTCGCTTTCTTTGTTCCTTCTTCCACTTGAGTTCGCTTTGTTTTAACGGAAGCTGCTGCCGTTGTTGTTGTTTTTATGCTTTTTAATTTCCTTAACCATTTTTCTTTTGTGCTTTTTGTTCCCACTTCTCTTCTCCAACTCTTTTTTTCCCCCCGCCGAGTGCACTCGAACAGCGTCTTTGAGAGTGGGAGAGATGTAAGAAAAAGCCCAAGGAAGAGGAAGTAGTAGAGGTGGAAACGCAGTGTGACATGAGGAGGGAAAAGCAAAACAAAACAAAAGAAAAGTGTAATAATAACAAACAAACACAACATCTCGTGCGACAAAGACAGTTACAGATTTTTATGGATTTGGGGGGCAATTTACAGGAATTGTATACGTTTGGTTGCATGTGTCTCCTCTGAGAGAGTGTCGTTGGAGTGTTGGAGTGTTTTGGAGTGTGTATGCGTGTATTATACTTGACGTAATTAGCCGTTATTAAAAAGAAATTGGGATAGCCCAAAGGTTCTGGCAATTAAATAATCATTTCTATACCGTTCTTTGGGTTTGGTTCTTTATTTCTTTCTTTCCTTTACTTTGCTGCACGCAATGGGTTAGAGCAAGATGGAAATTATGTCACCATAATGTTGCATTTCAATGAAGCTTGACCTAGTGCAAGTGGGATGGGTAGACATTGCAGTTTGTTGTGGCAACTGTACTTTATGTACAATGGAGTCTCTTAGATTTGATTGAGAGAGGGAGAAACGGAAGTGGTTATGTGAGAAATAGGAAGTGATTGTGTTTCGATTAAGTTTTAAAGTATTTTATAGATTCTAGCTTAAACTATGTTTATAATTTTCACATAATTCTTTCACATAATTCTATGCTTTTTGTAGCTTCTGATTGATTTCTTTAAGATTTTCCAAGTACTTTATTTAATATACGCTTAGAACCTCTGATCTCGTCCGATCCCTTGGGTTGCTATCTCTATCTCTATCTCGCCACTGATCATCTCATTGAAAGCTTCTGTCGCAATGTGCGTGGCGCCTAGAAGAGCTTTAGAAAAGTGCGTGTCACAAAGCTTTGGGGCCCCAAAATTCAACCATCTCACTTGCTCTCACTGCAGTAGAATTGTAGTCTCGTTGTTGTTGTTGTTGTTGTTGTTGAAACCATTTTTAGACTTCCTCGTTTTGTTGCTGGATTTGCAGTGTAGTGGAGCACAGGAAGGGAGCTTTTTTTTTGATTTCATGATTTTTCGGCTCGCTCGGTTGACTGCTAGTCTGATATTTATTGCGCGTGAATGTCATTTGAAAAGCTCTACGCACTGCAAAAGTCTCTGTGTGTGATTGTGTGTGTGTGTTTGAGTGTATAAATTTGATTGTGTGCGTCTACGCACATTTTTAATTATGTTGTGCCAGCTCAAGGTTTTTTTCTATCGCTGCCTGCCTGCTGCTGTTTTATTTCGCTTTTCGCTCTTTTTTTTTTCTTTATTCGTCGTAGTTTTATTTTTTTGTTGCTGTGCAGGCCTCCCGAAATTATTTATTTCTGTTGTTGTTGTTGCTGCCCCTTACGCACTTTGAGCCAATTTAATTGTGGGCCACGCATTTGTTCGCGATATGTAGGCTCTCATACATACAGTAGCGATCAAAATAATAGCACTAACTAGGAAAGTATATAATAAATACATGGCATTTAGGGAGGATTCAAGAAGTAATCAATAAATGTTAATTTTAAACATCACAAATTCTTAGAAAATTCGTAATAAATATTTTAAATTTGTTCTAAACTATTAATTACTTTTTTGATGCCTCTTTTATTTTGCAGAGAGTGAGCGAGAGAGCAAGGATGAGAGAGCAGTGTGGCTAGATGGCCTGACAAGTGTAGTAAATACATATGTACATAGGCCTATGTGTTTATTTCTTTGTTTGCTTGTACATAGCAACTTCCATTTCGCTTTTTTTTTCTTTGCTCTGCGCTTTGTGCTTTTTTGTAATTTTGTCAAAAAAATTTTTTTTTTATTTATTTGTTGCGCCCTTTGGCATGTGTGTGCGTGTATGTTCATGTTGGGGAATTATCAGCATTCGGTTCTAGGCTGTGTGATGTAATACCCAAACTCTGGAATTGACAACAACAAATTCAGTTGTGTGCAATTTTATTTAAGTTCTGTCGCTTATTTTATGGGTTTGAGAAGATTAAATTTTAAAACAAGCAACGGAAATTAATGGTTTTATATTTATACGGAAGTTAAATTCTTAAAATTAATTGTTTTCAAATTTAATATTTGTATTTCAGAAATAAGAAACCAAGATATAAAGAAAACCAACAAAATCTAAATTTTTATTGAAGCATAAAGGATAATTTAAATTTTTTTAATTTTGTATTCAACCACTTCATTATAATTTTAAAAATATTATAAAGCTTTAAAAAGAATTTTTAAAGTTGAAAACAGTAATTTCATATTAATTATATTAATATACATTTAAAATAAAATTTTAATATTAGAACCCTAACCTTTTATACTATTAATTTTTTTTATTAAAAAATTATACAAGTATCATTTATATATTTAAATGTATATATTCAAATATTTTAAATATTTTGAAAACCCTTAAAAAAAATACAGTACAATGTCCTCTCTTCTTTGAATCCTTTTCCCATCTGACTAATATTTCATGTCCCTTGCAATATTGCATTTCCAATCAACAAAACCGCATGTCCAAAAAGAAGTAAAAACCAAAAAATAGCAGCATACAAAAAAAAATCCCCTTAGAAATTTGCAATCTGCTACAACAATTTTTTTCAATACACACAAACACACTCATAAATTTAGACTGAAACTTTACACATTCCAACTGTTCAATGCAGATAAACCAAAAGCACTGCAGAGCAGGAAAGATAGAGGTGCGAGTGGGAGAGGGAGACAAAGATGTCCGCCCATGAAATGCGTTTTCTATTTGTGCAAACTATTGCGGCGGCCATTGCAAAACATACACATACATACATACGCATACACCCACTCACACACACACGCTCAGGCGACGCTTGCATGCAAAAGTTTAGGTTTTTTTTTTCATTGCGTGCGTTAGTGTGTGTGTGGGGCGAAGTGGAGCAAAAGGCAACTGGCAATTAGCAACTGGGGAATGGCCAGAAAAAAAAATAAACCTAACAAAACTAGCGAAAAAGGCAGAGAAAAAAAAACGGAATTGAGTTTGCCAAACCCCAATACACATTGCAAGTACTGCAGGGGTCAGGAGAATAGGTCCTCTAACTATATAATATAATATTGATATTTATTATTTATAGGAAAAGTATATAGTATATAGTATATAGTATATATAGTATATGGTAGTATATATAGTATATAATATATAGTATATTTATTTATAGTAAAAAAAATATATTATATATATATATTATATATACTATATATATAATATATATAATATATATATATATATATTATTATAAAAAATATATTATAATATAATAATATATATTAAAGTTTTGCAAAAAAAATTAATGAATAATTAGTTAATGTTAATATTTATTGATTTATTATTGATTTATTATGTATATTTTATATTTATTTTATATTAAATTCTATATTTATATGAGAATAGGTCCATTAACTATATAATATAATATTGATATTTATTATTTATAGTAAAATATATATAGTAAAATATATATATATAAAATGTATATAGTATATATAGTATATAGTATATATATTTATAGTAAAAAAATATTTTTTCAATGATTAAAAATATAAAAATATTTGTATTGATTTTAAAGTTTTGCAAAAAAAATAATAATAAATATTTAATTAACCCTAATATTTATTGTTTTATTATTGATTTATTATTTATATTTTATATTTATTTTATATTAAATTATATATTTTTTATATATTTGTATTAAAAAGCCTTCCCTTTTTGCCACAGGCTGTAGCTCTGAAATATATGTGTAAGCTTTAGTGTAAATATGTATGCGTCTGTGTGTGCACTCAGCCACTATCTCGCTCTCTCTCTCTACTCATAGGCCTATGCTCATATGGTGCGCCTCTCTTTCGCTCTCGCACTATGAATAGTCAACATTTAAGTGCCATGGAAACGCACAACGAGGAAGCTAGCGGAAGACGCAAAGATACAGATACAGCACAGCAAAAAAAAAAAAATATATATATTGTCACTTTGACTGACACTGACAGGTTTTTCGCCCAACCCCTTTTATGACCCCCCGCTCCCCTCCTCTGTTGATTTTGCAGCCTAGAAAAACTACTCCGTTATTTTTCTCTGTTTTGATAAGCCTAATTAGCAGTTCATAAAAGCGATTATTTCATATGAATTTTTATGATCAAGTCTCGTGTAAGTTTCATTTTTTTCCAAGTCTATTGCAAGTGCGTGAGTCTTGGCCTTAATGGTTCATAAAATTTATAAAATAAAAGTTAAGCCATACAACAATTACAACTTGCATGATAACTGCCGAATTTGCATAGACATAACCTGCAGGTTTTTTATCTTGGAAGTAGCAGAATATTATATATTCCTTAGCATATTATACATGAATAATAAAAGTAAATATTCAATAAATAATTTTCTATGGAGGATAGTTTCTAAAATTTCAAATATAGTAAATAAATAATAATAATTTCGAGTAGCCGAAGGTTCTATATCCTTGCAGTTTCTAATTTAAATAAAAGATCACAACTAAACTTTAAAAGTTTGGATTCTTGAATCGATATTTAACATTATTTTATATGAAAATATTTTTCGACACAACATTTTAAAAACTCATACATAAGCTAAAAAAGTTGTGATTTTAAATCGGAGAGCTTTTCTATTTTAGTTTTTATTAGGTTTATAAATCTGCATACTTAATTTTAAATTTGTATAAATTTGATAATTGATTTTTGATCATTGTAACCCCTTTAAAATTTTTGATAACAAATTTTACATTTTTTTCTGCCCTTGATAGCTAGATCGACTCGTCTGTTAATACTGATTAAGAATATATATGATTTATAGGATCGAAAATGACTCCTCCACAGCCTAACGCTTTTGACTACAATTATAATACCCTACAAGTATAAAAGTACATATATATATACATATATATATATATATGTATATATATAAGTAAACTGCATTTCTTTTGTGGGACAATTTCTTGGTAAACGTTCGCATTAAAATTCAAACAACTGCAGTGGCAAGTCATAAAATTGAAACAATTTCAAGACAAGAACCGAAATGCGTTCGCCTTTAGGCCCCTAAGAGCATATCTTACACTTTGCGCAAGTGCCGACACACACAAACACCAACAACAACAACAGCAAATAATAGAAAAAAAAAGAAGAAAATAATGAAGTCGGTTGCATTGCGTCAGTTACGACACAAGAAGCCGCGCAGTCTGCCCCAAAGATCAGGTATGGCGGCAAGTGCAAGCGAGACAGCGATGCAATTCTGGGAAAAAAGTTTAACGATTGTGCAAATGCACGTGAGAAGGCCTGAGAAAGATGGAAAGAGATAGAGGGAGAGCGGGCGAGCTAGACACTTCCGACAAGTAAAATGCAGTCAGGCGACGACAAACCCAAAAAGAAAAGCCAAGAAAAGGTAAACAATACAGAGGGAAAAATTGAAGCAGAATTTAAGAGATTAAAAAAAAATACACAAACTTTCTTATTTAGTAACAATTCGCAGGTGTAAAATATATTTAAAAAATATACAATATATATTCCTAAAAGCTGTTCACATTTTCCGTTTCAAAGTAAATATATTACTAAGGCAGATAACGTTTATATTAAAATCGTTTTCTTCATTCTATTAAATAGATATTTTCATTGCTTTCAGATAAAAGCTTTTTTAAAATAAATTTTTAAATACAATTCCATGCATTCTCTTTTATTTTTTAATTTCTAAAATTTTTCAAATATGTTTTTAGATATTTAAAAAATATCTTTAAGCAATTTGTTTTTAAATATATTGAACCATGGACCATAAGGTTAAATTTCAGATTTTTTATATATATATTACATCTCTTAAATACTTTTCCAGCTTTCAAATATTTTTTAAAAATCTTACTGCATCTTTTTTAAATATATACATATATTAAGAACCATTAAGCCATAATGGCATGAAAACGTCTATAACAAATTTAAAAATTGTTTAAATATATGTTGTAGATACTTTTCAAGCTTCCAGATACTTTTCAACTGCATATATGTATTTTTAAATATACAACCACCTTGCCAGGCTCCCCCTTAAGTTTCTGTGTATTAAAATTGGAGACCATAGAAATAGAAGAAAAATGTGTGCATTTAATTAAATGCGGAAGACCTCCGGGCAACAAAAATAAAACAAAAACAAAAGAAAAGGCAACAAAAAACTACAGTTTTTCAAGCGCACGCAATGCGGCTGGCAACGTCAGCGAGTGCGAGCGAGAGAAAAACGAGTGCGAGCGAGAGAAAAGCTAGTGTGAGCGAGAGAAAAACGATTGCGGACGTAAAAAAAAAGTACACAAAACGCACAAAATTTGGAACACGCTGCGCTGCTAAGTAGGTCAAAGTGGCAGCGGCGCCGGCAGAGGCAGCCACAAAGGGGGTTGAGTTGGGTGTTGGGGGGGGAAATGAGGGGGGAAACTATTGCGTGCCAACTGCGACGCAGTTTTTTCCGCTTTTCTTTTTTTTTGGCTTAGATGAAACACCAACAATGTGCAGCAGAGTAATATATTTTTAATTTATGCATAACCCTAAATAGGGGATGTATGCATGTATTTTGTATGCCAGTGTATGCGTACACTCGCACACATGTGAATATGTCAACTAGGCAACTTTTGCTTTTCTTCCCGTTTATTAATATGCAACGCCAAGTTGAGTGTCATAAATCATACGCAAAGTGCGTAGACAATTTTTTTTTTGTACCTCTCTTGACCAAAAAATGTACTTTGTTTTCCTTTATTTTTTTTTTTTTGCATAAATTATAATTGTAATTAGAGGCGGTGTTGTTGTTATATTTGTTACCAGCCAGTAATTGTTTGCAAATGTTTGTGGACACTTTCTAAAAACACACATTTTTCATTTTTACGCAGTTTTTCGTGCGTGCTGAATTTATTTTTGGGGAAAAACGTTGAGAGGCCATTAAGGAAACTAAGGAAAGTTGCATGACAAAGTCACTCTTGGCTTATTTATTGTATTAAACTTTGTTGTTTTACTAATTATAAAGTTGTTGTGTTTGTTTAAAAATATTTGATATATGAATTTGGCTATTTACTTATAATTTGTATTATGTTATAGCTTTTAAACTTATTTTAAAACAAGACCTCTGTTAAAACGTAATTCTTTTTAAAGAAATCAACAAGATTTAATTGAAAGAAATAATTCAAATATTTAATTTAATAATTTTCCCATTCAGTTTTATATAATTCCCCAAAAATTAACCCCTTCTTAAATATGAAAAACTTAATTCTGTTTCAAAAACTCACCTTAATATCCAATTGCAAATTTTCGCGCTAAATCCAAATCCAGAATTATCTCAGTTGTAGAACTTTTCAGTTATTAATTTTGAATTTTATTCTGTTTTTACTCACTGCACTTTCTTCTTTAGCATGCACTTTTTTTTTTGGGCCAAACGTTTATGTTCTTTTTTACTTTTATATAATTTTTGTTTTGTTTAGTTTTGATGCTAATTAATTAAGTATACTCTCTTTTTGTTTATCAAAAATTGTTTACCAAATATTCATCGATATAATTTGTAAGCATAGATATATGTATAGGTATATGTATATTATGTTTTATAAATACATGTATTTACGATTCGTATTTTGTTTTGTTTTAAATTTTTTTTTTAGCTTTTGCTTTTGTTTTATCGAAACGAAATTTTTATGCAAACTAACACACACGTTCTCTGCTGCTGCGCTGCTTCTGCTTCTGTTGCGATGGCGTTTTACTGTAGTGATTACTGTAGTAGCTTTTCTTGTTGTTGTTGTTGCTCAGTTGCTATGGCTGCTTTTGTTGTTGTTGTTGTTGTTGCTGTTGTTGTGTTGCTGTGTATAGTATTGCGTATGTCCGAACCAATAATTTTGAAGAGTTGACCAATTTTTGTTGGCGGTTAAATTTTTGCGGTTTTTTGCTTTTGTTCTAAAAAGATTTCCCTTGGCTTCTCAACTGATTTTGTTGTTTTTTTACTTTGCTTTTGTTAATTTATTTGACGACGGTTTGTTGTTGTTGTTGTTGTTAATTTAAAAAAGTTACATTTGTTTAGATTTTCATCGTAGTTGCAAAATATGTTCACGTGTGGACGTTTGAGATAATCTTAGCTTTTTATATATTACTTAATTTTTTGTTTGTTTATTTGTTGCATGCAGCTTGCCAAAAATCGTTTTTTGTTAATTTATTGAAATTTTTGTTGTGTTTATTTTGATATAAGACCAAAAATGTTGTTTGCCAATTTTATAATTTTGCGTTGTTTCTCGAAAAAGTTTTTTGTTTTCAATTCATTTTTTAAGTTTGGTATAATTTCGCGAAATTATTATTTAATTTAAGGGGTTTTTATGTTTTTTTGTTTTTTGGCTTAGACAGTTAAATGTTCAAAATATTTAGCTTGATTAGCATTTTTTAGCATTCGCCGGTATTGTTGTTGTTGTTGTTGAATGTTTATCGTAATGTTGTTGGAATTATTAAAATCGGTGTTGTAATTAGTTTGTTGAGGCATTTTCACAGTGACATTTGGCTGTAAATAGAAAAGCGATAGGGGGAATTATTTAGTTAAGCTTACCCAAGTGTACAATTTTTTAAAGAGGTTTTTTCTTAATAATTTAATGCGGTTTGTTACCAGTTTCTGAGTTAAATTTAAAAGTTATTGCATTAAGTTCCCTTGAACACACTTGTTTCATTTCAAAATTGTTTTGGTGCTTTAAAAGCATGCTTATGCTATGAATTTTTCGATTTTCTTATCAGCTAACAAGTCATAAAGTGAATTGCATAAGTGGTTTTATTATCGAAGCATATTTTATGTTCTCGTTTTCGAATTTTGAATTCCCACTTGGCTTCTGGCAAATGTCTTTTATTCAATGGATACAAAAAACTGATTATTTTGGAATTTGGAGTTGATATTTGGTTTTTTGAAACGGTTTTTGTTTTTAGATTTTATATATAAAATGGAGCAAGTTTAATATTTGCTGGAAATTGATTTGATTTACTTAAAAAAACATAATACAGAATTTATAAATTTAATATTGATCATTTTCACATTTTATTCCCCTTTTAATCTACAATATTTAAATTTCGTAACTAATTTGCTGACCCTCATTATAGATCCCTCTCTTAAAACCTTTTCTAAAGATTTTCGAACATTTTATTATTTTTCACACTCATTCATCATTTTTTTTACAGTTTTTGAGGCTTTCTTTTAATCGTTTTGCTTTGCAGTTTTTTTCTTCTGTTTTTCTTCGTTTGTTTTTTGGCTTTCTTTATTTTTTCAAACAAGTGTCCTGGATTAATTGCATTCCCTTTTCGCATGCACTTCTCGCACTTTTCTGCTAACACACACACACACACTCTCTCTGTCTCTATGCTTCCTTCGTTCCGTTATTCTCACACTAGCAACACACAGTGCAAAAAAGGGGTTCAGTTCACTGGGATTGCGCCTTGTTTATTTTCAGGGGGGTGGTGGTGGCGGGGAGAACGGGGAGGGTTGTTTATTGTTCCATGTTCTTGTTGTTGCTGCTGCTGCTGCTGTTGCTGTTATTTCCATTGTTGTTGCTGCCTCGATTAAAAATGCAGACGTTTTCGTTATGCATAAAAAAGTTTTCGCTTCACTTTTTCCCAGTTTGCTTTGCGTTTTCGCCGAGATCCCGTTTTATGCTGCGTTTTTTTTTTTACGCACACACCCCAAAAAATGGTTGGGTTTGTGTGTGTGTGTGTGTGTGTGTGTGGAAATCAAATACACACACAGACATAAACATAGGCACATTTATACACATTTACGCACTTTTGCCTGAGCGAATGGTTTACGGGAAATTGCAATTGTCCTTTTTTTTTATTTTCGTCTTTTATTTTCACTTTTAATTCATAAATATTTTAGTATTTCTATGATTATTTTTTTAACTGCACATTACCTTCAATCACTTGTCGATAAACCGTTTTAAAAACACTCTCACGATCGACGCACACACACGCACGCACACGCTAGGCTCGCTGACACTGGGACAGTTATTTTTTGCGTTTGCCCATCGAAACACAAACAAAACTTAAATAATAATTAAAAAGTCTCCAAATACCGCAAATCTTTCGCACTTTTCCTTTGCCGTTGCATCGACTGCACTTTGTATAAGAAATAAATTAGGAATAAAGTTTAATTTTTATTTATTTTTTGTTCGACAAAGCGGCTGTTCGATATATATTTTTGTATTATTCTCGAAAATTTGCAATTTAGCAATTTTGGTTTTTAAAATTTGAGTGCACAAGAGATGAGAGACGATATGCACACACCGTCTGCTGGCTGCGAGCTTTGCGAGCACCGAAAACCACCGAAACCTAGGGCCGAATAGATTCGAAAAGTTCGTTTATGGCCTATCAGCCGGCCACCGTTGCGAGCGGCGACGCCGACTGCAGCCGCGGCCGCGGCAGCGGCGCAGCGAAGAGAGCAAAGTCACCCCCACAGGCGGACGAGCACAGCAGCAGCAGCAACAGTCGTCGGAGCAGAGAGTAAGAGTAAAAACGCAGCGAGCAGCAGCCGCCGCTCTCTGAGGACAGTGGGGCAAAGGTGGCTTTACTACAACTAATTCTTTGCAAAATGAAAAATGACATAGAAATTATTTTTTAAACCCAAAATTTATAGACAAAAAACATATTTTACCAGTTTTTAACTATTTTTTTATATCATATAAATCTATGAGCTCTTAATATGAGTAACAAAAAAATATTTCCATAAGCATCACAATGTAAAAGAACAAACAACTAAATTACCGCAAGTTTTTAGCTGTCAAATAATTATTAAAAATAATTATAATTAATTATTAATAATTAATAAAGTGCAAACAAGAGTTAAAGAGATTCCCAGAATCAATCTAGAGTTTTAAATCCAATTTCTACTTAAAAAAATCAACTTAATATAATTATTTGTAATGAATTTATTATTTATAAAATTATTATTTTAAATTTATATATTTTATTATTTAGTATACATATATATTTATATATTATTATTATTATTTTATATTTATATATTATTATTTTATATTTCAAACCAAACAAACAAACCAAATATGATGCAAGCCAAATCTTGCACTTAAGCGACTTGCCCCACTGTGCCTAAGAGGCCCAAGAACAACAAAACAAGTTTCGTGCTGCCTCAGTTGGGGCTGTAGCTGAATTGTTGTTTTTGTTTTTGTTTTGCCGCAGCAGCGGGAGAGTCATTTTGCATTGGTTCGAGACGTCGCCCCCGCTGTAGTGTCAGTGTATGGGTGAGCGCAAAATGTTGTGTGCCTTTTGTTTTTGAACTGACTTTGCCGCTCATTGCAAATGCAAAAGTTTTGCAGCAGTGTGCGGCAGAGAGAGCAAGAGAGAGAGAGCCAGAGAGCCGGAGAGGGAGAGCGGGAGAGCGGTTCTCGCTCTCAGATAGACAACCACTTGGCGCTATTAATCCAATTGGAATGCAGGCGCACAGCTTGCAATTGTGGAATTACAGGACTTTTCTTATAGGGATCATAAAACTTGGAAATTTGATTTTATAAGAAATTAAATATTTAGTTTTTACATAAAAAAAAAAACTATGAAAAACTCAATGGAGTTGTTTAGAAATGAAGAGAAATGCAATCCTGCCTCTGCATTCACCTTGTTTTGTGTGTGTATGCGGGGCTCAAAATCACAAATATCCCTTTTTAGTCTTTATCCTTTCGCCGGGGGTGAGTTTCTCTCTCTCTTTCGCTTTCAGCCTCCTGCCACGCTCTGCAGGCGCAATTGCATAAGGCGAGAAAGGACATGCGGTAATAATTGCTGGGAGCTCCGCTCAAGCGGAAAATGCTTACGGGAAATCGAGAATCTCGACCAGAAATAGCAAGCGCGAACTTGGTCTTAACCGCATTGCCGAAGCAGCGGGGGATTCCAGCGATTCTAGATTTCTATTTCCAGTCTTTTGGCTCTAGGATGCAAAATAGCTCAAATCCTGCCGTTTTGCACAGCGAGAAAATAAGGGGGGGGAAAATAGGAAAATAGGTATTAAAGCGAAAAAAAGGGAACTTATTTTGGTACTTTTGGTGATGTTATAAAATATAATATTTATATATAAATTATATACAAAAACATGAATAAGAAATATTATATTTTATTTGAATGATTTAATAATCCCTTAAAAAAGTGTTTAAAATAGTTATAAAATGTAATATGGGAACATTTTATTTTATACTTGTAAAAAGTACTTTCACAACTTTAAAAAGATCAAAATTGATAGTTGATCTTTTTAAAATTGCGAGAGTACTTTTAAAAAAAAATAAAATAAAATGTTAGTTAATTTATATCAAATCATATTATTATTTATATTATTTTTGTGATTTTGTATACATACATTTATAATTCTCTGTGTAGGATGTGCAATAGCTCAACCCTATGCTTAAAAAACTACTTCAGGGATCAAGGACATGGACAAGACCAATCAAGTAAGTTGGGATGGGGATTATAGAGAAAAGGATTTTAATTGCATGGTCCTGGAGTTTTGTTTTTTGTGACTAAATTAACGGACAAATGCTAATTACAAATGCTATTTAATCTTTTTCAAAACTATTTAAACTAGTATTTGTTAATCAATCATAAAAGGCCTTTGAAAGGATAATACAAAATATTTACAAAATATTTTAGCAAACCTTTAGAAATAATTTTAAATAATGTAAAATTTATAATTTTTATTGAATTTGAATAAAAATGTTTGCCATTTTCCTACATTTTAAAGTATTTCCTCCAGTTTTAAAGCTTTATTTCATTTTCTCAGGATATTCTTAGAAAACAAAATGTATAATTCAACATACCTATGTGTTCTACTAAGGATACATGATACTTTTTATATAAACAATATATTTATAATTATCCAAAATAATATCCTGATCCTAATTTGCATTTCAATCAAAATTTTCGTAATTAAATTTTAAAGAAAAACTCTACAAAAACCATCAAATTTTAACCCAAATTTCCACCCTTTTTCCCACAAAGTGTCAAAACTATTCCGTTCTTGGAAATGCATTTCCACCACGAAAATATCAAATTGCGGGACAATCGAGACAATTAAAATACAATAAACTATTCCTTTATTTCGATTAATTAAAAGCTGATTCAAAGACAGACAAAAGGCAGAAAAACTCACAACAAACACACAAATACAAAAGGCAAAGACAAAGACAAAAGCAAAAGCAAAAAAAAACTGACCCTGTTGAAGAATACTCGTTTTGTGTTTTGCTTTTTGCGTTTTCCTCTCCTGCGCTTCTTTCAATGGCAAAAATAGAAAAACGAGAAATGCTTCAGAAAACAACAATAACAATGCGCATTCATTTTGCAGTGCGAGCGGAAGAGCGCGAGCGAGCGCGCTCTCAGCGGCGCTCTCAGAGAGCGCGTCTTTTTGGCGGCAGCGGCAGAGGCAGAGGCAGAACTTCCCCAAGTTCCCCTTCCAAAGAACGGAGAGCGCATGTCGGCAGCGCTGCTGCTGCTGCCGCTGCCATTTTATGCACACAATGACAATGAAAGCTTGGTGGGGCGGCGCAAGGCGTGTGTGCAGGGTAAGGGGACGGGGGGAGGGGGTTCTCTGAAAATTTACGCAATTCATGAAACACGTGGAGCGATGACTGCGCTGCCGGCGCCGCTGCTCTTATGTTGCTGCTCGGAAATCCAATAAGCAAAAGCTTTTGCCGCGCACACACCAATGCAGCACCCGCTTATATGCCTCCGTGTGCATACTGGATGCGAGCGAGCGCGCCCGAGTGTGTGTGTGTGTGTGTGTATTTTTGGCAGCATTCAATGGCCGCTCTGCCGTCGCCGGCAGCGAAGTCAGCAGCGACGCATATCGCAGGGACGGATTCAGAAGGGGATTCGACATGCCGAGTTTCCTCCGTCAAAGATTGCAGGGGACAATTAATACCGAAATTGATTGTGGCAGATTCCAGCCGCAGGCGTATAATATATTAATTACGGAAATAGAATTATAACGGGAAGCTTGGAAATAGTATAATTAATTAATAAAGAAATATATAAATTTCTTGATTTTTTGGAAAACCTTTTTTTAAAGTCAAATAATTTGATTTGAGAATTTAGGGAATAGGAAAGTAAATTAATTTATATATTAATTTACAAGAGCAATCTAAATCTTTTAACAATTACCTTAAAAATAAAGTGAATTTGATTTGAGAATTTACGGAACAGGAAAGTATTTAAATTACTTGATTTTTAAGTTAATTGTTTCAAGATTTTGATTTATTTTCTTCTAATAAAATGTTAGAATAATAAAAAATAATTTGCAGACCTTAACATCTAATTTTATATCTTAAAATATTAAAATACTAAAACTCAAGTTGTAGAATTTCAACGGGAAGCTTATGAACAGGATAATTAATTAATCAAGAAATTTCGCGATATTTTGGAAAACCTATTTCTAAAGTCAAATAATTTGATTTGAGAATTTTTGGGAACAGAAAAGTAAATTAATTTATATATTAATTTACAAGAGCTATATAAATCTTTAAACAATTATCTTAAAAATGAAGTGAATTTGATTTGGGAATTTAGGGAACAGGAAAGTAAATTAATATATAATAAAAACAAAATTCACTTCATTTTTAAGATAATTGCTTAAAGATTTAGATTTTAGATTGAATTCACTTCATTTTTAAGATAATTCTTTAAAGATTCCGATTTATTTTAGCCTAATAAAATTTGCAGACCTTAAAATTGAATAATTTTATATCTTAAAATATTAAAATACTAAAATCAAAGTTGTGAAAGAATAAAATTAGTATTTAATATAAATGAACTATTATTTTCGAGTTATTTTATAATTCCCTAGTATTTCATAGTAAAATTTAAGTAGAAATTCCCCCCTTCCCTGTCTCCAAATATATCCTGCATTCTTTTGCTTGTGTCTAACCCCAACTCCCTTTCTTATTTATCCCCCAAATCCAACCCCTGAGCATCCGCCCCTGGCTTTTTTGTGTATTTCCTTTTTTCGCTTTTGCAGTGCTGCACGCACTTTTTGGGCCGTCTTCCTCTCTTCCCCCCCTTTCCACTGCTACTGAACTTTTTCGCTTAGCTATACAGTTTCTTGGGCTCCTGTGGGTGGTCCAAGAGGGGAGAGAGGAGAGGGTGCGTTATATGCTCCACATTTTTGGTCCCCTCCCCCCCCAGAAATTCTGTTTTTCAAACGCACTTTTGCAGCTTGCGTTTGTATGCTTTTAGTATATACCAAGGGGGGAGCGTGCGTGTGTGTGTTTGCATTGGTGTGCGCGCATTTTTGGGTGTGCGTTTTTTGGTATTTCGTGAAATTTTAGCATTTATTTGTTATGTACTCAAAACTGACGTCGCTGCAGAGCAACTGTTACTGCGCTGCTGCTGCGCTGCTGCTAATGCTGCTGCTATTGCTGCTTCCTCTTCTTGTTCGCTTCGCTTCCACCCATGCCACCCATTCCCCGCATTCCCTCTCTCTTTTCGCTTTTCGCTCAGAGTGCGTGAGTGCGTAGGCTCGCCTATGTACACTATTTGGCAATTACAGTGGGCTCCATACATACATATACACACTTGCACATCTATCGCATACTTGTGTGTACATCTATCGCATATATATATATATATATATATTTGTTTTGTACATAAATATGTTTGCTTGTTTGTGCTTTTCGCTTCGGCTTTGGGTCTCTCTTCTTTCTAACAATATGCGCCGCCAAAAAAAAAAAAAAGTTAAGTTTTATGTGTGTACACTGCATTTTTATGCCCTTGCAGAGGGTATAACTTTTAAGTTTAGAAAAAATATAGGAGGGATTTACTATTTGAAATGATGTTTATGGGACACGGGAGAGTGTACCTGATACTAGGATACTAGGATTTATCCCATAAATGTACAATGTATTTGAAGGAATTTAGTTTTCTAGTTAACTATTTAAGAATTTTTAATTTAAGAGTTAACTCTTAAGTTTCACTAGTGAAAATAAAAAAGTATTTCATAAAACTTCACATTGGTGTGCAGAGAATATGTATTATTCCAATAATTCCCAACTGCTTATTCCGGAAATTAGTACCAAGTTAATTGTTATTTATTTACCAAAAGTCTTTAGTGTAAAACTGCATATTCAGCTGTTTCTTTTTTTAATGTTTAATATTTTGTGTTATTACACAGAATACTTATTATTTATACATGGATATATTTTTTGTATACATTTTTTTTTTATTATTTTTTATAGCAACTAATTATTTTTATAATTCCCAACTGCATATTTCCGGAAATACTTTCTTTAAAATATAATATTTAGGATGGTACATTGGTATTATGTTTAAATTGTATTGAATAAAAATTTATCTATTTTATAGACCTTTGATGATTGATTTTGTTAAATTTTTTATGATTTCCAACAGAATATTTAGAGAAACGCTTTTTTAAAATAACTGCATTCACTTTCTGGTCAGCATATTTCGAATATTATTTAGTTTTAAGAAAATTTTATATTTTATTATGTAAATATTTGTATATACCTATTAATTAGTATATTTAATAAGATTAGAAAATTCTTAACAATTTTTAAGCATTATACTTAGATTAATGTATCAGTTTGTACTACATATATTTTTCTTACGAAGCATTTATTACCCGTTGCAAGTATCTTTTTTTTAAGGAATTCAAGCGGCTTAATTCAATTATTTTAATTTGCTTTACGATTTCCCAAAAAAAAATTGCACAAAAATAAATGTTGTGCTTGGCATATTTGGCTTGGCGTTTTGTGTTTGTAATGTCTGTCGTCAATACAAACAAACAAACGAATGCTCACACACTGGCATCGCTTTTCATGGACATCCCACCCACTTTAACACAGCCATGCCCCCACCCCCCTTTCACACCCATTCCTCCCCCTTCTCCCCCTCCTCCCCCTCCTCCCCCCTCCTCCTCCACCCCCTTTCCGCATCACCATATCAATGTTGTTGCGTTGCGTTTTCAGATAAGATGATATCATTTGTTTTTGTAGCATTCGCCAGCACATTCATTTCGCCTCGGTGTGAGTGTGTATTTATATGGCATTTAAATGTGTGTGTTTTTTTTTTCAGTGTATGGGAGTGTGTGTGTGTATGGGTGTGTTTGTTTGTTTTGGTGTATTTTTTATGTTGGAAATTTGAATTCTCGATTTTGGCGCATGCATTGAGTGCTGCGTTTTATGCTGAACGCTTTTCCGTTTGTTTTTCTTGGGCTCGACTTCACTTTCAATAATTTTGAAATTTGTATATAAATAAACATTGCGTTTTATTTTTACACGAGTCTTTCAGTTCAATATACCATAAAAGCCATTCATACCATAAAAACCAAATTAATATTGGTGTTTAAATATAGTAATGGAATTTAAGTCTCAGTTAAGGTAGTTAACATATAAAAATAAAGATGTATCTAATTTTTTAAGCTATTTAAGGAAATATTAACTGACTTAGATATGTCTATGATTTCTTTATAAATGAAAAAAAATCTGTATTTAATTACCTAAGAATTTTTTAAATGAAGTTACCTTGTAATTTTTAAGCAATATAAATTTATGTTATTTTATTTTGTTTTCTTTATTTGCAAAGCATGTTTGACTTTGAAATATATAGATTTTTAGGGTTCTACAGCTAAAAATTTATAAAAATAATTTTTTAGTTATTTTTTGTATTATTTGCGCGCCAAAACAAAATAGTTTTAATGTAATTACAAATATTAATTTGCATAAAATGTTTGCTAAAATTGTATGTTACTATATATAAAATATTAAAATATATATAGCAACAATATAGCTAAATTATCTGACATATATGTATATTTGTTTATATTTTATATACGTTGTTTTATAAAAAAAAAAACGAATTAAATCTTTTCAATATTACTTCAAATCTGCATTTGGCAGACTCTAAAGAAGTAAACGCTTTAATTCGCCTATTAATTATATTAAAAATATTAAATTATTTGCCAATCCAAATACTTAAAAATCTCAAAAATAAAAAAAAAACCCCAACTCATTTAAAAGGAAATGTGTGACGCAGTCCGAAAGAAAACTCGATTCACACACACAGAAAATTATTGCGTATTTTGAAAGCTTGTCCCAAACTCATTGAAACGTTCTTTATTCCATTCAAAAGTAAGGCGAAAATAAGCGAACGAGAGAACAACAATGTGGAGCGATGTGAAGACAGACAACAAAAGATACAACAAAAAAAAGGGTTTCAAGGACATTTTACACATAATTTTTACTACCTTGCAGGCGGAGGAAGCGAGCAAGGAAAACGGGGGGGAAAACCCCCGGCTAATGTAATAATTTTTGCGCTTGTCCTTTGTAAACGGGAAACTGGAACTCCTGTTGCTCGTCGTCGTCCTGATTCTGATTTGGGACCGAGTTGAATGCTCTATTACCCGCAATCAGCGAGGACGAAGTAGAAGTAGTAAATAAAAAAAAGAGGAAAAACAGGGAGGAAAATGGGTAAGGACAAGGATACGCGGGCTTAAGTCTCTGAGTTCTAGGACGACGACATTGATTGCCTTTTCACCTTCGACCCCTCTCTCTCTCACCTTTATGGCCAAGGCTTATTTTTCTTACTCTCATTCTCATTCTCATTCTCCGCATTTGTTTACCTTCCGCGACCCGGTGAATCGATTATTATGATTTGGGTGAATGAACTTGAGTGGGCTGACATCCCATCATTTGCATATGAGGGGCTTGGAAATGTCCTTGTATCCTTGGAACTAAAACAGCTGTAAGAACATGAAGCCACTTTTCAGACAATTAAATGGTGCCGTGGCTTTAAAATTGTTCTTTTTTTAGAATACAAAACGGAGTAACTTGCTTTTTATATTTGATGGCGTATCAAAGGTAACTACTATATATAAATATTAAATATTAATAATATTAAATGAACTTTAGTAAATAAATGAACATAATAAATATAATAAATAAAAACAAGAAAGGAAAGGAGCTTCGGAATATATATGAAAATACTCTTGTAGTTTAATATTAAATTATAGGATAGCATCGCAAATCGATCATGATTAAACTTAAAATTATCGCATTATTTAAACCGATATTAATCGATATTAAAATCGGACAATTTTTTCGACAAATCAAAGTTTAAAAAACTCATAACTAAGCTAAAAAGGCATTAATTTTAATTCGGCAAGTTTTTCAATGCTAGTTTTTATTAGGATAATAAATCTGCGTTCTCCAATTTAAAATTTAAAAAAATTAAATTTTTTGACAAATTTTGACAATTTTAATGATGCAAAAAAAATTTTTTAAATTTTAAATTTTTTTGTTTTGCCTGAGATAGCTAGATCGACTCGGCTGTTGATGCTGATCAAGAATATATATGATTTATAGGGTCGGAAAATATTCCTTCACATAGTTACAAGCTTCAGACTAAAATTTATGATATATCATTTAACAGCAGAACCTTTTCTTATTATAGAATTATTAAATAATAATTTAAAACAAAAAAAAAGTTAATTTAAGTATTGTAAAATCTGTTCAATTCTAATTTTACTATTTACTGTCTTATTTAAATAATAAATAAACCCTTCCAAATAGTCTTCTTCCCAAAATTCTCTGAATCAATTAACCTTAGTTAAAGAAATTTAATTAAATGTATTAAATATTTCCCTTAACTATTTCTAAAGTTGCACTGATTACAACATATAGAACTTGATGGTACTCACTTCGAAATTGAAATGTAATAAACAAACCCCATTAAAAACAGAGAACACCCAATATGTTTAGAAAATTCGCTGAATGAAACACCAGAGGTCTTATGTGAATTAGAGCAAACAGCGGGCGATGGATTGGATCGGATCTGAGGGGAACCGGGAAGGTTATTTAATGTAATGCGCCGCGGTGATGAGCGGAGATAGAAGCCATGGGAAATTGGGTCACGCACGCATGTTGTCGCTGCAGTAACACACTACTGACACACTCAGATACTCAGATACACACACACAGTTACTTTGGATAGATGGATGGAGAGATACAGATACACATCATTAGCCGGCAATGCCAAACTACCACAAAAAAACTACAAAAAAAACACTACCAAACTCTAGTAAAGCCACCAGACAATGCGACGCGAGAGACGCTGCAGTTGCCGGGGTGGTGCTGCATGCAAAATAGAAATAAAATAGAAAACAGTGAAGCCTGGCTAAGAATAAATGGTTAACTATATATAAAAAAAAATTAATATAATAAGCTTATAATTTAAACTAATATAAATTCTATGGAATTTATTTAATCTGTTTTAGTTTCTATCAGAAAATACAGTATTTTCTATTTCGAAAATTTAATCAATTTAGTTATCATTTTTTATAATGATAATTTCATGAAAACTTGCTATGAAATACTTTATAAAATATATCAATTGCAGAAAAATCGGATTCTTAAATTGTCTTATTGTCTTAAATTACTTTATGCTTTACTTATTTACTTTTAAATTATATTTTCAAGAATCTATTTTTGTTTGTGAGATTTAAGGTATAAGCTAATAAATTTTACTATAAAATATATAATATTAACAATTTCTTAGGACATTATTAGTCGTATTCAATATTTATGTGCTTTTAAGATTACATCTAACTAATAAAGACTTAACTTAAGAATAAGATGTACGATTAACATGTAAAAGATACTTTATGGTTTAAAGATTATTTTAAAACCTAAAATAAAATAGTTATATATTTTGTTATAATAATAATAATAAAAATAATAAACTATAATTTGTACTATATATCAATAAAAACTTAGATTTAATGGAATACTTAAGTCTGTCATAAATATTCTATTATAATAATAAATAACCGGTTTCCCTTTTTTTTAATACAATATAATACTATTAATTTAAATAATAGAAGACTTGAATACCTAGTTCCCATTAAAATGTAAAAGATACTTAATTTTTTAAAGATAATATTAAACCTATTTATCTAAAAATAAATACCCATAATTGCTACCAATTTAAATCATTATATAATAATATCAAAATAATATATATTTTGTTTAATTAAGATATTTTAAAAGTATTTTTTAGACAATCCCTACTATAATTCTAATTTGACTGCCCCTTAGGCCACCTTTCCCATTTCCACCCCACTCATTCAAATGCAATTCTAACACACAAAAAAAGAGACCCAGAACAACAAATTCTGTAGGTTGCTTCTGGTTGTTATATATTTTGTGTGTCGTTTTCGGTGAGTGGAAAATTAGGTCACTGCATATAATCCACATGTGAGTGCGTATTGTGGGTCGATGTTGCAACGATGTTGGCGCTGCCTCAGCTGTTGCTGCTGCCGCTTGATGTTGCTGCTGCTGCTGCTGTTGCTGCTGCTGAAGCAGTTGATTGCTCATTGCTCCCTTTGATCTTCGCTCCGTTTGTTGTTTTTCTTTCTATGGCTTGCCCTTGCCTCCCACTGGGCGGCAAAATGTTGGGAAATATTCTGAATGCAATCTATCAATCGTTTGCTGTATGCATGCAACCACCGAGCGAGCTAAATTATGTAAGAGCAATAAGTCAGCGGGAACTTGTTCAGCCGGAAAAACATTCATTTCGAATAGTATAGAAAACTCTTTAAGATTTAACAATTGGAATTACAAAAATATTGTTTTGTTTAATATAAATAAGAAGGTAGTTTTAGGAACTTTTATAATGAGTTTTGATAATTTTAATATATTTAATGAAATACTTTTCATGGCAAAATACATTTTAAACTATTTCAAAAAATTAAGTATTATTTAAAGCATTAAAGATAACTGTTTAACAAATATAAAAAATGTAAATAAATTGCTAAATACAATTTTTAGAAATTATTTAAATGTGTTATAGACTCCGAGAAAAAATGTAGAGAAAAATGTAAAGGAGACTTCTTTAAATCAAGTTTAAAAACATAGTTAATAGCTATAACTATTGCTGAATTAAAACTAAGAACTTTAAAAATATATAATAATTGTAAAAAATAATATTAAGATTTTAGAATCTTCAAAATTTAATAAAGAATGTTTAAGGAAAGAAAATTGTAAACCAACTACCTCCCAACTCAATATTAATTTAAATGAAAATAATATTATAAGAAAAGTGACTTCATAACAACAACGAATGTGTCCTCGAATGTTCACACTCCATATAAAATCAAATTTTTGCCCAACTTCAGACGGGGGAAATCCTCAGAGAGGACCGAATCCTCTTTGGCTTGTCACATCATAATAAAATCACATTCAGTGGCCAAAAACAAGGACCTTCAACCCAATTAACCATAAATTAAATTAACTAAACACAGAAGGGAAGAGAGTCCATCCGGAAGACCAGCGAGGAAAACCCCAAAAACAATTTTTGGGTGCCACAATTGTCAACGGTTTTTCCTTGCCCTGTTTTTGTTTTTCCACTTTTCTTCTCTGCCTCTCCCACTCCCTTTATTTATATTTATTTTATGCAGAAGAAAAGTTAAAAAGACTTGCACAATTTAATGGGCACAAAAATAAGAACGAGCGAAACGAGGGAAAGCCCAGAGGAGGAGATTCCGAATCAAAGACAGCGACTGAGAAAAGCGTTCATAGGCAATTCTCAACATTTTCTTTATTTGTTTATTATGCATGAATTGTAAATGTTGAGCCAAAATTGCCGAAATCGGTGGAGGCTGAGGGGACTGGATGAGGGGGGGCTGGATGACGTAAAGTTTCGTGCTTGCAACAGCAACCGGAAGAATTCAATTGTGTGTCAGATGTTTTAGGTATTTTTTTTTTTTTGGTTTGTTGTATTTGGGGGCAAGGGAAGGGCGGGGGTAGCAATCACAGGGCAAAAAGCCAATTGTGAATATTAAAATCTGTGCTGGGAAATACTGCTGAGAATGATGTTATTTGCATGCGTTCTTGGAGGAAAAAGGGAAAGTGCTGGGTTAGTCTTTGAAATAACTATAGATTCTTGTTTTAAAAACAAAATATAACAAAAATTTAATAATTAGAGGGAATGGAATTACATATTTAAATTTATTTTATTATCTTTAATGAATATATTTTTGTTTATAAAATTAAAACGTGTAATTTCAATGTTATTTATGCAAATTTCTAGAAAAATATTGCTTAAAAGCAAGTGCTAAGCTCGAAAAATATTTATATGTTGTCATAAATTCATATTTATCATCAAAAGTAATATTATTTTATTTATGGAAGGTATACAATTTTAATTTTAATTTAATTTAATTTATTTAATTTTAATTTTTTCTATGCCAACTTGCAAGGATAATATTATGAAATATTTTAGGATTCATGTGTTATATATTTTTATTTTATTTTTAAATTATTTAGTATTTAATAGCCTTCATTATTTAAATATTTTTCAATGGTAATTATTGTTATATTATATTTTATTTTACAATTTTGTTATATATTCCATATTAATTATTATTATAATCTGTTTGCTTTTAATTTATTTATTTTGGATAATAATATTAATAGATTATATTTTAATAATATTTATTTCCAAATATCTCGCTTTTTACCCCCTTTTAGAGGCTTCCCTTAATCTCCTTAAAAATCCAAATCTTTAAATTGTTAAATTACTTTCAGTTAAAGCCCAAGTTAAGGGCCAAAACCACTGCTCAAATTGCGTGATTAATTTTTTAGGCCCTATATGATTAACAAATTTCCAACGAGACTTTACCGCCGAAAACTGGGCTCATTTAAATATGTTGTTTTCTTTTTTTGGGGTGGAGATGTTGGGAGAGATTCACTAAAAGTTTCGCCGACTGGGGAAAATCGCAGGCAATTTCGATTCCCACGCGTGTACAGTTTACGCCTGCGAACTAATTGCAAATTAATGACTTTGCCCGAGACTCGCAGCGGCAGCCAAGAACTATGAGATATATTTATTTGCGCATCTTGAAGATACACTGTAGGCTGATCAATCATTTTGTCTATTACACGGACGCAACTAAAGCGAAATGAAGGAGAAGAAAAAGAGAGCAACAAGAATTACTTCAATCATGTCTGTCAATTTGTAGTTAATTACTTTGGTTCTTCGTTTTTTTCGAACTTCGAACGATCTGCAGCTGGTAGGCAAAGAGAGACGGCGAGATTGCAATTTCGAAACAATGCAGCCATCTCTTTCTGTGCCGTTATCTGTGCCATAGTTGCATCTGTATGCGCCAACTGACCGAACAGTTGTAGTGTGTGTGCGTGAGTATCTGTGTGAGAACAAGCTTTTTGCGCATTTTTCGAGACGGAAAGATTCTCATTGGATGCGCAAAAATGGCGATTGAAAGCATTGCAAAAATGTGCAAAAAATATCAATGGAAAGAAAATGGCAGGAAAAAGAGGAAAATAATGATTTAAAAGAATATACATATTTATTAAAGAAATAAATAAAGTATTTCATTATTTTTTTAAATAAATAATTAAAGTAATTCATTATAAAAGGTTTAAAAAATTATTTAAAGAAAGATTAAAGGGTTGAAAATAAGTTAAGTTACATATTTTATGTATTTCTTATGTACTCCAAATTAGTGTAATTTCAAAGGTTTTAAAATTTCCTTTAAAAAAATTGATTTTGAATTTTAACAAAGATTTTTCCGATTTTAAATCATATCAAAATTATTGTAATGGCAAAATTAAAGATAACAAATCGAAAACCATTTGTTAATTATAAAAACTTGATCCCCCCTTTTAAAGTTCACAACTTAATCGATTAAACAAATTAGGGCCTCATCCATAAGCCTATTAAATTTGTATTTGTTAAACATTTATCACTGACTTTATTGAGATTTCAAACACCGAAAAAAATATATAAATATTTGCTAAACAAAGTGGAATAATTAATGAGAAGATCTTGAAAAACTTAACCGCGATCTCAAGATCACAACCAAAAACAAATTTTACAAAGAATTTCCCTCAATGCAAAATAAAAAAAGAAACCAAAAACTAAATTCAAACAAGTTTCAAAATTAGAAAAATAAAATCTAGGAAATTGTTGCGGCTACTGGTGATGTTCTTGCTATTTTGTTGTAGTTTTTTGTTGTTGTTTTTTTGTTGTATTTTTTGTTGTTGCTTTTTTTGTTGTTTTTTTTTTTTTGTTTGTTAATCTTTGTCGACGAGCTGCGTGGACATGAAATTTATGGGATGTCAAAGGGCCATAATCTCTCCAAAAAGTGCGAAAGAGTGAGAGAGACGGACAGGCAGAGCGAGAGAGCGACAGAATGGTGAAAGAGAGAGGGGGGACAGAGAGGGAGGACAGAGAGGGGGGACAGAGAGGAGGGCGCCTTGGATTTTCGGCGCGTGCAATGAGAGCCGAAACTTTCAAGCTTTGCGCTCACGCATTCGCTCTACCGCTTCCTCTCCCCCACAGAGCGCCCCCCCTCCCTCTCCCCCCTCGCACACGCACGCACTTCGCTGATTACCTCATCGCAGCGAATGTCAGCGCAAAGCAAAAGGCGAAAAGCATAGGCAGCACACAAAGCGGAATAGCAACAGCAGCAAAGCATAGGCTCGGAATGCGTGCGCATAAAATTTGGGAGGGGGGTTGCTGGGGGGCCAACTGATGAGGAGCGGGGCAACAGGGGGGCTGGCAGTGGTACAGCAAAGGTCACGCAAATAGTGCTGCACACAGCAATGTGCAAATTGAGATAGAATTTTTAATTAATAATATATAACTGAATTAAACAAAATGTAATATATTCTGCAAAAGTTGAAATTATATAAAAATCTCAAATAACAAGAAAGAAAACGTTTTTCGGGAAGCCAAAGTTAGCAATTGATTTATGAAATCAAATCGGTGATCGTTCATAACTAAGTTTAAAATTCTTTGAATCGATTTTTATCGATATTTTTACATAAAAATTATTTCGACAATTCAAAGTTGAAAAAATTCATAACTAAGCCAAAAAAGGATTAATTTTAATTTGGAAAGCTTTCCTGGGCTAGTTTTTATTAAGTTAATAAAACTGCATGCTCCATATAAAACTCAAAACAATTTGACCAATTTTTGCGATTTTTAACGATGTTACCCCTTATAAAATTAAAAAAAAAAATAATTTAATGCTGAACACAGCTATATCGAATCGCCTGTTGATCAAGAATATATGACTTCTTCATAGCGTTACAAACGTATAACTAAAATTTTAATACCCTTGCAAGGGCATAAGTATAAGTACTTGCAACAATTAAATAAATGCGAATTTAATCCTGAGATAATATATCTAATTAAAATAAATTTCTTTAAGAAATAGCTTAGAGCAAAATGAAAATAAAATACAATATTTATATAATATAATATTTCGTATACAATATTTAAAATGTTCAATATTATAAAAGTTCAGAGCTATTTTGTCCCAAAGAGTACTATTTCCCCCAGCTCTATTTTGTTGCCCTCCCCTGTGCACTGCGCCTGCTGCGATCTCGTTGCTGGCTTCTGCGTTTTGGTTTTTTGCTTTCGGCTTTTGTTGTAACTTTGGATGTGGACTTGGATTTTGGATTTGGAGCCGAGCCCAAGAACTGGTCCAGGCCGGGCGGCATTTGAATTAATGATCCATTGTTGTTGCCGCTGCTTCTTGTTCTGCTGCTTCTTCCTTATGTACCACTTCATTTTTTGTTTCTTATTCTTATTTTTTTTGTATTTAGCTTATTATTATTATTTCTTTTTTGTTATGGGGTAGGTCATTCTGCCTGCTGCCTTGTAAATGCCGGAAATGTAGCTTGTTTGTACGCGCTGGATTAGTTTTGTAATTTTTTTCATTACAACTCGCAGTTACAATCTGAGCCTAGGCTTTCGACCATTTTGCATTTTGACCAACTTCTTTTAGTTGGTTTTTTTGTTACTAGTATTTTTTTTTTATTTTTTTATGCGTTGATGTGGCAATTAATCAAAAAAGCTTGAAGGCATAGAAATCCCATAAATCACACAACCTGAAAAGGGTGTGTGTGTGTGTGTGTTGCACTCCTGGGCCACCTTTCATCGAGGTCCTTTTTTCTTGGTTTTTCACGCAACGCGTAACGTATATAACATAATTATACTAATTTGCATTTCAAGGATGGTGGATTAGGGAATGTGGAAAATGTGCGTAAAAACTATTGTATTAATAAATCAAACAAGTTGGGGGACAAATATGGGGCAGTGGAATTGTTAAATAATTTTTGGATGCTCTATAAAAAATTAGTACTTAAAGATTAGGGGTTACATTTTTATGGCGATTTCTATTTTATACCTAAAATATATTACTATGAAACAATAATTGATTTCTTCAATTTTTTAAATATATCGAATTAAATTTGATTGGTTTATTGATACTTTTAAATATATCTAAAAATATTTGATGGGTTTGTCGATATTTTTAAATATATAGTTGTCTATGTAATTGATTTACCGAAATTTTTAGATATATATCAAATAAATATTTAATTGGTTTATCGAAATTTTATATATTTTTGTAGATTTTTGAAAATATCAATATGAAATGTGATTGATTTATCCAAGTTTTCTTATATATTTTAAATTCGTAGTCCTTTATGTGAGTTTCTTATATAAAAATATATTTTTAAATTTATTTTAAACAAAATTTTAACAGATAATGCTGTAATATTTATTTATTTCTTCAAAAACTGATGAAAGAATTATTTTTTCATATATATATTAACTTTCTTAGCCTTGTAACTAAGTAGTTTCTTTTAAACCACAACAAAATATCGTAAGAGATATTTAAATTTTTATTTAAACATTGAAAAATACTGAAAACTATAAAAATCAAATCCTAATTATACTGCTGTTTTGTTTTATTAAACCCAGCATAGTCAACATACTCCTCAAATACCCTCTCCTACTAACAAAATCTCATAATTTTACAAAATCATATATCAAAACTACAGCAAGAGGTTTTTCCGGTACGTGCACATATGTGGAGCTGCGCCCTCAAAAAAAAACAAAAAAACGAACTCAAAAAAAGGAAACTATAATCACAACTCGAATAATAACAAAACCAACGCGGCGTATGCGTAATATAATTCATTGTTCAAGCACGCAGGTCACCTGCTGCTGCACAGGACATCGCTTTCACTCACACTTTTCCAGGTTTCCTTGGCTTTCCCATCCCCTTTCTTAACCCCCCATTAGTTAATGGCCAAATGGCATTCAAAATCATGGCACACATACGCCGTGTGGTACGCCGGCCAGCCCACGGAATATGTTTTCCCTTTTTAATTTTATTATTTTCACATAAATTTTCGGGGGTTGGCAGTAGTTAGTTTGTCCGTTCTTTTTATTGCATTTTAATGGAAATTTTTTTGGGGGTAACATGCATGAAATAATTTTTGCTCGTTGCCTCCTTCTGCGTTAATGTGCACAAGTGAAATAAAAATTCATTACAAAAATTAAATAATTTAATTATTTGCCGCTAATGCGACTGTGCTGCGTTTGCCAAGCCTTAGAGCAATGGGCTCAATGGGTATTTTTATAGGAAAATTGCGTTTTCATTTATTATTATTTTGGTATTGTTGTTGTTGTTGTTTTTTGTGTCGTGTCTTAGCCAATTTGCTTAAAGGAGGTGTGGCATTGGCATAATAATGGTTTATTTTAGCTTATTGCAGGTTGGTCAGTGGAATGTACGTTTTTTTTATATATAAATTTGCCATTTGATCGATAAAACCAATCTAAGTGAGATTTTAATCGGTTTATTGATAAGATAATTATTGAGTTAACTTCAAGTTAATTGTCTTGTAATGGATTTATGGTTTTTCCTTGAAAATCAATGGGAATTTAAATATAAGAAGAAGGTTTTCAATTATAATTATATATTTTTTAAGAAAATAACTTTCCCTAGAGCTTATATGTTTGATATTTTTATGATAACTGAATTGTACTTTATTATAAATAGATTTCTGATCACATTTACTTTTTCTGTTAATAATCTAACTATTTCCTTGATATTTTATTGGCAAATTAATTGTACTTTATAATATATACCTTCTAATTATATTTAAACATAAAAAATGTTACTTTTGAGCTACATATTCCTTTATATTTCCCTATAGCTTAATCCCAAGTCAGCTCCAGTGTTTTAATTTTATTCCAACTTTAAAACAAATTAAATTTCAAACCAACAAATGGGTTATAAATTCTCTTTGCTATAGTTTCTTATACAATTTTTAAATTATAATTTTATAGCTTCATCCGTTGTTTTTTCCTGCTGCCATATTTGACGATTTAACGATTATAACCGCTTTCTTCTCGTACCATCATTTTTTTGCCAAACAAAAATATGATAATAAAGTTAAGAACCAAAAATTTATATATATTGGCGAAAAACAACAAGAACAACAAAATCATTCAAATTAGTTTTCCCAGGAGGGGAAATGAATTGTGAAAAACAAGTCGGTGAAAGGGAAAGGAAGTGCCGAGCCATCCAAAACTGAAACCAAACCAATCCAATCAGGCCGAAGGAAATGTGCAAGTGGTGGCGAAAATCGCTGACTGAGAAGGAATCCGCCGAGGACTCGACTTGAGGTCCTTCCACTACCAACATGGGCCTAGCAAGGAAGCAGGAATCCTGGCGCCTACTGACGGCCCATAAAAATAACACAGCACAAACAGCAGCAGCAGAAATCTCATCTATATAGTTTTTATATGTGCTGTGTGTGTGTTGTATTTTTTCATGCGCTTGTTTTTAATCTTTGACTTGTTTTTCGCCTACTACTTTCTGGCCAACAACAAACAAATTTCCTTTCGCCCAGACAATGTTATTGCATTCTGGCGACGCTGGAAAAATGTGTGTTTTCGGGGGGAGGAATGGGTCTGGGTTAATGGTTAACTCACTGCCAGCATAAAATGTCCACAATAATATAGATCTGTGTCTGTGGTGCACTGGGTCTGACATTGCCCTTGTCCCGGGGAAACTCCCCCTTCTGTTTGTGACAATTGTGGGAGAATCGTTCTTTCTGGGCTGGCTGGCAGCCCCCGTCGACGCCAGTTGGCCATTAAATTGATAAGCGAACAGGGCCAAAACAAAAAAAAAATATATATATAAAGCAAGCTAGAATCTTTCTTAGCCAACTGCATGGAGGGGTTTGTGAAAAGTGCGAGAAAATTTGGGGGGTTCACACACGATGCCAGGCAACTGATATTGGGAAAAGTCAGGGGAAAGTCTAACGGAAGCGGTAGCTTCGGAAAAGTCTATAAGGGGGGTATGAAAGTGGCATAAAGTTGGGTGTAAATTAAAAGAAATCAGGGTATATTTATTTCAGTCCGAAGCTTGTAACGCAGTGAAGAACTCATTTCCGACCCTATAAATCATATATATTCTTGATCAGCATTAACAGCCGAATCGATCTAGCCATCTTTGGCAGAAAAAAAAATTTTCAATTTTATTTTCCAAATTTTCTACATTTTTAAAATTGTGAAAATTGATAAAAAATTATATTTTTAAAGATTTTCAATTGAGTATGCAGATTTATTAATCTAATAAAAAATAGCATAGGACAGTTTACCAAATTAAAATTAATGCATTTTTGGCCAAGTTATGGGTTTTTTAAACTTTGAATTGTTGAAAAAATCGATATTTATCGATAAAAAGCACATATTTTAAGCTTAATTATATTCGAATTCCGATTTGACCTTATAATTCAACTGCAAACTGCACAAACTAGCTTTCCAAAGTTAATTATATATAAATATATGTATATAGATATGGTTAAATCCATATTAAATATATATACTTAAAAGTAAAAAAAACCCCTGGAATAACAAACCACCTTCATCACATATATCTCCTGTAGATTTTTACAAAAAGTTCCTGTTGGGAGTGTGAGCACACACTTCCAAAACAACTTGCCAATAAATGTCAAAAATATAAAATGGCAATAAAAAAAAGCAAGACTGTCAAGGCCAAAAGTTGTACTGACAGGACCAAGAAGCAAGAAGGAACAACAGGAGCAGCAGAAGCTGGAGTCCTGCCAGGACTCGCACAAAGACATTAACATGTGGCACACATTTCCCACTGACCGCCAAAGGCAGGAAGCGTAAGTCAATGACAGAATAAACCGGAGGGATACAAAGGACTTTATTTCAATTGAGATTGTGTAGCGGCAGTTATGGTAGCCAATACATTAAGTACTTTCCCCCACCCCAAAAGCCTGGACATCTCCTTACAAATTGTCGCCTTAATAATGCCAATGACAACTGCAAACAACAAGAACAATTGACGGCAAACTTATTCCCCAAAGAATAAGGAAGCAGAAATGTCAGTTGATCAATAAGGATAATGATTTTTCTCGAGCGTTTTTTGGTGTTTATTTTTTTTGAGATTTTTTTTGGGGCGTTTTTTATTTAGAAATGGGGAGAGGAAACGAAAGGCCTTTGTTTTAATTACTTTAAAGAGATTAAGAACTTTGGAGGTATTACAAAGAAATGTTGATTTTATAAAACAAAAATAATTTATATTGTATTAATTATTAATTATCGAATTGCAATTTAGAAAATCCGGCCTGCTTTTATAATATTTTACAAAATATTCTTGATTAATACCAAAATTATAGAAAAAATACCTAAGAAATATGTTTTATTTACTACAAAGAAATCTAAAAAAAAAGTTATATATCTGTTTTCTTAAATTTTGTTATTTATCTGATGATTCTTAACCATTTTACCTAAAAAAATACCCGCAAACTAATTTGTATTACAATTTCATTTTAAATATTTAAATTTCATTTTAAATAAATAAATTTATAGCAAAAAATCTTTGCCAATTCCCCCTTTTTAGCCAATTATTGCAGCTTTCGTTAAGATAAGAAAGAGAACGCATCGTGGGAAGAGAGTCATTGCTTAAGAGTGCACTGCTTCGTTCAGTTCAACGAAAGCAAAAGTGAACTGCGCAAGCGATTCGTTCGAATGGTTTGCATCTTGAATAATCTTAGATCGTTAAAAATTCGAAAATTGCAGAGAAGAGATTTTTTTTGGTAGCCGAAAATTAAAATTGTAAATTGTTGGCCAATTAAAATGCGGAAATGTTGAGAGATTTATTTTGCCCGATGATTTTTCTCAGGCCCTCCTTCAGTTTGCAGTGTCACTGTTGTTGTTTTAATGCCCAAACAGATATATATCTTTGGCTTTATATAAAATGCGTGTGTGTTTGCCATATAATTACCGGTTATTGTACGCCGAAGCTGCGACCTTACGCACAAAAAATAATGCGTGTTGTGTTAACTACAAAAAACTCAAGCTCAAACCCATAAGCCAGCAGCAGCAGCAGCAACAACAAACGATCTCGCTTGGCAACACCACAAAATGTTTGAACACTGAAATGAATTTCTGGTTTTCTATGATTTTTGTTGTTTTTTTTTTTATTTTTTGGGCCTAAAACCGAAGCTTTTGGGTCGAACAAACATAAAGCCAGAAAGGAGCAGCCGGAAAGCAGCACGCAGAATTTTATGCGCTTGGCAAAAGATTTCGATTTCGTTCCGTCTCTTCTGTCATTCGCAGTCTTCTGTCTTTCGGGTCTTCTCTCTTATGCTTTGCCTTTTGACGCTTCGTCATTCGCCGTTTGCTTTGCGCTTCATTTTCGTAGTTCAAAACTTGGAGCCATATAGGCTTCTATTTAAAAAAATTAGGCTAGGTGGATCTAGTAGGTGCGCTACTTTTTTTGAGAAAAATTATACAGAGAAAAGAAGTAGGAAAACCTTATGGGAATATTTAATAGGAAGCTTGTAAGCAGAAAAAGAAACAGATTTATTATATATAAACTTTTATATTATTATTAATTATTTATTTAATAGAAAATATGAGTAACAAGTAAACTTTTTCTATTTCATTAATAGGTATACAGTTAGTTAGTTAATATTAAATTGAAAGCTTTATATGAATATGAATATTTGGAGGTACCTGAGAAATCGCTAGCGTTTTTAAGAACCGTAAAAATTACTCAAAAATTAAGTTAAAAAAATGAATTTGTCATCTCAAAAACTACATTGCACACTTCTAGACGCCATTTAAAGGGCCTTAACATTATTTGAAATTTCTGTAAGACACAGAGTTTTTTATTTCGTGTTTCTCTAATATTTTGCTTTATAAAATTGCATTTACTTTTTTATTATTTTTAATTAATTATTTTAAATAGCATTATAAATAAAAAAACATAAAAAACATATCCATCAAGAAGTTAAAAGCTAAAAAGTACTAATAACTTATTTTGATCATTATTTAATAAGTTAATAAGTTCTTATTTTTATTATCTTGGTGTATTATGATTATTAATTTTTTCTCTAAGATTTTGGTATTTATTTTAATGCAAAGACATATAAAAAACCCTCCTGTGGAAGCGCATTTCTATAGTCTGCTATGACCGAAAACGCTTAAGGCAACGCATAATTTTGTAGGCACATTTTTTTTTTGTTCGGTTCGGTCGCCTTCAAGTGCCATGCGCCTATGGCTGCCTAGGCCTGTATCTGTGCGTGGCGTGTATCTGTATCTGTATCTGTGTGTGTGGAGATATCTCATAGCTGAAGCCAAACTGCACGCTTGTGTGCGTGTGCGTTGCCCATGTGCGTAACGCATTTTCGGTTCCCCTACTGTCCCGCTCTAACGCATTTCGCTCAACAAAAGCTCTCACACAAACACACAGAAAATTGATGAAAAAAATTAACAAATCTTTAAATAAAAAAAAATACTAAAAGCAACAACAAAAACAACACCTACAACACACAACTACAAGTCCAAGCCGACTCAAGGTTATGTTCAGGGCTATACGCATCGCATCGACAAATGAATTTCAGTCAGCCGCTTTTTTTCAGCATTATTTGTATTTTTTTTCTTGGATTTTTGGTTAGTGCGTTTGTTACGCATATTTCTTTGACTTTTGCTATATATATATATATAAATATATAAATATATATAAATTTATGTACATACACGAGGCGCCTTTTCAGCTTTGTAGTAGTTTTTGTGTAGTTTTTGCAGCTGCTAATCAAAATGCTTAATGCTCTTGGACCGCTGACTGTAATTTATAAATGCCCAACTAGCTTGTCTCTTTTTCCACTAGTTTTTCTTATTTTTTTGTGAGAAGTGCGGGTAGTTCCCAGCGATACGCATTATTTACGCAACTGATTTGTATTTGCAGTGCAAACTATACATAGTATACACATGGCCTATGGTAAGTTTTTAATGGAGATGTGGAGATATATATTTAGAGAGATATATAGAGAGATATATAGCAATACAAGCTTATAATTTATGCCTGTACCAAGCTCTATTCCAATTAGCTTTACAATTGATATGTTCATTTATAAAGTTGTCAATTAGAGAGACATGTGTTTGGCGTAGCTAATTATAATTAACATTTTGGCTTTTAATTAGAAGAATGCAAATGAAATATGACTGGAATTATTACGCAATTTAATAATAATTTAAAATTAAAATGGAACTAAGAACTGTTCATTTCATTCATTTATATTGTTAAACACTTTGTGACTGTCACAATAATTTAAAAGTATAATATTTGTAGCATCAGGATATAAAAAATCGAATAAAATCAAAAAATGGTAATGAAAAATAAATACAATAAAAATTTTAAAATAAAGCCAAAGAAAATACACTACTTCTACTATTAAAAATCATTTAAAAAGATATTATTTATTGGCTTTAAATTTCCAATTCTGCTTAATAAAGAAATAAATAAGAAATATCATAAGTCCTATATGGGATTTTAAATAAATTAACTAAGTAAATATTGAAGTTATTAAACATAAGCTCAAAGCATTTTGCTTCATTAATGATTAATATTTAATTAATATTTTTCTATATCAATATCTTCATTTATCTTCTAAGTTTTTAACAGAAAATTCCCCAACTTAATCATTCAACTATTATTTTCAAGTATTCCAATCCCTCCCTTATCCAATAAGCTTCCTTATTAATATCTCACACTCTCTCTTTTGACTAATTTTCCCCTGATAATTTTCCAACTAAAGCTTACAAGCCCAATTACAGTAATTAAAATCTTGTTTACCTGACCCCGGCATTTATTGAATTATTTAAAGACATGCATAACTAGCAACTGACTTCCCTTCCTCGGTGATAAATCGAGCAACAAAATTTATAAATCAATAAAAATGCACAAGACCATAAAAAACGTAACCAAACAAAGGCTTCAGTTAATCGAATGGCGCATTAAGAAAAATAATTTAGATATCGATACCAGATATTTTACACCGATATGCTCACGTGCATTGGACATTTCAACGGTTTTCCAATGCCCCTGCAACGGACCAGAGGTCACAAAACCGAAAACTGAAACCGAAAAACTAAAAATTCAGGGGCCAATCGATGGATAACCTTGAAAACAGCCGACAGGTTACAAGTTTTATGGCTCAATTTAAATATTTTAACAGCTCGGAAACAATCATTGCACGCTACATAGTTTTTTTTTGTTGGTTTCAGGGAAAATCAGATATTAGATACTTTTGAGGCGTACCGTACAGCTGCAGATACTCTCAGGCTTTCAAGGAAAATTGGTGAGAAATGTTTTCTCATTTTCTAATTGAACATATTTATTTATAATGGGTTTTAAGTGAAGGGTTTGCTGGAGGGTTTAGCTTTAGAAATTAAATGATAGTGCAGGTTTGAACCTAAAGTAACGTTAATAAACTTTAGAGAAGCCTTATTTATTATGAATATATATATTTTATTTTGTTAAAATTATACTAATACCATTATAATAATTTTTACTAGGGCATTTATCTATTGCTAATGCAAAGTAAATAAATGGTTTGTCTGAAGAATTAGTTTAAAAATGCTAGCAAGAAACTAAAGTAATGTAAAAACACCCCAAGGAAGATTATTTTATAAAGAATATATTTAATTGAAGAACACTTACACTATTAAGAAATATTATTTATTACTAATGCATTTATATTTCTTTGTATAGTGCTATGCAAATTAAGGGCTTGCTGCTTGATGTTTTAGTTTAAGAATTAATTGAAAGTTGTGGACTTGAAGCTGAGATAATTAAAAAAAACTGTAATAAATGTATATTTCATTTAAAATTTAACTAATACCCAAGCTTGAAAATAAATTAAAGTAAAAATACCTTAGTAAAGCCCTTTTAATAATATATAATATAATATATATATATAATTTTAATAATACATAATTTCATATAACTAAAATGCCTCATAAAATTATCAAATTATTAATTGTAATAATTTTTTAACAGCTTTAATCTCCCTGTACAATAAGATCGCTTTCGGAAAACGTGTTCGTTGCCAAGTGCGGAAATGAGTTAGGTTCGAAATTTGAATTTAAAAAAAAAACTACAAAAAAACAAAATACTTTATTGAAGGGCTAAGGTCTCCGACACCATCGCCCACAAATACAACAATAAATTTAATTGATATACGCATTGATACCGCAGCTCTACGAAGCACACCAAGTTGTCGATTGTTTCTGTTGATTTTTCGTTCGTCGGTGAAGGGCATTTTTCATATGGCTTTTCGTGAGGGGAAAACGAGATAGAGATACAGCGGGGGGCCCTTAAGAAAAATGTGTGTGTGTCAGTGTGTGTGTTTGTGATAGTGTTCAAGGTCACTCCATTGTCGATTCGTTGCTCGTTTTTCCCTTTTCTAGCTGCGTTTACAACGACATCACACAAAGCACACCAAACACCCAACAAAATTAAGAGAAAAAAAACCTGCAGCTCAAACATTGATGAAGTCACCTTACAAATATTTGGAATTGCAAGGTCAGTTTTTTATTGGACTTCATTTTTTGGTTGTGGTCGTGTTTGATAGTTAAGAATCTTTATTATACATTTGGTATAGGCTCAGACGAGTTCTCTTTTGTAATCTTAATAAATATGCAACGCAAAAACCGGAAACTGATTAATGATTATCTGAAAAGGGTAGCGAATTGGAGTAATCTATTCTTAAATCGTTGGAAAATGGAATATTTTTTTAAATATCAAATATATAAATGCTAAATATTTGTTAACTATTTATTGTGTAAAGTTTCTTTATATGTATATATATGTTTATATGATTAAATCGGTAATTAAATGTTCTAATTAGTTAAAAAGAAATATATAATTAGGTAGAATTATTTCTGTTTCTATTACTTTAAGTATATTGTATAATTTTGAATAATAATTAATATTGACATTATTAAATGTTCAATAAAAGAACATAAATAATAGTGAAAACTATAGTTTTCGAATAATTATGAATATATAGGTAGTAGTAGATTTTGTATTTTATAAAAAAAACTTGTATAATTATTTAGAAAAAATTATTAATAATTTAAGAAGTCAGATTACACAATGCCTAATTATATCTAATCGCTTTCTTGATACCGTATTATTTACTTATGTTTTTCTATCTTTTTAAAACCAAGCTTGCCAAGTAGAGTTCTGATAACAACTAAGGACAGCTTAGCTCTCTCAGATTTTCCTTGATTTATTTAATTTACCCCTAAACGCTGAAAGCTAATCTAGAATCTCTAAATTAGAACACTCCCTTGCAGCCCCCATATCGAGTCCATCAAAACTGTCAACTGTAAATCAAAAAACCATAACTCAGGGAGACACTCTTCAGGTAATTAGTGGGCCCATAATTAAGCTGTAAACAAAAGACGAGGGTAAAAGGCCAAAACAATGCACTTGCCTAAGCCAAGACACGAAGGTGCCAAAGCTTAAAGAAATCTGCCCACGCACATGAATATAAATATGTGTATATATATAGGTATATATATAATATATATAAATATACATAAATATATATATATATTTATATATATATTTTTTTTTTCTTGTATATTTGTCACCATTAAATGCTTTGGACTCTAAAGCGAACCTCAACAAATCAAAGTCAACGCGGAGTAGCCGCAAACAGAAGCTCAAAAGTGGATTACAGGCCAAGAAAACTCTATAGAGTTTGTAAATTAATTAACAATTAATTAAAATTCAACAAATTATTTATTAAGAAACTTATTTCTTTGTATTTGAAGAGAAAATGAATTAAGAAAATAAGTTACATTAAAATTACACGTAAATTAAATCTTCTTAAAGATTTTCATTAAACCTTCTTCCTTTAAGATTACATTTCTAAATTCACCCTTGCATTTAAATACAAATTTCGTAGTATACTTTTCTCCCAGTGTATAAAGACAAAAATTGGGATACAAGTAGGAAAGTAAACCCAAAACGAGAAGAAAAGAAAATCGCGTGCTTGTCACACCTACAAAAACGCCACAGCGAAAGCAACAATAAACAAGACGACAGACGACAGACGACGACGACGGCAAGGCAAGTGTGAATGTGTAATTAAATTTTATGAAATAGTCGTGTGTATGTGAGCTGTGTGTATTATGTGTCTAATTCCACCCATGCACACCCCACATCCCACACCCCTTCCCCCATTTCCCTGGTATCCCAAAAGAAAAAACCTTTTTCAATTCATTCCGCGACTTTTGGCACGCCCGCCGAAGCTTCCCATTAACAGGGAAATATACGATTGTGGGTTGAATAAGTGCGTTTTAATGAGTTGTATGTACACAGCTATGTAAGTACGAGTGTTTGATTTATGTTTATGCTCCAATTATACCACGATTACAGCATAGATATAACACAACTACTATGTAAATGTTCTGAATGCTAGAATGTGTTGTGAATCTTGGTAATCAGGCTTTGATTTTTTACTTTCATTTCATTTTCAATTCATAAATTTGTTCTAAAATTAGTTTAAATAATATACAGCTTAAAATATATAGTATTATACCCTTACAGGGTATTAAAATATTTGTCCGATGCTTGTAACACTGTGAAGGACTCATTTGCGACCCTATAAATCATATATATTCTTGATCAGCATCAACAGCTGAGTCGATCTAGCCATCTTAGGCGATAAAAAAATTTTATGAATTTTTGTCCACAATTTTTAAGGGGTTAACTTCGTTGAAGTTGCCAAAAATTGGTAAAAAATTTAAATGTTTTTTAATTTTAAACTGGGTATGCAGATTTTTTAATCTAATAAAAACTAACATAGAAAAGCTTCCCGAATTAAAATTAAATCTTTTTTGGCTAAGTTATGGGATTTTTAAACTTCGATTGGTCGATAAAATTGTCATAAAAATAGCGATAAATTTCGATTCAAAGAATGAACAAATTTTAAGCTTTATTATGAAAAATCTCCGATTCAATTATATAATTCAATTTCCTAGTGCAAGGGTGTATAAATTTCGGCTTCCCGAAGTTAGTTTCCATTCTTGTTAAAAATATATTTTATATAATTTTTAAGAATTTTTAGAAAATAAAACTTTTGATATTTTAGGACTGAAGAAATTAGTTTTTTACGCTCTTTGTAAAAGAATTATTTATTTTAATGTAGAATTACTTGTTTTTAAATGCATATTAAATTCAAAATATTAAACGTAATTATATATTGTTGTTTTGTAATTATACAAAAATATAAACAACCTTGCAACCAATATCACAGACCACCCAACTCTTCACCCACCATACACACCTTCTTAAATATTTTGTCACTTCACTAAAAATACCCACAACTAAAATATTGCAAAACTAAAAAGAAGGCGAAATGAAGACCGAAAAAGCATTAATCAAATCGAGGGAAGCAGCATCAATATATAGAAAATAAAACAAATAGACAAAATATTTGACAGCTGTCATTCGAGACACGCATTTGTGGCTTCTTTCTCTCTCGAACTATTTTAAGTCCGTCTCTCTTACTCATGCAGCTTACGCACTTTGCGCACTGTAATGGAAAACCAAAAAAATACAACATTTTTAAGTATTGCCTGTCATTAGCAGCAGCGGAAATATAAAAAACATCAACGCAACAATAACAAAATCAAAATGAAACTCTTTCAAAAGCATATAGTCATAGGCTCATAAAAACAAAAAATAGTAGACGCACTGCCGGATGCCAGGTATATGTATTTAGAAACAAATATAAATCATAAGCACCTATATAATGGTGTTAAATAATATATTAAGAGTGAAAAGAAATATATTTAAATACAACATTTAATAGTAATAATAAATTGAAATAATAATGAGGAAAATATATTCATTGTAGAACTTATTAAACAATTCTTAAACCTTTAAAAAAATGCTCAAACGATTTTTAAACCTTAAATTATATTTCTCTTATAGAATTTCAATTGTAAAATAATACTTTTTTGTGTTAATATCAAATTGTAAAATATATTTAATACAAATCTATTTAAATTTTATGTCTAAATCAAGTCTTAAATTAATTATTACGCTCTTGCAATTTAAGGAAATCGAAATCCGGCCAAACTATCACTCTACACATATGTTTGCGCATAAATTCGTATGAATATATATATATATTTATTATGACTATATCTTTGAGCACCCCGCTGCGTTCCATTATCAGACACACACACACACACTCGGAGCATGGATCACACGCACTATACACACATTGTGTATGGCCTCGGTCATAGAACAACATTCAAGGTTAGAGGGTTACTGACTTTGAAAAATGCGATAGAGGCAATTTGATTCTTTTTTTTTCAACATTTTGTGTGTTTTTATATTTTTATTTGGTCGAGAGCAGCAGCCAGCGAAATAACAACAATTTAATTGAGCCTTTTCGCATTTTTTGATTCTTCAGTCGCAGTGCGTGAAGAAATAGCAAAAGAAATAAAAGCAACGAAATGTCATAGAGCAAAGCAGGGAACCAGCAAGATATGGGGGAGATATAGGTCCAAAGCAAAATTCAAGGAAACTAGGAGAGAGATATAGAGGAAGGGGGAGAGAAGGGGGGTTGGATTTTGGTTGGGAATGTCCGAACATAAAGTACTTCAGATGTCTGTTTATTATATTTTGATTAAATCAGATATATTCTTATTAATTGGATAATTTTATGGGAAACTTAGAGACTATAGTTTAGGATAAAGTATTAAAATTATAGTCTAAATAATAAAGAAAGCTATAGTTTGCGAAAAAGTGTAAATATATAGTACATAAAAAAGGTTTGAAAGTAAAAACATATATTGAAATATGCAAATAAATCATGTTTAATGGGATAGTTTATTTAGTTTTTAGTTTTCTTTACCTAATCTCTTTAAAATAATATATATACCTGGTAAATATATTACTTAAAAACATACAGAAGTATTAGTATTTCTTTCATTTAGTAATAAATATAATTCCATTAATGTAATTTAATTTTTCATGCAGAAAAATTATTATAAAGGGTTTTCATGTATAGTTAAATCGAAATATTAAATCTTTAATCAAAACCTTAATCATATTTTGTGTTGTATTAATTTGCTATGTATATAAGCACTCTAGTTAAAATTACATAATAAAATTGCATCATAAAATTAAATTATACTAAATTGCATCATAAAATTAAATAATAATATTTTGCATCATAAAATTACACAATAATATTTTGCATCATAAATAATATTCTCAATAATATTATTTTTTAAGGCCAGAGCATATATCCCTCCTATTATTTGATTACAGGGTATTAAAACTAAGGCACAAATAATAATGACAGGTAGTTTTGCCTATGAGTCTCCCTTTTCGTTTGTGTTTCCTAGTGTTAGTGTGGGACGCTGCAGGTAGCCAATACACAGATACAGCTTTTGTTCTTCCCCCTTCCCTCCCCCACCTACCAACAGTTGTTGTTTACTGGAATAATTCTCATTGCCCTGCCTTCACACGCACTTTCGTAAACAACTTTTGGAGCCAGATTTGTTCGCTGCTTTTTTTTTTGTTGTGTAGTGCAAAATGGTTCTAGCCCTCTGTGTATGTGCAAGGGGAATGGTGTGTAGCTGGCTTTGAAAATGGCAGAAGGGGAACTATTTTGTAGAATTTTGTTGTCTTTTTTTTTGTGGTGGGCATCATGTGACTGGCGGCCTGGGGACTGTGATGAATGCGTGCTGCCTAAAATGAATTGGAGAGTGAGCTCATTTCACAGAGCTAGTTGCCATTTTTATGCGTTTAATGTCAGCTATTGAAATTTATGTGAAATTCAGCTGGGAATAGTTTTTGGAATAGAATTTTTCTATTGAATATAACTAAAAACTATGCAACGGGTTGCTAAACAAGAAAGAAAAATACTTGCAGTTTGCAATTTTATTATAGAATCGATTTGGAAATCGATCATAACTAAGCTTTGAATAGTTGTATTCTTTGAATCGATTTTTATTGTTATTTATATTAGGCTTTTTTTTGACAATTTAAAACTTAAAAAACTCATAACTCAGCCAAAAAATCATTAATTTTAATTCGGAAAGCTTTCCTATGTTAGTTTTTATTAAGTTAATAAATCTGCATACTCAATTTAAAAGTAAAAAAAAATCAATTTTTTGACAATTTTTTTTAACGATGTAACTGCTCAAAAAATGTTGAAAATATTCGAAATATTTTTTTTCCCCCGGAGATGTCTAGATCGATTCGGCTAATCACGCTGATCAATAATATATATGATTTATAGGGTCGGAAATGATTCCTTAACTGTGTTACCTGCTTCTGATTAAAATTATAATCTTGCAAGGGTATAAAAATCAAAGCATCAATACCCTAAAATTCATGGCTTAAGGCACAAGATTTCTAACTTTATAAGTAAATTTAAATGTAAATTAAGTTAAAATTTATTATATATATTTATATGTATAATTAAGTAACACGTGTTGCATATAATATTGATTAGGAAGTTAATATTAGCCAAATCACGCATACGCACTGTTTTCCGGAAAAACATATGTTTTTAGGCCAGACGCTTAAATAAATAAGCGTCTTAAGCAACCTAATATCCCCATTAAATTTATTTTTTAAGATAAAAACGCTTTTATAAATAAAATTTGAATGCAAAAATGTTAATTCTGTTAAATTCTAAACATTTGTTACTTAAATAGCATATTAATATTAATATATATTATTATATTATATTATATTATATTATATTATTCGTTGAATAAAACTGTATAAACCTTATTTTTTATGAGTAAATACATCTTATTAAATAATATGCATTACTTTCTTTCTTTTAAAATAAATTATAAAACCTACAAAACTTTAAAGTAAAAAATCTGCATTTTTAAGACACTACAAATTTTATCTTAAATCTTTAAAAATATCAAACCATACTTACCCTATTTTATTTGTTAATATTATTATTTTATTTGTTAGAAATGCCTTCAAAATGTATGTAAGCAAAGCGAAATGTCTTTTATGGAATATTACTCATACGCCGCATTGGCTGCACACGCAAATTGCGGGAAATAAAGTTGAGAATAACAAAGCACTTGGCCAAACAGCCGGCCGCTAATGTCAAGCGTTGACTGCTCGAAAAATTTCGCCACGAGGTTATTGCACTTTCTAATGCCAACAGAGGAGGGAGGAGGGGAGGAGGGGGGTGCAAAAAAACACCGGCAACAATCATAGCATAGAACAATCAGGGGAGAAAAGTCGAGAAAAAGCACACCTAACAAAAGTCAGTAGGCGACGCGCAGCGCAGCAGTTTTGCGTTAGTGTTGGAGCGAAATGTATGAAAAAAATTCCATCCATGATCAGCATAAATACGCAACACGCGCACAAACACACTCTCAAGAGAGCCGCACACACACACACACACACTCAGACTGTCGCTCGCCTAAAAGCAGCAAAAAGCGCAGCGAAGAACGCACGAAAGCCGAAGCATTCTAACGAGTGACGAGCGACCGAGCGAACGCCTTCGGCAATTGTGCTTGTGTGTGTGTGAGTGTGCGTGTGTGTGAGCGCCTGAAAGTGCGTGAGTGAGCGTGTGTGTGTGTTTAGCGGTTTGTTGGTGTGCGGAATTTGTTTTTCTAAATTTGATGATGCAATACACGCATTCTGCCGACGCCATGCTGCTAGCAACAACAGTGCGCGGTACAGTTATGCCTGGCTAAAGGGAAATGTGAGGTTATGGGAGGTTTGTAGTATATAAATATAAAGAGTTAAGGATAATAAATATAATATTATGAATATTTTTAATATCATATTTTGGTATATTTATGTATTAATTAATGTTAGTTATTTGTATTACTTTTATAATATTAATATAATATTATGAATATTTGTAATATCATATTTTGTATTATGTATTGTTTATTAATGAATATTAGTTATTTATATTACTTTCATAATATTATATTTATAGCAAATACATAAAGTAAAAAATATTGTATAGTTTTCTTTTGATTTCTTTCTACAAACTTTTCCTACTTTGTATGCAATTGATTAATTATTTTCCTATTTCACTTTAATTTTGAATAAAATATACTTTATCTTATATCCCCTATATCATATTTTGGTATATTTATGTATTAATTAATATTAGATATTTGTATTACTTTTATAATATTATATTTATTCTGTTTTCTTTTGATTTCTTTCTACAAATTTTTCCCACTTTCTTTGTATGCAGACTGTAGCTTCCCTTAATTATTTTCCTATTTTACTTTAATTTTAAATAAAATATACTTTATCTTATATCCCCTATACTTGTTATTGGTTTTTTACATCTTGGCACACACACACCTTCTTAGCTATGTTTCCCCCCAACTCTTTCGTCGATTGTTGTTTCTTTTTTCGCCTTTTTTATTATTGCTGCCTTCTTAACACGCACTCTGCACTTTGCCTTTCGCTACTGTTTTAATTTGACAAACGAAACATGTGGAATGGCGACTGTACGACGAATTTCGATAGAAGAACAAAGGAAATTCGGCGAAGAAAGGGAGGAAATTTTCGTATAAGAATAAAAGAAAAGAAAGAGGAGGAGTGACTGTGTAACTGGTCAGCATATGAATAATAGGCGCAATGGGCCAGGAACGCACTGGAAACGATGGCGATTCATCAAAGTCCAAGCTGAACAAGTTTTTTGCATTTGAGAGACACAATAAAATTAAAGAAACTAAACAGGAAAGAAGAATTAAGAGAGGGATTGGTAAGCAGTTAAAACAAAAAAATGCTAGAAATTTATATGTCGTTTTTTGGGATAGAGACAGCGATTAATAAATTGCAAATGGAACAAACCTATTTGTATTTAATCCAGTTTATTGCTTAGAGTTTTTAAGAAATTATTAAGAATTATTAAAGTGACACTTTCAATTTAATGAAAAATTTAAAGAACAAATAAATTTAAAGAAAAATAAATTTAATAATAAATATATGTATGTAAAACTGTATATAAAACTATATAATGGTTTTATGGTTATTAGTATCGAAAAATACTTTTGTTTAATAGGAATATATATAATATTAATAAAAACATATAATATATACAATGTATTATAAATAATAATAATATGTAATGTAAATGTATATTTAATAATAATAATAATACTTTTTTGACTAACCTCTTGTAACCTTATCTTCTTTTAAAATATTATTTAATGGTTTCTTAACCAATTTCTTATATACTTAACTAAATTAACTATAACTATATTATAAACTAACTATATTCAATACTTTTATCACCCTATGGTTATATTCTATATTTTTTTTTAACCCTATAACAATTTGATCTCTATTTCTCTATTTTTTATTAATATAAACCACCATTTCGAAAGTAATTTACTCAACGATTTATTGATCATAAACCTAAAGATCGAAAAATGATTTAGTGTTTGACAAGTTCTAACCATGACCTTGAACGGCCATGAAGGCCCCCCCCCTAAGTTTTATGTTGAGGTAGCGAATGAAAGCAAGAGAAAAGAGCGCGATAAATAGGGAAGGCATACGAAATAGAAAACAACTTTTACTCGGCTTCTTTGTTATGATTAGCCATTCGCGGCGTACGCACATAAATTCTAATTTTACTTTTTTTTTCGCACGCACAACAGACTGTATATCATACACATATATTTATATATATGTATAGGTATTTATATATAGGTATATATAAACATATAGAAAGATCTATGGCTAAGTATGTTTATGTCTAAGACGCGTATTTTTAATTTTTCTTTTTTTTTACGACCATTTTTCATGGTTTTAGAAAGTGAAAAAACAAAAGACGAGATAAAAATGAAAGCTAATTTTAAGGAGATTCTAAATATTTATTGATTTATAGACATCAGTGATCTTATCTATAGCTTTTTAGTTGCTCTACATTGCTTTGGCTTGTCGCAGCTATTAATACCAATTTATTGTCTCCCACGCTTTGTGTCAAAGAAATATGATTTATGTTGATCATTGTTATTGTTGCTCTTGTATTTTTTGTATATTTTTTTGTTTGCTACTTTTTTGTTGTAGGTTTTTTTTCAGCAGTCATTGCACTCTGACCGAAGCAACGTTGAAATATAAAAAGCAATAATAAATTGCCGCCGAAAAGATAATACTCAGGCGAAATTTCGCGAAAGCTGAAAAAAAAGAGGCGAGGAGACAAAAAATTACCGCATCGTGCATAGAAAAGTTCATTGACTTCATTAGAAGCACGAATGAACACCATGTGTGTCTTTATCGGTGTGCAAGTGTGTGTGTGAGTGTGTGTACGTAGTGTTATTCTATAGCCGAAAATTCGCAATCGTTGTTGCTGTCCTGCACCAATCAGCAGTCGGCGTCTCAGTCGCAGTCTCAGTCAGCGTTGGCGTCATTTGAGCATTTCCTTTCATTAGTGCGAATCTCTTTTACCCATTCCCTCTCTTTACTCTTGTCCTCAATTTGGGATTCACATACGATCAGAGAGAGAGAGAGAGAGAGAGAGGGGATAGTTCAGTTGGTTCAGCTTTAATAACAGATCTTTGTGGGTTAAATACTTCGAGAGTATCATTAAAGATACATAAACAAGTATTATAACCATAAAGAAAGTAGAATAGTATAATGATATAATAATATTTAATATTTAAAATATTAAGTCAATTATTATACACCAGAATTCACTATATATAAATTGGAACTATAATTATATTCTTGAAATAAAGTCTATTTACAATTTCCTACACTATAAATTATATATATTTTTGATATAAAAATTTGAAAAAGTTTTCAAAAGTTTTTCTCTCACCTGTTGATGCTGATCAAGAATATATATCTTTTATAATCAAACTGAAATTATAATACCCTGCAACGGTATAAATATTCGTATACTTTCAGTCGTATTTATATGACAAATTTGTCCAAAAACCAAAGCTTAGAAATCTCATAACTCAGTCAAAAATGCATTAATTTTGTTACGGAAGTCAGTCCTGTGCTAGTTTTGAATAGTTTAATAAATCTGCATACTCAAATTACAATTTTTGTCATTTTAAATTTTTGACGATTTTTGAAATTTCAACAATGGGAATTTTAACAACATAATAAATAGAAAAAAATTTTCAAATTTTTTTTTTATTCCCACACGTCTAGAAAGATTCTCCTGTCGATGCTGATCAAGAATATATATGGTTTATAGGGTCGGAAATGGCTTCTTCACTACATTGCAAGCTTCAGACTGAGATTATAATACTCTGCAAGGGTATAAATATTCGCATTCTTTTATATGGCAATTTGTTCTGAAAACCAAATCTTAGAAATTTCATAACTAAGCCAAAAATGCATTAATTTCAACATGGAAAACAGATTTGTGCTAGTTTTTAATACGTTAAAAAATCTGCGTACTCAATTTTACATTTTTGAAATTTTAAAAATTTGACGATTTTTGAAATTTTAACAATGCGAATTTTAACAATATAAAAAATTGAAAAAATTTTCAAATTTTTTTTTTTCTTCCTACATGCCTAGAAAGATTCTCCTGTTGATGCTGATCAAGAATATATATGGTTTATAGGGTAGGAAATGACTCCTTCACTGTGTTGCAAGCTTGAGAAGGAAATTATAATACCCTGTAAGGGTATAAAAATTGTCATATATACATCAATAAATATCGATTCAAAAATGTGAATTATCTAAACCATAACATAAACCTAAATTAATTTTACCATTATATCTTCATACGTATATAATATATATAAATATATTACTAAAAATACTTTATTATCTTAAATATTCTGTATATATTCTATATCTATTCTGATTATTCTTGTGCATCTTTGTCTTTATATATATAGACGACTCAACATTCAACTGACATTCAATTAACTGCTCTCATTATGCAGATAAATTCCGTTTTTGGGGCTATTAGCAAATCATAAATTTCAATTTATGTACAACGCCCACAAAAACAATAAAAGCAACAAGAAAAGTTAGGCCAGCAGATGACTTCACGCACTTTTTATGCAAAATACAATTAAAAGGAATGAATGTGTCACTTCGAGACTATTTAAGTTAGTAAGATTTTAAACATAATTGCAATATTCTAATTATTTTCCTTTATCAAATTATAAAACTTTAATTTCTGTAATTTCTGTATACCTCAAACACTCTTTGCGAGCCCCTCCCATAGGAAGTAGACAGACGCCATTAATATTTCTCCATATACTGCATACAAATCCAACTAATTTGCATTTAGATAAATGATTCTCTCCGGCAAACTATATAGCTATAGGCCTAGCCTGAGAAGAAGCGGCAACCTTGAAAAACTGTACAAGCGATCATTCCACTCTTTGCATACCAACTATATCCAAGCTTTGCGATATTGAAAACTGCGTGAAGTTTTTTCGCTTTTTGTTTTTGGAATAATTTGTGTGTGTGGCTGCGTTTCATTCTTTCGGCTGCTTGGCAATTAATTAACCAAAAGTTTTTTACGCTCTGCAAATTGATTGTTTGCTCAGGAGGGAAGGGAGGTAGTGGAAGGGAGGTTGTGGTGGAAGGTAGGGACTGGAAGAGTGAAGCATTGGAAGAGGGGGCTGGCCAAGAAGTGGGGGCCATAGGAAGCTCCAGATGCGTGGGCCAGACCATTCAATCGAATCTTGTGCGTTCCTGTACTTGAGTGGTGGGGCACAAAAACTCATTGAACGCAATTCCAAAATTAATGAATATTTTTGGGAAGTGAAATAAATGTATAATTAGACTAGAACAATGAAAAGAAATCATTTGCAGCTAATAAGAATATAAAGATTATAAAATAAAGAACAAAAAAGCTTGAAAATACAACAAATTCAATAAATTAAGTCACCTTTAAGATGAAATAATAGATATTTGTTTGATTTGTTATAGAAAATATAATTATTTATAATTTCTATGTATGAAATAAAGGAATTTTGTTTAATTTGTGTCAGGAAAAATTATTAAATTGCTAAAGAGAAAACATTAAAAATATTATTATTTATAATTTATATATGAAACAAAGGTAATTTATTTAATTTGTTATAGAAAATATAATTTATAATATATAATTTATAAATTATGTTGAAATACAGGTTCTTAGTTCAATTTTTTTCAATATATTTCAAGGAACTGCAACTTAATCTTTCTTAATTTCAAAAACCTTCTCAATTTGTATCAACTTAATTTGTGAATCAAGTTTCTTTCACAAAAACGTATGTGAATGATTTACCAAATAACAAATTAGAATCTTCGCCGTTGTTGGGGCTTGAAAATATATATAAAAAAAAAAAGAAAACATGGACAGTGCAAAGCATCAGCATCGAGTCCAAGCCAGTGGCCAGGGTTTGGGGGTTTGGGGCAAGGGGAATAGGGATTGTGGCCAAGAATAAACGCAGAAACAACAGAGCCCACAAAAATGACTTTTCAGGCAAAAGAATAACAAGCCAAGCAGGGCCAAAGTCGAAGCCAAGCGAACTGAGCCAAGCCGAACTTTGTCTAGCAGCTCTTAGCTGGTTTCTTCCTCCCTCCCTTCTTGTCTTCTAGTTTGCTTTGCTATTTTTTTTTTTTGCTGCCGCTCTGTGCGTGGTCTCCGTCTTCCATCTTTCTGCTTCTACTTCCAACTTCCATTTTCTGCAAGCGATGACTCTTTCATAATCGCCAATAAATAGATAGAAGCACAAAGCACTGCAAAAAATTACGCATACGCCAGGTGGGTCGCTGAGAGGCATAAATATTAATCATACGCAGTGTTGTACGGGGTTATTTTAATGAAAGCTAACTATTTTTTTGTGGTTAAATTACTTATACGCCAATTGGACCAAGAGAGGTATAAATATTAATCATACGCAGTGTTGTACAGATTGATTTCGAGAAATTTAACTATATTTTAAGGTTTATTTATATGAAAATGACTAAAAAACAAATAAAAAATTCGATAAATAAAATGTTAAAGTAATTTTTAAAATTGTTGTACGTTTTATTTTAATGAAAGTTCGTTATTTTTTTTGGTTTCATTTACTTTTACGCCAAGTGGACCAAGAGAAGCATAAATATTAATCATACGCAGTGTAGTACAAGTTGATTTAATGAAATTTAACTACATTTTAACGTTTATTTGAATTAAAATCAATTTATCAAATAAAAAATTCGATAAATAAAATGTTAAAGTAAATTTTAAAATTTTTGTAATGGTTATTTTAATTAAAGTTAGCTATTTTTAGGGTTTATTTACGTATACGTCAAGTGGACCAAGAGAAGTATAAATATTAATCATACGCAGTGTAGTACAGGTTGATTTAATGAAATTGAACTACATTTTAAGGTTTATTTATATGAAAATGAATTTATAAAATAAAAAATGCGATAAATAAAATGTTTAAGTAATTTTTAAAGGTTGTATTAATATTATGATACTTATTTTTTTTTCAAGAAAATAAATAGTAAATTATAAATGAGTGAATATAGCTTTATCTTTATGTTCAGTGTACTTAAAAAAAACCAGTCCCATGCGTGTTATGCGAGTATTCTTGTTGTTGTTGTTGATTCAATCCCAATCACACGCTCCCCAACACAACACATCACACGCACACATCACACTCGCACACACACAACAGTTCCTGTTCTCTTTTTGCAAGTTGCTGCCGCTGCTGCGCCGCCAAAGCTAACGTCTCTGCCAGCGTTCTCTTCGGCTTCACTTTGCCTATTCTTTCTAGTTTCACCTTGAAAAGTTCATTCACGCCAAACGCAACGTCCCAAGTCCAAGGAGGATAAAGTACGGTGGAAGGGGGGTTGACGGCTGAGACGGGGGGCGGCCGAAGCACCGAACAGAAACTTGCACAAAAATAACATAATTTATTTGGACGTAGAATTCTCGCCGGACTTTCGGGGCTGCACGCAAAAAAGAAACGCTCACACACGCATATCAGATGGGCCGATAGAGATGGATAGTTTTATTTTGAGGGGGAAAGGGAGAGAAATAGGAGAAGCTACAGTCTACATTAACTATATTTAATATATGCCTTATATATAATATATCATGTTTGGAAGCTTTAAAAATTGAAAACGATTGAAATTGCTTGAAAGAAAGTCCAAAAGTATGCTAAGAAATTTCTCAACAACATTTGTGGTGAATTGGTTTTTTTTTTCGAGTAAGAATTGGTGTTTTAGAATATTTTATTGTTTACTAAATGTAACGAATGGCAGATTTAAGTTAATTTTTCTTGTAAGATGTTAAATTTTAAATAAAACTTTACAATCTTAAACTTTATTAAATTATAGAAAATTCTATATTAAAAGTGTTGATAAACTTTAAATAATTGCATACTTTTCAGGGCTCTAATACTTAACTATTGCCATATAAATCTTTTCTTTGATCGTAAAACATATTATTTAATATTTTTAAATATTCAAATACATAAAGTTTAACTTATAAGTCTTTAAATTATTATTATAATCAAACTTTGGTTTAATAGTATATTCTTTCGTTCTATTTATAATTTTAAAATGGTACTAAAAGCCGTTTTCTTTATACCCAATAAGCACTGTAGATCCAATTGTTGTAGCCGCTTTGGTCAACATTTTCAATGCAAATATATACGCATTTTTTCCTCTTTTTTTTACTATTTATGGCCGCTTTTTATTTTTCCTTGCCTTTGCATGGAGTTGGAGAGGTTTACTCCCAAAGAAGTCTTAGAAACCAGAATCGGGGGTAGTAAGAACACTTTCGGTTCTTGGAATTGGTTGAGCTTGATTTTAATATTCTTTTATTTTGTTAGTTGTTGACTGCTAAGATTTATGGCGGAGAAATTTAAGGCAAACAACAAGCACTTGTAAGATGTATGATAATTCAGCTTCATATTAAATATATCAACCTAAAGGTGGGGCAAGTTACATAGATAAATTGCTGTGGCAATCGATATATATTAAGAGAATGTAAAAAAATATAATAGTTAATTTCTAGACAAATAATTATTTTATAAACTAACATTTCCGTTGAAAAAATCCCCAAAATCCAATTTCAATGATCCTAATTATTAATTAATAAATCCTTACCTAATTTATAATGAATCACATCGTATTCCCCCTTTCAAAACGGTGGCGAATACCCAGCATAAATCATCCTAAAAAAACTATTTCAACGCAACAACAAAGCTGATTACGATCCAGAAAAAAAATAGCAACAAATTCGCACACACCCCCACACGTATGAAGAGCCAAACAATAACAAACTATCAACATTTGCGAAATAGAAATGCGAAAATCACACACACAAATTAACAACAACAGCCACAATAAATGTGCGAGTGTTCAAAACAAATGGCAAAAATTCGGTGAAGTTCAAGGTATGAGCCATTAAATAGAAAACAACCAAAAAGGCAACTAATAAAAAAACTAAAAAAAAATTAGCTTTAACTATAGTGGGCTTTTCATGGGTGTGTGTGTCTTCAGATAAGTGAGTATATATGTATATATTTAGGGAATTGAGAAAATAGGAAATGAGAGAGAGGTGGCCCATTGATAAGTGCGTGTGATCAAGTGACACATTTCAAGGCAATATTTAATAATATTTCAAGATTACAAATATATTACATATATTACATATTATAGTATTTGATTTTTAGACTTTCTCTTTAATTATTTATTAATATATTTAACATCATATTTGTAAAGTAATACATTTTCTCTTATAACTTCTTCAAGTGTATCTTTTTGATTGCTCTAAACTGTCTAGAAATCTTTTGAAGAGAGGCAAGAAAAGGTGCGTGGCTGGATCGTAGCTTGGAGACTGTGTTGCTGTCTCTGCCTCATGATTCTATGAATCTAGCTATATATATATTTATATATTAGCAAAATAGAACAACAACAAAGAACTAATCGTCTGACAAAGCGAGCCCACACTATACCGAATCTTATCTGGCCGATCGTGCGTTCTATTTCGTTCATTTTTTTTTTGTGTGTGTATTCCAATAGTTTGTTTAGTTTTTCTCCTTTTTTTTTTGTAATTTTTGGGTCTGGCTAGCGAAGCGTGTGGCTGCCTCTATATAATCTATGATGATAATTATGTTAGTCTAGGTCTAGTGTAGGTATAGAAGTGTGCTCTGTGGCGAATGTCATCTGCGGTTTATTTTTATCTAGTTTTCGGCTCTGTTTCTGTTGTTTTGGTTTGACATATATTAACCGTTTTTATGGGTTGGGTTGGCAGAGACAGACAGCAGACAGGGGTTGAGAGATAATAGATAATAAATAAAAGGGTAATTGTATGCAATTAACAAATGATTACAGAAAAGGGGATTTTCCCAATGATATATAATTATGGAAACAAAATATCTAAATGCAAAATATAAAATGTATATATAAAAATATATATATACTTATAATAATTTAAATAAACCACATGTTGAGGCCTTTAAAAAAATCACCCCTGCCTGTGTTTTTGATCATACATTTATATTTTCCGATTTGCAGTGCTTAAAGTTAATAGTAATTTAAATTTAAAAAATTTTATATGTTTAAAATTCATTTTTTCTAACTTTTTATCATTGTAAAATTAAGCACAATAATTCCTTTTTGTTTATATAATATATATTCATACTTAATTTTTCTATTTCTGAAATTATAAAGTTAATATATTATAGTTTAAATATATATTCTATAAAATCTCATGTTAAAAACTATTTTTTGTACTACATGTCATATTGAAATAATCTAAACTCAGCATAAAACTACAAAAAATCATTGTTTTTCATCCATAAATTAAATTTCTATTATATATTATTATGGCTAATGTAATAAAGTCACTCTCGTAAGTTAAAATATTAAATTTTCCAGTATCTTTTGTTCTTATGAATCTTTTTCTACATTTAAATCTACACTTTCGTTAAGTTTTATCACCCCAAAAAGTATGCAACAGTTTAGTTTTCACCCTGAAACTGATTGATGGTACAGAGGAGGCAACACAGTCCCTATACTCACACACACACAAAAATCAAAACAAAAATTCAAAACCAAAACAAAAACAAATATATAAAACACAACCCACTGCCAAAAAAACTTAAAATGACCTGACTACATAATAAAACTTTTAAATGAAACAGATTACAAAAATAAACACATCAAATAGCAAGTAATTATCCTTTATTTTTGGCCAAAAGATGTATGCGAAATGCAAGGGAAAGTAAAAGTTTGTGCTGACCGAAATAAAAACAAATTATAAACAGGCCTCGCCCATTATTATTCACCTACTTTGTGAGGGCAAAAGGCAGGGTAGAGTAAGGGGGCGGGCGGGAAGGCCACAAAAAAGGGCGGCGGGTAAAAAAGGCTTGACCTGAATTTGCTTATCGGCCAAACAGCATCTGAATGACTTAAATATCTCATTTAACGCCAGACCAAATACGGGTTGGTTGCTTTTTTTGCTCCCTTTTGGGGGGTTTTTGGCACACACACACGCACACACACGTGTTTACAACTAAATATAATAAATTTCAACATGTTTATCCCCTTATTTTGAACGCTTTTTTCTCACCCACACATGACTGTCTGTCGGTTTTGGCCTGGCTCAAAGCAGCTTCCTCTAGATCCTAGATCCTTTCTTCTTCTCAGTCTCTGTGGGTGTGCGTGTGTGTTGTGTGTGGTGCGTGGCAAAGTGTGTCAGAAACTTTTTTGGCCATTACTTTCACTACTTTTGCACTGAAACCGTGCTATGGAATTCCCTTTTATTTTGCTCGTTTTTCCCCCCCTTTAAGGGTTGGCTTAGTGTTTCACCCCCTTTTGATACTTGTTGTAGTTGTTGTTGTGGCTGGCATGTCGCCTTGTAATGGCACAAATTAACGATGTTTGTAATTAATATCTCAAATTGGCTTACAATTTGCTAAAAATTTGTCACATTTGTGTCATGAGAGTTATATTATTTGTGTGTGTTGTTTTGCAAGCATTTAGGAAGTTGTTAGGGGGGAGTGATTTTACTTGTGGATTATGGGGACATAATGTGCATTTTTTTGAAGGTAAAGATAATGAGGTTAATACTATTAATCTGTTGCTAATTAATAATAGAAAATTAGGAGAATAAAAACTACTAAAATGAGCATAAATATGAATATGTTATCGCCTTAAAATATTTTCTAAAACTCTTATGTCTGTTCTTTTATTATTAATATATTTGTAATTCGTTTGCAATTATTAGAAAATTATAGGAATAAAATATAGTTGAATTATTTAAGAAAATCGAGCAGCTTATAAATTTTATTTAATATTTTCTCACTTTGAAATATTTTATAGTAGTCTTCTGTCGGTTTTTCTATATTAATAATATTTGTAAACAGAGCTTTCTGGAATTCTTTTAAAATGTATATAATTTAAATATATGGTATCTTATATATTTATTTATACATTCATTTATATATATTTATTTATTTATTTACGTATGTATTAATATATTTTTTTTATGCTTTAATAAATGAATTCACATTTTAATATATATTTTCTGTTAAAAATTACCTATTAAAAATCCCTGCTTTGCCCAATTCCAATGACCTTTTCACATCTAATCCTGTATTTAATTGATAAATATTTAAAATTAACTTTGATGCTAGCACACATGCCACTTGTCGTCCCCTGTCAAAATCAATACCAGGATACTAACCAAGGAGGAGACACAACGAAGAAACTGAAGTAAGCCACTAAAAACTTATCGCGCATATATAAATTTTAATTAGAGCTCACGCACACAGCCATCCGCAGATGTTTAAAGCGGCAGAGAGATACAAGGAGGCAAGGAGACTGGGAAATACATATACTTCTATACTTCCCCCTTGCGACCTTAATTAATTTTTGGCCCAGTGACATTGGAGTGCAAAAACAGGGAGGGAATTGATTTTCCTTATTATATTGTATATATATATAAATATATATACCAAAATGGGAAGAATGAAAGTGAAAGTGCAAAAGCGCAGCGCGCAAAAAGTATCTCACGGATACACAAAGAAGTCGGGAGCAGCAGAGAGAGGAGAGGCTCGGTGGTGGGGTGTGGTGTGTATGTGCTAGTAGGGGGGTTTTGCTGAGAAGGAGTCGAGGAGGAGTGTTGTGCTTTTGAAGTGGTGTGGGTGGGGGGGTGAGGGTGAGGGTGAGAGGTGAGGGTAAGCGTAGTTGTTGTCAAAGTAACGAGTAGGCTGTCAGACTGTCAGATGCACAGAGAAAATAATGGGAATAAAATGTTTTAGATATTGTTTTCTATTAAATTTTTTTGTTATATATCGATTTAATTATAATTTGCCAAAGTTTAAAGTTCATACTAAATTTCTATATAAGAACCTTGATGCCTAGATTAAAGACTTAATTAAAATAAGTTTTTATAATAATGATAAAATTGTTCAAAATTGTTTAAACTCATTTTATAAGTATAGAAATGTTTAAATATGTATTATTTGAATTTTTTATCAAGAAAAATATCATTTATATATTTTAAGAATATTATAAATTATATATTAATATATTATATATTATTATTATTATATTAACCTTCATAATTTAAGTAGATCTTAGTTTTAAGAGTTATTTTTATGACCTTTCCTTTTTTTTTTTGGTGCATTATCACCCTCCCACTATTTTTCGCTTGAGATCTCCTACCACCCCATTTCTTTTGCTTTCTTCTTCCTTTCGTCATCGTTCCCCCCTTTTGGCAAACGCCCACTTGTCAAGCCCCCCCGCCTCCTTTTCCCCGCCCTCTTCCCTGTCAGAAGTAAGTAAACTAAAAAAGACAAAAGCCTCGCCTAAAAGTGTGCTACACATAAAGGAAATAGGGGTGGTCCGAAGAGGAGGTGCCAAGGCGGCTCCAAGGAGGGGGTTGTTATGACCAAGTATATAAAGAAGAAACTGCCAATGCCATATCTTCGGATGCTGCTGCTGCTGCTGCTTTTCCGGCTATGCTCTCATCATGATGCTGCTACTGCTGTGTCTTCATTTTTCCTTGCTTTTCCCCCCTTCCAGTTGTTGCACGTTGCTGGGGCAACCAGGACATTTGGCCAAGAGGCAGCCTCAACAAACAGTGCAACAACAACAAGAAAACTAAAAAAAAAAAGTCAATGACAACAGCAAAATCTGTGGCAACAACAATAGCAAGAGCAATAGCAATTTTTGGGCATTTTCAGGGTTGCCACACACTGGCAACCCCCCAACCCGACACATTTTCACTCCCCCCCCCCCAACACAGGTTGGAAAATTCGAATGTCAGTTGTAATAGCTTCGGCATATAAATCAATAAAATGATTGTACGCACCTTTTGGGCCCCAATGCCCTTCTGCTTTTAACCGCCTCCTGCTGCCAACTCCTGCCTCCTTTCTGGGTTCCTTCCTGCAGCTTCTGCTGCTCCTGGCAGTCGCTGCTGCTGCTGTGTTTGTGTTCGTGCTGCTGCTGCTGCTGCTGCCGGTGCTGCTGCTGTTGTTATTGCAACATTGTTGCCGAATATATTCACAAAAAGGGGTGGCACTGCGAGGGATGATAAAGAAATACGTGTAAGGCAAGGTGCAGCAATTAAAATTGAAGAATAATTATATATATGGCTTTCATTTCAGTTGTATAAAAATTATATAGAATCATTGTTAGTATAAAGATCTGTGGTTATTAATAGATAATAATAATAATATAATATTTATAATAATTCATAAGAATTAGATCATATACTAAAAATGAAATAATAAATAAACAAAACCAGGTTAAAGTTTATTTTTTTTAATTCCTAATAAATATTATGGATATTATTAATATGAATATTACATTTTATAAGCTGTTTGAATACTAATTAAATGATTGCCTTGATATTTCGTTAATTGGTAATCATTTTCAGAAATATACAATTAATAATAAGAATAGTAGTTATACTTAGTTAAAATTATATTACCATAAACCTTAGGGCCTCTAACGTTATTTTACACTTGAAGGAAGGAATCATTTCCGACCCTATAAATCATATATTTTCTTGATCAGAATCATCAGCCGATCTAGCTATGTTCGGCAAAAATTAATTTTTTTTTTAAATTTGTGAAATTTTCTAGGATTAAAAATTCACGAAAATTGTCACTTTTTTAAATTTTAAATTAAGTATAAAGAATTATTTATTATGGTACTAACACTAACATTGGAAAACTTTCCGAATTAAAATTAATGCATTTTCGCTTCGTATTATACTTTTATTCTGGACTCCATATATTATGTCTATTCTCAAACAGCTCCAATAGTCGTTTCGATTTCCTCTAGAAAAGCAATGCATATAATATTTATTATTATTTACTTTATTTTTATGTTGTTCTTGTTAGACAGTAATTAAATTTTTTTTGTTATTAAATATTTCAACATTTTATTTATAGTTAGCAACCTCTCAATCTTAAAGCTACCCTCGCTCTCCAAACTGGCCCCGCCCGTATCGCCTGCTGTGAGTTTCAGGTGCGCCTGCTTGTTGCTATTCCGGCTGGTTTTCTACCTCCACAACCAACCGATTTCCCAGCCCCTTTTGGGCCATTTTGCTGACTGTTGATGATGATAATGGGCCTTTCCTCCTACACATATATATATATATATAAATATATATACTTTTTTTGGGGCCTGCCAACAGGACAGAGGATGGTCTGAAGGTGGAATGGGCGGTGCCCAATGCGTACGAAGTAAAAAATTTTTTACGCATTTTTGATTTATGGCCGCGACACAAATAAATTGTCGACGTTGTCAACTGTATATTGAAAATGCATTGGGCGCCAGCAGAGGGGAAAAGAGGCAGGGGAAAAACGGAAAACGGAAGTATAAGGAAAATCAAACTTAAAGTCAGTGATTCGCCAGGCAATCGGGGCAATAATGTTAATGATTATGGCCGGGGAATTGAGGCAACAGCTGTAAAGTTGTTAACGAAAAAATATTTAAGGATATGGCGGCGGATGCCAGAGGAGTTGAAAGGAGTTTTGGAGGCACCTGTGGTTCACATATGCAGCAGCCCAGAGGGGGGGAGAGCCCCTGAAAGGCGCCAGAATCCTGGCTGTTTTGGCCATTAAAAGTTTTTACAATGCAGACACACGCACTTTGCCGGGGTAACGGAAAATTTACAAGAGTTTGGGTACAGCACAGCAACTTTCTTTTTTTCCTCCCCCCTGAAGCACACACACTTTATTTTTTGCTCTTTTTTTTTCGAATGGTTGGCATGGCCAACAGTGCGCATACTTGATGTGGGCCTCAGCCATCGCGTTTCGTCCCTTCTTGGCGTTCTTTTTCCTATTTTTTTGTTGGTTCTGTTGTAGACTCCTTCCACCATGATGAAAGACCACAACACATGCGAACTAAAGTTGCCTCTGGCCGGAGGTTTACTGTTCGCCATTCGTTACCTTCCTTGCTTGGTAACAAGTGGGACAAGTCAAGAGGGGCAGCACTTGAGCTCTGGATCCTCTGGCCAAGACTTGGCTAGAAACAAGTTTAAATTGCCAGCCCAGAAACGGGCTTAAACTGGTGAGGGGGAGCGGGGATGAGCGGGGAAGTCGAGTAGGCCAAGCGAGCTCTGGAGGTCCTGGAGGATAAGCTACTTAAATTCGTCTGTCAATGGGCTATTCGATGTTCTCAGAGAACGGCCAATGGCAATTTATGAGATTTATTAAAGGCAGAAAGTGCAAAAAGGACATGTGTTGGTTAGAATCATTAAAGAATTTAAAGAGCTAGCAGGGATCTGTTTAATATTTCTAAAAAAGTAAGAGTTTTATGAGAAATTCTCTCAGAAAGTTGATTATTTTCTTATTTTATATTTTCAATAATAAATTGTGCCTTTCCTATACTACCAAATAATTTGTTTAATAACTCTATTTACTCTCTCCTCTTACCTAATATTTCTACTTTAATCTTTGGGAGGACCTCACCTCATTAAAGTAACATTGAAGTAATTTTTCGCATTTAACTAACGAGCCGTACATTTCGGCTTGCATAAAAAGTTAACCCAGCTCCCCTTCATTCCTTATTTTTTTCCCACACACACAAACGCACCCTCATGGGGAAGCCCAACACACACACCCACCCACACACACTCACAGTTGATGAAGAAAAAAAGCTGGATGGAAGGACATCGCCTGACGTTGCTGTGACAGCAAAGATAACGCAATAACAACAGCAGCAATGCATGTGGCAAGCAAATGACCACACACTACACACACACACACCATCAACACCCAACCACACTCACGGGAGAACACACACACGCAGGCAGAGGGACCCACTGAGCATGTGATCTATGCCTATCTGATGTATTTTAATGGTGCTCACATATATTTTTCATTATTGCTCTGGTCGCCTGTTGACCAGCAGGCCGGAAAAATGAATCCAAAAAGAAAAGGAAACGAATAGGAAAATACCCTATTTAAATAATTAATATGGAAAAAATAAGAGGAGGTGTTTTCGTAATTTTAAACCAATTTTTGTACAAATAAATTAATACATAAATAACATTAAAAATAACTTAAATTTTTCACAGTCTCTTATGTTTAATGTATACCCTGCTATACATCCAATATCCGCCTAAAAGTATTACTCTCGTTAGCTTCATACCTCTAACTTTTCCATTTATTTTCCATACCATCCCATACCATTTTTCCCCATCACGTATACGCAGTGTGTGACGCCTTCCCCATGGTCGGCATAGACCAACAATTTATTTCTATACACCAGAGACCGCGACTTTGTTTTTTGCCACTGTCATGGCTGGCTGTGGGATGCAATGCATCCGCAGCCGGAGGCCCAGAGAGCTCCAAACCCGAACCCAGATCCTGACCCAGACCCAGTTAGAGTCCAACACGATTCCTGCTGCTCCGCGCATATCCTTTCATTCCTTTTTCCCGCTTGCTTTATCTGTCGCCCTGCGTGCTGCGGCATTTTTTTGCCATGATATGCGGAAATGGATTTTCCAAAGGAGGTTGAGATGGTTTTTTTTTTGGGGCTCCGCGGGGCAGCAATATTTTTTATGGCCCGTTGAGATTGCAATTTGAAAATCGATAAATTGCAATTAATTTAATGGTCACAGCGACAACCAAGCCAACCAAAAAGAGGCAACAAATATGAGACTGTAAATAAATCAAATGGATGTTGCAGTGAAAACGGTGGTAAAAATGTCATTCCAAAATTTTAAGAAAACTCTATGTTATTTTCACACAAATTAAACCCTAATTATTTATGCTTATAATTTCATAAGAAGCTTTAGGAAAATCACTTAATTAGCCACAAAAATGTGATTCTGTTTGCTGCCATGGAAACCTCTAGTAAACTCAAGGGAACCCTGCTTTAAACTTACTATTAATAGAATTTAATACTTAATCTGTAATGCAACTCAAGTTTTAGTGTCGCCAAATTTTAATTAAAAATTTTCTGTGCGACCGGGAGCATATTTTCCCAAATGCAGCAATGAAAAAACAATTTCCACATTCCTTGTTCTACAAAATTTACGCCGCCGTTCGGTATTTGCATAATTCCCACCACCACCACCACCACCACCCAACGCCCACCGCCGGGGATGGGGCTAAAACCAGATCGACTGGGATTGCTGATTAGCAGGAAAACCCCAACCACCCCAGGAACCCCACTTTTCCTCTTACATTCCTCCCCCTATTTCCACCTTGGTAACTGCGGTCCAGCCGGGCAGCATTTAATTACCTAGGAGAAACAGAAAAAAAAAATATAACGTGGAAACCGACCAGGCAGGGAGAGGGAAAAAGAATGGAAAACAAGAGCAGCAGCAGCATAACCTAATTTTCTCAAATTTCCCAAGCAACGCCGAGGCGTGGGCATCCAAAAGGAAAAGCGGGGGTGCCCCTTTCTGGTTAGAAATACCAGATTCAAGCATCGGTTTGGGCCAAATCACAGTAACAGGGTGTTCGTGGTACTAAAGATGCAAATGATGGCCAAAAAATGAATATTCAGCAGCAGGAAAATCGTTTCAAGCGAAAAGAAAGCAACGAAAAATGAGGACAAAAGCGTTAGTGGAGGATACAAGCGAACCGAAGCAAGAATTTGAAATAAGATCATGAAAAAAATATATTATTGTTAACAAATTAAATAACAGATTAAAGAAAAGATAGTTTAAGATTTTTGTTAACTAAAAACAAAAAAACAAATTCATATAGGATTTCTATTTGCAAATGAATTAAAGGATGCAATCGGAAATCGATCATAGCTGAACTTAAAATTGTTTAATTTTTTTGAATCGATATTTATCAGTATTTGTAAACGACCTTTTTTTCCACAAATCAAACTTTAAAAAGCCCATAACTAAGACAAAAAAACATTAATTTTAATTCGGAGAGCTATGCTATGTTTGTTTTTATAAGTTTACTAAATCTAGATACTCAGTTTGATTCTGATCAAGAATATATATGATTTTTAAGATCAGAAATGAGTCCTTTCCTAGTTTGCAAGCTTTTGACTAACACTATGATCCTAAAACTATATTTTAAAATAATAAATAGTATAATAAACAGTAACATTTTATGTTTAAAGAATAAAGCATAAATATTTAAACGATATAATCATGTTTAAAATACTCGTTATACCTAATTAAAATTGTTTTAATTATAAGTTTAATACCCTAATTAATGTTCTTCTTTGTAATGTGTTTTTTGTATACTTTTGTATTTTTTCTTTTTTATATCTAATAATTTTTGTTTCTATTATGACTTTTATATTAATTGTTATCTATACAATTAACAAACAGAAATGGCTTGGTATGCACGCAGCATAGTTTATGTTCAGCAAGATTATTGTGCTTACTTTATCTTCACTGTTATCTTTCAGCTACTTTATCTTTATTCTAATATTTTTACGGGAACTATTCCAACGAACCTATAAAAGCCACCTTCAAAGCTATTCAACCATTAGTCACATTTGGAAGACCTAAGAGCTTGCACATCATGTACGACTTCAAGTTTGTTGAACATCCCCATATAAACGGAACTACAGTCTTGGTGAAATGTACAGGACCCAATGGTGTGGGTCCAGAGTGGGTGCCCTTGAAACAGGATTGGAGCCAGAGATGGTGTACTCTTCTCAGATCTTACAACGAGGACTTTGCAAAGCGAATTGATGCCTTCAGTACGCGTGACAACGATGTCTTCCTGGTATCCGTCATGAAGACTGGTTCGACTTGGATGCAGGAGTTGCTTTGGCTTTTGCTTAATAAACTGGACTTTAAAGGAGCCCTAAGCGAACATGGGGCGGTTCGGAATCCCTATCTAGAGTGAGTAATTACCATCAATTTTAAATAAAATAATAATTAAAAAGCTTCTTTTATGACTTTCTAGACACTCGGGAATAAATGAAGCCTACAAAGTAGATTCAATAGATGAATGCAATAATATTCAAACTAATCCTCGACTGATCAAAACGCATTTGCCGGCGCAATTGCTGCCACGCGAAGTGTGGACTAAAAAACGTAAAACCATTTATGTGGCACGAAATCCCAAGGATGTTATTGTGTCCACATATCACTTCCTTTTCGGCCTCAATTTTTGGAAACGAAATTTGGATCAGTTTGTCGAGGACTTTATTTCGGATAAGATTGCCTTTAATCCGTATTGGGCACATGTCATTGACTTTTATAGAATGCGTTTCGATGAGAATATATTTTTTGTTACCTACGAGGAAATGATTCGGGATCTCGTGGCTGTGGTTAGAAGATTAACGCGATTCTTGGGCTGCAAAGACTTGAGTGATGTTGAAATGGAAAAACTATTAAACCACTTAAAGTTCAAGAATATGAAAGGTTTGTGAATGTCTTTAAAGTTGTTGTTAATAAGCTAAGTGCGATTTTTCTTCCAGAGAGCGAGTTTGGCAACCACACTAACTACTTAAAGACTTTTCTTGAAATGAAAGATGATTTTAAGTAAGTTTGGCAAGTTCTTTTGCAACCTTTATATAATTAAAACTTATTTTCTGTTTAGCTTTATGCGTCGTGGTATAATCGGCTCATACAAGGATGAATTAAGTCCCGAACAGGTGGACAAAATTAATGAATGGACACAAAAATGTTTAGAGGGATATGGAATATCTGAAAGTGACATATTTGGTGAAATTTAAAGGAATATAAGATCATTTTAAAATTAATTCAATTAATGATATTCGATATTCTGTATTGGATTTTTAAATTCTTTATAAAGAACACTGCTTCAAAATTAACCTTATTAAGCATTAAAGTAATTTCACTTGGTTTTTATCTTGGAATCTGTCTAAGCAGCCAATATACATAGAAGATAAGTTTGAAGGTAGAACTTCCTGATACTGGGAGTATATATAAAACCATCAAGACATCAAAAGATACTTTCTCAACTTGTAGGCTCAGATAAGAGCAGTTTTTTTAAGAACCACTGAAGCTGAGGGTCTGTTTATTTAAATAATTTTTGATGTAATACATAAAAGAGCAAAGATGATAACAAAAAGGCAGTTTTTTATAATATACAGTCAGATAATTTTATACATTTTTTATAAATAATAATCAATAAAGGTTTTTTCTCACATTTTTTCACATTTTTTAGATATTTCTGATATATTTGTTTGCATATCTTGAAGAATAAGAACGAAGAGTTTAATTACGTTTCCACCTTGACCTTCTTTATTATGTCTCTGGCTTGTCAAACACACACTCACACAAGCATATACACACACACACACTCAAGCTTATTCAATTCTGCATTATTCACATGTACACAACGCGTAATAACAACAAACGAACACAAGAAGCAACAAAATAGAAGCAAAAGCAACAAACAATGATTTTCATGGTACGTAAAATTAATTAGGGCACTGAGACAAAAATCCTCAAATTTCAATTGAGTTCGCCCAACCCCCCCCCCGAAGTCCTGTGGGAGTGAAAGAGATGTTCGAAAAGAGAGAGAGATGGAGAGAGAGCGCCCAGGAGATATGCAATGAAAGACGAAAATGAAGCAGCAGCCCAACTAAAAATACCAAGAAAATACGCCAGGAGAGAGGGGGGAAGAGAGGAGGCTGCTGGGAAAACATAATTACTCTGCATCTGTGTGGGTGTGTTTTTGTCTTGGTGTTCGTGTGCTTCACCTTGTGTTTGTGTCTGTGCGTAGGACGAACAGATCCACTGAAAGCAAAAATGTTAAATTGTGGACTATTTAATAAAAAGATTGGAAAAAAATTAAAAAAATGAGTCTTTAAAAGGGAATGCTGGTTACGGTTAAGTTTATTTATATTATCAATTTTTAGTTAAATACAACATTTTATCAATTTTACCTCATTTTAAAAACGTTATTCCTTACAAAATTAAAAAAAAAATATAGTTTATTTTTAATACCCTGCACGGGTGTAAATATTCGCATGCTTTCAGTCATTTTTATATGACAAATTTTTCTAAAAACCAAAGCTTAAAAAACGCATAACTAAGCCAAAAATGTATTAATTTCAATTCGAAAAGCATTTCCGTGCTAGTTTTTAAATTGCTAACAAATCTGCATACTGAGTTTTTAAATTTTAAAAATTCAATTTTTTGTCAATTTTTGAAAATTTTAATATGATGATCTTTTTTTGATAAAAAAATGGAAAAAATTAAAAAAAAAATATTTTTTAACCAGACATGGCTAGATCGACTCGGCTATTGATGCTGATCAATATTATATATGATTTATAGGGTCGGAAACGACTTATTCACTGTGTTTCTGTCTTCTGACTGAAATTATTATACCCATTCTTTCAGTCATATTTATATGACAAATTTGTCCAAAAATGAAAGCTTACAATAAGCATAACTAAGCCAAAAATGCATTAATTTCGTTACGGAAGTCAGTCCTGTGCTAGTTTTTAATAGGGTAATAAATCTGCATAATAAAATAGACATTTTTTTAATTTAAAATTTTTGACCATTTTTCAAATTGTAACAATGTCAATTTTGACAATTAAAAAATCGAAAAAATTTTTGAAATTTATTTTTCCCTCCTACATGTCTAGAAAGATTCGCCTGCTGATCCTGATCAAGAATATATATGGTTTATTGGGTCGGAAATGACTCCTTTACTCGTCGCAAGCTTCAGACTGAAATTATAATACCCTGAAAGGGTATAAATATTCGTATTCCTTCAGTAATATTTATATGGCAATTTTTACTAAAAACCAAAGCTTTAAAAATTCATAACTAAGCCAAAAATGCATTAATTTCGAGATGGTAAACTGTCTTGTGCTAGTTTTTAATAGGTTAATAAATCTGCGTACTCAAATTTATATTTTTGAGATTTTAAAAATTTGACGATTTTTGAAATTTTAACAATGTTAATTTTAACAATATAAAAATTGGAAAAAAAATTTTCAAAATTTTTTTTTCTTCCCACATGCCTAGAAAGATTCGCCTGTTGATGCTGATCAAGAATATATATGGTTTATAGGGCCGGAGATGACTCCTTCACTGCGTAATTAGCTTCTGACTAAAATTATAATACCCGAACTAAACTCTTACTGCAATTATGTATATTTTATTTCTTCATGTGAAATTTTGAAAATTCAACTTTTAAAATTCTCCCTAATTATAATACCCATTTATTTATTACAGTGTAATGTCTTGTCAATGCAAGCCGGCTGTAATGTTGCTGTTGCTGATGCTCCTGCTCCTCCTCCTTCTTGTGGCACTCCTGCTGCTCGTGTTTCCAGTCGGCGTCCTTTTCCTTGCCTCACTCCTATGTGCCCGAAAAACTTGTACATAGCATTGGGATTTTCTATGTGCCATGCCAGCAGCATCAAAGCTCAAAGGAAAACCCAAAGGAAAAGCAAAGGCAGTGCCACACACACACACACACACACGCACAGAGCGTTTTCAGCTAATATATAATTACAAATACATTTAATCCTGACGGTTTTTTAATTGTCCTGGAAGGGTTGAGATTAAAACGGGAAGGGGCCAGCGAAAAGACAGCAGCAGGATGTTGTGATTGACATTTTCCTTGAAATTGAGAGTGGAAATCATGAATGGATGAATGTGAAATGATGTTGACTTGGGGGGATATTGGTGAATGTAAAATGCAATATTTTTAAACACAGTTTTAGTTAATTAATTGGGAATATTTTTTGAGAGAAGTCTTGGAGTTTTACTTGAAATTAAAACAATGAAAGTATTTAAACACTTGCATCTTTTTAAATAAAAAAAAAATGTATAGAACATTTTATTTTTCATTATTATCAAAATTTTATTTTGAAAAAATGAATACTTCTACAGCAAATCAGAACATGTACGAATTTTAGCAATCATTCGAATCAAGAATATTTTAAATATAATAATTCTCTTTACATATCTAAATTCAATATTTTATTTACCTTAATATTTTCTATTTAATAAAGAAAACTATTAGACAAACTCAAAGACAACTTCAAGGATAATTAATATGTTCCCCATTATCCCAAACATCATTTAGATGAATTATATATAAATAGAATATATTTACAACTCCCAAAGTACCATTATAAAATCCATAAGACTATCATTTTGAGTGCTTTTCACAGTTGCTACTCCAATTTCCTGGAATTTCGGTAACTCGGTTATTTTTGAAGCTTTAAAATTGCAATTAATTTTCGAGCTAACCAAGCCTACAACTCATACCACTTGGCCACAAGCAAGGCACTTTATTAGAAAACCGTAGAAACTGTTTGGAAAAAAGCTAAGATGATAAGGGGGGAGGCCAGGGAATCTGACAACATAAAACCTCAAACCTCAAAGAGAATTTCCGCCACTCCTTGAAAAGCCAAAGGGCGGCCCACAAAAAAAAAACGAAAAGAAAACCCCAAAAAAACAGAAGGCTACTGGCGCAACTCGGAAAATTCAACCCAACTCCCCGTCCCATCGTTTTCCGAAAAATAACTTTAAACTAAGGCACACGAACACTATTAGTGTGCACCGTGCATGGCACCGTGAAAAGCTAAAGAAAAACACCGAGCCAGCACAGACGACCCACATTGGTGAAGGCGAAAAGCAGCCAAAGGCGGAAAATGCCAAACAAAGAAAATGCGGAGCCGGGGGAAATGTTTTCGCCTCTCCTTGCATTGCCATTGCGAGAAGGAATCAACAAAAGCCGACCGAAACTACGCAATTTGGTGAAAAGCAGGCCTGCAACACGAACGCAAGTGGAGGATGCGGAAGGGCACCAACTTCTATGTACTACAGCTCCCAGTGCCTATATACGTATACTATATATTTCTATATATATATATATATATATATATATATATATAAATGCCACATAGAGCCCAAGAACCAAGCAACAGCAACAACCGCAACGGAGTCAACGTCACTCACATAGCACTAAGGAAAATATGCCTGTTACACGGCAAGAAAGTAGTGCTGTTTGATTTTTAAAGGAATAAAAAAATAATATATAGATAATCGTTTAAAAAAGATTTTTATAATTAAGAAATGTTGTTTGCCTTATTGTTTACACCTAAAGAGTTGCTGGTAAAATCCTCTTATTACGTAAAATGTGATAATAATCCTTAAATAATTAATATATTATATTATATACCCCATAATATATAAAATATAATGATTAATAAATAAATTGATATATTTTTAGTGTAATTTTAAATACTTTAAGAAGACTTAAGTTATTTTTTTAAGAAGACTTAAGTTTCTTTTTAACCCCACTTAAAGTTGTTTATGATATATGGCTTTCTTACGACTTTAAATGTGAGGATAATCCTTAATTATTTTTGAAATTATATTACATTACTCCTATAATTTTAAGATTATATTTATATATTTTTAATGTAAGTTAATTTTAATTTAAAAGAATTAATTTATTTTTTAACAACACATATTTTAAGAGACTTTCAGATTACCTAAGATAATTTTTATCAAAAAATACCGAGAGTATTACTTTTTTTTAATATTTAGAAGCTAAGTAAGGGTTTATTATCCAAATATATAAATGTACTAAATGATTTATTTTGTAATATTTTAAAAACTGACGAATGCAAAAAGAACTAAACAACTTTTTAAAATTCCTTGTCATACCTTTAATATAAAATAAATGTAATATAGTTTTAACACTTAACATTTTCTAATAGGTTATAAATTAACAAGTATTTATTTGTTTCCCTTTTAAAATCAACTTTAAGTTAATCCCAAAAATTTTCCTAACTATATACGGAGCCATTACGCATCGGAAATGCCTTCGGAAAATATATCAAATTACATTCTGTCACTGTGCAAGCGCCCAGAGCCCACAGGACCCCATTCTTTACCTTCTTCTTCTGGCCCGCCTTGCTGCTTTCCCCATTTGCCCTTTCTATTTCTCTTTCTACACCATTCTCCCTTTCTCCCTTGCTTACTTTCTTCATTTCTCTCGCGTCCCTCTTCTTCCATTGCCATTCAACCGCTGCACACGCACAAAGGCGCCAAAATTACAAACGCAGCGAGTGGTCGTCGTCTAATGGGTGTGAGTTTCCACCAATTTTCCTTCTCCCTTTGCCAGGGAGTGAGAGAGTGCTTCTTCTTCTTGCCCATAAAGGACTGCAGTAAATTCCACACCCCCATCTACATTTCCGTTTTCCCCCGCCCCGCCGACTCCGAAAAAGAAAGTTTTATATAGGCGCCGGCGCACGCACATCTGGCCAGAGCTATATATATATATATATATATATATATATATTGTGTGTATATATAGTACATAAAAGCTGCAGCTGAAAAAAACACACAACACAAAACCATCGCACTCAAACCCGGAGACCCATGTCAAAGTCGCAGCCTAGGTCCTCTCACCACCCCCTAGAAATGTCCTGCATTTTTTTTCCATTTACTTTGCCTTTACTTTTCCTTTTTTACTTTTGGGTTTTTGTTTTTGTTTCGGTTTCCATGTTCTTGGCCGTGGATTTTCTTGAACGTCCTTGATCCTTGCAACGCACGGCCATAATAACAGCGGCTGAAAGAAGAAGAGGCAGCAACGAGTGGCGCCATGCTGGTCGCGAAAGAGAGCGAGCGAAGCGTAGCATACTTTTCAGGGGGGAGAAAGGACACGAGGTCCAAAGCGCCGGCAGGACGCCTTATCAGTTGTAAAAACAAAACCGGAAGCCCGCACAGGAAGTTGCCACAGTGAGAGCGAGACAGGGAGAGAGAGAAAGAGAGAGAGAACAAGCGAGAGAGGGAGAAAATGGGAGAAAGAGAGGGAGAGAGAGAGAGAAAAAGAGGAACGTCGTCGAACTTTCAGGGTGAAAGCGAAAGTTGAAGGCGAAGGACAAGGCAGCCGAGGAAAGTGAAAGTTCTCACAAACAAAAAGACACAGAGAGAGCGAAAGAGAGAGAGAGAGAGCGAAAGAGAGCCAACGCAGGCGCATTTCCCACAAAATAGTGATAAACAATGCACAAGGAGAGAAAGCGAGAGAAAGCTTGAGAGGGAGAGCAAAGCCAAGCCAAGTTGCAGTTGTCTCAAGAAATGTTGCCCACAAGCCGAAGCTTTTGCCGCTACATTTTTAATGGCCGCAATGTCCTTGGATACTTGCAGGGAGTTTCGAGGAAAACTAGGGGTTGGGAAATGGGGCAAAGGCACGGGCAGCGCAGTTGACGGCCGCGTCGACAGCGGCAGCGACTGCGACTGCATTTACTTTCACTTTCAAGCAGCAACCCCCAGGCGGAAAATCCTCCCCCAGCCCCCCTTTCCCCCTTCCAAGGTAACTGCTTGCATATAATGTACTTGACTGGCTTTCCTTTCTGCTGGGAAAAACTTTTGCCCCAGAGCTTTTGCATTTTTTTGTGTGTGCGTGTTTTTTTTTTTTGTCTGTGCGTGGGGTTTATTTCTTGAAAGTTTATTTTTGACAGAGTTTTATGTGCCTGGCGGGCAAACAGAACAGAAAACAGGACACAGGACCAAGCAGGACACTGCAGCGGGACTCCCCGGGAGGGGGTGGCGGCATGAAAATGACAAAATAATGTAATTTGGGGCCCGTAGATTTATGCGTGCTGCGCCTCCGCAAAGGGCAAAACGCAGCGTAGTCGGTTTCCTTTAGTCCCCCCTTTTCACTTCCTCTCTAATGTCCTGCTTTTCCTCCAGGATGCCTTCCTGCTGCGCGTGCTTGCTCCTCTTCTTTTTCTTTTTTTGTAAGCCGCTTGGCCGAATTTAGGGCAGGTTTCATTCCCGCTTAAACCCAAAATAAAAACGAATCCTGCCGGAGGAACTTTATTCTTTTTACTTAGCCCCAGGCAAGGCAAGGCGAGCGAGTTGTTGACAAAGTTTCAAGCCGAGAAGAAGATAAAGACTGAAATGGGGTGGTACGGGGAGGGGGGTAGAGCTGGGGATCGGAAATGAATATAGCCAAGGTGGCACAGTGTTTGGCTAAACTGTGAGGCCTAGGAAATTGGGTTGAAAAACATGATGTTCATGTTTTTCAGAGAACTTAATATTAAAGGGAACGAGAAATGTTTGCTTACAAATTTATAGTTAAAAAATATGATATAATAATAAATATAATACATATATAAGTCCAATAAAATGTAGTTTTTAAGTTTCTAATATTTGAATATTATTATTTTTTAATAAATCCGAAAAAGGCATTTATAAAGCCTGTAAAGCTACAACAAATCGTAAGATATTTCCAAGATATTTCAAAAAGGATACTAATTGTATTAATAGAACTTGAATTTTTAACTGTTTGAAGAACTAAATGTGTTTGTATTTATTTTTAAACATAAAATATATGCCTTTAAATTTTCATCTTTAAGAAAAAGATCAAATATTAAAGGAAATTTTGTGAAATCTAATCACCACAAAGAATTAAGGACAGTACCAAGAAATTCCACTTTTCAATTAGCTTTAAAAATTGTTAAAATAGTTTAAACTTTAAAATAAAGAAACCTAATGTAACAAGCATTATGTACACACGTCTTAAAGACCTTTTGCCTTCGGGCATATCCAGTAAAATGTAAGAAAATAGGCATAGCAGAGCCATTGTCATGGTCACCTAATCCGACTGGCCAAAAATGGCCTCGCCTACAGCCCCTTTGGCAACGGTGGGCTGAGAAAATAATCATTTCAAATGCAAAACCCAGCCGGAAAAGCACAAGAAAGAAAGCACATAAATGACCGCCAGCTGTGCCAAATTTTTGGAACCAAGCACCGGAGCTGCACATGCCACCGAGAGCTACACACAGTTGCCCAAAGGTCCTTGGTGTGTAGGCTCTCGGCTCCCTCGACTATCCTGCGACTCCCTCCTGACGCTGCACAGATGATTCTGATTCATTTAATTTTCGTTTTTGTAAATGGGTAAAGTCGGTGGGTAGGTGGGTGGGGATTGCGTGGTTGCAAGGGGCGTGGCAGTGCCTCCCCATCTGGGTAGGACTGTCAGTCAGTGGAGGCCACCAAAAACTTTTGCCTGCCACGCACAATTTTCCACTTTCAACTTTGCCAGGGGGATGGATGGATGGTTGGTTGGTTGGTTGGTGTGCGATGGGGCTGAGCTTTCTGCTTGGCTGATGTAGCGATAAGCAGGCAACGTCGTCGGTATTACACCGAAAGAAACTATGAGTTACTTAGGTGAAGATCCATGCTCAATATGGGTTAGGAATATAATACGATTTTTTCAAAGAAAAAGCTTTGTTTCAGTTCATTTAGAAGGAAACCATCAGATTCTTTATCAGTATCCTGTTCCTTTCTATGTTGAAAATTAAATAATATGTATAGGTTTACATAATATATTTAACATGTTAATTTTTTAAAATCAACAATATATTCTTACCCATAAATATAAAAATTCTTCCACAAAACAATGTTTTTCAAATACTCATAACTAAGCCAAAAATGCCTTAATTTTAAATCTTAAGGCTGTCCTATGTTAGTTTTTAGAAGGTTAATAAATCTGCGTACTCAGTTTAAAATTTTTAAAAATTATGATTTTGGCCAATTTTTGACAATTTTCCTTTTTTTGAAAATTTCGAAAATTTTGAAAAAAATAAATTTTGGCCGGACATAGCTAGATGAACGCGCCTGTTGATTCTGATCAAGAATATATATGGTTTATAGGGTCGGAAACGACTCCTTCCTGGCGTTTTAAGCTTTTTACTGAAATTAAGATACCATTTTTTAGTAGATAATTTTATGTATTTTTTTACGAAATTTTTTAGTATTATCGAAGTTTAAAAATCTCATAACTAAACCAAAAACGCTTTAATTTTAAATCGGAAAGCTGTCCTGTGCTAGTTTTTAGAAGGTTAATAAATCTGCATATTCAGTTTAAAATTTTTAAAAATTAAGATTTTGGCCAATTTTTGGCAATTTTAATGATGTAACCCCTTCCCTTTTTTTTTGAAAATTTCGAAAATTTTGAAAAAAATAAATTTTGGCCGGACATAGCTAGATGAACGCGCCTGTTGATTCTGATCAAGAATATATATGGTTTATAGGGTCGGAAACGACTCCTTCCTGGCGTTTTAAGCTTTTTACTGAAATTAAGATACCATTTTTTAGTAGATAATTTTATGTATTTTTTTACGAAATTTTTTAGTATTATCGAAGTTTAAAAATCTCATAACTAAACCAAAAACGCTTTAATTTTAAATCGGAAAGCTGTCCTGTGCTAGTTTTTAGAAGGTTAATAAATCTGCATATTCAGTTTAAAATTTTTAAAAATTAAGATTTTGGCCAATTTTTGGCAATTTTAATGATGTAACCCCTTCCCTTTTTTTTTGAAAATTTCGAAAATTTTGAAAAAAATAAATTTTGGCCGGACATAGCTAGATGAACGCGCCTGTTGATTCTGATCAAGAATATATATGGTTTATAGGGTCGGAAACGACTCCTTCACTGTGTGGCAAGCATCTGATTAAAATAAATATACCCTACAAGGGTATAACAAGAAAAGAAGCTAACTTCGTTTCGCCAAAGTTTGTGTACCCTTGCAGTTTGCATTAAAGTCGATCCATAATGGAAAAAAGAAAATTATAACTAACATATGATATAATAAATCAAAACACTATTAAAATCGCATAAAATACTTATTTCTTAAATTTGAATTTATAATAATGTTAGTAATAATATATAAAGTATATTATGGCTTGAAGAAAATATATATTTCATTAAGTTTCGCTTGCACTCAATGCAAACTTACAAAATGCCAGCAAAAAAAAGGTAAACAAACGCAACTTTTAAAAGTCAAAAGAGAGAACCACAAGAGATGGATCGCATCTCTTTAAGATCTCTGTCATTCTCGCTCTCTTAGGATCCACGCTCTCTTAGGCTCCACTTTTGAGCGCGAGAGCAAGCAAATCCAGAGAAGGCAAAAAATAACGGCGCTAGGACAGAGAAGCTCGAGGATAAAAGAAAGAAGAAAATAGCGTTGTATGACTCACCCACTTACATTTCTTATTGAAAGTAAACTAAAAACGAAGAATTAGTTGTGGAAACACTCACACAGAACAAAAATGAACAAAAATCAACACTTTTGCAGAGCTGGCACACTCTATTCACACACTTTTCGCACATTTGTTGCATTTGCACATAAAAAAAAACAACAAAAAACACTGATCTTGGCTATGAAAGGCTTAAAACCCGAAAACACGACCGTGGCCCGGTTGCCCCCACTTCACTTGCACTTTGCACTATTCGTCCGCACTTTTGGCACCTGCCAGTGATTTTTCCGCGTAGTTTTCCGTTTTCCTTCACCTTTAACCGGCGCGACGATCTTTTCGTGTTGTTAAGTTTTCGTTTTTTCGTCCGTTTCGCCCGGCGGCGATGGCGGAACCAGTGTTGCCAGATCGCAATTTGGCTTTCGCCCTAAAAAATCCCAATCAATTGAAATTAACGCGTAGCACACTTGTAAACTAGACCAAAAGTGTAATACTCTGCAATCGCAGATAATAAATATATAAATAAATGTTTAAATATTGAAATAAACATATAAATGTTGTTATGATTTATTAACCTAATAAAAACTAACATAGGAAAAAATAAAATATTATTATATTATTTATGGTAAGACAAAATTCCTTATTTCAAAAATACAAAAAAATTACTACTAACCCATTTCTCGCAGTGTATTCTGGTTACTGCCGCTGAAGTTGCTGCTGTTGCTGCCGCAGCCGCAACGCTGCACACGCCGCCCAGGAATTGGCAATGTCGAGGAAGGGGGTGTTGGTTAAAGGGGGGGAAGGGCGGGTGGCTGCCCTGGGGCAGGGTTGAAACATAGCCTAGTTGTTGTAGTTGTTTTTGTTTTGTTTGTTGTAGTTGGCGCCAGTTTCCCATGTAAAAGTTGCTGAAAAGTGTAACGCAGTCGGAGGCTCACGAAGTTGGGGATGCGGTTGAGCGCGGGGGGAGGGGGGGGGGGGGGGGGTTGGTGGCTGGGAAATTAGAGAGGGGATACGATGGGGCTAGGGGGTGGCTGCCAGGAGGAGGGGGGGACTGTCGTTGCCACGTCGCCTACGCGGCATAGTTTCAACTTTTCTGGCCTACGCACTGCCAAAAAAACACGCTGTCCAGACTTTTAGATAAGGTTGGGCCAAGATGATAACAATTGGCCGAAGGGAGGGAGTAAAAATAATGTAGTTAATAAGCAAAATTATGGGTTTTTAATAGAGGTAAAAAAATAAATAATTTATTTTTTAAATACTTTAAAGGTTTTTTACAGAGAAGATATAAATATCCTTGCAAAATGTTCCCTCTTTTTAAACAGCTTCCAATAAAAGCTCAAAGGACTTGAAATAAATTGATATATATATAACCCTAATTATTATAAATTATATTTACATATTTTGTATATTAGTAAATACTATTTATAACTTATAGAAAATATTTATGAATTATATCCCTTATCCCAATAACAATTGACAGAGCATCTCCCTATCGGGGTACTTTCTAACCTCTGCAGTCTGTTTTTGTTTCTTGCCAAAAATTCACGCACTTTTCCATAGTGTCCCCTCACCCCCCTCCATCTGCCCTTGCAGGATGCCCCCCTTTTTATGTGTGTTGTTGTTGGGTGGCAAGTACATAGAGGCGCCTTTATGTGCGCAGATTTCCGTCCTTCTGGCTGGAAAATAGACTTTCGCTTTCGCTTTCACTTTCACTTTCACTTGCCACCTACCGGGGGGAGGGGAGTCGTGAGAGGGGGAGGGAAGCTGGCAGCAAACTTTCGACATCAAAAAGAACTACTTTCGATAATCACAGGGCTGGCGCCAGAGGAATTACATTTCAGCCGGCTGCCGGGTGAGTTTTCCACACGCTTTTTACTGCCAAACCAAAGTTGGTTTCGCCTTTTTTTTGGTTTTAAAGTTTTGGTTGGCCAAATTTCGACTGCGCATAACAAACACCATTCAGCCATTTTTTATGCAATTTTTTATTGCCATTTTATGCGTTCGATGAGGTCAGAAAAACATATCTGTAAGAGTTTGCTTTTTAATTAAGGCTAAGCGAAGCAGCCTCGCGGAAAAGTCTCAGCTTCAAAGCTGCAGGGGAAAAACCCTGCGAGTGTGAGTATGGTGGTGACTAGTCCAAGGGGTTTTCCATGGAAACCCCTTCTCTTATCTGTGGAAAAGCTAAGTCGTTGCAGTTGCTAATTCGATGGACCGTAGTTTCCATTTAAACGGGGTGAAAGTCGAATCAAAAATTACCTTTTTGGGGGATGAAAGGGTTGAAAATGAGAAAACCATTGCAATTTGGAAAATTAATCGCTTGACATAACGGATGAACGGTGTATAGAACAAATAGTAGAATTTAATTTATATGATAAAAACTAAATTAACCCCAATAGAGATATAGGATTTATAGTTTTATAGCAAGAAACTATGATTATTATTAATATTATTATTATTATATTCTATATGAAGATATTTCGGATTTCCTTCATATTAAATTTTAAATATTTGAAATTCCGTTACGAAGCTTAGCACAGTAATTGTAACTTCTGTTTTCTACATTTGTATAACAGTATGGTTACTTAGAACAGTACATGTATTTACATGATAACGTTGCCACCTTTTTTAAGTAAAGTTCAGTTGGTGGCGCCACATCATACGTGCATGGCAGCCGAATTTATTTTCAACATTACCGATTTGCTCCCAAATACAATAATAATTTTTCGATTTACTGTTATAAATTCCGGAATCTTACGTCACATAAACACAATTTATAGTATGCTTCTCAAAAAAAGTACAATCAGCTGATTTCGTAATAAGTGGCAACCCTAAATATCTCGGAAGCAACCCTGTGCTCAGCAAACGAAAGCGACGAACGTCGATTTTTTCGACCTGAAAATATTTTAAATTCGTTAAACGCCAACAACAACAAAGAATGCTGAACGCCGTGTCGCGTGCTTACGTCCGAGGCGGAGCCCAGGCCATCTCCACCGGCCTGAGGGCAAGCGGCGTGGCCGTCAACTCGATGGGTAAGATTTTGCGAGGAGGCCAGTGCAAAAAACAATCAATTACATAACAAACGGAGGAGCAGAAACCGCACTTGGAGGCGTTTTGCGCCTGGCTAACCAACGGGGATCCTGCTGGCAGTCAGCTCCAAGGAGATTTGGCAAATTTCCTTACGTAATTTCAACATAACCTCCGCCCAACAACAACAAAAAGTTGCCAGAAGCTGCAGATGCATCTTCGCTGATGCAGAGGAGATATAGCTATCTCACTTGGAGCAGATCCTGCATGAGCTCCTAATTCGTATTGTACAAGAGCTTGTCTGTTCTGGAATTAATTACCCTTCCTCTATTTCAGCTAACCGCCAGGCACACACTGATCTTCAGGTGCCAGACTTCAGCCCCTATCGCCGGGACTCCGTGAAGGACAGTCGCCGACGCAATGAGACCGCCGAGGAGCGCAAGGCCTTCTCCTACCTGCTGGTCGGTGCCGGAGCCGTGGGCGGTGCCTATGCGGCCAAGGGTCTGATCAATACCTTCATCGGTTCGATGAGCGCCTCTGCCGAAGTGTTGGCCATGGCCAAGATCGAGATCAAGCTGGCCGACATACCCGAGGGCAAGTCGGTGACATTCAAGTGGCGCGGCAAGCCGCTCTTCATTCGTCACCGCACGGCGGCGGAAATCGATGCCGAACGCCAGGTTCCCACATCCACGCTGCGCGACCCGGAATCTGATGATGTAGGTATCACAAGAGTGGGTCGCGTCATATGGCAAGGATCAAAGGAAGCGTATCCTAAGCCTGAAATTTATAACGTTCGACCCACTCGCATTGCAAAAGGCAAGTGAATGTTAAGCAATAATATGGCAATTCTCATTTCCAGCAACGTGTGATCAAGCCCGAGTGGCTGGTGGTTATTGGCGTCTGCACGCATCTGGGCTGTGTGCCCATTGCGAACGCTGGCGACTTTGGTGGTTATTATTGCCCCTGCCACGGCTCCCATTACGATGCCTCTGGCAGAATCCGCAAGGGACCGGCGCCCCTCAACCTGGAGGTGCCCACCCACGAGTTCCCCAACGAGGGTCTCCTCATTGTCGGCTAGAGGAGCAGCTCTGTTATCGTTTAAGCCCCAAGAACTACATAGTGAATGGATTGATGTAAATTAATAAAAACAACCAAACAAAACGTCTGAGAGCATAAACGATGAATTCATTCGAATTGAGAAGGGATCTGTACCAATGACTACCAATTAAAACCCAGTGATTTGCTGTACATATGTTAAATAAGTCTATTTTGACTATGGACTGTGTTGAAACATTTCCGTAATGGCTTGGTTTGTGATAATTGATGTAGCAAATTAGTAGGCACAGTGCATTTTCGAAGAGTTGAATTATATGGTTTGATTTTGATTCATTCTATTCTGACGCTCCATGACTTCAAGTGAAAATATTTGGTTGTTTAGTCGCATGTTCTGCAGATTGTCCTGTTGTTTTTCCAACTCTAGCTTCTCCCTAGCGATCTGCGTCTTGAGCTGCTCCATTTCGAATGCCTGCATCTCCATTTCGGCCTTGTGCTTCTCGGCCGCCCTGGTGTTCTCTTGGCGGTAATACTCCTGCTGTAGCTTAACTAGTATCATCTTTTCATTTATCAGTTCTTTGCTTGTCATTCCAGAGTCATCTGATTCTACATCTTTAATGTCGGGCATGAAATAATCGGACTGGTGATCTTCCTTTTGAGACTCGCTGGAGCCGTTACCCTCATTGGTATTGATGGTACCTATTGGTTCAATATATTATATATGTAACATGTTTTAGACCAACTTTACTTACTTTCACCATTTTGGGATTCAAATTGCTCCTTGTTGGAGGCTGATTTGTTGGCCAAATCACGGTTGCTGCTCCCATCCAGACGCTTTAGACGACCCTGTCGACGAGTCTTGATGTACTTCTTCTTCAAAGCCGTCCATGAACGCTGCACTCCGGTCTGCAAGGCGAACTCTGCGCCGATTCGCTTCCAGGTGCGGCGCAAGGCGACCGCATCTTTTGACTTGCTGTTGATCACATCCTGGTGAGCAGTTACCAAGTTTTCCAGGATGCGCTCCTCCACGGGTGAGTAGTTCATCGCCCGCGAACGGCTCACATTTCCAGTCATCTCGCTTTGCGCTTTGAATATTGAAATTTTTTGACAGTAAGCAAAAATCAGCTGTGAAAGTCAGCTGTCACCTTGTGCGATTTTAGTAATGGAGTACGGGCTTAGAAGTATGACTTAAATTGCTTGGGTAATTCGATACAATTGTAGAAAGCAGTAAACATACTGCAAACCCTTTTTGTATACATAATTTTATATCAACTTTATATATAATATTTAATTTTGTTTTATTACATTAATTTAAACGATTTAATTCTGTGTCCTGATAAGTATTTTGATTTGGAACTAGTTGTTAACGGTATTAAAATACTATCATCGTATTTGCATAATTTTTCATGTTGGCAGCCCCATCAGCTGAATTCCTTCAGTCTGGCAACACTGCCCCATTGTTTTGTCTGCGTTTTAGTTTGTTGTCTTTTGTTAATTCGCGTTGCAAATTTAAAGAAATGGCCGAGGAAATTGACGACAACGACTTTTACCGCGAGAACTTCAGCGCGGATTCCGATTGGGAGGTGTTCAACGCCCAGCTGGGCGAAATCCTACAGAAATGGGATGTGTCTGCCGAGGTGGCCGACGTGGGCCGCAGCTTCAAAGCCGAGGAAATCTTCCAGTGCAAGTGGAAAGTGAAGAGGGAAAATCTGGATATGCTGCGAAAGAGCATAGAGGTTGAGTACTACCAGGCCCTGCTGGAGGATGACGAGTTGGATCCCCGCGAGGAGACCAACAAGGAGAACTCCTGTTTGCAGCGCACATATTGCCACCACGATCTGATGAGCAGCGGTAATAGCTTTGGGCCGCCTATCAGGAGCTCCCAGGAGCTGCACATTCTCGCCAGAATCTACGGACTAAGGCGCTTCATTGTCCTGCACCCAGTGACTCCCAGTCTGAAGTACATGAAGTCCACATCGGAGTTCAACTTCTTCCTGAGCGCAGCCGCCGTGGTGGCCGCTGAAGTTCAGAGTGTGGTGCCCATCTTTGTGCAGATATACGATCCGAAATGGAATTTCTACATGGGCGTGGCCTTAGCTCCTGCCCTGAGGACCAACTTCAGGCTCGTAGGGCTGGAGAAGGCCCCGTCCGAGTGTCGATTCCTGATGGGTCTGCTCACCCTGTTCAGGGAGAAGGTGCCCGCATCCTATTCCCAGGCAGCCAAGATCTCCGTGTGCACCACCTATGCTCAGGACGCCATGCGCATCCGTATGCCCATGTATGTGCCCTTCGATCATGGCCTGTGCTCTGAAGACATAGTCGTGGACGGCGAGGTCTCGCCACTGGAGCTCCAGAACTTTTATGCCCTACCGCATGGCTACACACCGGAATCCCGCACGGAAATCTACCTAGTCTACACCTGGCCAGAGTTATCCGAACATGTGGCCTTTGACAGCGAACAGAGAACTGATTTTGTGCCGTCCAAGGCTCCGCTGGGAAAGGTTTACCTATCCGTGGAGGCTTTCTCGTATCTCTCCTGCTGCCTGAAGGATTATCAGTGTGTAGGCGAGGTCACTCGAACCCTGGAGTCCTATGTGGGCAGGAATTTCTCGGGAGTCAGCAGCGGAGCAGAGGCAGGATCCAATCCCTTGGATCGCATTACCGAACACAAGCTGACGCAGCGCAAGGAACGCAACTACGAGCTGCCCTCTCAGGCGGGTCTAACCAAGCGGTTGCCGGGTCCCATGACCGAGAGCGAGTTGAGCGAACTTCTGGCCTATCTGTTTCCCGATATGCATCCGGATATGGCCCTGTATCCGTATGCCAAAAAGAGCTTTAAGGATAAGGTAAAGTCCTGTAAAATATAAACCCAAAACCCGATTTAAGTTTCTTTTAAACGCTTTTGCAGTTCGATCCCATGCGCATTAAGAGCGCTGTTCCCGACTCTCTGGTCTGCCGTTTGAGCTGCCTGCTAGCCACCTGCCACGCCCACCTGGGCAGCGTCGAGGGCATGGCCCAATTGTGGGCGGCATTTACGCGACAGCTTCGACTTTTGTGGGATAACTCACTCTTGGTACCAGGGTGAGTACAAACCTATCAATATATTAAGTTTTTAAGTAAAACACAACGGGTTTCGTAACAAAAATATTCATTTTATTTGGAACTTGATGCGTACGAAACTGAGAAACCAAAAACGGAAACGCTTCGTAAATATTTTCTAGTAAATTTCGTTTTGCTAATCTGTGTGAAGCCGCAAGGTTAACATTTTGAATTGGATTTACTTGTAACAATATATATAACGCACATTTAGTTTATGGGATCGTGTACTATATAAGTCTAACTGTTTGGCGGATATCTGCTCCTCCATATCGGTGTTGGTGTCGTTCGTCTTCATCGGTGTGATGCCAGGAGATGAGCATTCATTCCCAAGTTATGATCTACATGTTGTCCGTGTACAATATATGTATCTTTCTGTTTTATATATTCTGGCAGTATTCGTGTTGGTGTGTCACCGATTACAATAATAAAATATTGCTCATCTCCAGTTGGTGTCATATTTCTTTTTATTCTTCGAGTGCAGCTAAACTAAATTTAAGCACGTGCTCTGTTACTCTTTCTCCCTCTCCAATGTGCTAAGGCAGTTTAATTTAGTTGTAATTGTTTAACACTAAATTTGATTTAAAGTTTCTTATGCTTTTAGGTTCTACACTTCTTCCTTGCTTTACAAGTGAAACATCTTTTAGGGAATCGTTTTTCGTTTTTCGTTTTTCTTTGAATTTATTGCCTACTTTGCTTTATTTGAATATTTGTTGTTGTTGTTTTTTTTTTCTAAATAATTGCTCCCGTTTTCCACCTAAAATTGTGCTTACCATTCTAATGCTCAAAGCCTTGCCTATAACTGATTTTCTTAGGGATAGATTATAGAGTACATATAGATATAGATATCTTCTTACTTGGCTAAGTTATTTAGTGCCAGACATGGGCGTGTTGTGGGTTCCCCTGGGGAGGTGACCCTGCCCACGGGCACTAAATATTGTTAACTGTCAACTGTGTTTCGACTCCTCCGGACTGTTTATCCGGACTCGTCCCTCCAACAACAATAATGGCAATGATAATGATAACGCGAAGAACTGAAGATCGTTTTAAACGCTTAAGCCTAAGGGTTTCTACATATATACAAGGACAAATACACAGATACATACCAATTTGAATTGAAAAATCAAAATAAAATAAATCAAATTCGTGTTGATAGATTACTTTTATTAAATTCTCACTAAAAAGTAGAAATCATAAACATAAGAAAGAACTTAGCACGCAAATGTTTCAATTGAGGCTTCTGTACAAAACGAAGTGAAACAAATCGAAGCTTAAATCAATGTCGAACTTTAACATCAGTTAAAAAATTAAAACTGTTTAGGCAGTAAAATGGTTTGGTTGCTTCCAAAAACTACTCCAGTGTGGCTGGGATAGACAAACATAAAGTGGAATTTAAGGGAATGTGTGTGTGAAATGATAGACTAGAGAATGTATATAAATTTATTTGAAAAAGTACGCATGGTACTCGAAATATTACCATTTGTTTATATATTTTGTAAATTCTTTTAAAACTCCTGGAACTGGAAGTAAATTACATTTTACTGGGGTTTTTTTTTTCTGCTCTCTCTAAAGTTATTTACATATTGCTTTTCTTTTTTGTGCTCTCTCAGCGACTTGTATGCCTGTCTATCCCAGCATTTAAACGTTCTCCTTTCCTTTCCCTTCCTCCTGCTTACACACTAAACATTAGTTAATAGCTATTAAGTATAATTAGTACCATATATTGACTTAAGTTGTAGTTCTTTGATTGCTCAACATTGTGAAATGTGTCTGTGTTCAGCTAACTGCAAAAAAGAGAACTAGGGGGAAATATTGGTGTTTATTGCACTCTAAACAGCATATAAAAATATCTATATATATATATTTCTTTCAACACTTTTCGCCTTTGCAATTGTTAGATGCATTATGCAAATCTCAAGTGGCCCCTGGTGACAGCAGCGGCAGCAGCATCATCTCCAAGATGGATGCACTTAAGGCCTGGCCTCGTCTACAGATGTGTCTGCTTCTGTCTCAGTGTCAGCCAATGTCAAGGATGCATTCTCTTCGTGTTCCTCTTCCTTTTCCACTTGCTCAATGCTTGACACCGAGGTGCTGGCCGCCAAGGATGAGCTAACATCCATCTGCTCCTCCTCGTCTCGAGCAACTTGTGTTGCTCCTGCTGCTGCTGTCACAGTGACCATCTTCTCCTCCTCGCTTAGACTACAATTACATGTACAATTACAGTTATCACTAAATGTATGCGCCTTATAATTGCCCATGTTGCCGGTTGCAGCATCATGATTACTATATAAAATATTGTTAGTCGTTGTCGGTAACTGTAAACGGAAGGCATTGCTGCGGGGTAACTGGCGAGCTGCCGCTGTTGCTGCTGCTGCTGCTGATGTTGCTGCTGCTGCTGGTGTTGTGATGCTGCTCTTGCTTGTGGGATGATGATAAATGATTTCCTGACGTTCATATTCGTTAAAATAGTTCTCGACAACAATGCCATTCGCTATTGCATCCTCCTCCAGCTTGGCTGTCAACGCATCCAGCGGCGTCTGTTGCTGGTTGCTGCTGCAGCCGCTGCTGTTGCTGTTGCTGCTGCTGGTTGTGTTGCTAATGCTGTTGGCAATGTTGCTGCTGCCAGTGCTGGTAGTGGTTAAAGTGGTTGTAGTGTTGCTATTATGAAAATTGGCCGCTCGGGGCACCACATCGGGGGGTGAGGTGCAGCGCTCCGTCTGCGGCATATAGTAGTGTAATCGTTGCTGCTGCTGATGCTGCTGCTGTGCTGGCTGATATGGCTGCTGCTCCAATTGCTGATTGCTTCTATGTCGTTGTTGATGTCGCCCATTCCTCAACTGCCGCTGCAGTGGCTGCTCCAGCTGATGTTGTTGCTGCTGCTGCTGCTGTTGCTGCTGTTGCTGCTGCTGCTGCTGTTGCTGCTGCTGCTGCTGCTGTTGCTGCTGCTGCTGCTGCTGTTGCTGCTGCTGCTGCTGCTGCTGCTGCTGCTGTTGATGATGACGCCGACCATGCCCCTCAATGGCCGGCGTCAGATATTGTCAGAAGATGCCGTCCCAGTTTAATACAACATTGAAATATCAGGATAACGTAAGCCGCCCTCATAATGGCACTAGACCGTTCCGCGTTGTCGGATTGCGGGCCATATAGATGTCCATGTCGTGATCCGTCCAGTTGTCCGATGTATCGCAATAGTTGTTCAGCGTGTGCGTCGATCCCGCCTGCGAGTATCTGCAACGTACAACGTTCGCATGGGTTATATCAGAGTTCATCTAAAAGCCTATGAAAGCCCAATGCATTGCCCAATGCAGTTTTGGTGCAGTTAAAATGTATATACACTCCAAACCAAGCGAAACGCCATTTCAAACAAAAAATAATGGTATCACAGGAGGGGGAAAATTTATGCAAGGGGTTTTTGTGGTGTTTTTAGTGGTGAAAGGAATGCATGTACACAATGTAGTTACAGAATTTTGTACATGAATGAAAGTTTGATTCGATTGCTGGTGATGGTTGGTTGTTAAACAAGACTGAAATTGATTATCAAGGAAGGTAATTGGAAGTTGTTTTCGGTTTTATAGGGAAATTATAGGGAATAAATGTAGTAAAGACTTTTTAAAAAATCATAAAAGAATTTACTAAGTCTGGGTATATATTTTTAAAGGAAAAGATATCTCTTAATAATATAAATCTTTTTAATTATACTTGATGAGTGTTGGTTATTTGTTAAACGAGGCTGAAATTATTACCAAGGAAGTTAATTGAAAGTTTGTTAGGAAGTTGTAAGGAAATTTTAGAGAATAAATGTTGTAAATATTTGTAAATAAATCATAAAAGAATTTACTAAAAACTTGACACATATTCTTAAAGGAAAACATACTATTTAGACAGTAAATAAATTTATCAACAAATCATGCAGGAATTTACTAAATTCTTGGTATATATTTGTTAAAGAAAAATATACCTTTTAGTAAGGTAATTATTTAAAATATCTGTTTAATTAATCTTCAATCTTTAATATATATATTTAAATAGTTCAAAAGTTCAAGGCCAAGCTTAAAAAAGGAACAAATAAATAAATTCATAAAAGAATCATATATTTTTTAAGGAAAATATACTATTTAGATGGTAAATAAATTTATCAACAAATCATATAAGAATTTACTAAATTATTCGTATATATTTTTTGAAAGAAAAGATACTTCTTAGTTAGGAAATAATTTAAAAAATCAGTTTCATTAATCTTTACTCTTTAATATATTATTAAATAGTTCAAAAGTTCAAGGCCAAGCTTAAAAAAGAAACAAATTAACGCTTCCAAATATTTTATAGTATAAATTATACTTAAAATATTGATAATGACTCATTATCATTGTTCTATAGCTAAAAAAAACAATGACTCATTAATCAATATTATAATTATATCACAAAATATCTTAAATCCTGCCGCTCCTACAAATATAATCATTGTTTGCTGTGTGGCTTGGAAATAAATCTACAATAAATCAAAGCCCCACCTCTGGTTATAAAAAAGACTAATTAAATTAATCACCCAACGAAAGTTATAAAAAATAGGCATTAAAAAAAGAAACCAGTAAAAAACGAGAAACATAAAAGAAAGAATCGAAAGTGTAAATTAAGAAGTGTGTTATTGTTTTTTTTGTGATCTTGTGGATAGGCGACAGAGTGTGTGAATCTGCGTGGGTGTTAGAGTGTAGTGTAGTGAAGTTGGCTTAATTAGTTGGCCAAGATCCGTGATTATCTGATGTGTGTGTATGTTCTACTTACCGACTTCCCGGTCGATGGTTATGTATGTGGCTGGCATTAAGCTGTTCGCGTGATCTGGAGCGCGGACGCGATCTTCGGGCGCTGGAGGCGATGCTGGCGGGTCCGCCGCCGCCCACCATGCCGCTCATGGCCATTAGGCTGCTCACGGGCAGGCCGCCGCCTCCATTGACACCACCGCCGCCACCGCCACCACCGCCCCCGCCGTGTATGGAGCCGGCATAGGAGGCCCGGGACATGCGCTCCGAGGCGGCGGCCAAGGATTGCCGGGATTGACGCAATTCTGGGCGGGAATTCACCAGATTCGAGGGAAAGGCGCTGCCCAAATAGCCGCGATGCGAGTTGTTTGAGAAGCTGTGCTGCGACTGTCCATCCGCCAAGGATCTACTGTGGTTATGCGGGTCGCGTTGTTTGTGGTGTGTCGTGTGTATGTGTGTGTGTGTGTGTGTGTAATATGCATAAACAAACAATGAGAAACAAACGAAATGAACCAAATAAACAATAAGGTAAATAAACACAATCAAGGCAGCGGCGTTGTTTTTAAAAAAATAATGCGCGCAAGCTTGGAATGCGGGACAAGCAAATAGTATGTTTGATTCGCTGCGGGAGAAGAGGTGGGTGGGTTGGACTCACCTTGACTTGCCCACCTTGCCGGGCATGCCAGAGAAGTGGCTACGCATATCGTCCGGCTGCTCCACGGGATAGATGCGGGGCCTGGGTATCGAGCGACCACTGTAGGCAGACACTTGATCCCATTCCTGAAAGGAAAAACAATTAAAAAGTTGATTAAATGAATGTTTTACAAATTTAAATATAAAATTTTAAGGCTTAATAACAGACTTTCTTTTAGTTAATCATTTTAAGTATAGTTTTCAAGTCCTTAGTTTAATATTTAAGCCGGGGGTTTAGGCTTTTACAAACCATACTTATTTACTATATATTTTGGCAACGAAACCTGGCCAAAGATTGCAAAACTGAGATACTTTTGCGGTTTAATTTGTTGTCCCCATAAATACAATCAACAGCCATCAAATCGCGGCACTGCCAATTTCCCGCCTTCATGGTCTTAGCCCAATCCCAGAGACCAGGGCCAACTATCTATCTAACTCTATGGACAGATAGGCAGTCAGACAGCCGGGAGCCAAGAGCCCGGAGTACATAGCAACAATTTCTTGGCAGGAATCGAGAGAGACGAGGAGGAGCAGCCTTACTCACCTTGTGATTGTTAAATGCCGATAGCGTTGCAATGGAGCCAAGTGGTCCTGGCGAACCGGTTGGACCGCAGCAATTAACGGGCAGACCTCCAATTGGCAGCGGGCTCTTCTGCTGGCTGTTTTGCAGTTTGCGGGAGCGTCTAAAAAAAGAAAATGGGGAAAGAAAATAGTAATAGGATGAGCAAGGGGATTGGGGAGAAAACTAGGGTAGTTAAAGCGATTATCTGGCAGCAATTAAAGCCACATTTTCGAACTTAAAGGTAACTTTAAGCTTTGTTTCTTTGAATACCAAAGAAAACTCTTTAAATTTAAATCTAAAATCTATCTTCAATATATATATATAAGAACTTAAAGATATTTTCCTTTAAAGTATCTTAACAACTTGCTCTTGAAAATGACAAGTTGTCAGATACGTTCCTTAAAAGTATCTTTAAGATGATAAAGTGTCCAGATACTCTACATAAGTAAACCAAAGCCCTATAGTTTCACTGCAGTGAGTAGACTATATAGAAAGTGGCAACGACTTAAGGACCTGCGATAAATCAGCCAGCCACTTTGCACAGCAATTGGCTTTGTCCGTGGCTCAGTTGTTGGGCCATAACTCATGGCCAAGAAGGGATACTACCAACTACGAGCTATGAACCCACCTGCTGGCAGCAATGAACACAATCACGGCCACAATGATGGTGCCACAAATGGCCGCACTGGCCGCAATCGTTATCTTGTCCATGTTGGAGGCCTGCGAGGCCACCGTCCGGACTTCGCGGCACTGCTGGTACGGCACCGTCTCTGGGGTGACATGCAGCTCCTCCAGCGATATCACGCACACTATGATGCACTCCTGGGCTGGGACATTCTTGATCTTGAACTCCCTTTCGCTGGCCTCCAACGGGGGTCCCTGCTTGAAGGCCTTCTCGCCAAACAGGCGATAGACCACACGGAATCCAAGGATATTCGCCGTGTCCGAGTCCCACTGAATGATCACGGAGCTGTCCTGTCGGAAGGCATGCTTCACTTGCACCTCGTTGGCATCATCGATGCGAGTGCCCCTCTGGGGTGGATAGCCCAGCACAAGTGGTGGCCTCTGTGGCTTATGCAGGCCTCCTCCCGTGCCGCCACCATTACCGTTGCCATTGGTTACTCCTTGCCGCCATCCTGGGGCCTGTTTGCTATTCCCATGACCCGTTGACGATGACGAGGAGGAGGAGGAGGATGAGCTACTGCTGCTGGTGGAAATGGAGGTGGCCTGAACTGTGCCTGTTCCATTTACGGAGAGATTTGTGGCTGGAGATGAAGTTGTGCCGGAGACAGTGGTTGTTGTCTTGGTGGGGGGACGGGTCTGTAAAAGGTAGAGTAGATATGTTAAGGAAAATCATTTAAGTTCAAGATTAGATGGGAAAGTTACAAATTAATTACTAGGAAAATGTGTTGCCTGAAAAGGAGCCTGTAATTTGTGGCATTTACCCTTTTAAATAAGCTTAATTCTCTTGTAATTCATTATAGTTTATAGCTTCTTATAAATTATTAAAAAAAAACCTCAACTTTTTGTTCGGTACTTAAAATATTTACATATCATAAGCTTTACAAGCCTTTAACTGTAGTTAAAAATTATGTTTTTAAACTTTGAACAAGGTGACAATGTGGCCACCACCTTTCCTCACTCCCTGGATCCCTGAATCCTGTTTTATTTCCTCTCCCAAAAAGTCGTCTTTAACTTTACGATCCATCCGCATTTTATCACCTTCTCATCCTTCTCCTTGTCATCACTCACCGTGCTCCTCTTCGTGGTTGGCTCTGGCGTTGTTGTTTGCGTCGTCGTGGTCGTTGTGGGTGTCGTTGTCGATGTGGAGCTGGAGCTCACACTGCTGCCCACTGGAGCTGAGGCTGCTGTGCCAGTGCCCAGCCCAGTGCCCGTGCCCGTTCCCGTCTCATACTCCACGGAATCGGGCGAGGTGGGCAGTGTGGGCTTGAGGTTATCGGCCAGGCCGACGGGTCCTCGCAGGGCGGCATCGGCAATGTCCGGACAACTGAGCTCCTCGGGCTGAATGGAGTAGAAGCCACGGTCCCGGAAACGGGGCGGTGTGCCACAGAATTGTGGGTTCCGTTCGCGAGATGTTACCTGCGGGTTGCGAGCAAAGTCAAAGCACAGTTGGTGAAGTTAATGAAACAAATGTTGGCAACTTTTCGAAAAAGATCTAATCGGAAATGGGCCATTTGACAACAGGTTTTTTTGTTATCAAAACCTCACAATTGGTTAGCTGTTAAAGGGTTTAAATGGAAGTCAGAATCTAATAGATTTATTAATAAGAAATTATATACAAAGACTTGGTTTTAATACAAACATTTACTACGTTTTGTATTATATTTCTTATATTTCGGAATCCCAAAAAATTTCCCCAGTGCCTTTACTCACCTGCAAGTCCCCATTGCGTATCCACTCGGCCACCCATCGTAGCTTACAGTCGCAGTGCAGGAATCTACCGCCCAGGGAAAGGCCTCGCAGCGTGGCATTCAGATGGGCGAAGGCACCCTCGGGCACACTGCTCAGGGGATTGCCATCCAGAGCCAGCAGTGTGATGCCAGGATTGCCCCGAAAGGCCGCCTCTGGCAGTGTGGTCAGCAGATTGAACCCAATGTCCAGCACGCGCAGCTCTTTCAGCGAGTGCACGGCTCCAATGGGGAATTCGGCCAGAAGATTATTGAGCAGACTCAGCGAACTCAGGGTCTTTCTCACTCCCGCAAAGGCCGTCTCGCCAATACTCTGGATGAGATTCCTTTCCAGATTCAAGGCTGTCAAAGCGTCCAGGCCATCGAATACTCGTATGCCACCCGCACCGGGCAACTCTTTGATGCCATTCTGGGAGAGATCCAGAAAGGCTAGACTCTTTAGTCCTCTGATGCATTCCGGAACCTTGCGCTGTTTGGTCCCCTTCAGATTCAAGTTTTTCAGACTCTGTTCGAGGCCCCTAAATGCACTCCCCGCCAGGGTCACATTGTTGTCGTTCAACTTCAGGGTGGAGAGCTTTGTCAGCCCCACAAAGGCATCGTCGGGAATGCGGCTAAGCTGATTCTTGGACAAATCCAGCAGATTAAGCTTGCCCAGGACACGGAGTGCCTCCACAGGCACTTCGGTGAGCAGATTATCCTGCAGATTCAGATTCCGCAGCACTGACTCCTGACCCTTGAAGGCACCGGGCGCAATCCGCTGAATGCCACAGCTGGAGAGCTGCACATTATGCAGACTCAGATTGCTGAAGATGGCCTCGGGTAGCTCGGCAATCGAGGAGTTGTTTACGTACAGCAAATCCACCGGCTTCAGGCGAGCATGAGTGTTCATGGCCTCCAGGAGTTGCGGGAAGTCAACCTGCCAAGGAGCAGAGCATTTAAGGGAAGAATTATAAGAGAGTCCTGTTAATAAAATTAAAATCTTATGGTTGTTTTTCTCACCTGATCACATTGCACGGACAGTTCCCTGCCCAGATTGTAGGCGCAGATGCAGCTCGTCTGCAGTTCCGGCACATCCCTCTGCCAGGGACACTGGGCCCAGGCCCCATTCAGCGTTCCCAGGATTAGTGGGAGCAGCAGGAGCAGGGACCTGGTGGCTGCTGGTGTTGCTATTGTCGTTCGGCCGGGTCTCATCTTGGTGCCGGCATAGAGCTGTAAATAAATAGGAGAAGATGAATTTCAGTAAAAGATTTATAGGGAGAGAGAGTGAGGAGTGGTCTGGTGTGGTGTGGAAAAAGTGAAGGTTGTCTGGGCCAGTCGAGGCCATAAATTACCCAATTAATACTGTCGCCTGGCAGGCAAATCTCCTGCCTCTTGGGTTTCAGTATCTTTAATATCTTCCTATGGTCAGTTGGTCAAGGATTTGGTATGGAGTTGGGAAAGAAACGAATATACACAGCAGAGAAAATAAAGCTTTAATGTCTTGAGAATTAAATATAATTAAAGCTCTTTAATGTGCCTTGAACTTAGTAAGAGATTTACAATATATTTATATAGGAAAAAACCATATAAACTGTCTTAAACTAACATTAAAATATAATATTCCATTCAAGCAAAGTTTGCTTTCTTTAAAGAATTATGACAATCTAAATTAAAGCACATAGTAATCCAGATATTTTCAAATTTTCTTTAATTTTCTTGCCGTGTGAAAAGTGTGACTGAGCCGAAGGAGGCGTCTCTATCAATCAGTTTTGGCAGGCTACTTTCAATTTCATTTTCATGCTCGTTAGACAACAAACAGTGCGTGAAAGGAGAGGGTATCCTTTGCCGCTGACCTGATCCTTGGGGCAGTTTAGTTTTGATTAATTTGCCTGTCTGCCTGGCTGCGCCTGTCAAGCGAGGTGCTCCAAGAGCCCCCCCAAGGCATTGTTACCCATAAAATAGGCATAAAAAAAAAGAGAGAGCGAAGGCAGTAAAGCAAGACGCAGCGAAAGTAAATCCTTCTGGCATCCTTTTTTTCCTGACCGCCAAAAAAAGAGAGAAGTGTTATGCGGCTCGCGCTTTTTGTTACCCATTTAATTTAATTTGGTTGCCCCATAAAAAAGCCAAGCACGTGATATTTCCCCCCACACTTCTGTAACATTTTGTAACCCTTCTCCAACGACCGGGCAAACAATGGCCGATGATGACTTAAGGGTCAGCAAAGAAGCTGTTGACCTTTTTGCATAATCATGAGTTATGATGACACACACTTTTCGCCTCCTTTCTCTTGCCTTTGGTTATTATTGTGGCTAAAATTTTAGATTTTTTGTTATATTCTCTTTTTTTTTTTTGTTGCTTTCTGTTTGAGAAAATTCTTTGTTTTCGCTGATCATTGTTATATTATGTGATTTGAAGCAAACAATTGGGAGGGTCATAAAGAACAGGTGAATGAACTGCGGTTTTTATAAAGAAAATTTAAATGTATTTATCATTTAGCAAAAGAAAACGGAAATGGAATAAGTAGGATCATTTTTGTCAAGGATAGTTAACTAGAAAATAATACCTTGTAGAAGACAAAGATATTAATTACTCGGATTACCTTTAAACCGAAAATTCAAAGTAAAAGTTTAAACAAGCCTTTAATTAACAAATTTAAATATATACATATAAAAGAAAAATAAGTTTAAAAATATCTGTCAAGAAAATAATTCTTTATGAAAAACAAAGTCACAAAAAATAAAGTAATTATAAGTTTACTCTTGTTTTTTCTGTTTTCTTTCCCTGAAATTTTCCTTTTCCCGATTTTCTTTCAAATTTAAATCAAAGTTTAAGTTTAAACAAGATTTTTGTTAGAAATATATTTTCTATATATATCTATTCAAATATCTCTTTCATATATTTATAATTTTAGTCACAGATAACTCTATAGGAAATAATACTTTATGGAAATCACAGACACTAAAAGTAAAGTAATCATTAACTGGATTTAATTACTTTTATCCGATTTTCTTTACCCAAAATTCGAATTTTTCCTGTTTTCCCTTTTAAATTCAAATTCAAAGTAAAAGTTTAAACAAATTTAGCTCAATTGCAAATTGAAATCAAAGTGACTTGAAGTATCTCTGCCCTGCAGCTTCCAGATAAACCGCAGAATAATAATTAAATGGCACGCTTCGCTGCATTCCAAATAATAATCAACATTTTGTCTTTTGATTGATAGTTTTTTCTTCCTCGTCGGCAGCTGTGTCACGCCTCCCTGCATCCATGAATCCGAAAGATACTCGTACTCGAAGATGGCGGTGGAGGGGGAGCTGGGTGGAGGAGGCTGTGGCAGAGTCCGAGGTTGATGTTTCAATTGTTCGTTGCGCCTGACTTCATTTTTCATGGAATTTTGGGTTTTTTGTTGGGCTGTCTCTTCCTTAATTCAACTTATAAATTGCATTACGTGGCTAAATCCAAACAAAAAAAATTAAACCGAAGGCAGAAAAATATTTCAAGCTTCACTGTGCACTGTCTCCCGCTTCCCCCGAATACTCTCAACCTTTCTCCAGCCATTTCTCTTATGCTCTATGCTCGTTTCTCATTTCTCACTCAACTGTCTGGCCACAAATTTAATTAAAAAATTCTTGCACCATTTTATTCCCTTTCTGTCCTGCTTTTTTTTATTTTTCCCTCACAGACTTGCTTTTGTTGTTTTCCTTCTGCGTATTAATTGCATCACTAAATTTTTTAATGCGCGAAAAGTGCGAAAATTGCAGCGGGAAAACAAAGGAAGAATTGCAACAAAAGTGCCAACAACAACTGACTGAGTGAATAAATGAAAAACGATTTCAGGAGTACAGTCTTGGGCAGCATAGTGTTAAAAAAAGAGGATAAAAATATGCACAGCAGAAAAAAGGGAGTTTGAAAAAGAACTGCATGTTGAGAAATACTCTTTTCGATGTGAGAAAACAATATTAGAAATGAACTTTCAAGTTAGAAAATTAAAGTTCACAAAGGAAATAATTAAATTAGTGGAAAAATAAAAGAAAAAGCTGTAGGATTTTTAAAAATATCAAAAAGTTAAAATTTAGAACATATTATCCCTTTTATTTTTAAACATACCCTTTTAGGGGTATTATAATTTTAGTCAAAACTTTGTAACGCGTTGAAGAAATCATTTCCGACCCTATAAAGTATATATATTCTTGATCAGCATCAACAGGCGAATTGATTTAGACATGTCCGACAGAAAAAAAAATTTCCAAAATTTTTTCCAAAATTTTATCATCATTCAAGTTGTAAAAAATTTATAAAAAAATTTAATTTTTTTACAATTCAAATTAAGTATGCAGATTTATTAACCTGCTTAAAACTAGCATAGGAAAGCTTTCCGAATTAAAATTAAACCCTTTTTGGCTTAGTTATGAATTTTTTAAATTTTGATTTTCAGAACAAAATAATGTAAATCTATCGATAAATATCGATTCCATTAGTTATGATAGGTGTCCGATTAGATCATATAAATCGATTTCAAGGGTATACAAACTTCAGCTTCCCGAAATAAGCTTCCTTTCTTGCTTAAATAAGAGTTTAGCAAGAAAAATAAATAAATAAAGAGCAATACGATAAGAAAATGTAAAAAATGCTCTATATGTTTAAGCGTAATATTTCTTATATTTTTATTAAATATCAAAGAGTTTATAAACTATTAAATATATTCAAATATTAAACTTATTTTAAAAAACATACCTATCTTTTTTAAGGCTGCAAAATTGCAGTCTACCAAAAAAACTAAATAAATTATAAAAAATATAAAGGAAAATGCTAAACTTTTTCTATATATTCTTAGAGTTCAGGAACCTCACTATTATTATTATGAAACTTCCCAAAAAAAAAATACTCTCCTTCAGGGTACCACTTTTTTTTTCTCACCCAAAAAACTTGAGAGGTGCAAATGATTTTGGTATCCTACTCTTTCAGGTGCGTTTGCTGTGTTTTTGTTGTTTCCTTTGTTTTGGCCGCATAATTATTCACTCTTTTTTTTATATATATATATTTTTTGGTGGTCGGTGGCTGGCAAATTTGCATTTTTAGACAATGGTCCAGCGGTTGATTTTTTCTTTCTGTTTTTGTTTCACTAGACGGTTTTTTTTTTTGCTTTTTGTTTTTCATCCACTTGCCTTTGGGCCAGGTTGGGCAATCTTCTGCTCCCATCACACCTCTAGGCACAAAAATATTTTAATTGAAGTTTTATTTAACAAAAGCCGGGCATACTTCTTGTGGGCGTGCTTTCAACCCCTTTTTTGGGGGGGCGGGTCTGCTGTGGGCTTAAGGTCACATAATGCTGTTAAGCATTTAAGTGGATTAGAATATTTGAGGTTGTGAAAAAAGTGAGCTGTGGGAAAAGTTGTCAATTGAAAAGTTTATATATAGATGGGCTTATGTATACATATATAGCAGTGCCTGGTTTTTAGGTGTGCTGTTGTAGGTTGATAATCTTTTGGGTCAGCTTAGCCGCAGGAATTAACTTGTGACAACAGAAAAAAAAAAATGGTCTGAAGTTTGAAATTAATTCATTTTGAGGTGAAAGCAGAATTAACTTGGCTTGTGGAGAGTCTTGCAGTGCAGAGTTATAATCGAAATGCCAATAAAATCTATGAAAAAGACTTCAGTAAAATTGTCTCATCATCAAATCTTGACTATCCATAAAAATCCTCTTTTAAATATTCCAATTTCTTGGCCCAAAAAAAAAAACAAGAGAAAACAATTTCCATTTAACCGCAGCTTATCCTTCTGGTCATTGAAGCCGAGTAAATTGTTCTTTTTGGCCTCCCCACCACACACACAAAAATAAACGTAACTCGGTCTAGTTTATGGCACAATTTCATGATGATGATAATGGGGAGGCATTTTCCGGCTTTTCCCCCTGAAAACAGGGGAAACATAGACATAGAATTAATGACATGGATGCGCATTTGATGTTTTTATTTCATTGCAACTAAGGCTTAGGGTGTCAGAGGATGGCACTATCGAAATGGCCAACATTAGGTCAATAAAAGCCAAGAGCCATTTGTCGGCCGCTACTCGCTTTGGCTTAGTGCAATTTTAGCCACTTTAAAAACCTTTTAAGCAGCTGCTACTCCAACATGCAGCTGTCCACGCAGCGACTAATAAGGCAACTTTTATGCAAATGCCAAGTGCAGCAGCTCCCCAAAGTTGCCCCTGCGGGAGAAAGATGCCTCTGCTCCTCTTGGACAACATCCGCTTGCCGCTGGATGGTCCAAATTACTCACACACACACACAGTTCCCTCTAGGTGGAGTGCAGCTGATGACTCCACTTTGCAGCTCCAGGGTTCAGTGAACTCTTTTGGCTGACTCACCGACACTCTGGGACTCATTGGCTATGCAAGACCAGAGGGCCACGCACGCGTTGACAGCCATGATGAGCGTGAATATCAATTGGGTTAGCTTGGCAGGAGGGACAAACCACACATTCTACAGATATATATATACATATATATCTATATATATATGCGGGGAACACACGCCCATAGTTGGCCCTGATATATCCATGTGTCTTGAGCTCGCTTTTGCCGTCTTTTGTCAGGTTTGATTGTCAACATACTGACTGAGATTAAGCCGAAGAATGTGAGTGATATATGTGAGGGCATTATGTGATCTAGGAATAGGATAGGTTGGAACAAAGAGAGAGAGATTTATCTGAGATCAAGCTGGAGGCTTTAATTCAAAGAAGAGCTAAGATGATTATTACAAAAATGATTATAAAGGTTAAGCCATGAATTAAGGCTAAAAGAACTACAAAAACCTCTCAACTATGATGAGAAAAATATATAAAAATATAATAATATTAATAATATTACTCATTTTTATAAAATAAACTTCATTTTCACAAATATAAACTCAAAGAAACTCAAAACATCAGCTGAACACTACATTTAGTAAATAAATAAACTCCCACAACACATTCAGTTTAATTACTCAAGCATTTATATCAACACTCTATGCTTTACGTTCAATTTACTCTGAATTTCCTTTAGAATTTCCACTGGTTTTCCCGACACGCGCACCTGTCTGCTGCACCAGAAGCTGCAGATGCTCAACGTTTGCGTGGAGCGTTGCGTGGAGCGCGAGGCAAACAGCAAAAGGAAAGCCGAGGCGGTGGTCACTAAAGCCAACTCCAATGAGGATGAGCAGAAGGACGAGGACGAGGACGAAGACGAGGACGAGGGCGAGTTCTTCGATTGCGATGATCTAACGGCCGGCTCTGGTTCTCCATTGAAAGCCGTGCCCAGCCTGAAGCCCGAGGGTCGTCTGAGGCGTTTAAATGACGAGAGATTGCTGGAGGAGCCCGAGGAGCACTTGTATATCCCAGAGACCCAAGAACCGGTGCCCAAGACAGAGGATCAGCTGCAGGACGATGCCGAGGTCATGCTAAAACTGGGTCCTGGCTCTGGCCTGACTACCCAAATGATGTGCACTTCCCTGCTATCGGACATGGAGGCCTTCAAGGCAGCCAATCCCAGGGGCATAATGGAGGACTTTATACGCTGGTACAGTCCCAAGGATTGGGAGGAGGTCACAGATGGTAGGCATCTACTATTTAATATTATTCGATTTTTATTTATATTTGTTTACCTACAGAATTGGGTGAGGTGAAACATCGTTTGAGTGTCCGAATGACCACAGAGGGCAACACCTGGCAAAGGGTGTGGGAGCAGGCTCAAGCTGTGCCAGTGAGCCGCCAAAAGAGGCTCTTCGATGACACCAACGAAGCCCTGAAAGTGCTCCATTATCTAGAGACTCGGAAAATGCATGAGATCTATCATCTAACCGTAGTTCCCCTCCTGCACTCGGCCATACTTAAGCTTGTTGTAAGTGGTATAAATAATGCTTCATCATCGGAAGGAGACTAATCCTTCTCTTTCCAGGAGATTCTCAGTAATGCCAATGTGGAGGACTTGTTCAGCACTCAGATTGAGCAACTTTTGGCCGACCTCTGTCGGCTCTCCCGCTCTCATACGGATGAACTGCCTCCGTTGAAGCCCCTGCTGGATGACCTAGCCGAGTTGGAGCGTCGTTTCTACCAATTTAAATGCTTCGAGCGACTCTCAGGATGTCCCAAAAGAAGCTCTATCTCCCAAGTGAAGCTACAGTTTGAGGAAATCCTACGCAATGGGAATTGTTGTACAATTGTGAATCGAAGACTGACAACAGCGGGCGATGGTACCCTTTACGACATTCTTATACCCAAACTGGAGCAGGATATGACAGATCGATTGATAAGCAAGGATTATATCATTCGACTAGATGGAGATACAAAGAGCACGGAGAAGGGCCTGTATTTGGGGCCACAGTTCATGAGAGCTATAGTCACCGGCGAGAAGCTAAGGCTTTGTGGAGCCTTTACGGAAAGCACAGCCTTTGTTTAGGAACAGGACCTGAAGGTCCCGGACAAAATGAGAGATCTTTGACTATATTTAAAAGTAATCTTCATAGAAGTTTTTAAGAATGAAAAGTTAAAGTGATTTGCTTCTCGAAATTCCACACGGCACAGCTTAAATTTATAAAAATATAAACAAATGATATTGAATAACTTATTATGCAAATTAAATTGGTGTTATTGGTGCTACATATTTATACAAATAAAACGTAACTTTAACCAACAACACTTGGAACATTTCTGGGAACTTTCAACTCCTTTCAACTCCCCTCATATAATCACATAATCACTTCTCCAGCTTCGAAATCCGCTTTGATGGAAGGCAATAGGGGGGGAAACCGAGGAAAACTCTTTTTCCCACTTTTCCGTGAACTAGCAAAAGCAAACTTTTGCGGCCAGGCAATTGCCGAAAAATGTGAAGGAGGCGGCCCAACCGGGCGGCAATTCCAGTCTGGGCCATAAGCAAATTGTGGGCCATGGTTAACAGAAATTATTTTAAGCGCACATGCCGGGCGAGAGCAGGCGGCCAAGACATCTCGCTGGGGGAAAAACCCTTGCCAAAAGACATAAAACATTTTCCTCGCCCTGCTCCTTGGCTCCGTTTGCTGGCAATGTTTTCCCCACTAAATTACCTACGGCAATAATTGTTTTGTGTACATGTTTGGTTGCTGTTATTGTTGCTGTTGCTGCCTCGTAAAGCCTGCAACAATGTTCCGACACTATTCCGCAGAAGACGACTGCCTGGTTCTCCATTGCCTTTGCTAACCAAAAATGTAAGAGTGTAAAATAAATTTGTATTTACTGCATTTGAGAGCAGGAATTATGTGAGTGCCTGGGCACTGGGTGCACTATGCTCTAGGTGCTTAAATGCAGGGGATCTCTGCTGTGTGTTAGTGCCGAACATAACCAGCTTACACATTCCATAGCCATTTAAAGGCTCAAACTTTGTGGTAATGGCTTAGACGGAAATTAACTTTGCAGCCTCACTCACATACACGCAGTTTAGAAATATATAAATGTGTATTTTTTTGTAGTTTTATGGATGTAATTTTTCAGCTTGATAAACTAGAAAAAGTATTTATTTTGTGTTGAAAATATGCAGGAAATTTTTGTTAATATTTTGACGTTCAGCAAGGAGTTGAGGTAATAAAAATATAAAGTAAGGTAAGGTAACAAAAAATAATCAATACAAAAAATTAGGTGTGTTGTAAAGAAAATATACAGGAAATTTTTAGAAATATATTCATATACATTCATTGAGAAGTTAAATTAGCAAATGTACTCTTTATATTATTTATGTTACACAATTTAGGATTATGAGAATTCTAAGAATTACTTTCGAGTAGATTCTAAAGGCTTTCCCATAATAGTTTCCCTTCTACCTTGATTAACTCTATTATTTTTTAGGTTTTCCTTAAATGCCTCTTATTCCATTGTCACATTTTCTCCTTTGTTTTGAGCTTCACCTGGCGAATCCTTTTTTCAAACCCAGGACAATGCCCCATGAATTTATTGTTGGCCAAACAATAAATCAAAGAATACATTTTGAAATGATATTTGATACAACCAATCAGACATATATATTTATATATATGTTTTCAATAAAATAATAAAATAAAGAGCCAAGAGAAGCTTAATTAAATTCTTGCATTCAATTTGGCATGAAATGGTTTGGGGAAAAAGTGAAAGGAGGAGGGGATTGCTGGTTGGTTGAGTGAAAAGTGAAGTTCGATTCCAATTGATTTGCCATCGGTTTTATGGTCCACCTAGGCGAGTGTGTGTGTGTGTGAGTGTGTATGTTACAATCTTGCTGATGCAGTTGAATTTTAATGAAAGTTTTTCCCATTTTTTTTTTATTTGTCAGAGAAAATTGAATTATAGCAAATACACACACTCGCCGCTGCTTCTGCTGGGGAATCGGGATTTTCAATTTTCTATTGAACTCACTCTGGCAATGGAATAAAATGAAAGAAATCTAGAGTATAAAAAAATCATGAAACTAAAACACTTCAGAGTCCTTTGCCAGACTGCATTTCTCTCGCTCTCTCTGGCTCTATATTGACCATGAATTATTCAGCCAACAAACTGCAGTGATAAGCACTCTTCGGCCATCCCATCCACAGACCATAATTTGGCTAAAACTCTCCTCTCCCCCCTCCGCCTAGGCAGTAAAATATGCAAGAGCCTCGCCAAGTGCCAGAGACCTTAAATAATAATAGGGCATACTAGTAAGATATCCATGGGAGCCCAGGCCCATCTCTGCCAACGCCACTAAGCTGCACAAATTTCCATATTCATGACAGAAACAAAAAAAAAAAGAAAAAGAAAAAGAAAAGTGCTACAAATGAAAAACAAACGGAAAAAGCGAAGCTGAAGGGGAGGAGATTATAAGTTTCACAACTCAATAATTAAAAGTAAGCAATAAAAAGAAAATCACGCTGACGGTGGCATATGAAAAGGGGATTGAAAGGCTTAAAGATATGGAATAAATGATACTCAGTAATCATACTTAATGAAATTGATATTTTTCAGTAATAGAATAGCAAAAAAAGTTAATAAAAAATGTATAGGAAATATATTTTTTAAAGTGCAATAATAAATTAAATACAAATTGGATTTTATTGGAATATGAAAAGCCTAGAGAAAGGACTTGGGATATGGAAAAAATTATACTCATTAGTTATATTCAATGAAATTCACATTTTTCAATAATGAAATCTTTAAAATGTTAATGAAAACATAAAGAAAATGTTTTATTTAATGCATAATCATTAATTAAATCAAACGGGGGTAAAATAAGATCAAGAAAATCAGATAGAAAGGACATAAGATGTGAAATTAATTCAGTTAATGAAATTAATTTTTTCCAATAATAAAATCGTAAAAAAGTGAATTAAGAAATTGTAGAAAATTGATTATTTATTGTACAATAATTAATTGAATAGATTAGATATGATTTGATTATAAAAACCCTTTATAAAGGACTTAAGAAACGAAATAAATGGTGCTCATGACAGATTTTCAATTAAATCGATGTTTTCTTAAAAAAAAATACAGAAAGTTTTTAAAAATTATTCTAAAATGTTTTATGAGGTATACAATAATTAACAACATTCAAATTAAATTATTTTAAATCATAAAAAGTCTACAGAAAAGTCCTTAGATATGAAATAATTCATACTCTGTAATTATTTTCAACAAAATTCATATCTTCAAAATATTTAATATCACATTAAAAGATGGTATACATTTTTAGAAAAAGTATTTAAATGAATTTAAATTTAAGTTAATTCTACAAATTTTTAGAACTTAATTTAAACCGACATACTTTTCAGGGAAAATGTGATAATATTCTCAATAATTAAACTTACATTTAATGAACAATGCTCTAATCCAATTCCCTAACATTTATTCCATATTATTTTCGGTCAGGTACACATTAATTTTTTGTGTAAATTCAACAAGTTCCCATTTACCATCTTCATATTAAATTGATCATCTTGAAATGAAATCTCGTCGCATATACCCCTCGCCACACATGCATTAAATAAAAGACTCCCCATTAAAATGAAAATGAAGCTTAAATCGTGACAGAGCATCGTTAGCAATAACAACAACCACCAGAGGAGTGTCGACAAATTCAGGCTAAGACTGTTGGGATTACTCCACAGCTTCTTTCATCTCGCAATCTCTCACCTTTTGCTTATTTTCCTGTCAACTGCAGTGCCATCTCACCTGTGTGTGTGTAGTATCTGTGTATCTGTGTATCTGTGTATCTGTGTATCTGTGTATCTTAGTATATATGTAAATTTGTATATTTGTGACTGCAATCTGTATGGGGGCACGCGTCTTAATCGGCTTATTACAAATTTCCCGTTTGTTGTTTGCATAAGTAAAGAGATGAATTTAAATTATGAACGCCGGGTAGGCGGCAAAAGACTCGGTTGGGTTTTAAGTAGACTTCGGCCCACCTGGCCAAGGTTATTGACGACACCACTTGAGCTCTGCAAAGTGATGGCAAATAATTTGTAATTGAAGATTGGCAATTGTTTGCCAGCAATTAGCGCTCTTCGACACACGGGGGGTGTGTGTGTGTGTGTGTATCAATATGGATAATGATGTATGGTGGAATAATTAATTTTATGTGGGGGCAGCTAGCTGATGGACGGCTTTTGCTTCTCTACAACCAATTTTATTATTATTATTTTTTTTTGGTGGCTTAGATGAAATCATCTCTTTATATGGTGATATGCTAAACAGGGTTTGGCCATTTAAACAAAATATTTTGTTTACTAATATTGTTTAAAGCCACATCCGCTTGAGTAAGTGACCTTAACTAAAATGGTATTTATAAATGGTACAAAAGTTTTGGATTAATCGAAAGTATTTAAACAAATTAAACGTTTTTTCAGTAAAGAAATTAATTAACTATATAATTAATTATATTGTGGTTCGGAATCGTAATAAGATCATAATTAAGCTTTAAATCGAAATTTATCGATATTTTTTACATTTTCCCAAAAAATCAAAATCTCATAACTCAGCCAAAAAAGCATTAATTTTAATTCGGAAAGCTTTTCTAAGTTAGTTTTTATAAGGTTAACAAATCTGCGTACTCATTTTAAAATTTTTAAAAATTCACATTTTTGTCAATTTTTCACGACTATAAAATTTAAGAAAAAAATGAAAAAAAATGAAAAAAAAATTTTTTAGACCGGACATGGCTAATTCGACTCGTCTGTTAATGCTGATCAAGAATATATATGATTTATAGGGTCGGAAATGACTCCTTCACTGCGTTACAAGCTTCTGAATAAAAGTATAATGCCATTTTTTAGTAGATAATTTTGTATATTTTTATACAACATTTTTTAGTATTATCAAAGTTTAAAAAACTCATAAGTCAGCCAAAAAAGCATTAATTTTAATTCGGAAAGATTTTCTAAGTTAGTTTTTTTAAGGTTAACAAATCTGCGTACTCATTTTAAAATTTTTAAAAATTCACATTTTTGTCAATTTTTCACGACTATAAAATTTAAGAAAAAAATGAAAAAAAAATTAAAAAAAATTTTTTTTGACCGGACATGGCTAGATCGACTCGTCTGTTAATGCTGATCAAGAATATATATGATTTATAGGGTCGGAAATGAGTCCTTCACTAGTTACAAGCTTCTGACTAAAATTAAAATACCCCGCAAGGTTATAATAATTTAAATTAATAAATAAATGAATTACAATTGAAACTTAACTAAAAAGAACTTTTAAAAGTGGATTTTAATTATAAATTTTGAGACTTAGAATATCTAAAAGTTTAAAAATATTCTACAAGTTTGTTCTAGTTATTATTTCTCTAAAATTTGTTGTGCCTTTTGAATTTCTTATCAAAATATTTATATAATTTAATTTAATAATTTTAGTTGCAAGTACCATCATTTTCCGCTCAATTATATCAATGTCACTTCGACACAAATTTAATTTGATTTGACTGCTTGAAAATGTTGCAACTTTCCTCGTGTCGAATCCAAGCGATTTTCCAGTTGCTCAAGTGAAAAACCCCCTGAAAATCTGCCAAAATGGGATTATTGATATGAGTCTTGTAAACCTTGTACGCTTGTTTGTTTCGCATTTTCCCACCCCCTTGCCCGAAGGCAAATATATTTGCAATTCGGATGGGAATTGTTCGCTCAACTTAAAGCTTTAAAAGTTTGTAAAATCGCAGACAGAAGACGGCCACCGAGATGAGGACGAAGTTAAGGCTACGCAGATCAACTCATCTGTCAGGAGGTTGCCATGAAAGACAGGGGGCGATGGGTGGTTTTCCGAGGGGGGTGGGGGTGGGTGGCAGACATTTATTAACATGGCTTGGGTGTGGCGGCAGCTGCTGCCAGAAAGGTGTTAAGTGGCAGCAGCAGCAGCAGCCTCCGAAGAGGGAGGGCTGAAATGATGATGAAGCGAATCTCACATATCAGCATAAATAAATTTAAGTGTCGAGCCGTAGCACAAAGAAATCTGCGTAAATTTCGCTACCATCCGACCGATGTGGCATAAATATAAATTACTCGCCAAGGGAATTTTCGCTTTTCCTTGTTTTTTGTTTGTTTTTTTTAATGATAAAGAATATGGCAAAATATTTATGGAAAATATTCGGCGCGTGTGTCCGTTGCCTGACTTCTTCGGGCTTCCCCTGCTGGCTTTTCCATTTTTAATGGCTAATTAAATTGGCAAAATGCAAGGAGTTCCGTTCCCCTTTTGAACATTTTTTTTTCCCCAGCTAGTCAACGAAATTGGAAATCCAATTGGAAGCGCTAAGGCAACAACAATGGCAGCAATATCGTACAAACAGTGAGTCTGGTTGGATGTGTACTTACGCGAAAGCACACATACGCACTGTTGGCCATTGGGTTAACAAAGCTCTTGGCCTCGCAAACATTTAAGCCAAGTTTACTGCGGTCAAATTTTGGCTACAACTAAAGCTTGGTATTGCACTTTAACAGAAAGGGAATAAAAGAGGGTTTTGTAAAGATTTATATCATTTTTGGTAAATTTCTAATATTTTGTTAGACTTGAAAATGTTTAAAGTAATTAATTTAAACATTTTGTAGAATGATTTTTATTCATGATTTGATTGAGAATAAAATAAATCTTTAAATTGTAGTTAGAAGATTTATTTTATTTCAAAACAAGATACAAAATCTTGCAGATGCAGTGCTCCCAGTAAAATATATATAAAAAACTCTTTCTAAACCCTGATTATCTCTTATTATTTTTTTTTTTACTCTAAATAAAATTTCCCAAACAACATGTTTGCTTTATAATAATAAGAAGCCCAAATAAATCACATAAGTCACACAGTTTTCGCATTTGTCCCACATTCAAACCTCATCATAACCCGTTCCAGTCAATGACCCATTTTTAGTTTTTACCATTTTCAGCTTTTTGCGTAATGCCAAACGCACCTTATGGCCAGTTAGCCGCAGCCACTTGGCCATCTCTAATAGGAAATGCATTTGGCGATGTTCAAGTGGATTGCATCAGCGGCTTGCCACACCAACAACAACAACAACAACAACAACAAGAGCAACATGGTTTAGAGGGGGCAGAGACACGATGTGGCATAAGTGCCTGGCAGGGGCTGCTTAAAAGAAGCAGCAGTAAACAGAGAGAAAAAAAAGTGGTGACAATAAAATTAGAGAGAAAAAAAAGGGAGCAACAAAATAAAGAAAATAAAGTGAGAATAAAATAAGGAGAAAAAAGTAAGCATAATAAATTAAATTTAATAAATATAGCATATGAAAAAATAAAAAAATAAATAATAATAAATGTTAAGATGTTATTTGTGAACGTAATAAAATTTATGGATCCTATCTTTGTAGTTATTATAATTTTGTTTATTTATTATAATCTTAACTTATTAACTTTACTATTTAGCATTATATTAATACAGGAAAGCTAACTAAATATATCTAATAAATTGTTATAAATTAACTAATCATATTAAATCAGTTGATCTTTATAAAACATAAATAAAAACAAGCTATATATGAATGTAAAATTATGTTAAACGTATTGAAGGAGTTATTTCCGACCCTATAAATTATATATATTCTTAATCAGCATCAATAGGCGAATCGATCTAGCAATAAACGGTCGAACAAAATTTTTCGAAATTTTTTTCCAAAATTTTTAAGGGGTTACATCATTAAAACTGGCAAAAATTAAAAAAAAATTTATTTTTTTTAATTTCCAATTAACTATGCAGATTTTTAAACCTTATAAAAAGCAACACAGAAAAATTGTCCGTATTAAAATTAATGAATTTTTTGCTTAGTTATGTATTGTAAATTGTTACAATACAAACTTCGTTTGTTCCTTTCTTGTTTAGCCTTAAATAAATTTATAAAATTCCTAATTCTATATTGAAGAAAATTAAGTAACAAATTAAGTAAACCAAACATAAAGAAATATTAATGAAACTTTAGATAACACAATCAGTAATCGAATATACATATATTACTCATTTTGGTAAGTAAATATATATTTATATATTTATATTTATATTTTATTTATATTTTAAAGATTTGAAATATATTTCTTTCCAGTGTACTTGCTCCCTCCCCTCTATCCCCCCTGTGCGTGCCTAATATGGGGAGCAGCAGAGACAAAATGGCATCGCTGTTGTTGTTCCCGCACCGATTGAATCCGATCCGTTGAAAGAGTTGACTTGAGCTGAATTTCAGCTGGGAACAGCCCGCCGCTTCCCTACGAATTGGGTCAACTGCCTCCGTCTTTGCCACTTTGCTGCCACTGCCGCATTTTTGGCCCGAAGAAGAAGAAGAGGAAGCTACGTCTATGTACATGGGCCAACGGTTAACGTTATTGCGACTTTGCCATTTATCGCCGGCCCATTGTTCGCCTTCGAGCCAAAAGAGAGCTTAAAGCCAAGTTGGCTCTGCCTTACGACCCACTTTGTTGGGGGAAAGAAAGGGAGTGAATCACGAGGTTGGCTCAAGAATTAACTTCCTCAATGGCCATTTCGCCCAAGTACTGCATGCAAATGTTGGCAAATCATTTCTAATTGCCTGGGCAAAAGTCATTGCTGCACAATTATTGACAAGTTATGGTGCTTAATCCACTTATTGCACAAAATGCTTGAGGGGCACAAATTGAAATGTTCAACACAAAAGCATAAAACACATAAAATCAGAGGGAAAGACAAAGTAAATTAGTTCAATCAAGTGGAAGTAGAAGTGAAGTAAATATTGAATAAGGAGACAAAGAAATATATATATATATAACTTGCTATGATATTTAAAGGCAGTTATATTCTTAAGAGATTATTATTAAATAGTCAAAACCAGAAGCAATTGCTTAATGCATTAAAGAAAGTCTGTCAAGCCGCATAATAATCAAGTTTTAATTATGCATAAATTGCTGCCACACACACACACACACAGCTTTATCAGACACTTGCATAATTATATAAAGTTTCCTCCACTTTCCATTTGGCAAATCCTATTTGGTTTTAAAAAAAATGCTCGCCAGACAAAGAAACATTTGAGGAAAACTCAAACAGTGAGCAGGAAAACTTCAACAGTTTTTGGAGGAAAGTTGGCGAAATGAAAATGACAAGGACAAGTTCCCTGCTCTACTTGTCTTCCTTTTTTTTTTTGTATCTACGCCCTTTTTGATTTGGCTGCAGCAGACATTGTCTTGTTGAGAAATTGCGCATATTTCCGTTTCCGTTTCCGTTCGGGAGCATGTGTGTGTGTGTCTGGACTTTTTGTCAACTCTTTTTGCGACCTGAACTGCAGTTTTGGCTGCCATTCTGTCGGGGCATAAATTAAACTTACATTTTACACAGACACCGCCATGTGTTGCGGCTTGCCACTTGGCATTTAAATGAAATCCAACGCAATTCCAATACCAGTTACTATAAGTTATTCACCCATATATTCGCTGATCAAAACTGTATTTATAGCTTCTCGGCCTTAAACTGGTTGTCCAAACACGATGATGCCTATAATCTGATGACAGCAAAAAACCTCACAATTTTTTACAAAATATTTTTTCTATATTTCAGTATTTGATATTGATGAAATTCAGCTTCCTATCGGTATAAAAAAATATGTTATTTCTGATGGGCAAATGTGTGCATGTGTTTGGCGGAGTTGAGGGGCAGCTTTCAGGCAGTTCAATCAACATAGTTGACATTTGATGTAAAAACCTTTCAAACGCATCTCTCAGATAACCAGGGATTTTTTTTTATATATTTTCAAATATACTCTAAGGCATCAATGGGTATATTAAAATGTGAAAATGAGGCAAGAACTTGGCATAAACAAGAGTAAACATTTTCCTTAAGCCAGCATTAATTAATCAATGATATATAATTTAATAAAATTAATGCTAAAACTTTCCCTGGATCAATTCCTTTCAGATTTTCTCTTCCTTGCAATCCCTGTGAATTGTTACCAATATGTGGCATCCTGTTGACTGACTACCGACTGATTGCGTATACGCGATGTGACAGTTTGTTGAAAATATGTTGCGCATACGCCCCGTCGGCCAGCGCCACCTTCCTGGCTCTCCATTTTTCGCCATTCCTTTGGCAATAGTTGAAATGAAACTGGAAATATGTGTGTGGCGCTGTCTGTCTGAATCAAACCGTATGTGATTTTTAATTCTACAATTTTTGACATTTGCGTTTGCATTTAAATTAGATTTTACGAGGCCACAAACATTGACAGCCTCCCCATCTGCAAGGACTCCCGGATTGCCCAGCTATATATATGTCTATATATATAGAAAATACAGACCCGAGGGAATTGCATTGCAAGCATGACAAATGGGATTTCCCCACTGTTTTCTCCACATTCTCACACAGAGAGTATGCTCTGGCATAGGTAATAGAAGCACCAAAGACTCTAGTGCCATAAATCTGGCAAAGACCTCTGCTTCTGGTTCTTCCCACCACTAATTGAAACATTAATTCTGGCCAAATGTCCCAATCGGATTGAGAATAAACCCCACATTGTCTTGGCCGCTTGCCCAAGGCTTTCTCACTTGATTGCCTCATCGCCTCCACTCTGGCATTTTGCATCTTTTTTAACGAACAAAAAATACAACAAAGAAGCAACCGCATCCACATAAAATTAACCTTAACCACTGCTCTGATGATGTTCATTAAACGAACGCAATCATAATAACTGCCAGGGCAGCCAATATTATACATGGAATGGTGTAAAAATTAATTAAGCCCTAATAGCTGTGAAGCATTTTCGCGGCAACGAAACGCAAAAGCTTGAGGAAAACACATTTCGTATTTACCCACGCATAATTTTTAATCACTTCAGCGGATTGAGCAAGCCAATTTAAGTGAACATAATGAATAATATTAATTTTTATATATATATTCAAGAGTCATTTTGATTTACCTTAATGAATTGGCATAAAATATTACCCAATAGTACTCATTTTATATATATTTCCTGTACTATATAGATTAACCATGCCTTGATATTTCCATCATAAAAAAATGTCATTGATCTTTCGTTATTTGAGTTCATTTAGTATATTCCTAGGCCTTTGCTTGTTCGGTTCAGTAAACACTTTATTTATTAGTTTATTTTGCGGGTAACAAATTTCTTGATTCCAAAATGACTTTCACTTACAAGGAGCTAATCGATGTGGCCATTGGTTCGCCAGAATCGGGACATGTGAACTTTTATGCTTTGCATGTTCTGCTCACCTGCTTTGGCCAGAGACTGGATGTCCTGGATGAGATTGTCGAGCAGGATGACTACATGACGGCCAATGTGCGTCTCCAGAGCAGTATGTGTGAGTATCAGAGGGGTTAAAAGGGGCATAACCTCGATCTTAAGGGGAATCTTAAAACCTCTTCTTTGCCACATTATTTCTAAGAAATCCTAAAACTATAAAACCTCCTTATTCCTTTAAAATCTTGCAGTAACCTTGCCAAAATCATCAAAGTTTCGTCTATTTGGTGGCGCGGATGCCGAGGAAGGAGCTGCTCCCGAGCCTGTGGAAGAGGCGCCAGCTGAGCAGGCATCCGAAGCACCGCCAGAGGAGGCTCCAGCTCCTCCGGCAGAGGAACCTGCACCGTCAGAAGCTGCCGAAGCAGCACAGCCAGAGCCTGAGGCAGTGGCCGAGCCCGAAGCCCCAACAGATCCTGTTGCTGCCCAAGAAGAGCCCCCAGCTGAGGTACAAGAACCAGAAGCGGCACAGGAAGCGGTACAAGAAGCGGTACAAGAAGCAGAACCAGCAGCAGAACCAGAAGCGGCACCAGAAGCAGCACCAGAACCAGAGGCACAACCGGAAGCAGAACCAGAGCTACAGCCCGAACCAGAAGCACAACCAGAGGCCCAACCAGAGGCAGAAACCGAACCTGCAGCAGCACCAGCAGCTGGAGTGTCTCCAACAGGATCGCGGCAGGCATCCTTACGGGCATCTGGACAACGCACCGAGCAGGGAACTCGGGCTGCCTCCGATGAGAACCTCGATACGAAATCGGAAAAGAAATCCTCGCTAGTCTCCGCCCAGCCGTCCAGGAGTTCAGCCACTGCCAGGGTCGATGGGTCACTGGTATCTCGTCTGGAGAGACGTATCTCCAAAATTGAACTGCAAAAGGAGCAGGCCAACGCGGAGCTGCATAGGTTTGTGAGCAATCTCACGGGTCAGTTGAAGATCACCATGGAGCAGGTAAACCATGTGACCCACTTGCTGATCGATCGCAAACCGAATCCGGACAGGATCAAGGATCTGCGCAACGTGGCCAAGCAATTGCGAGTGCTAATGGCAACCGCGGGCGATGAGATATCCGTCAGTTGGACAAGTGAAGATATCGGGGCCGAGGACGAAGCCGAAGCCACGGCCGAAGAGGAGCAGATCAAGGAAACTTCCACGGAAATGTCCTCGGAGAAAACCGAAGAGGACAAGGATTTGGGCTTGGATCCAGTCGTCTGCTATTCCCCCGATAGAATGCTCACCGAGGTGCTGGACCTCAAGTCCCAATTCTGTGAGATGTCCAACAAGATGGCCGACTTTGCGGCCGCCCTGGCGCGGCAGGACTCGCAGAAAACGATGGAGTTGATAAAGGAACTTCAGGAGGCACTTTGTGATGTCAGGGTCTTCATGTCCGCCACTCAAGAAACCGGTAGCAGTGTAGCCTCCCAACTAAAGGATGCATTCACCGAGATCATGTCTTTGAAAAGGTTTACGGAGCACCTGGACATGGTCAAGAGCGCCAAGGCGGAGCGAGAGTTGCTGCTGGCCGGTAAGGTGGACTTCAAGCAGCTGGCCACCAAGGTGTCCTTGGAGCAGATGGCGGAGTACAAGGCGCGGATGGAGAGGACCATGTGCGAGGTGCGTCAGATCATCAATCTGAACGAGAAGAATGTCCTGCAGATCATTGACAATCTGCGCAATACCATGGGCATTGAATCCCTGGAGCTCGGTCTCAAGGATTTCCGTGAGGTGGTCGAGAAGCGGGTCCAGATGATTGCCGAGGCCCTGCAAAAGTACATGGAGATGACCAACGATGACTGTGCCGCTGCCGCCGGCAGGGTGAAGGTCATGCAGGATCTGTCCTGCCTGGCCTGCGACACCACCTGTGTGATGCGCACCGTGGAGCGCTCCAAGGTGCCATCCCTGCCGAATGCCAAGGGCTCCGCCAGCCTGGCCCCGCTTGTCACCTACGAACTGGGTCAGATCCGTAAGTCTGGCATCATGGGTTACTATCGCAAGGACGAGCAGCCCCACTCGACGAGTGCCTGGACAAGGGGTCTCGGTGGTGTGCCCATGATCAAGTGCACCCAAAGGCATGCAGGTGGAAAACATACCACGCACACGGCCGATGACCATGTGCAGAAGGTTGTGCTCTCCAAAAAGACCACGGGTTGGAAGTAGGAGTAACATATATGTTATATATATATAGAAAATTATGAATATCAGATGTATGATCAGATCGTTATTCTATGTAGCTTGTCAAAATTAAACAGATTGTAAGGAATATCCCTGAGTTGTTGATAAGTTTTTTAAATGCTTAATCTTTTCAGTTAAGTAAAAATCCCTTGCCTGCCTTTAATATTTAATTAAATATATTATTAATATTATTAAGGCTTTTAAGTTGTAATAAAACTTAATTTTCATAAGACTCCTCGCTGAGTTTCCTGCCAAAATAATATTTTACATTTAAATTAAAATATAATATAACTTTTAAGGCTTAAAAGTTGTTTTCCAAATTTATTTCCTTGCTGAATTTCTTATAAAAATAATAATTTATAGTTGTTATTGATTTATTCTTCTTTTTTCCAAAAGATTTCATAATGAATTCCCCTTAAATATAATTTTTTATATTTAAATATCAATATAATGCTTTTTAAGGCTTTCAAGTTTCGTTCATATTTAATTTTCATAAGAAAATACCTTTCATTGAATTCCCTGTTAATTAATTTCCTGAATTTCATTACTTTTCCACTCATATCCGGTTTGTTTAATTTCCCCAACGAAAAAAGAGTCCTTTACTTTAATGTTAACTTCATTGAGGAAGGGCAGAAATTTATTAAAATATGTTGACTGTAAAGGATTTATGTTAATGGACCTTTCTGGCCAAAATCATTAATTATCAAGTTTCCGTGGTCGTCTGTGTGCGACACTTTTGAAAATATCATCGATTGCAGTTTTTTTTTTACTGAATGCTTTATGAAATGCATATCCACAAATATATATTTTAATATTATTTTAGCTTTGCGGCTCATTTAAATTTCGGTGCGTGCTTGTGGCAGCGATTGATAAATATTTTTTATTATTATTATTCCGACCCACTGAGAGTTTATTTCTGTTCCTGTTTCTGAGGTTTAAAATGAATGACTTGAATGCGAGGTCAGGGTTCGTTTTAATAGGCTAACGATTAAATGCATAAATTTGCCATAAATTCGAAACAAGCAAAACGGCGCCAAAACATGACGGGAATAAATATAAATAAAGTCCTGTGCGTTTGTTTGCCCGAAGGACATCAGCAGGAATGTTGGACCAAAAAAATAGGGCAGCAGAAAAATGGTAAAAAATGATAAAAAATGGTTAAATGACATTTATTCAAATGTTAACTGAAAGGGCCGACTTCCTTTAGTATAAATTTTAAATTATTCAGCATATTAGTGATGTGACATTTACACATTGAATATGAATAATTGAATTATGGCATTATTGTTAAAAGGATAAATATATTTTAAGTAGACGGTTATGTTCTTTAAAATCCTAGAAAAAGTTTGGTAACCATTTAAAAACTTCTTTTAAATCAATTGCATGTGGCCAAAATACCTTTCATTTTTGCATTTGGCAATGGGTTTCTGTGAGCTCGCCTTTTGCGCAAATTGTAAAAACAAGTGCTTGCCATTAGAGCCACATAAATGCACGTGGAAAATTAATTAGTGGCAGGCGGGCAGCCGGTTCAGAAGAGACCAAAAGGATGGAATTTTCAATTGAAACAGGTCAGTGAATAAATGGCAAGTAAAATGGCCAAAAGCCGGAAGGCGAAATAAGGCCAAAATGTAAACAGAAATGGACTAAGTTGGCAAATGACAGCAATACCAACCAATAACTGAATATAAAAGGAAAAGTACACCAAAAGAAATGTGAAAAAAACTTATAGATAAATCTCAGAATGCTTTTATTAATTTTGTACTTTATAGTTCATTTTTTATTACAAGATTTTAAAAGTTTTATATTATTTTCCCTCTTTGAATTGTGCAATGGACACTTTAGGGTAGGGAATCAAACAGAGAGCTAGACAAAGACATTGCGCAAATAAATTAAAATGCAAATTTCAACGAAAATGACTGTTTACACTCATTTGCAAGATTGAGGTCTGAGTGCAAGGCTAAGACGGAAGTCTCTCTCTCAACTCGACAACTCGTGGAAAGCAAAAGCCAAAACCCAAATCACGGAAATGACCCAAAAAAATAGCGACAGACACTGAGCTTCAAAAAAAAAAAGGCACATGGGAAGCGCAGATGCTCCATTGTTGTCGCTCTTTGAAGGTCACATTTTGTGGGACGATTGTCTAGAGGGGGGGCTCTGGCATGGGGAAAGTGTTGAGCTTGAGCCAAATTGTTGAGCCAATTTCCACGTCTCACTTACCCCATAACCAACTTCGATTGCCGCACTATGTTATCTGCAGCGCGGATTTCCCAGGATCCAATAACTCAACGCTTTAAAAAACTTCGCAGACGTACCTAAAAAGAAACCAAAAAGATATATATATGCTCTGATTAATATTAATAGTGGGTAATGCTAACTTTTTGATTTGCCACGAAAATGGTACGGAAACTTTAGTTTGTGCATGAAAATTATTTATTGCACATGAGAGTGGGTGGATTTTCCCTCCGCCCCCCTCAGAAAAGCGCAGAAATAACCAAACAAAATATGCGTTGCGAGGAAAAGTTTGGCAACATTTTCAAACCAAAACCAAAGCGATAGAAAAGTTGTATTTTTTTCTACTAAATGGTGACAAACAAATAAAATAGAGAGACAAATTATTTGTGCAAAAATAAAAAAAGTACAAATATTTACTAACGCTTTGAATAAAATCATTCAAAGGAATGTAAATAAAATGTTTTCGGTGGGGAAAATGGTTTAATATTTAATTTAATGTGAAGTCAACATAAAGCAATCACATTTAACTTTGACTATTTGATCAATTGCTTTAGCATTTAATATTTAATATTCAAGTACGTAATGGAAATCCCAGATTAGCCATAAATTCTATGGAATTTACTCTCTGAATTAACATAAATATAAATAGATTTAATTTTCCAGAAAAGCTCTCTTTATTCTTCATCCTTCGTCCTGTTTGTCTTTTATTATTATTTCTGTACAGCAAATATTTACTGAGAGGAAAATAAATAACAATTTAGAGTATCAAATATCTATTAAGTTACCAGGGTAATTTTGGGAAAATTCAATTTATGTTGTTAAATTTATATACCTTGCAGAGTATTATTTTATTAATTATTTTAGTCAGAAGCGTGTAAGTCTGTGAAGCAATCATTTCCGACCCTATAAATCATATATATTCTTGATCAGCATCAACAGACGAATCGTTCTAGTCATGTCCGGTAGAAATTTTTTTTTTTAATTTTTTTATCAAAATTTTATCGTTAAAATTGTCAAAAAAATTTGTGAAATTTTTTAATTTTTTAAAATTCGAAATAAAGTACGCAGATTTGTTGACCTTGTAAAAACTAACATAGGAAAGCTTACCGCACTTAAATTAGAGCTTTTTTGGCTTAGTTATGCAATTTTTAAACTTTGATTTAACCAAAAATTATCATATAAAAATATAAATAAATATAAAAATATATATAAAATATATATATAAAAATATAAATAAATATCAATTTAAGCAAAGCAAATATTTAAAGCTTAGTTATGATCGATTTTCGATCCTATCTCATAATTCTATTGAAAACTACAAGGGTATATAAAGTTCGGCTTCCCTAAGTTGGTTACTATTCTTGTTAAACTTATTTTTCAATGTAATGCTAAAAACTTTAAAGTTTAAACTCTTTATATTTACATTTATTAATTTAGAAACTGTTAATTTAAACACTTACACCGCAAGAAAACATTGAATTTGCTGTTTTATTTTGGGCATGCCAACTAAGCCCAAACATACACACACACAAATATGCAGAGGCACACACAATTCATGTATGTATGTAAGCATGAATGCATATGTATGTGTACAGCGGCTGCTGTCCGCGGGTGTCTCAAGTGTTTTAATTACACTTTCAGAGGGTTTAATTAGATATTCACTCGCTTATTGTCTTTTAAATACCTTTTTTTCCTTATCACGTACTCATGTTTGTAGTTATTTATTAATTTCATTTCGGCGTTTGCACATTGTATGATTTTTTCCCCCTTCCCTTCTCCGCCATCACAATTCCAATTAGAAATGCAAGCAGCGCTCGCTCCTCATTTAAAACTCTTTAAAAGTTCACTTCTTAAACACTTGATTAAGTGTTCCCGCATAAAATTCACTTCACTCAACTAAGTTAATCGCTTGCTAGCGTTAGTTAGGTGTTATTAAACTTCTTTCCGGACTTAAAACGTTCTTAAGCAGCAGCAAGTCACAATTTTACACTTTGTCTATTGTGATCTTCTCTTCTTCACTTCTTTTTCGCTGCACCTCTTCACCTCGCTCTCCCACTCTGCCGCTCTCCTGCTCTCCCGCTCACGATGCTCGCTTGGCTTGGCGAGATCAGTTAGTGTCAAACGGTTTCAATGCCAAGGCGAGAGAGAGAGAGAGTGGAAGAGGAGGAAACGAAAGTCGCAAAAGTGAAAAAATTGTGCGTGCTGCTGCTAAAAATCAAATTATCGTCGCTAAAACTGTGTAATAATTTATACAAATCAATGAAATCTATACAACTAACTACGCTTTATGTGGGAGCAGTGAAATTAAGCCGTGAAAACCTATAGTTTTCCATATTCGACTGAAAGTACATGTATGTAAGTATGTATGTGCCATGTTTCTTTTACAATTGGAATTGTGACACCGGAAAAATGTATTAAACAAGTGCCAAAGTAAACGAATGCTTGGCTAAGAACTCAATTAATAACTACGTGATACAAAAAACATGTTTTCAAAGAATAAAAACATAATTAAAGCTTGTAAAACTAGAAAAATAAAGTTGAGACACCCGTGGACAGTGGGACTCCAACCGCAGCCGCCAATATGTATGTTTGTATGTATGTATGTATGTCTAATTGTGCGTTCCAATTCGATTGCAGGTGCAGACGATCTCCGGTGGCGACGAGAGCAAGAAGAGAGAGAGCAAGAAGAGCGAAACAAAGTTGCGAAAGTGTAAAATTGAGACGTGCGACTGATTAAAAACGTTTTTAGATCGACAGAAACGTTTGATAATATCAACTAAACGATTAAATCATTAAAACTAACTGATTAACAACTAATTAAACCTTAAATAATTGCAAATTTTAAAGAACTGAGGTAAATGTGCAGCGTTGAGCGCGGCTTCTCCTTCTAACTGTAAATGTGACAGCGAAAAAGGGAACAAAGAATGACTCATGCATTGGGCAAATGAAGAAGTGAAACTAATAAATCACTAAATGAGTGACAAATAAAAGAAGATGATTTGAAAGTGAATAACTAATTAAAACCACAGAAAGTGTAATAAATACACCTGCTACTCCCGCGGACAATGCAAGGCAGCAGCAGCCGCTTTACATATACATGCATGCATTTGTGTACACATGCATATATGCATATTTGTGTGTGTGTTATGGCTTGTAACCTCTCCACTCACAAAAAGAAAAAACAAATTCAATGTTTTCGCGCGGTGTAAGTGATTTTAATGAACAGTAGAGCAATAAATGTAAATAAAACATAAATAAATAATAAAATTAAAGAACAATTATAGAACTGTTGAGCTAAATAAGTGTGCCAAGAGTTATTGGTGTTGTGCGCGAGTGTTTAAAAGATCTTTCCATTCCTTTCCATTAATTTTTTTTTATTTTTTTTTTAAGTGTAATAAAAATATCTTAAATTCAGTGTGTTAATAAAATTTTTTGTTTTTTTTTTTAAGTGTTTAATTAATTTAAAAGCTGTATGCAAGTAATTTTTTGTTTTTTTTTTTAAGTGTTTAATTGATTAATACATTAAATGTTTTTGTGCTTAATAATTAATACATTTAATGTTTCTGTGATTTTTTTTTGTTTTTTTTTCAGTGTTAAAATAATTTATACCCTAAATGTTTCTGTGAGTGTTGTGTTTCTAAGTGTTAAATTAATAATATAATAATAAAATAAAATTAAATTAAATTAAATTAATAATATAATAATAAAATATATGTGTCTGTGAGTTAAAAAAAGGAAAGGAAGGAAAGAAAAAAAACCCGTTAGTAGCTAAATTATTGAACATTAATTGAAATCAACAAGAGAAATACGAAGAAGAAGAAAGAAGCAAGAAAAACGAAGAAAGAAGCGAAAATATAAGAAAATGGGTGAGTGACAAAATAACTTATTTTTTATATTTATATCATATTATATTTATATTATATTATATTTATATTATATTATATTATATTTATATTATATTATTATTATATGCATACATATATTTTTATAGTTTTTACAGGAAATTTATTTGATTTAATCTGACACTATTCGTGTTTAATATTATAAGAAATTATAAAAAATATTTTAAAAACTTGATATACACTTCTCACATTAATTGCAAAAATGAAAAGTAAACAAAACGTATTTATTTGGTAAAGAGCTGAAACCAGAAGATAAATCAAACCAAACTAATGAACAGAAAAAATGCAAAATTGCCTGGTAAAAAATCAAATGTAATCAATATTGTAGCCCAGCAGGGAAACAGCTTCCAGCTTACATAAGCAAATACACACACAAACACACACACACACAGAGATCTGGGAAATCGTTTCAATTTCAAAATAGCCAAATGATGTTTAAGTTGAAATTCAATTTGAGGCGATAGAACGGGGAGAAAGGTTTTCCATCAGAGCCAAAGCCAGAATGGAAGTCAAAATGAATTATTGCTCTTGGCCCAAACTCATTTTGGCTTTTATGTGTGCCAGAGTGTGTGTTAAATAAACATAAGAGGACGGAAAAGCTCAAAAAAAAAAAAAGAAGTAGAAAAGAAAGGCATTTCTGGCATTATCTTGGCTACCATTTTTGAACTTTTTTTGCGGGCCGAAAGCAAAATGACTTGAGGCCAAGTTGAAATAGCCTTGAAGTGCACAGTTTTGACGCAGCTGAGCAACAAATAAACACACGTTTCACTTAAGTTTTTCTTGATTGTATTTTGGCTACAAACATTTTTGGCATATATTTTTTTTTGCCACAAACTCTTACCTAAACAAAAGGGTTGTAATATGATTTATGTTCAGGATGTGGATATAATCTTTAATTAAGTTTGTTGGCCAATATATTCAATCTGTTGTTGGTTTAGCAAACACTCGAGAGTTTAGGTTACTATTACATATGTAAACATGGGTTTACCAAACATTGTTTCCTTAGATTTTAGTTCCAAAAAGTATCCTTAATCCTGGGCATCCTGTGCTTTAATATACTTCTGTTGCTTTAGGTATTATTTTTGTAATTTACTTTTCTCACTCTTCTGGCATTAAATCTTTATTTATTTTGATATTTTTAACACAAAGATATATATATATATACAAAAACGAGGGGCCCATCTTTGTGGCTGTTGCTTTTGGTGTTATGACTTGTTTTGGGCCTGGCTCTGGGTTTGAGGGACATTTGCATAAACCGCAAAATCTGCTTGTTTTGAATTAGCATTTTTTGTTGTTGATGCTGATGTGTTTTTTTTTTCTTGGGTTTGTTGGCGCTCAAGTCCGGCCAATAATTTCTTTGGCTTTTCGGGTGTCTTGTCTGGCCTTTGGGCGGTTTTTAAAAAAAAATATTTCAGCGAGGAATGTTTTTTCTTTTTATATATATTTTTATGTGAGCCACAACAAAAGTGATATATTCGTGGATTTAAATCTTTATGTTTGTGTTTTTTGGGAGATTTTTACAGGCCGAAACCTGCTGCTGGGCAAGTGCAAGATAAAAAGTAGGAGGTCTTCCAAGTCTTCCAGCTGGCATCTTGTATATTTATCTTTATTAGTCGTTCACTCATGCGTGACTGGAAAAAGAGCAAGATACACACTCACACACACACACACACACACACACACACCCAAAACTTTTGCCAGCATGCAAAATTTGGCAGACACACCAGAGGCGTATTAAGGGGGGTTATTTGGGGTTAAAAGTTATAGAGAAATTTTGTTGGGGTACTTAAGATATACTTTTTAGTTTGGGATTTATTAAAAAATTAAAATAATAGTGATTAGAAAAGATATAGATATATATATATATTTTTTAATATTTTATTTTACAACTAATCCTACAAAAGCACTTAAAAAAGTCTATTTATTTTTATTATTATTATTATATTTTGCCTATTGTATTTACTTTATTCTTCTTACTAAAATTCCCAACTTGTTCCTTCCTTAAACAGATGAGTGTTATTAATTGTGATCCCCTTTTTCCACACACACACACCACGGGGAAGTATAGGGGCCAGGCTCACCCACACCCACACCCACAGTGAGACAATGGGCAACTTAATAAGTTATCAATCAAATTTCGTCAATCGTTTTGGGTCAAAGCAATCAATTTGCGTGATAAAGTCAAATGCTTGGACAGGATCCGGCGAAGGATATCTTTCAACTGGCATCCCCCTGGCCCCTTTGCCCCTTTGCCCCTTTGCCCCTTTTTTGTGTTCGACCTTTTGCCCACTTTGCCACAGCATCCCAAATCCTCTCTCTTGGCCATCAGTTTTTGGCATTGTTTGTCTGACAGTTGTAAAGTGATTTGCTACGTGAATTGGGCGCTGCTATTGGGATCGAGGGAAATGTGAATGGGTCAACACTGGGACTACACTGAAATTGGAAAATATGATTTGTATACATTAAGAGATTCGTTGGCAGCTCATGGACAGCCAAAGATGATTTATATTGATATGGAGCATGTGACAGAAGATGTATGATTTTGGCAGTGGCAGAGCTTTGGTCTAAACCGAAATAAATGAATATATTCATGTTGCATTTTGCTGGCAGTCAAATTAGATCCCATGGGAACACGTATTATATATTTTGTAAACTTTAGCTTATGATAAACTTACACTAAACAAGCGAAGAGGCATTTTAATACAGAAATGTGGGGGAAACTCAACAAAAAGTATAGAGATTTCTAGTAAGGAAATGCACAAATTTAATATAATTTAAAGATTTATTAAACAAAAAGGGAAACTAACTTTGGGAAGGCACTTTGCTGTACACTTGTAGGTTGCAATTAAGTTCTGGAATCGAATAGGAAATCGATCATAATTTAGCTTTAAATATTTGCATTTTTTGAATAGCTATTTATCAATATTTTATATTATAATTTTTTCGACCAATTTAATGTTTTAATAGCTCATAAGTAAGCCAAATAAGCATTAATTTCAATTCGGAAAGCTGCCCCATGTTAGTTTTTATTAGTTTAACAAATGTGCATACTCAACTTAAATTTAAAAAAAAATTAATTTTTTTATAAATTTTTTAACATAACAACCCTTAAAAAAATGTTGAAAAAATTTTCAATTTTTTTTTCTCTCTGAGATGTCTAGATTGATTCGGCTGTTGATGCTGATCAAAAATATATATGATTTATAGGGTCGGAAATGATTCCTTCACTGCGTTACAAGCTTCTGAATAAAAGTATAAAGCCATTTTGTAGTACATTTTTCGATATTTTTAAATGAGTATTTTTTCGACAAATCAAGATTTAAAAATATCATAACTTAGCCAAAAAAGCATTAATTTAAATTCGGAAATCTTTCCCATGCTAGATTTTTTTAGGTTAATAAATCTGCATACTCAATTTAAATTTAAAAAAAATTAAAATTTTTTATAAATTTTTAGACATTTTTAACCCCTAAAAAAATGTAAAAAATTTTTAAATTTTTTTTTCTCTCTGAGATGTCTAGATTGATTCGGCTGTTGATGCTGATAAAGAATATATATGATTTATAGGGTCGGAAATGACTCCTTCACTGCGTTACAAGCTTCTGAATAAAAGCATAATACCATTTTTTAGTACATTTTTCGATATTTTTAAATGAGTATTTTTTCGACAAATCAAGATTTAAAAATATCATAACTTAGCCAAAAAAGCATTAATTTAAATTCGGAAATCTTTCCCATGCTAGTTTTTTTTTAGGTAAATAAATCTGCATACTCAATTTAAATTTAAAAAAAATTAAAATTTTTTATACATTTTTAGACATTTTTAACCCCTAAAAAAATGTAAAAAATTTAAAAAATTTTTTTTCTCTCTGAGATGTCTAGATTGATTCGGCTGTTGATGCTGATTAAGAATATATATGATTTATAGGGTCGGAAATGATTCCTTCATAGCGTAACAAGTTTTTGATTACCCTTCAAGGGTATAACAACGGAAAAATAATAAACTAGAATCTAAAGTCAAGACAGAAGAAATCTGGACAATAAATACCTTGATTAAACTCATTTAAAAAGGAAGTAAAAAACACCAAGTTAAAGCTAAACAAACCGATTTGACCTGATTTCCAACGTGACCCATGAAAAAAGTAAAAGTTTATGCAAATAAAACATTGTAATAAAAAATTTCCCCAAAGAGAAACAATAAATAACAGTAAGGCAGTAACCATAAAAACCCCCAATATAGTCTTCCTCCAAGAGTAAAGTTCAAATTTCATATCTCAGGCTGTGCAAAGCAATCTCAGCTATTTGAATGGTCCATCTTAAAGATTTTGATGGCCTCAGACATTCGATTGGATCTTGATCCAATCTGTGCTGATGGCCAAGTTCCGTCAGTTAACCAGTTTTGTGCCAAATTATGCATAATACAATCATAATCATCCGTCTATAAATAAACAGGGCATCTAACCGAATCTCAGACCCGCAGCAGAACATTACAATACAAATGTTGTCGCAACAAATCAGGCATTGATAAATAATCATAACAGACTGTTATGTTTACCAGCAATCGAATCGAATCGAAGCGAGTCGGTGTGGCATTCCATTTCCTGTTTATGCAACACAACACCGACAAAGTTTTCCTTCCCAATCGGAACTCATAGAATTCTCTTCACAAAAAAAATAGACAGGGGAAAAACTTGTCTGGGCAATCGCTGAAACTTTTAATGTCGAAGAGTTGGCCAAGTCGCAAACAAACAAAAAATATGCTAATGGAAAAACATTCACAATGAAGCGTAAAACGTATCCAAAAATTAGGGGGAGAAAAAAATATCACAAACACACATACTCACATTTAATTAAGCCGCAAAAAGCAGATTAAAAAGTTGACCAAATGCCAGAGGGCCAAAACAACAGACATCCACTGAAATATTGCAAGTATTCCGGTCTGTGATGTTAATGCCCATAAAATGTGATGAGGCTTGTGTTTATTTTTTAAATGTATTCTTTTTTATGCTGGTCAGTTTCGATGACGAATTGGAATGGGTGTGTGGGCAGATCAAAAAGATAAATATTCATAAATTTTCATTGATGTACAGTGAGAGTCATATTAAATATATATAAAAAATTATAGAAAAATGGGAATATAAAAATTAAAATGTTTAAGATGATATATTATTTAAATATTAAAGATAGATTAAAGATTATGTTTAATTTTTGCAGTTATCAAAATAGTGGAACTCCTTATTTATATAATTCTGCTTTTTTTAAAAGAAGTTTACAAATAGAAACCAAGAAGTCGCACATTTATCTCAAACATAAATAATTATGACTTTAATATAAATAGGTACAAGTAACGAATAAATATTTTTCATCATCGAAATTATCGAAAAAATCGAAAAGAGTCAAATTAATTTCTTTTAAGGAAATAATCAAAATAATTAAATAGTTGAACTTTTATAAAATTAAATCAATGAATAAATTATGTATATACAAATTACACTAAACTGTATATATAAAAGGGAATATATAAATTGATTTCTTATCGAATTAATCGAAGTAAATCGATATGTATCTCATCGAATTTAATAAACATCTTACTATGACTAACTTCTTGGCACTTCTTAAGCCACTGTCCATGCCAAATATATCGAGGAAGTGCTTGAAACGTGAGTTTTTCAAATTTTTTATCGATTGGCTCAGCATCAGCTCACCAAGGTCAGCGTCAAGCATGAGGCATCAATGACAACTAATCAATAAGCAGCAACATTCAAAAAACGGCAAATAAATTATGATGCTTCTTCCCTGCGGGCCCCTTGACTGAGCTCACTTGAGTCAAGCGGCTCTTCGGGCGTATCTTCAAGTGTCTCTGGGATCGAGTTGTACCCAGACGATGGAGATATGGAAGGGAATGGGAATGGGAATGGGAATTTGAATGGGAAAGGGAATGGGATTGGGACTAGTACTGAAATTCTGATGGAAGGAGGAGGAGGATATGCCTGGTCAAGTGTGACCAGCCAAGTGAGTTGTAAACAAATGCGCATTGCTCGCAGCTTATGATAAGTAGCGTGCATAGCCGGGATATTGATGGTGCCCAATGGGTTATGCTTCTAGTACACCGCCATTTTCGGGCTCTCCGCCATTTATCCTTTCGTCGGGGCAGCGCCCATTTTCCGTGTCCTGTCCCCAAGCAAATAAACTTAAGTGCATTGGCTCGTAAGCTTCAGCTCGACTTGAGTGCTTGTTAAATGTAAAGTAGGGTATGTCTGTACATATAGTATGTGTATAGGTAGGGGTTTTTAGAGTCTGGAATGCGTTGGGGTTCATTTGTTGGGGGGAATTTCTGGCTTCCAGTCTGTCGTCTAGCAGTCTCTAAATTGATTCTGAAGTGCGTAAGAGTGTATATCGATGTAAGTGTCATCGATTGGTGCCAGGGAACAAATTGTGAGCGACAAGAAAATTACATTTTAGATTGAATTTACTTTGATTAATTACAAATAATTGGCTGTTTTTTTGTAGAATTCTTTGTACAGAGATTATTGTAAATGTGAACCCATAGAAAGTGGTGATAATTTTCCTTTGCCATTATGTGTGTGCAATTTGTATCTGCATGTCCCAAATCACTTTCTTCAGCCTGCAACTCTCTCATCATTTGCCGCACATTTTTCAGATCATTAGTGCCAAAGTATTTCTTTTATCTACCGATCAAAGAAATTAACTAATTTGCTGGCAAAGTGAGATTGCCACTGCCATTGACATTGAAAGTCGTGCCAAATGTTAATTAAGTTCATCAGTAACATAAAAATAATATGCCAATAAAAAAAGCAAACTAAATCGCGCCGCACAATGAAGACATCAAAAAGCATTACAAAAATGTAATAACAAAATACAAAAAAAAAAAAGAAGCTGCGAAGACATCTCAAAGCGGAGCACTTCACTTTTGCTCACCATTTCCAACTCTTTTTCTTGTTTTACTTTTGTTTTTCTATCTTTTCGCCAGATGAAAGCAAAATTTCACTGAATGTCAGTAAGATGAACTGGAGTAAACTGAAAATGAACCATGGCGATCCAAAGATGAACTGCCGTGAACCGAAAATGAACTGCGCTCTGCGAAACTGAGCCGCAATTACGTTGAATAACTGTATTTTCCATATTTATGGTGGCATTTTGCTTTAGTTTTTTTTTCTGCTGTAATGACAGTGCAATTTATGATAATTTCTGGCCAAGGCCGCCATGCAATAAACATAAATTCCTGTTAAGAGGCAACATTTAAAGCCTGAACAACAGAGAAAAAAGGCCCAAAATGGCTGTAAACAAAGGCAGGCAAGTCAAGAAGAGGTCAAAACCGTTGATAAATGCCCCTGCCTTTTGGGCCCAACTAGGTAAATGTAAATGGACAAATTGTCTTGTTGTCAAATTATATTGAAACTAATAAATTTGACAGGCCATAACGAGCTTCGACCGGAGGTCCCTTTGTACCAGAATTGACTTGTCAATGGTTCATTTTTAGGGTTTTTTATTCAGCTTGTTTCGTTTTTCTTTTTTCTTGTGGCTCAGTTTATTGTGTGAAACAAGTGAAAGTGTCAACGCCATGGTGAAATGATAAATGACTGAAAGAATATGCTGGAATATGCAGGAGAAGGAGCAGGAGCAGGAGAGAGCTTGTTCAATGCGGCGTATACGTAATTTATGTTCTGCAGATGAAGAGATTGCCTTATGAAAGCTGTTTTTATAAACTAAACGTAAAGAACAGTGGCAAGTATAATATTCTTTATTATTTACATTAATGAAAAATATTTATAAAATAAATATTTGCTTAAATCTGCTCAAAATAAGCTCCTAAATAAACATAGTTTACATTAAAGACTTGTACATTTTGCATGCTCTTAAAATCAGATTATATTCGCACATAAGTTTATGGCCGTTTTATACACAGTTAGCCAAATCTTTTTAGTTTTTTCAACAGCCCAGAGCCTGGCAGTAAGCATTATATATTATATATATATATATAGCACATTTCCGGAGCCATAAAAGAATCCTGTCGCGTTTTCACTGGGGTCACACATTGTAATAAAGTAAATACGCGGCTCGGGGTTTCGGGGAGGTCCTTATCTAGGACTAGAGCACGGCTCACAGATAACCGAGCCACCAACTCATGGCGAATGCGTGCCCCGCATAATGAATAGAGTTCCAAAGGGGGAGGGCTGGCTTTCGGGCCGAGGGGGTTAAGGGTTAAAGGGATGGCGTATTCAAATGTGAGGTGGCTTAGCTGCACGGGGAAAGTCTTTGCCAACTGTTGGCACACATATAAAAAGGTAACTTAAATGCGAAATAAATTCATTTCGACCTTGGAAAATCTCTGGCTGGCTTCATAATTATGTTACGCACTTTACGGAATGCCTGAAACTTGCTAATTTCAAGATCTTTCTGCGTACTGTGTCTGTTCACTTGAAGTGCTAATTTTTGTGACCGACTGTCGGACATTCACCAACTTCTTTTTGAGAAAGTTTCTTCACAAAAATCTGTCAAAAGCAAATCATTGTGAAGGTGCTAAAGATTCGCCTTGTAAATGTTTGTTCACTAGATTTGCGAAGGTGAAACGAAATGAAATCTATTCAGCGTAGAAATGTGTCGTTAATGAGCAGCCACATAGTAAAAGACCTTTTGAAAACATGATCTTTGAACAACACACTTTTTTCCCCAAAGTGATTTCACTAATTTGATTGGCAAATTTAGGGATTTTCTTGAGGAATGTGTTTAGAGAAGGTGTAATGATTTACTGAATGTATTTGTTGATGAATAAAAGTCATTGATTTAATAGAAGAATACTAAAGATTTACTGTATTTAATACGTAATAGTAAAAGAGATAGAAAACTATTACTATTATTATTTTTCTCGCCCTTTCTCATTTAAATAGTTCATAAAAAATCCATAACAAATGTGGGAAACATTATATTCAGGGCAATGCGTTGGCCTTTGTATCAAAAGCCGCAACTTAGGCCTAAAGCCGAGTCTTTGACCCGATCTCTGGCCTTCCCCCATCCCTCTGCGACGGCTTCCAACCCCTTTTCGGCGGTTGGCAATCAAAAGCATCGTTTGTTTTGGACTCATAGACTCTTCAACTAAGCGAGATGGTACAATGAACTCTGCCAGACCGAACTGGAAGGCTGGATGGAAGGCTGGAGGCTGGAAGCCAGAGGATGAGGCTTGTCGACTTGTGTAATGCAAGGCAAGCAGAAGTATCACAGAGAGAAAACAGGGGGCACCGGGAGAAAATATATATATAAATTTTAAAAGCATATAGCATATATATATATAATTATACAGCATATAATATTTTATGAATTTATGGCATGATTTTAAAGTAAATCTTTAAATCTTTAAAATTTGTAAAAAGAAAATGTTCTCTGTAACTTATATTGATTTTTTCTAGTTAGCCTAAAAAGAATAAATAATTTTTAATTTATCTTTGGAACATAATTAACGTTTTTAAGTCTATATTTAAATTGTAGAATTAATCTTTCTTAAATTAATAGTTTTTCTGTGCAATCAAATTAGTTAATTTAAGTAACTGCAGCGGATTAAGACTGATTTAAATTATTCTAGACAGATTTTAATAGACAATTTCGAGTACAGTTTCATTTTCACATTAAAAAACCTTAAATTTAGCAGAACTCTGTAATTAATTGCAATTATTTTGCAAAGTGTGCTCTGGCTTCTTCTTTTTGCTGCGTCGACTGCGGCTGTTTGCATTTAAATTTTTCACATTCAATTCATTTGAGGCTCGGTGGCGCACACACAAAAAAAAAAAAAGAAAATACATGAAAAAATGGGGAAAAAAAAGGAAAAATTGCAGTAGCAGCGGCAGAAGAAGAAAACGGCAAACAAAGTTACAAAGGCAAAAGGGTAACGAGTAGGGGCAAGGGGGAGGCGGGAGGCGGGAGTGGGAAAGCCAAGTTAAATGCTGCAAAAATGAAGCTAATACTTATGTTGCAACTAGGGCTACTCCCGACCCCCCTTTGGCACCACGACCTGGCGCACCTGCAATGACTTGCGGGCTTCATCATCAGCCACATCATACTTTTTTCATTTGGCTGTTACCTTTTGTTAACGCCCTCCGGTGTATTGTGTGGGCGTGGCAAACACATGAAAATACACAACAGCCCCAACAGGCATGAGTGTGCGAGTGTGTGCTGTGTGTGTGTGTGTGTGTGTTGTTTGTGCGTGTTCCCATTTTATTCATTTCGCTAACTTGCTCTTTTGTAGCAGAGAGAAGAGACTCCTTCATCACTGCTTCTTACGGTCGCTTAAAGGCCCCAAAAGGTTCAACATCATCATTTTAAGGGGGTTTTTGGGAAATTTTTCATATGAATAACGGTCCAGGAGGTGAGCCTGAGCAGAGATTAGGGAGTAGTTAGCGTGACCAGAGGCCCACAGGAAGTCTAGGATTTAATGGGAATTTATTTGTGATAGGGAAATTTGATTTAAAATTGCTGAAGGAACTAGAAAATGAATTTTTTTTCATTTAATTTATTTTTTATTATCATTTTGGGTTAAAATTGGAACTGGATTATTCGATTCTTATTAAGTGTTTGAAAGTGATTGTGAAATCATATCATAACCCAATCCATCTTTTAATATGGATATACTTAGAAATACTTAACTAGAATTTGTTAAGATATATTTAATTTTTTTAAACTCTTATTGCTGAAAAGTTGATTAACGACTCATATTTTATTTAAAAGGGTAAAAAAATGTCCCAAAATCAATGTGGCCAAACATTTAAATGAAGCCTTCAGAAGGAGTAGTAAGAAATAAGACAGAATCTTGGTACTTATCTGAAATATATCATTTAAAGCATTATTTAAACTATATATAAGCTACTTAATAAGTATAAGAATTTTCTTAAAAAAACCCTAGAGTTTTAATAAATTTCCCTAAACTAGTATGGCCATATAATCCTTCATTTATTTGAGCATCAAACAAATAACACTAAATGTTATTTGTTAGCATTCCTAGTTATTCCCAGCTATGCCTAGTTAAGCCATAACTCTACATACATCTCTGTAGACTTTTCCAAAAATTGAAACATTTTTGCAGTCTCTTGTGCCGCTAGTTTGGGGTTTTTCTTTTTTTTTTTTTTGGGGGGGGGGGGGGTTTACTCTATTTTCCTTTTGTCAGACCTCTTCATTTCTGCACCTGAACGAGAGCAGAGTGCCGTCGTGCAACTGGCTAACAAGCCAACTACTATGTGTAGCCAACGTTCAAATGGGCACACAGTAACTACAACAAGTGCAGCAACAAGAACAAGAGCAGCCAAGTCAGCGGAATCGCAATCGGAATCAGAATCAGGATGAAGAGGATAGCAATAGCCATGGCCATATATCCAGCCTCCCCGTTGCCTCTACCTCTCCATCTCTTTCCCCGCATTTTGGCTCTGTTTCAGTGCCGGAATGGTCATGTGTGTATAGGAGGCCACAACGGTAAATCATCGCAGACACACTCAAATACACACAGATACAGTTGCGCGGTTTGATGACGACAAAACTCGCCAGTTGCCACCGACTATTCCTGTCCCCTCCACATGCTCTCCAGCACAGTTCAATGTATATTTATAACGAGAAAGAGCAAGGATTAACTGGGGTTTTTTTTTGGGGGAAAAACGAATTTTGAATATTCTACCTTTTAATAAATATCTTAAATTTAATTTATATAAAAAATAGGAATACTTTAAAGAAAGTCTTCTAAAAATTACGAATGCAGAATAAGGAATCCGTTTTACAACACATTTTGTGCACTTTACAACTCTTGGAAATGTGCACTCTTTATGGGCACTTCATTTAAAACTAGATTTAGAGCTTGTTTTCACATAGATCATAAATATTTAATATTCTATGAAATTTAAGTAAATATTTTTTCGAGTTTTAGCACCAGTATTTATTGCTTTTTTCCTTCAAGGCCTTAAGTAATAATATTTAAGTGCCCATTAGGTAATACTCATAAATCTAGGCTATATTGCAATAACTATTAAAAAGTCTTAAAAATAACTGTAAGGCTAGTGTGAAGCATTATAAGCGGAATTAACTTGTTATATTAGGTATAAAATGCAGTAAAATTTATGAGAAATAATAATTTACAACTTTTTCTGATACTTCTTAATTGGAAAATTGTGCAAACACACTAAAGCTTACGAAATGTTATGATTTATATAACATATTGAATTTTTGTTTTCAAGAAATTAGAGTACTGTAGATATTTATTATTATATGGCTTAATTGCAGTCTAAGAAATAGTTATTTTTAATTAATCAAAGAAGGAAACTTCGGGAATATAGGATTGTAGGATTAAAATATTCACATTTTTTGAGTCGATATTTATCGAGATTTTTATATGGCAATTTTTTCCAAAAATCAAAATTGAAAAATCCCACAACTAAGCCAAAAAAGCATTAATTTTAATTCGGTAAGCTTTCCTATGTTAGTTTTTGTTAGGTCAATAAATCTGCATACTCAATTTAAACATTTAAAAAATTTAATTTTTTTGTATTAATTTTTGACAATTTTAACCATTAAAAATGTTGAAAAAATTTCGAAAATTTAGTTTTCTACCTGAGATGGCTAGATCGATTCGGCTGTTGATGCTGATCAAGAATATATATGATTTATAGGGTCGGAAATGACTCTTTCATAGTATAAGAAGCTTTTGACTGAAATTATAATACCCTGCAGGGTATAAAATAATATAATAATAACAGAATATACTCTTTCCAAATAAGACAACAAAAAATCTAACCACTTTAGCTGAATCTTAATTTAACAAAAAATGTATCCCAAGATGTGCTTTAAAATTCCATGGCCGATAAAGTTATCATTTTTAGTGCCTTAGCTGCCCCTCGAATGGCTCCTTGGACCCACTTGAGCCGGGCTCTCCATCAAAATCATAATACTCGGGCCACTCAAGGCCATCAAAAGAAGGCGACTGCTGTGGGGAGGGAGAAGAAAAACAGTTCGATTGAATGTCTTTTGTATGTGGGTCAGCAGTGCAGTTCAGTCGCTGGTGGAGCCAGAGACTGGCCAGCAAGTGAGTGAGTCCGAGTGGACAAGTGCCCTGGTCCCGGTTCCTCGCAGCAGCCTCTTGTGCTCCCCAGCGATCCCCGAAGAGGAAACTCGTTTTTAATCGTTGTCAATGGCCAAAACGTTAAGTGTCCCGTTTGCTGTTGTCGGTGGCTGTGGAGGTTTCAGGAATAATGACATGGAGAGAAAATATTGGGCAGTTTTTCAATATTACGTATACGTAATATTATTGGAAATAATTTAATTTATATGATATCTATTATTATTTATGAAGGTGGAGGTTTCAAAAACATTAAATTAAAAGAAAATATTGGGAATTATAAGAGAGTTTTAATATTACGTATACGTAATATTTTTGGAAATAATTTAAATATTAATTAAATATTTTTTTGTTATTTATGAAGGTAGAGGTTTCAGGAACATGAAATTGAGAGAAAAAATTGTTGATTATTTGGAAGTTTTTAAGTGTTACTTATACGTAATATTTTTGAAAATAATTTAAATGATTTAATTTCTATTATTATTTATGAAGGTGGAGGTTTCAAAAACATGCAATTGAGAGAAAATATTGGGTATTAATATTACGTATACGTAACACTTTATTTGGAATAATTTAAATGATTTTGTATCTTTTATTATTTGTAGAGATGGAGGTTTCAGGAATATAATATTATGTATACATATGTATACAATCAATCTTTCTTATTTAAGTTAAAATAAGGAATTTAAATATAGAACTATAAATAAATATAAATGTAATATAAATACTATATTTCACTAAGATAGGTTTTCATTAAACTCTTATAGATTCATTCATTAATCCGAGGTGTTTCAAAAATTCAAAGTAGAATTTTTTTTATTTATTAATTTCATAAATCTATGCCTTTTTTAATCCCAGTGTAGTCACAGGAGAAAGAGACAGCGAGCAGGAATTCTCTGGCTATTTGCAGGCCAATTTTCAGGCTGCCTGCAGTTGGGGGACTTTGACTGGACTTGTTTTCCGCGACTCAAACAGGTTGCACTGTTAGTTGCACTGATTTCTGTAAATCAAAGAGTGTGTACCCTCTCCAGCCCTCCCCTCTTCCCCTTTCCCATGTCAAATGGAATAATTACACAAGTGGCACAACTTCTCTTTTTTTTTTTTTTTGTTATTGTTTTTAGCGAGTGAAAGATATCGATGGCGATAAATGTGCCGGCTTAAATATAGCTGTATTTAGTGACATGAATCACTAACTGAAACCGTTTACGCTTAGTTATATATGTACATGCAAACACCTAAAAAACATTTAATCGTGACTGCACACACTCCGGGTTTTTGGATATATTTTTTTGTGTTAGTGCCTCGCTTTTGTATTTCCAAATGATTGCCTGCAATTTAGTTCGTGTTTGTCGATTTAGTTTTTTCCACTTGCAGTTGGATTTTTCGTTGGTTTATTTCTTCGTTTTCCATGGTATTTAATACGCATGACTTCAGCTTGAATTGTTTTTCTTTATTTTCTTTATATTTTTTTCAGTTGCTTTGTTATTTATTTACGAGTATGTTGTAACTCCTGTCGCAGTGGTAGTAAACCCTTTTCATTACGGTGTTGATTAGATGTAGTAAAAGAGATTTAACAAGTTCTTTTTTTTTTAATATTAAATCTGTATTTAAGGTAGAACCTGAAAGTCATAAATTGCTTTTTAGAATCCTTTCGATAGCTCCTTAATGAGTGCAACATAAATTGCATTCCCTGAGCTCATTTCGCTTCGTATTCCGGAAAATGTTTGCCTTTCGGCTGCCGGTTGTCCCAAATACTACTCGAACATCTAGCTAAATGCAACTCCAATACACATACTACACACATACATGCCTAGGCTTTTATTTATTCGACTCGCATTTCCTTGAGCAAACTGTACAGAGTCGAACTCAATTGAAATTGGAATCGCAGAATGAAGCCAAGTCGAAAAACGGCCTCAAATAGGCATATAAACATCGGCAAATTGCCAAGCGGAGAAAAACGGCGGCGGCACGGAATCGGACTCGAACTCGGCCCCATCTCAGTTACCGCATCATCAAACATCATTATTATGTCTTTGGACAGTGAGGAGAAAAACCCGAAAAAATAATAAAAACAAGTCAATCGACTTCGTTGGGGAACTGCTGCCAGCGAGCCAAAGTTTCAAGCGTAACTAAATGCCGAAAATCAAAAAGCGTGGCAACATATAGTAGCAGCAACAACATCGGTGGCATCCAAACAGCCCAACACTCTTGGCCATTAACGGTTAATCTGGGCTCTTCACCAATTTACGCCAGTCGAAGCTGCCAATCCGTGTCACATACCATACACACCATATACCATATACCATATAGCATATAGCATATACTATACTATATTACTTATGCCGCAGCCTCTTTACACTCGACAAAAGATATGGAACGCAACGAAACGAAAATTGGGGGAAAAATCGAAAGCATTTCGAATGGATTTTATAGGCCTATTTATGGGGGTTTAGTTTGAATCGAAATAAGTTGGTTACATTTATAGAAAAAGTGCCAAAAATGGGTAAATCAACTAATTTATTGAGACTAACATGAGTTCCAGTGTTGGAAAACGCTTTAAAGGTTTAAAGAGTATTGAAAATATTACAAGTTGTCTTAATTTTAATTTGAAATGCAAAGATAATAGTTTTAAAACATAAAAAGATGCTTCCGAAATTACTCGGGGTTTTAAAACTATAATAATATATATTGTAAAGGTATTAATGGAATTTTTAAGGGAAAAAAGGCAATGTAGTTTAATGTTATGTTATCATATAAATTGTTTTTGAAATTAATAGTTTTGTATTTAAATACATACATAAAACATATTTTGGGTACCTTCTTAAGGGTTTTTAATATTCGTATTAAATTTTATAGAACCACAAATATATTTCTTTAACTTATAAAACTTTTCATAAATGTAATTTTCGAAAGGTAAAGATAACTGCTAAAGTTTTGATTTAATTAAATATAATGTAAATATTAAATTCTTTCACCAACAATTTTCTTAAAAGTAGTACAAAAATTCTTAATTTTTAAGAAATCTTTTTATTACTAAAATGTACAATTTCCATCACTTTTCTTCGAGTGTAATACAGCAGCCCGTGGTGCTGGAATCAGAATCCCCCAAGTGCCATTCGGCAGTGACATGACCTGACCTTCTGGCGGCATTCCTCTGGCAATTAGCCGCGTTTATGGCTCTGTTTTGTTGCCAGCTCTTGTTGTTGTTGTTGTTGTTGTTGATATTGTTTTTGCTGGCGTTTTGCAGTTAAATGTTGCATGCCACATTTGGCACACATGACAAGCGACATGTGTTTCTGATATGCCAATAGCCAATGGACACTTCCGCCGCCCTCCCGCTGAGGGCCGAGGGGCCATTATGGCTAATTAATGAAATTCGCGCACTGAATTTTCCGAGGGAATTTCCCCCCCAAAAAAGCAACGCCCAGTGTTGCCGCCTTAATTGGTTATTTATTTTGTTTTATGTGCAATTTTAGTGTTTCATTTGTGTCTTGCTCGAATATTTGTAATTTTAATTCGGCTTTTGGTCAGTTTTGTTTCCATTTTTCCCCCATTTTTCGTTGTCTTAGCGGGGTCATTGGGCTGGAAGTTAATGGCCCGACTTAATGGGTCATTTGAGAGAAGTTCGTAAAAGTGTCCAACACAAATACATATGGCCAAAAAATACACGTAATTAGTTAAAGTCTCTGCGGGATCGCAGTGGGTCAAAGCTTGGGTCATTGGGAGATTGGGTCCACAAATTTTAGTTCAAATTTAATGGATTTGTTTAGAGGGTTTACCTGTGAGAGTTTTGAGTATAGTTTGTAGCTCTGTTAATTACCTAAAAAGAGAGAGAGAGAGAAATTAAATGAAAATTAGTTTATCGATAAAACGGTTTTGTGTCTTAGTTAGAAATAACAAATGCAAGTGACCCATATACTCGAGAGATTTGTATTAATTTCACTTTCATTTTTACTCAAAGTAAACGGAAACAAGTTATTTTTAAATATTATAAAGTAGATCAAATGCTAGAATGCTTTTAAACTTGATGAGATAATTAAATAAAATTATATGTAGCTTCTAGTAAGTGCCAAAAAAAAAACTTCCTTTTCGAGCAATTTTTACTTGAATATGCTGCACATTGAAAATTCAAATTGAAATTTTCCATCTCAGTCTTGTTAAAAGCAAGAACAATAAAAACAATTTGATGTTGCATAACATTTAATGACAATAAAGGATACCCATAACCAGGATTTGAAGGAGAAAAAGCTACCGGCATATGGCAAGAAAAAATTGCATAAATTTTTCCCTGCAATATGCATATTAAATTCAATAAATTTCCTAGAGGGAAAACTCAAAAAGGGTGAAGAGCCGAGGAGACCCGAAAAGCGGGCCAGACAAGCTGCCGACAGTGAGCTATGGCTAAAGGATATGCGCAAGGATAGCAGCTCAAATTGATAGACATCTATATGTAGCGAGCAGGGAAAGCGATGGAAAGATGTACCAAGTGGAAAAGGGGGGAAACGGTCTGTGCTGCTTTTCCACAGGAAATAAAAAATACAACAAAATATATGGCAGTGAAAGGGAAAAGTTTGATCATCAGAAATGATGTAAAATAATCATAAATGGTAGCAATAATAATCATTATAAGTACATGAAATTGATTTCTTTTAACTTTACGGCATTTTAACATTATAACTTTTGACTGATTTTATACTTAGTTTGATTTTCTCTCCGTGTGTGATTGTCAAACACTTTTGCTCTTTTGCCAGGGCGACAAAGTTTATTTAGCCCTTGACTTGGAAATTTTTGGAATTCTTTTTTTTTCCCTCATCGCTTCACGTCGTCCTTGAAGCGATGCCAAGGAAAATGGCAACTTCGGTGAGATGAGGTGGCAGGGGAAATATGATGATGATGGGCCCTAAAAATAGTTTAGGCAAATTCATGATTTATGCACTGCTTCCATGGAACTGCCAATAATCATTGCCAATTCCCGATGGCCAAGGCACAATAATATTGGCTAATAATAGGGGCAGCTTTACGTGTCCTGCCACGCCTCCCTTTTTCTTCTTTTTCTCAAAAAATGTGCGCGCAACATTTAATTAAATAACCGACAGACATCGGATTCTGGGATTCATCGCTTTGTGCCCGTTTCCGATTGCTTTTGAAGCTCAGGCACACAGCAAATAGTTCAGAGTCGAAAATTGCGAAAAATTCAAAATAACAAATTGCATTGCCCCTCAGAGTGTCCTTCCCTCTTCTGATTTTGTTGCTGCTTTTATAGCCTTTCAATTGCTACGCTGCGGTCGTCAACTTTTGCCGATTGGCAAGCGGCGACCGCAATTGGTTTCTATACACTTGGAGAAAATACTATCAGAAGCACACCATGTCTTGACCTTTTTGTAAATAATTCTTTTGCTTGTGGTATATGGAATTCTTGTAATTACTGAGTTGTAAACTATTACAATTAATTAATTTTGGTTAGCTCGGTTTTACTGTGTAGCTACTGTGGGGGGTTTCCCGGCAGGAACCAAAGCTGTGACTGGACGATAGTCCAGTAGGAAATAACCAAAATGAAATAAAACAAAACAAAAACAAAAATAAACTTCCCTTGGTGCCAGGGGCGTCGTTAGCGAAAATTTATAACATAGAAAAGGCAGTGGCAGTCAGGAAAAAGGGTTTGATGGCAAGGAAAAGGACTAATCAATGCAGGAAATAGAAAAAATGTAGGGAAAAATAAGGGATTGGTAAGAAAATAGTTGTACCAAGCTTTTCTAACATTAATTTAGGCATAAATATAATATTTTTTACTGGAAACTTTAATTCACTTAAGCTATTTAATAATCAAATCTGTAAACCTTTGCAAACTCCTTAATACAGGGCACTCTGCAGGGCTTAACTAAGTACACTTGCATGTAGAAATATATATATACATTTATATATATCCATATAAGCTAGTATGTGGCCCTATCTTTCTATTGTGCAATCATAAATCAAAGCTCCCGGCACCGCCCACTTTTGATGTCCGTTGTAATCCGGGGCTTAACATTCTCCACACTGGGCTGGGAGTTGCAACACAAGCACACACTCTATGTATGCCACATGTGGAGCTTGCAACGCCCCTGAGCCGGAGTCCAGACCAAAAATACAGGACAACGGCTTAGTGTCCTTTTCATGGTGCTGGCTTCTTTTCTGGGGCCTGAGCCGCGAATGCAATTAAATAGAATATATTGTCGGCTCCAAGGTCGGTGCTCCCAGTTATCCGGCCAGCTTCTATTCCTGCGGTTGCAGCCGCCCTCTGGGCCTGGCCAAAACCGAAACTCAGCCGACTGGCAATAACTCAGGGAGTTCCTGCTGCTGTGTAGTTCTCTCTGCTATATGCGATATTTTCAGCATTTTTTTTTTGGCCGCTTGTTAAGTAATTTTGTTAATAGCTGCTGCACCAGCAGCAACGGCTTCAATAAATCTTTTTGTGCGGCTGCCACAACTCGTTGCACATTTCATGCTCTCTTTGCTGGTGCCTCTTGGGCTCTTGGCCATTAAATGGAAACTAGTTCACTCCACTCTAGAAGGCTCTCAATCGAGTGCCAGCAGGCAGCAGGCACCTCCCACAAGGCACACACACACACACACACAATCCGAACAGAAATTCGAATAAAATAAAAATAAAATCGCTGCACGCACATGGAGCGACCGCAAGAGACTAAATTACTTGGCTGACTTTCACCAATTTTTAGCCAACTTCGATTGCCACAAATGAAAATAGCCAACAGCCAAGACTAGACAATGGCAGCAAAGTGCTGGAAATTATAACTTTGTCTGGCCAAGTTAGAATATAAAATACAACCAAGTGCAGCGAGCTGCTTAATTGTTGTTTACTTTTTAATTTCGTTGGAAAATTTTGCTGCCTTTGTTTTATTTTTCTAAATATTAAAGTTTTCTTATTCAGCTGTCACAATTTTCTGTGAAACCTGATCAAAAAGACTTGTTTATATATTTTTTTTCGTGATAAAATCTATGCACGATTGACTTTGTTTGGAAAGTAATATTTAATAGAAAGCAATATTTACTATAAATATTGTATTAAATATAAAATATTTGCCTTCTTTTAATGCTGTCAGAAATATAGAATTCTTTTTGTAAAGACATATTAAAATTTTTATATTTTAAAGACAATTTCATCACAATTTTCCTTAATTAATACAACTATTTACCTTCATCACTTCCACTTTTTGGTTTTTAGCACAACTTTCGCTTTTTCGTCCTCTCATTAAATGCATTTCATAACTTTGTTTTTGTCTCTATTTTAGCTGATTGTTTTTTTTTTATTCATTTCTGCCAGTTGTTTTGACCCTTGTCTGGCAAGTTGGCCAAAAGGCTTTGTGTTGACCCACTGCCGCTGACAAAAATTCACTAATTTGCAGTGGCGGAAACGGATTTTCAGTTGCTTTTGTTTTTTCCCCCGTTTTGTTGTTTCAAGTTGATTGCAGCGATTACAGCTGTCACCCCGCTGTCCACAAGATCACCTTTTATTTTTATTTTTTTTGTTATTTTTTTGCGCCACCATAGTAATTTACACCTGTTGCACCTGCTGCAGACGAAATGCACACACAAAAGTCTACACAAATTCATAGGCCACCGGCACAAGTCTTGGCTAAATGGAATTTAATTATAAAATAATTATACGTTCATTTGTTGCCTTTTTTTTGCGTTAATTGTTTGACGTTTGCTTAATTTGCCTCATTAGAAACTATGCTTTGGTATTTATTTGAAATGTTTTTGACTCAGCCACTATTTTATGCGGGTCAGTTTTGGATTCGCATAATTTTTGTTAGCCAGTTTTTGTTTTCGTTCCAAACTCTCAACGCAACTAATTTAAATTGGTCTAAATCAGAGACTCTGGCTAATGAATTTCCAGCTGGCAGACAGTTGGCTTGACTTGTTAACTTTCTGGTATTTGTACTTCATTAAAATGGTTCTCTATTTTTTTTTTTTTTGCCAAGCTGGCAAGGAAATAAATTAAATACACACACACACAATGCGCCACAGAGAATTGCCAACTTAATTGTTGCGCATACGCAGTGTTGCACAATTCACCGGTAAATTGCACTTTAGGTTAGAGTTAAACCGAAAGCCGCTTAGCCTTTCTGTGTGTTCGTGTTCCGTGGGTATTTGCCAGGTTGTGACTCGCAATCGGTTTCAGTCAATGCGATTGTTCAGTTCGATTGAGAGTTGGATTGTTCCCTGGGCTTTGTACGAGACCGCGTTTAAATGTCGCCTGGATTGGTTTAAGAATATTGAATGACGCTGGTCGGGGGGTCTTTGTGGATTGTGGAATATAGATTTAGCTTTGGCTGATTAGCTTTCTATATTTTTTGGCTTCGTATTTATGTTTTATATACATTATAAATATTTATTAAATAGTATTGGACAAGCCTTGGATTTTACTTACTGAGTTAGAGCTTTCTTGATTAAGTCTAGTTCGGTTTTATAATGTTTAATCATTTCTCCATTTACTTTTTGAAGAAGTCTTATTATTTTCTATATTCTCTATTGATTTTCTCCCTGAGTTATCACCCTTTGTATTAGCATAGCCCTCCCCCCCAACTTTTTTGTAATTCTCATCACTTGACTCCCCCCTATTTCACTTATCTGTTAATTAACTAATTGGCACAGCAAATTCAATTGCAATTCGATGTATTGTAGAAGAACAATTTCGTGGGCTGTGCCTGGTTAACTAATTGTGGTCTCCAAGTGGAAATATGGAAATGGAAATGGAAATGGAAATGGGAGTCGTAACGGGAAATGGAATCGTAACGGGACTGGGCCGGTTTCAATGCGCTGATTGATTGTGAATAATCAATGCGTATCGGTTATGAGTCCCGGCCTAGTGTCTGGTTCTGGATGCATAACGAAATTAGGCAATGCCAATGGACGTGAGGGGCATGCCGGATAGATGTCCAGATATTGGTGGAGTCTCGCCCATCGAATCCGAGTTATGTAATAAAAGACTCGACTCCGGTGAAATATTAAGCAGTCCATTGTATCTACCCTTCGTCTGTGTAGGAAAAATCGCGGACATTGAAATGAAATATTGTAGGACAGGAGAGGAGATGCCAGCGTTAGTTGGCCAAGCGAATTGTCAGCGAAAAATGCTTTTTTGGCTATCAAATGGCGCACAAAGAACGGGGGAGACAAACGCTGAAATGGCCACCTTAATGATAATACACACGGCACAGTGCTGGCCAAAAGTTGCCAGGCAGCGTCGCAGAGTACTCCCCCAGCAGTTGAGGTGTGAATAAACATTTCTAAGCGAGTGTAAGCGTACAGACAAAGCGATGAACACGGATAAGTGAGCATTACAGTGGCAGTTAGTTTTGCTGATGTGACATGCTCAATTTATCCGCACGACTTTAATATTAAATTAACTAACTTATTATTCACAACAATATAATATTAGTAAAGTAATGTGCTGGAGCTGGATAATTAAGTTAAAAGTGTTTGAATTTATTACAGAACTAAGCTAACTTTCTATTTCTATTAAAACAAATATATAAAGAAGGAAACAATGTAATAGAAATTAAATTGTAGAACTTTGGACTGTTTATGTTTATTTTTAAACAAATTTTATTTGTTTCTAAAAGACTCGTATTATTTATATCAAATTGTAAGCAAATAAAATTCTTTTTATTTGGAAATATTTATAAAATATTTTTACAAATCAAAAAAAATAGATTGCACTTAATCTTGAATTTGATGTTACTTAAAAATACCATTATATTCATGTTGTGGCTTGTATATTGTATTTACCAAAAGGATTTTCCTTAATGCGCCTAATTGAAATCGCAATTAGCCGAAACATTTTCTCGCTCGGTTCGTTCCCCCTCACTTTTGGTCCTGTGTGTTGTGCTGTGCTCTCTCTCTCTCTAATTAACACGCTTTTTTAATTATTAATTGCTGCACTTAATTTATAGGCAACACTAGACCCCAACGAACATCATCCACACCCACAAAACCAGCGGGGAAGCCCATTTAACCCGTCGCTATGTAGGCAAAAGGCACAAATTGCAATTTGTTTCAAGTGTCCTGGCAGCAGGACAAAGTTTCTTCTTTGTATCCTGCGGAGGGTCTAGAGGAGGGGGTTGGGTTGTGGGGGTGAAACTATCTGCTAACTGTGATTTTTGTGCCTCAAAAAGTTGCAATTTGTCTTTTTACCTTTGCTCTATCGCCGCCTTTGTCGTTTTTCTTTCCTGTTATATGGTTTTATTTTTTTTTCTCTCTGTTCTACTTTTGGTTTTTCTTGTTTTTCAACTGAAAAATAAATTGAATTGTAAGTTGAAAGTTTTGCCATATGGAATGCTATCAGCCGCCTCTGAGTAGTTTTGTGGGTTTTTTGGAAATTAATTAAGTGTATATGCAGTCAGCATAACGGTTGCTCCCAAAGAACCGTAACCATTTTCCCCCTCAGCATTTTCGTTTTCATTCCAATTTATCGATACAGAACATCAATTTGAAATTCTTTTCCCCATTTTCTTCTTAATCGCTCCTCAAAGCCAAGAATTTGAAAATGGAAAATTGAATTAAAATAATGCAAATGAGCCGCAATAGAAACTATGAAGATAGTCGTGGTGGGAAAAACTCAAAAGACAGACAAAGCCACCAAGTTTTTGGGGTATAAGGTTCTCTTTCTTTTTTTTACTCCATTTTTTCTTCAGCCCGATGACGGCCAATGCCTTGCAGCATAGTGTAGATGAAGGAGCTGAGATAAATGCATAAATGGACGCTTGGCTTGCTGCAGCTGCAGCTGCACTTTTCCGGGGCAGAGTGACTTTCCACGAGAGCAGCCCGCCCCTGCCCCCGGGGCAAAAGACTTTTCTTTTTAATGAGCAACGGAGTTGGGAGTAATTCTTGAAAAAGGGTTTCGAATAACTGGAAAACTAAAGGGAAAACTGGTCTTCATCAAGTGTTAACGGGGTATAATAAATGCTGATATTTATGCAATGATTATAAAAATGATTCATGGCATTTAATTATAATTTCTTATTTCTGAACCGTGTAAATGTTTTAATTTGCCAATTAATAATTTCATAACAAAAACTATGCGAGTAATATAATAGCGTTATTTAATAAAGAAATATATAACATTTTGCTTAGTAACTATTTTTTATTATCTATAGTTATTTTTCTTAAACAAATTCTTTTTAATTTGATAATAAATAAACATTAAAACGCATATTATACAATATTTACTAAATATTCAAGAAGACATATATAAACCTTTCAAATAAATCTAAATTAAATCTTTTTAAATAATACAAATTTCAGCTTGCTTTTAAAATATAAAAATGGCATAGTTCATTTTAATAGTAGACATAAATGTTTAATTTCGGCTTCAAAATAAATATTATGCCAAAATCCTCGTATATTTTGGGTTTATAGGCAAAACATAAAAACGTAATTTCATATATATACATATATATAAATTTATGTATCTATATATTTTATATATACATACATCCGACAGATAAAGTTAGAATCGCCGTTTATTTCTTTTCGGGATTAAACCGAAATAGAAATGGACTCGGCAGCATTTGAAAATAAAAACACTCTGGGTGAAAATAAAAGAAAAACCAAAAACATTCCGAGAAGCAGATGTGAAACTGCCAACAGTTTTTCCTGAATGGGGGAAATTCCATGGCAACTGCAAAATGCATTTTTCTGTCGCATTTCCTGCCCCAGCGTGGAGCATAAAATAACAGCAAGGCAACATAAACACGTGCCAGCCCAGTCTAATGTCGGCCATTTCCTGTTGGCCAAAAACCGTAGGCCAAAAAATAAAAAAAAAAGGGTGGGGGCGGGCGGAAAGGAAAATAAGGCCGGCACAAAAGCAAGCGTCACCAGCAGCAGCCGTAAAAGAAGTGCGGAGCGATGGTTCTGGTCAGGAAAAGTCCAGAACCCAAGTTGGGACCTTTTCCAGACAGCTTCCCCTATCTCCTTTTTGCATTTTCCGACCTGGCAAAGCAAAGGAAATGAGGGCTGAAAAAGCCGCAGAAAAATAAGGGAACAGGAAGAGGGACAGAGGGAGCCAAAAAAACATGAATAGTATTAGGGAAATACCCTTCAAAAACTTCAAACTGAAATTAGAAATCTTAGAACTCAAGTCAAAGAAGCACCGATACTAGAATTTTTAAGCTTAGTATAATTATTAAAGCTTGAAGAGCAATTAAGAAAAAGGCTATTAACTTAATTCTTTTTAGATTCTTAAGTTCTAACCCAAAATCTAAAAGAAAGTCTCTTGATAAGAACCCATAAACCCGAGGCATTAACAAATATTTAAAGAACTGACAACCAAAACCCCCAAAGAATACTTAAATCCACAACAGTCAAGACCATGACCACCCTTGGTAGACATAACAACAACACCACGAAGTAACACTATGAACAGCTAACATACATAGGAAAATAGCAGGTAGTTAGAAAGGGAAAAAGGAAAATATGTTAATAAAGTGCTCTGGCAGAGAAGGCGGTTGCTTAGGCATAGCATAATTTGATAAACTCTGGATGAATGACCTCTCTCCATATATATAAATATATATCTTTATATATATACACACAGTTTACTCTTCTTTTTTTCAGCCTCCTGCCAACTGCATTTTAGTCAAAAACAGATGACGCAAATGCATCTTGAAGGGGCACTTAGAGAAAATGATAGTAAATATATTGTTTAAATTATTATAAATTTGGGAAATAATTTTATATAAATTGTTTTTTATATAGAACTCTTTATTTGCATCTTAAATATATTAAAGAAGCATATTTTTTCATATTATTTAAGACAAAAAACACAAAGATCTTTTGTATCAGAAGAAGACTGGAACAGTACGTTCTCAGAGATTAGTTTATTATCCATGAGATACTTTTCAATTGGATTTTAAAATATTTAAAGTTTTAATTTCACAGAAAATAGATTTGAGAATTTTTAATTCATAAAGAGCTTAGTTAGAGCAGTTTAATCCATTAACTATATTTAGAATTTCTAATTTAAATAAGGTTTTTGACAATTCTGTTCTTTGATGGTTCTTCTGTATAATTCTTGTTTCTTCTATATAATTTCTAAAATATTTGAAAAATATTTCTCAGTGCAAGCCAGCATTATTTTGCAGCTGCAAAGATGAAAACTGTTGTGCCACTGGCCATTCTTCTAATAGGCCAACAAAAATCTCCGTCGGAATAATGATGCACTGACAACTGCAACTGCCACTGCCACTGCCACAATGCAGCCGCTTGCTGCGTGCTCCGTCTACCCGTCTCTTTCGCCGGCTATGTTCCCATCTCTTTCACTGTGTTTGTGGCAGGCTCTTTAGTTATGCATTCTGGTGGTTCTCTTACCACTTCTTTCTTTTTTTTTTTTGTGGTGTTTGTCTGCATTTCTTGGTTCGAGTTCATTGCCGCGAATCATTTTTATTCGTTTCTTTCTTTTCAGCATTTTATATGTACTGAGCCTCTGAGTGGCAGCATAATCATCATTATGGCAATGAGCATCAGCATAATTATCACCTCGAGTGTGTTGCTCATAATGATGATGTAGAGCCCTTATTTTTTTAGACTCAATCCACTCACTCGACTCACTCGACTACCCTTTAGTTCACTTGGTGTTCATTATTAATTCATTTATTCATTCATTCATTTGTTAGTCGGGTAACCCCCCATTTCCCGTTTATGACAAACTCTCCCCCGATAATAATTCAATTATTAGCGAGTGCAAGACAAGAATCTGGGGAAAAGGTTGTGGTTATTAGAGACAAAGTATAAGCTACAAAAACTGTTTAGAAGTTTGTTGGAAAAACAAGTTTAAATCAGATATTTTCAGTTTCTAAAGATAAATTGTTAGTAAGTTGTTAAGTTGGGAATATACAATTAAACTTTGTTGGATTTCTTTATAAAATATATAATTAAAAAAGCAATCAACATGTTTTATCTGCCTTTTAATTGGTATATTAACCACTTTATCCACAGAATACTTAAGTTGAGGCAGGTGCTATAGGCCGTAAGTCTGGCACCTAGTTTCCTAGAAACCATAATTTGCACGCTTTCTTCTCAAAAGCCAGACACGAGTCTTCCCCCCCTCTTCATGATCCCTCCCTCCTCTCTCCTCAAAAATTCTTGGCTTTAACACATTTTTGAAATATTTTCGAGTTCACGATCAAGATCAACGAAAGAGAATAACAAAACTCAATTGCCGCTAATGAAGAACCGGCCAAGATGCTGCGAGAAGTGAGGCAGTAAAAGGGGTCTCGTACCCCCCCTTAATGGGGTCTCAAACCCCCCAAAACCCCTCTGCACACACACACACAATTTGACTTTCATTTCTTCATAGAGTTGGACACTTTTATTGTGTTTCACATTACTTTGTGTGTGTGTTGTGTGTGCGTTGTGCGCTCTTTGGTTTTTCTCCCCCTTTGTTTGCCATACGTTTTTGTTACTGTTTGTGTTTTTGTTTATGCGGAGTTTTCTTGAATTTCTATTTCTATTTCCAGCATAGATAACCATTTTCTATAAGCAAAGTGCGATATTTCACAAGAGTCTCGCCGGAATCGAGTTGGCTACAAGAACAATAAGGAGCGCATTATTTTTGGCCCTCTGTTGTGGCATTGTTTTTCTTTTTCCCAAATATGTTTTTCTTTTGCTGTCGGTCTCCCTTTTTTGTTTTTTGCGTATTTTTGGCATTCCTTTCTGATGGTTTTTGCAACTTTTCCGGGTTAACTTTACTGGTTACAAGTCCGGGAAGAGAAGAGAATTTCCACCCAAAATCAGGGGCTCAGTAAAGAGGGTAGAATTAAAGTTAAACTAGAAAAAGTAATTTAAATTGAGTAACATTTTATTAATAAAGATAATCATCTTCTATTTATTTAGCCATATTACAAATTCTTTTCTGCTCTAAATAAAATTTTAAAAATTTCTTAGTACTTGCAAAAGCAAATATAAATTACTATAGATTAATGTTGCAATCGTGACTGGGGCTGAAATGCAGAAATGTGTAAATTAAAGCACAAAAAGCAATCACCGGCAAAAGCAAAGTCAAATTTAGTATCGAATTACTCAAAGGAAAATGTTCGATTGAGATAATAGAACCTGATTTGTGTTCAAATTAATGGCAATGCTGCCACATGTATCGCATTGATTCGTGGAAAGCTGTTCGCTTTAATTGCTAACAGAGGCTTCTATAATTTCATTAAATTTATTAACCTATAAATAAACCACATTTAGATTAGGCTTTAACAAAATTCTCTTTGCTTTACGGATAAAATTCTTTAAATGAAAATTGTTTAAGCTTAAGTTTGCCTTAGAATTCTTAGTGTCTCATTTCCTTGACAAAACCAGATTCAACTTTTCATTGAGTTGAAAAACCTTTTTGAAATTAAATTAAGCTCTTAACACTGCGTGGAAAACCGAAACAATGTGCGCCATGCTGGGCGCTGGTTTTTCTTGTTGTTTCCTTTTCCACTTTTCACACAGTGCGCAGAGCAGACGAAAACCCGAGCCCATTTCCACTCAGAGATTTTGGTGGAAACTCGCCGGGCAGACACTTGTGCATATTAATTGCTTATTGAGCAGGCTTCCCTTTTCCATTTTCTTTCCTCCCCTCACCATTTGAGGAGAAGTCGGATGAAAAAAAAAAACAAAATAAATAAAAACAACAACCATGGCGTGAAAGAATTGTTTGGGAAAATCCTCGTGCACGAGGGGAAAGCCTTTTTTATTATTCTTTATCAGTTTCAATCACTCCATCGCAGCCAGAAGTAACAATACAGTGGGACTTCGTATATGAACTACCTATAGGTAGTATTTTTGGTGGTAATGTTTTAATAGGATTTTACATTATATAATAATTTTATATTTAATAATTATATTAAGTTAGAAGTGTGAAGAGGCATACATCAGGAACAGGAGAATTAAATTTGATGGTATTTTGATATATAATTAAATTAATAGTGCAAAGAGTGCAACTAAAATTCCCAACTAGGAATTCGGTGATACTTAAAAGCAATTTATTTGTATTCTTTGAATCGATATTTATCGATATTTTAATATGCGAATTTTTTCTACAAATCTATATTTAAAAATCTCATAACTAAGCCAAAAAATCATTAATATTAATTCGGAAAGCCTTCCTATATAAGTTTTTATTAATGTCATAACTCTGCATACTCACTTTAAAATTAAAAAAAAAAAATAAATTTTTATCAATTTGAACAATTTTTGAATATTTTGTTTCTGCCTAAGATGGCTAGATTGACTCTGCTGTTGATGCTGAACAAGAATATAATGTCAAAAAATGACTCCTTCACAGCTTCAGACTAAAACATTTAATTTATAGACCATTTTCCTGTGTATTAACTGTATTATTTCCCCGCTCAGTTTTCAGTTCTGGCTTTCATTCATTCACTCACTCACACACACAGCCCCCCTCAATTTTCCATTGCCCCTCACCTGTCGCATTCATTCATTCATGCAAGGTCTCCTTCTCACCTGTTTGTTTTGTTGCTGTTGCTGTTGTTTTTCGTCACTAGCCTGGCTGGCTGGCGGCTGGCTTTTCCGTCGCCCTGCCTCCCTCGCTTCGTGGAACAAGCGTTTTCCGGCCAAAGGTAGATTTTTCCTTTTCGGGGGTGGGTCAGAGGTCGCGGATTCGGGTGGTGCCCCTTTGTTGCAGCCACTTGTGCGCCTCTCTCGTTTTTTATTTATTTTTTTTGTTTCGTTATTTTTTTTTGTTTATCGCTTGGCCCTTTACTGGTTGACAAAATGCCAAACGCTTGAAATTCCTTTATATCCGTTTTTTATTTTTATTTTCCTCCCCGTTTTATATGCGTTTTTTTTTTGGTGTTGTATTTTTCAGTTAGCGCGCGGTTTTAAAATTTGGTTTATTCTTCTGTGTTTGAGGGTTAAAAAAAGGAGTGTGTAATGCTGTTACTGCTGATGTTTGTTGTTTTTATTTTCACTGTTGGCTTTTCCTCCAACTCCTGCTGTTCTTGTTCTTGTTGTTGTTGTTGCAGTTTTTCTCGTTAACCTTTTCCCGCTCCCATGCACGTGTTTGATTTTTCCTTTGCCGCTGCTGCTGCTGTTGCTGTTGCTCGGGTTTATGGCAACCTGTTTGCCACCGGAATGTTTTCGTGTGGTTTTCCCAAAGAACCACCACCAAATGGAATGAAAACTCAGCTGGAATGCCACGAGTAATAATTATGATTGCATTCGAAAATCTTTGTAATTTCCGCTTTGTTTCGGTTGTTTTTTTTTTGTGTTTAATGTAATTTTTTATGCTCAGTCTTACAAAGGAAATACTTTAATCGGTATTTGGGTTTGTTTATTTTTTAATTCGATTGTTTTTAAAGCACACAAAGTAATCGAATTATTTGATTTAGAATTTTTTAATAAGTAAGCAATGATTGAACGAACTTTACTTTAATTAATGTCAAAAAAATTCGTTCTAAAATCTTAGTGAGTACATTTTAAAATTGTTTATTTAAAAAAATGGTATTGTTTTCTTAAGCTAAATTCTGCTCAAAGTATGTAAATTTCGTTTAACAATTCTATTGTGACAGATAATTATATGCAAACAAAAAGTTGAACAAACTTTTCTTTTATTTTTTTCGTATTTTCATTTCCGTCTGAAGTCTGAAGTATTTATCCAATTTTCCGCAACAGTTTAAACAGCAAATAAACAAATCAATTAACGGTTGAATTTAAAGCGCTCCCAGAAGTCGGTCAATACATCTGTGGAGCCATGTTAAGTGTGTGCTTTAAATTTAATTAAGCCTTCTGCTATTTCTGGTTTTTAAGTCTTGGTCGGTGGTTTTTTTCTCGATTTATTTCTTGATTTTTTTCTTTTGATTTTTTTTTTTTGTTTTTCACCAAGAGCCCCCAAGTTGGAGAGACCGGTGGATTCTGGTGGCTGCTTTCTAAACGCTGGTGCACGCTCCGCTGGCGCTGCCCACTCGAGAAAAGCAACAATAACAACAAGAATCACAACAACAACAAGACAGTCAATACGGCCAACAGGCAAGAGACAAAGACAACAAGTTTAGACCCGCCGCCTAACGGTAAATCAAATGAAAAACTTCTATTGATAGAGTCTCGTCGAATTCACAGCGGCGACGTCACGGCGCGCGTTTTACAAAATTTCTAGCTGGAGGAGAAACCGTTGTTCGATGTTCTCCAAAAAGAAAAACCGAAAACCGAAAATAAAAACTGGTTCTTAAAACAGGCTTAGAACAGAATTTGCAAGTGCAACGTGATAAGGGAAAAGCATGCAAAAATTAACACGCACCAACATGCACACACACGTACGCGATGAGCGAGAGCTCTCTCTCTCTCTCTCTCTCTCTCTTCGGCTCTTCCACACTCTGCGTCTCTTTCTCTTTCTTTTTTTCCGGAAAAACCGTCCGAAACGCTCGAGTCTTAACAGGTGACTGAAAGCTGAAAGCCAAGAACAGAAAGTCCGCAAGTCGGGTTTTGGCCACTGTTAAGCAGCTAACAGCGACGTCGCCCGAAGCTAAAGCAGCGACGCGGCAGAGCCACTTCGGCTCTGCACTGTTACAGCCACTGTTAGGTTGCTGTTAAGTTTCATGTGGTGCATGTGGTGCCACCTTGAAAAAGAAAAAGGTGTGCTAATAATAGTGGTACCTGAAATATTATTAAAATATTTTCGGTGGTGCATTCAACCCCTCTGAGTGGATCGCCTGAGTTGTTGGCCGGACATGCAGAGGCATTGGCTTTGCATTGGCCATCAATTAACAGACCAAATTGGCAATTAGCATTTGGTAATAGGAAGCAAGAGCATGGCTTTAAATGAACAATTATATGCTCATTTGATTGTTTGTATTACTTTTACTGTAATTTTGAAAATATAAAAGTGAAATTACAAATGTTTGAAGCTTTCCTGGGGAGCAACAATTTTAATTGAGAGAGGAAATCGTTGCAAACGCTAAATATATCTTTTAATTAAGATTTAATTCAAGGAAGAAGGAGTCATTTCCGATCCTATAAAGTATATATATTATTGATCAGCATCAACAGACAATTCGATCTAGATATATTATTTGGAAAAAATAATGTATGAAATTTTTTGAAATTTTTTAAAGGGCTAAAACCGTTGTTAAAATTGTCAAAAATTAAAAGAACATTTTATTTTCTTAAATGCTTAAACTTGTATTGCAGATTTAAAAACAGAATAAAAATTAATACAGCAAAGCTTTTCGAACTCAAATTAAAGAAGTTTTTACTTAGTTATTGCATTTTAAAACTTTGATTTTCCCACAAATATTATATTGATAAATATAGATTTTATTTTTGTGGGTTTTTGAATATAAAAAGGTTAATAATTAATTAATTTCGCATATATTCATATATTCGCATACACAAGTAAAATATTAATTATTTTACGTTGCAATAATTTACTAAATTATAGAAAAATAAATGTTATAATTCAGCTTTAACAATTTAAACAAAATTAAAATTAATTTTGTAATATTCTCAAACCTCTTGAAATTAAAAAAAAAAAAAAAAAAAAAAAAAATGCTGCTTAATACTCCAAATTGTATATGCCAATTTATTAACAAAAAAAGTTGCATAAAAATAAGAACAAAAATGAAATAATAATAATAATTACTTTATGCAACAAATTATTTTCTTATGCAGTTCCTTAACAGTCATAATTAACATTTACCACAATGTAAGCCAACAGAAAAACGCTAACATTGCAGAGGCACACCATAAGCCGTTGCTAAAAGCCGGTCCAAGTTAACAGCATCTGCAGACTGAAGCTTTAACAGAGACCACGCACCCAACCTAAAAAATAAACAAATGAAAATAAACAAAACTTGAACACAGCAAAACCCACACCGTAACTGCTCCCCTGACCTATATGTCGAACATCCTCCGGAGAAAAGAGACCCCCCCCACATAAAAAATAGGAGAAAATATACGAAGCTATAAGGAAAACTTTAAGCACGGCTAATTATGTGGCGGCAACATGAGAGTATTTCTGCAGCTTTAAATAGTTGAGCGTTAAATTGAGGCTCTGAAATGCCTGAAATACTTCCGAATTCCCGATTCACGTTAGCGTTTGCCTGCAAAGATTCCCCAAGTATCCGAGAATCGGCAAGTTATGCGAATGCGTTCTTCCGTGAGCTTAAACTTACCACCTTATATCCTCTTTTACACTTTCTTACTTCACAAGTTTTCAAATATGCCACTCATAACTTGTAGTTTTCCTGCCAGGAATGGAATTTTTATAACAGTGAGTGCTCAAAAAGTTACATTGTTGAAAATTTGAAAATTAACGAAATAATTAGTTAAGGAACATTATCAGCTTTGTTAAAAATAAAAATACAAATAATTATTTGATTAATTAAACCAATTTTGATAGTTTAAAAATGTCAAATCAAAACATATTCAAAGTGTTTTAATATATTTATACTTTAAATTAATTTACAAGCATATATCAATTCAAATATATGGTTATAATTTATTATCTAGGCTATACTTGTTGAGTATAAAATTCAATATTATTCATATTCATTGTTTACATTGTTTTGATGTTTTTCTTTTAAATAAAACGTTGTAAAAATCATTCTCATAAAAGTGAATGAAAAATTGTCATGTTAACAGCTTTAGAAAAGTATATAATTTAATTTATATTTACTATTTTAAATGTGAGGAGTAAGAAAAAATATTAAAGAATATTAGAAATCTTATTATATTATTAAAAGTTTTTTGCTTTTGAATTTTTCCTATTAACATAACATAAAATTGTTCTTGTTGAAAACGTCACAAAAGTCTAATATTCAAATTTAAATTCATTATGTTAACTATTTTAATTTCAAGAGTAACAAAAAATATTTGAAATATTATTCGATTCAATTCAATAATTTTGGTTTATTTTCCACAATAATTTTTCAATTTAGCTTAAAGCTAAAAAATTTTGTTTCTTAGAGTTTAAACTAATTAACTATTAGTGCAACTATAGAATTCTATTGTTCTGTTTATTTAATATTTATACATTTTTACTAACATTTAATTACCCAAGAAAATGGGAAAAACTTAGCTTAGGTATTATTATATGATAAAAAGTCTTTCCTATCGAAGCTCTACTGTAGGCCGGCGTCTGACATTGTTTTGGCTGCTGTTATTGTTTCTGTTATCTCCTTTTTTGGGCTGAGTGAATTGTGGCTGCTGTTGAGTTGAGGCCTCAAGGCTGCACTTGGCATTTTATTTGTTTATGTTTTTTTTTTGTGTTTTTTGTTTTTTGTTGGTCCTGGCTACGATTTGGCTTTGCTTGCCTTTTGGCCTCATCTTTGCTTTCCGCTCTCGCAGGTGACGTGGCCTATTAGCAGCGATAAAAGTCGAAGTCGCTCGACAACAAAAGGATATCCGGCTGAAGGAGCAGCAGCAACGGCAGGAAAATTCCAACAGCAGGCAGCAGCGCACGTGGGGCATGCAACGTGTGTTTCACGCTCGGCTAGATTACGCGAGCGGGAAAATATGGATGAAAAATTAGCACATTAAAAATATATATATATATATATATGTATATGGCTTTCATGCGATATCTTAATATGGCATACGTGACGCCGCACTGCTGCTGCTTGCAACATTTCCCTAATGTGTCGAGATTAGCCTGAAATCATATTTACTTTTCGTATTTAATTGTGCAAAATTGTTTTGCCAAAAATTTAAAGCTCACCCATATAGTATTAGGTACATTTTCCATATGCTAATTAGCCAGTAGATTATTTATTTATGGGGAGAAACGCTGATTTGATTTAGGCGACAAATAGTCCTATTTATTTAGTCTACATTTTGTCGGTTTAAATGGGAATAATTTGTATAATTTATAATCGGTTTGTGATATTAAATATGTACAAATTAATGGGTATTTGGCTTGGTTTTTAAATAATTAGAACTGCATTACTTTTTGCTTTTCCTAAAACACTTTAAAAATAATTCCATTAAATCCCCTAATTGAGCCCCAACATGTGTGCTATGAATTTTTGCCATGAACAGCAATTAGTCGGAGTTTTTCTCTGTAATTTTCTTGTTTTCTTTCATTTACCTTAGCTTGATTTACAGGCTGGCTCTTATTTATGTGTTTTTCTGAAGAATCATTAACATTTCATCGTGTTTTGAACTCGCACTTTTAATTGAGGGTTCGTTTAGGAACTCAACATCTCCATTTCAATTTACATATGCTCATTTTTGCATAGTTTTTTTCTTCTCATCACTTGGAGATTTCTGTCTCACATTTCGTTTGTACATTTTTAAGGGTAGGAAGTTAGTTTATTTTTCACAGCTTCCTGTTTTTTTGTGACTTCCCAGCTACAGCGTTTTTGCGTAGATTTTCTTTTGTCCTTTCTTTTGCCGACTTTTCGTTCTCATCCTTTGGCTTGTCTATTTTCACAGCAATTTTTTTTCTGGTCTCCGTTTTTAGACATGGATGTTGACGCTTCCTCAGTGGCATTTTCCTCTCCCCTTTTTTTGTTCCATTTATCCAGTCTAATTGGCATTTAACAAGCCTCCTTTGTTCTCGTACTTTTTTTTCGCTTTTGGACAACTTTTCAATTCTTCTCACCTCTGGCTCATTGCATTTGACTTTGTCTGTGCTCACCTGGGATAAATGCGAATGCCACGCCCATTAATGTCAACTCATTAGACACCGCCAACCATAATCCCAATCCACAAATCGTCTTGGATTCCTTGGAGGACCCAGTCTCAGCCACAAATAAGTTGAAGAGGAGGGTAGGGAAAAAACCAACCGAAACTCATTCCAAGTCCTTGGACACGTAGCATCGCATAATTACAACTTAATCGCTTGACAAACAAAGCAGACGCCGCCTCCCCCACATAAACAGCAATAATAGCAATGGGACAGAGGCTGTGGGGGGCGGGATAATGCCTGTCCTAAGTTTTAAATGGCGACCCAAAGTCACTTTAAAGACTCCTTTCGGCCATTTGGCCATTCTAAGCCATGAACATGCTGAACTCCCCTTTATTGTCACGCCTTAAATAGTTAATAGGGAGTAATGGCTGGCAGAGGGGAGATGGAAAAGTTCAGGGAGGTTCTTGATAGTTTTATATATTTATGATATTGTTGATGAGATCTTAAGGGGTGAAATTATAATTTATATATATATTAAATATGTATTATTAACAATTTATAAATTATGCTAGGTATTTTAAAAACATTTTTAAAGTATTAAATAGTACCTAGGATATTGATTTGATAAATATATAAGCAATTAACATGTTATAAGTTCAGCTAGAAATTTTATTAAATTACCTAAGACCTTAAAAATTAAATGGTATATTTATTTTATTAATGTTTTAAGGATAAATTTACAATACTTAACTCCAAGAGTAAGCTAATGATAAATAAAACTGATATTAAGTATAAAAACTAAGTGTAACTATTTACAAATATATATTATCTTTAGTTTAAATTACTCTCATATGTTCTTTTTAAAATGAATTAATTTTCCTTGGTTTTTTATAAAATTAACCCTTATAAATTTTATTTTTTTATGATATTAAATCTTGAATATATTCTCCTGCATTTTTTTATACATTTCTTAACAATGTACAAATCCACCCACTTTTATTTTGAGGCAAGGGTTAACATTGCATGCAAAAACTATTTCCATGTTAGGTGACCATCCCCCCCAAAAACTGAATATTTCATGACAATTAAAATGTTAACTCTGTCAAGCGGCACGCACATGAGCCCCTGCTCCACCCACAAATTCCTCCTGCCGCCGCCAGGACCCTTAACCACACATTGCCACACATAGGGGCCAAGCCCGCAATAAGCTTACACTTGCACCTGCTAAAATCAACCCCTCCCCCCGCAATGCTACCTGCCACCTGCCACTTGCAACATTCAAGCGAATAATGCTGCGGTCAATTTCATTATCCTTGTCCCCGACCACTGCTGCACTGCAACCAAATAATATAAACAGTTTAGGATCAGTATAAATAATTTATATATATTATATATAATATTATAAATAACATAAACAGACTAACATTATTTCCTTTAATTTAACAAAACATAATTTGTAATGGAAATTTACGAATTTCTTCTTATCAAATATTTACTTTTAAATTATATTTTTAAAGAATATTCGCTCGGTGCCGTGTTAGGCCCTTGCAGCTGTTTGGCTTACTGGAATTAGGCAAGGATTTGGCGGGGCTTCAGAGCAGCAAACACAAAGGATCTGCTGCTCGGCCTTAGATTGAGATTTGACCCCAAACGGGATGAATTCTGTGTGTACCATTGTTGGCGGATTGGCAGGATCCGAAATGCGAGGACGAGCGTGCATGCATCACTTCATTAGGCGTATCAATGTCACTCGCCTCGCACAGTCAGCCAACTAACTGAGTGGCATGCATCAATATCCGAGATGCCGAGTGGGTTGGCTCAGGAACATGCATCAAAGGAATGAGATGTCCGAGAAAATCAGAATATCAAAGGTCCTTCCAACGAACATTTACAAAGGATGTATCAGCGTTCTCTCTTTGAAAGGTTAAAAAACTACAAATGACGAAATGCTGATTATGAGATCGAAGCCAGTTTTTTTTAAAACCTAGATTAGATTTCAGTCTGTCATTAATGAAATTAAAGTTTCAAGGATAAATTTAGGTTTCGCAAAAGGAGGGGAATCCTGCCAGGAAAATGTACAAGATTACAAGATTTACAAGATTATTTATTATTTATTTATTTATCAAATACTTAAATGCATAAAGTTCAAGAAGAAAGCCTTTCGAATTAAATGCTTAAACTTTAATAAGGGAAGCCTTTCAATTTATTAAGATAGAACTTTTAAAATATATTAAAAATGGTTGAGTAACTCCATATTGGTTGTTATATCAAAACTAAATAAATCCTAATTAAATAATATTCAATCAACTGCTTTCCGCACATTCAAATAGTAAAAACCATAAAATTTACAAAAGAACCTTTTAGGACATAAACAATATTTAAACAGGCAACTTTTTAGGGAGCTATTTCCGCAGTAATTCAGATTTACTGTGTTTTTCCGCACACACACATTGTTTGACATTGGCAAAGTTGACGGGGAAAATTTGTCGCTGAAATGCAAATATAATTAAACAAACCGCAAAAATATTCATACAGCAGTTGGCCATTAAAATTACACATTTTGCCAATTATATTTAGAAAGTGTATGGTAAATGGCTTAAAAAAAAAATGAAACGAGACAATAAATCCAGCCCAATTATTTATTTAAATATATATTTGTGTATAATGTATGCCTCGGCCTGTGTTTAATATTTCTGCGCGCATGCATATATCAATTATTTGGCCAATTGCAGTGACTTATTTATTAATTTTTCACAACGCAGCGGGACGGACGTTACCATTTGATTTCAATTTGTGGCATGACAGGTGTTAAAGTGCGTTTCATGCATAAAATGCTTTTAAATGTCTCGTATATTCTCGACAGTTTCCTTTTTTTTTTCGTTAATACTTAATTTATGAAAATATGAATTCGGAAAAGCCTTATAGGTATCTTGTTCAATTGTGATTTATACATCGGTGCAGCACTGTACACCTCATATGCAATTTAATTTAATTAAATGTTGAACACATGATTTAAGTGACTTCGTTTGCTGCGATGTCAATTGAAATGAAAGTGAAACGCTTGTCACTGGTAATGTATTTTATTTGTACATAAATTATTTTTCCGTTTCTTTTTGTTCGTCGCTTTTCCTCCTCATCACTTTAAATGCGAAAATTATGAATAAACTGCTGGCCAACATGGCGTATACATAATTGAGCAATTGAAATGCAATAGAAATGAATTATGCAAAGCAACTGTCCAACTAAGTGGAGTGCCGATCAATTTGAATTTCAAACTAAATTGTAATTTAATTAAGTAACATTTTTAAAACTAATAAGAAGTGAAAATGGAGAGCTGTAACATTAATTTAAAACTGAACAAAAACTGCTTCATTTTATGAGTAAGAAAACTTTAAGCTAGCAAAAAACAGAGCTTAAATTGAGGTTGAATAAATTTATAAGGAAACCCCGTTTGCAACTCAAAATAAAGTCTAATTTATCTGCAGGCTTACTCCATTTCCGACTATTATCTTCCACCGAAAAGTTCATTACCTGAAAGCCCATCTTTAGACCTCACAATAACTCAAACCGGCTAATGGCCAGCAAAAGAAGAAACACTCTCTGGGTTTTTGGGTCATGAGTAGAGGCGTAGAGGCGTTACCCATAAATTTGCAGGCCAAGTGCCAGGGAAACCCTTTAGCAAAATGCTGGCAACAAAAGGTTGAACTAGAAACAGGAACCTCGACTGAATAAAAGTTAAGAGGCGCAAACCCACACAAAGGGCAGGAAAAATGAAAAACCTTATCAATAGAGGCATATGTGGTCGAGCATCCCCAAAGAACACCAAGTGACAAGCATTTAGAGCTTAAAATAATGGTATTTAAAGAAAAAATAAATCAGTTAGAGCTATGGAAGGGTTTAAAAAATATTTATTTAAGAATAAAAATACTAGAAATTATAATGCTGCTTTAATTAATAAAAGTAGTTGTAAAAACGTATAATTTTAAACTAAATTCCTTGCTCTACTTAACCGACTTTTGGTGTATTTTTGACACTTTCGTTGGCCAGCAAACAATGAGCATTGGAATTTATCAAACATTTTGTGGTTGCCATTGTGTTCCATTGGCATTTTCCACCCCTCTTTCCCGCCAATAATAAAAAAATTTGACATATTCATGCCGCAAATCTATACGCTTCTATCTTTATAACACCCAAACTGCAGGCCATCGTTGTGAATATCTATAATTGTCAACAAATGTTACCCAATTCCGGGCATTTGCATAGATTTTTGGAACAGTCATTATGCGTATGATGAGTGGGACGTTCGATGATTATTGTGGGCATGTTGCGGATGTGGATGCCGATGCTTAGCCCTCTGATGATGATTTCCATGTGTCATGCCAAGCTGACAGCATCGGCTTAGTGCTTAGCTACTGCTAATCGATTATGCAAAAATAAAAATGGAATAGAATAAAATGCTTGCCAAAGCAGAAAGCAAGAGTAGCAGCAGATACAATAAAAAAAAAGATATAAAGAATCAAGGCAAAGTTTGAACAGCAAAATGTGGAGACTCATCGATGGATACTCGGCAAAAAGAAATTGTTTTGCCACTCATCATCTCTCTCCGACAGCAGCTCGGGACAAAACCCCAAAGTCAATTAAAGGATTTCCAACCCACTGCCCCCTTTCCCTGCAAAAGTTTATTGTCACACATTGGAGAATGTCGGATGGGAGTTGGGTTTTTGGGGTGAAACAATGGCAGGGATAAACCACAAAACTGTATTGTAACCTGAAAAATTCAAATCTCTCTTGGGAGGATGGGGAGGTAGGTCCTGGCCCGCTCTCGTATTCCATAAAATTCAGGCGAGTCCTTTGAATTGAGTATCCGATTTTATGTGGGAGATTAAAGGATAGTTGAGAAGGAATATCTGATGAAATGGTAATCTTTCAAGTGGCTTTATCTTAAAAACCTCGTTGAGTTGGAAATAATTTGGTGGAAATATTCTTTCTGTTCTTTTATTAAGCTCCTTAAAGGATATTAATCTTTTAAAATGACTCTTTAATAGCAGGATGCATAATGACTAGGAGTATGGGAGAGGTGGTGTCTTTAGACCGCTTTCTCTAGCCTTTTAATTAAATTTGTCAGGAGTCTAAAGCTAATTTAATGAAAAACTGCTGCCATGCGTAACGCATCTTATTGTTCTATTGGTATTTTATTTATATAAGTTATTTTAGATGGTAGTTCCTATTAAGAAACAGATATTTTAGACTGGTTAAAGGTGTTTATGACTATTATAAATATTATAATTAATTGAATTATTTAGCTACATATAAATTCTTCATATTATTATTTTAATATTACTAACATTATAAAAGTACCCTACACTTTCTCGCATTTTCTCTTAATATAAATAATTATGACTATATGAAACTTATATAATATAAATTTAATAATTATTTATAGTTCCTATTTTTAGTTTAAGCAGTTTTCCACTTGATAAATTTTGGGAAACCATCAAAAGTGCCCTGCACTTCTCGGTTTCCCTAAGCATTTTCCATGAAAGGACGTCTGCCACTTCTCAGCATTTCATTCAAAAATCGTTTTCCAATAATGCCGCATCCTCTCCACTGTGAACACTTGAAAAGCACAACCACACGAGCAATTTTAAAGCAGTCAAATGAAGGAGCGGCCAAGAAGGATATGTGCCATGCGATGAAGGATGGGGACGAGTCCTCCTCGCATTGATGGTAAAATGTTTTCTGTGTCTGTGGCTGGAGGAAGGGAAGACATACGAATGACGACTGGTCTGAGTGAAGGCTCCAATGGACTGACTAACTGACTATGCCCTCCATTTCGGTGTCCAGGCAGCTTTTGTTGTGAAGTGAAATGTTTACCAGATTTGAAGTCGTAAATTGATTTGATTTTGGTCATTTCTGCACTTGTTTGCCTGCTAAACTTTTACTCTGTGCGAAAGTGGCAAAAATTTCAATTGAAACGACCAATTTGTATGTGTATTTACAGTGGGAGTGTGTAAGTGCTTAGTGTGTGGTGTGTAGTGTGTAGTGTGCGTGGGCGTGATTGATGGGGGGCGTGGAGGGCTCCTATTCAGCCGATAAGTTACGCTCAATTGAGTCCTGTTTGAACTGCTGATGTGTGCAATGCGTCTTGGATTTCCCGTCTTTTGTTTACTTCGATCTTTTTGCGGTTGTTCTTGGCTGACAATTTGCCGCAAGTCCTCGTTGTTATTGTTGCTGTCCTTGCTGTTATTCCCAGACACTTTGACATTTGACATGCCAGTGGAAGTTTTAAGCACACAAAAAAAAACAAAATAGTTGTCAATTAAGCAAAAAGAGGACACTCCAGTGCACCCTCCCGAATAATGAATGATGTGGTTGCCTGTGGCCAAAGTTCAGGGCTTACAACCGATGATAGATGCGAGATATAAATATACTTTTTTTGGGGGGGAGGATGTGGCCGGGGGTTGCAGGGTTGCAGGACCTCGAAATGTTGTTGTCGAAGGACTGACAGCAAACTAATCAGAGTGAGTGGAAAGCTACAAATTTGAGATTGACCAGGGTTAAGGATTAAATTTTGAACTTTTTAAAGCATAAAATAAAAATATTGCCTTAAATTGTTGTAGAAATATATATCTAACTAATCTGTAGAATATGATATAAAGGCTTATAAAAGTTTATTTATACAATAAAGCTGATGGAGAACAATTAAAAGGCTTAAGAATTTAAATTTTAAATATAGTAATTGTTTGTTATTAAACCTTTGATTGCTTTATTCTGTTAGCATTGAGTATTAAAAATCACTGTAAACATTGTGTAAATGTTTACCATTTCCCTTAATGTTGCCCCGCAAAGGACTCGTATTTTGTGTCTCTGTTTACAGAACCTTGCCCTTGGTCCTTGGTCCTCGCCGTCTCGTGTTGAGTGTTTTGGTTTTATCTATTTAAAACAGCTGCCCGTATAAGCCATAACTTGTATGTTAATAACCCCAATTATGCGCAGGAATACACCATTTTAGTTCTCACCTTCCTCAACTAATGAATTTTTAGCTGCCTTTAGCTTCCTTGTTCACCATTTTGGTGTTTGTTTTTTGGTTTTAGCGGCGCTCTCATCTCGTTCACATTATGGCCACTTTCGGGGTCGGTGCGTTGCATTATCACGTCCTAGTTTTATGTGCTATTAAGTGCAGTATGAGCTTGCGGGGCCCTTTAAAGTGTGCTATAATCTTGGCCACGCGGACGCTCGCCGCAGAGTAATGGCCAGCACTTTGGCTGCTGCATTTTGCACTGAATTTAGCCCCATAAACTGAGACTTCTGGTCTCAGTTCATTTTTAGCCCAGACTCGAGACTCACAGTATTACAATAAATCCACAAAAAAATGGGGGAAACACACTTTAAGCCTGCTTGAAAGTGTTGACAGAAAATTACAATTACAATAAAACTCCCACCTAATTCTATTCAACTTTATTTACTTTCATTTTATGTTTTATATTTGCTTTTAATGTTTTTTTGCAATAAAAACATATTTAGTTTCACACTTTCCTTTGTATATTTCTTTATGAAAAAAATCATAGAGTGAAACGATTTAATTTGCCAGTTTGTTGACTTTGAATTTTCATTGTCTAACAATCTATAACAAATTCGATTTGCATAATAAATGAATATTGCCACTGTTTGATATATCGAATAATATATAATTTAATTTATATATAGATGTGTGTAGAGCATATTAAACAATTAAGAGCAGACATGAAATACCACACAAAATGTCAAAGAGAGCACAAATTACTTCAAATAAAATGTGATAAATTGAATTAGTTGATAAATTAAGTAAGTGAAAGTTAAGTTAATAGGTTTAGTATAGTAATTGTTTAACAATTGCAATTAGTACAAAAACCCAATTAAACATTACACATTTTTCCCAATTTATGTTACTAAAACTTGACTCGAATATATTTTAAACCCCTTGAGAGTTGGTCGATTAGGTTCTTTGTGAACTTGCCAGCGACTCGAAGGTTTTATGAACTTTTAATACCAGTTCCGTTTCAGTTCTGGAGGTTGAAATATATACTCATACCTATGCCTGGATTACTATATGTTTTACCAGCCGAGTTTGTGGCACCTTTCAATTCATTAACAACTTTATGTAGGGGGAAGAAAAACTTGGACTGGCCAACAAAATTTACGCAGCAAGAAAAACAGTGAAGAAAAATATGTGTTGCATCGAATAAAATAAACTAAACTTTGCTTGACTTCCAGGAGCAAGGACGAGCAGGAGACACATGGCAGAATGGAGTCGAGAGTGAAAAAAAGCGACTCAATGTATGCTTCTGTTTTTCTTACTAATATAAAACTTGGCATTAAACGCGAGCGAGACGGGAAAAGTAGCCTGAACTTGAGAAGTCAAAAACTCCCAAAGAGGACTTATGAGAGCGACTCGGAGGGGGGGAAAAGTCGTTGCCGGGAAATGCAGGAGGAGCGTTGCTTGTTTTGAGCGCAAACTTTGGCGCTGTATCTCCTTCTGTTTCTGCCACTTTTCCCCCTCACCCCTCCCCCCCTCATGTCCTGATGGCCCCGTCCTGATAAAGTTTAACTAGCGCCAAACACAAACACAATACACCCTTACGCATACCATAAAGTGGAAAGAAGCTGATGGAATGCAATAAGCCACGGGGGCAGTGATGCCAATTTGTCGGGGTTTTGGTATTAAGAAGGTATTTTCATAGGTTTTTTATATATTTTTTGATATTTGATTACATTTGTGTACAAAATTTGAAGGGTATTATAATTTTAGTCAGTAGTTTGCAATGCACTGAAGAAAACATATCCGACCCTATAAAGTATATATGTATATATTCTTAACCAGCATCAACAGCCGAGTTGATCTAGCCATGTCCGTCAGTCCGTTTCTGCGCAAACTAGTCTCTCAGTTTTGAAGTTATATAAATAAAACTTTGCAGTTAGTCTTCTATATACTCTCACTCGCATATATGTCGGAACAGGCCGGATCGGACGACTATATCATATAGCTGCCATAGGAACGATCGGATAATTTTTAGGAAAAAAAATTATAACTTTTCTAGCTTTCAACAGATTTTCATCAAATTTGGGATATAGTATTATTCTAGAATTTTCAATTTGAAATCTGACCACAATGTGATATAGCTACCATAGAAACTATTAATAAATATCGAGGAAAATGCCAAACTATGAAGGTAAAACTTTAACTGAACAACAGTCAGGTGACTGTAATGAAAGTAGGAATTACTTCCTTGATTTTTAACAGAAATCTATATAATTTATGTTGTATTAATTATTAATGATCGAATTCTAATCTGCAAGGTGTTCGGTGTTCGAAGTTAGCTTCCTTTCTTGTTACAAAAGCTTAAGCCATAAATTGGCCTTTTCTTGAATTTTTGTTTTTAAAATAATTCAGCACAAAAATAATGTTGTTTTTATAAATAATGAATAAGTTCTTCCACTTATATTAATAATCCTTGAATCACTGATCATTAAGATCAAATTTTCCCTTAAATTCCCTTGACCTCTGGAGCCTTGACAGCACTGGAAAATTGGTAGTGAGAAACGGATGCATGGAAACTGGTTTGGTATGTGAAAAGTTTCTCCTTTGGCCGTTGTTTGTGTATTTACTTGGAAGCCGTTAAGTTTCATTTCCGTTTCATTTCATTTCGTTTTATTACTTTGGTCAGTTTGATGATTATTTTGTTCTTTTTTTCCTGACTGAAGTTCCACCCCTTTATTCTTGTTAGTTTTCAGTTTGGAATCACTTGCGCCTTTTGGATTTTCACCGCCCCAGCTTCAACCCAGCTTCGTTTTTTCTGCTGCACTCGAGTTAATTGAAAGCTTAACCTTTACATGCACTTACAGTGGTAGTGTCGAAGGGTGCCACGCCTTCTTGTAATGCCCAATGTCAGAGCAATCAGCGACACGCCCACCACCGACAAATGATTCAACTCATCCGGACTCCGTCATCGTCTTTAGTCTTCAGTCTTGAGTCTTGAGTCTTCAGTATTCAGTCTTCCTCTGTTGCCTTCGTCATCGTTTTGGCTTGGCTTTTCATTTTCATTTCGTTTGCCTCGTCTTCTAATTGCCGCCGACTTCTTTAGCTTCTTGGCCCGGTACTCGTTTTGGGCCAACATTACTTAGGCACGCGCTTTAAGCGATTGCCACACCCTCCTAGTTGCGTCCCTCCTTGTGTGCCACAGAAATAGGGTCAGGCCAAGAAGCATTCGGGTCTTGGGGAGCAGCAGACGTTTTTCGGGCATAGTTAAGCATACACGGGAAAAAATATTATATTCTTAAAATTATTAATATTTGTATTTGTATCTAAACACAAAGATTCAACTCGTTAGGAGGTGGTATTTGGTCACTAAGGAGATTTTAGCTTATGTTCTAAACTGATTCCTGTTTGAAGTCTCCTAAAAGTAGGCAAAGGATTTGGTGGTGTAATTACCGAGTTATTTAATAGTAAGAAGGCTTAAGTATATCTTAATTAAATTCTTATTTTTTATGAAGATTTTAATTAAATGTTTTTAAAAGTATTTAATATTGTATAGCTATATTATTTGTGTTGATTATTATTATTGAAAAAATGACACGTAATTGATATATTATTTATATTCTATATGGTTTAGTTTTAAATGTTTTCTGTATAAATTTTTGTCTATATCAGAATTATCTTATTTGAGCCCCAAAAAAAAGATAGTAAACTAATATCGGGAAGCCGAGGTTTTACCTTCGAAGTTTGCAATTGAATTATATATATATTTATCATTATTTCTATACGTTTTTTTTTTTCGAAAAATCAAAGTTTAAAAAACGCATAACTCAGCCAAAAAAGCATTAAATTTAATTCGGAAAGCTTTCCTATGTTAGTTTTTATTAGGTTTATAAATCTGTAATCTCAATTTAAAATTTAAAAAAATTAAAAATTTTGCCAATTTTTAAAATTTTTAATTTTATAAAATTTGGAAAAAAAAATTAAAATTTTTTTTTTTAATGCAAAAGGTGGCTAGATCGACTCGGCTGTTAATGCTGATCAAGAATATATATGATTTATAGGGTCGGAAATGACTCCTTCACATAGTAACAAGCTTCTGACTAAGATTATAATACCCTACAAAGGTCTAAAAATAATTCTCAGTGCATGCTAGGCCAACTACCATGGCTAAGACTACATCAACATCGACTACTTTGTCTGGCTCTTTTGTTTTCTTAGCTGGGCGTCATCATTACCGTCAAGAGTCAGCCGGCAATCGTCTTGGCCCAGACCGCAATTTGCCTGTTAACTGCCAACTGCCAACTGGCAGCTTAACTGCCAAAAAGGAATGTCGCCCACAAGAAGAAAAAAGACGTAAAAATAAAAATAAAACCAAAATAAAATAAAAATAACCAGCGCTGTGAATGAAAAGTTTCTGTGTAGCTTTCATCTATATTTCTTATGTCAACTGCAATTTAAGTGAGGCACTTAACTAATTTTAGTTTACGTTTAACAGTGTTTTAAGCCGGCTTTAATGTCATATTTTTCTTTTCACTTTCTTTCTTGTCATTTCGGTGATGAAAAATATGTTTTAATTTATATAATATCTTAGTCTTTCCGTTGCCGCTGAATGTTTATTTCGTGTCAGAGATCAGAGCAATTAGTGCTAGCTATTAGCTGCCAAAGTCATTAAACCCGGAATGGTCTCTGGGGTGACTTCAATTTTGACAAATCGCAGAGCAGGCCTACAGAAAACTTGAACGGAATTTCTACTGAGACTCTTTAGTATGCTAAAATCTTCAAGGTTAGAGCTTTAATTAATTCGCAAGTAAAAAGAGGAGCAGCAATTGTATAATTAGTGCCAAGCCATCTCCAACTCTGGCACCCACACTGTCTCTGTCGACACTCCCTCCTCCGTTGGCAAAAAGGTGTTCAATTACACAAATGAATGCAGAGGAAACGTCAAAAACTTGGCATTTTCCACGCACAGCCTCAATAAATTTAAGTGGGCCATGGCGCAAAGGGGCGTGGCTGACCAAAGTCCCTGCCTACGATGAGGCCCACTAAATTATTTCATTGATGAGTATGCCTTGGGTGGGCACTCGAATTCGCTTTCCTCCGGTGCTCTCGAGCTCGAAATAAATCTTTCGATGGGTTGGGCCAAGCTGCCTCCGAGACTCGGCATCCATTTCAAGGCAAAGTCGACATAAATAAATAAATAAATAAATATTTTCGCGCTGAAAATCTATTTGAAATGCAAAGCTCGAAGTGGATAATATGTCAACTTTGAGAGCTGGAATTTCTCAAATGGAAGTCTATTAAATTTTGGGAGTATTGTTTACGGAATATATTATATATATTACTCAAGGGTTTTCAATTGGGAAATAAAATGTTTAGGGTAATATATTTAAATCTCTTTTATAGTTAAGATTTTAGGAAAGATATAATTCTGCTTTTAACCTTTCAGTTATTTTACATTTGAAGATCTATCTCTTGCTTTAACATTTTCTTTAAAATTCTTCTGATAATTTTATCTCTGATTTTATTTAATATTATTCATTAAAATTCATTTAAATTATCATAAAATTGTCAGAAAAGCATAGAGCAATTATTTTTAATAATTTTTTTGGTGATTCTCTAAGCTTTCGTCTGCATAATTTCGCTCACACGCATCTTGATTGCAAAATCGGCAATTCCATAGAAAATTGCAACATAAACGAATGAAATATGGAAATGTCTTCGTTTGTTTCTTTTAGTTTTTCTCTTTTTCCACCAAAAGTTTTGGTGGAGAAAAAGAGCTGTTAGTGGGATTGTTATTTGCCGGTGGTATAACAACTTATCACACAGCTTTGCCGCAGCTTCTTGCAACACCCGGCGCAATTTGCAACATAAGGCACACAAGCTATATAAACGAAGATTTGGACAACGAATATGGATTTAAGTGTTGTGGTGATACTCTCTTTAAAGTTACCACTTTTTACAATTTATTCTCGGGAAAAATTTAATGAAAACTGAACTTATACTCTATATATTTTTTTTAAATATATAAACTATACTTTCTAGGGCTTGTAAAATCTGGAATTAATTATCTTTAATATTTATGAATTGAAATATTTGTGTTATTTGATTTCTAGTAATTATTTAATTGTTTTAAAATAAATTATACACATATCAACAATTAAAATTCGGAACTTTAAATTAAATTTGTTATGTTAAAATAATTTTTAACTACTTTACACATATAACATAACTCCATTATATTATGTTTCAACTGCAAAGAGTATTTACAAATTCGTATTTATCTTTTCCACAAATATAATAATAATAATAATAGAGGTAAAAAGTAAATAACAATGTCGGGCATATAAATTACAAGTACTCGCGCCTCTTGTACATCTCACCTTTATGCTTTTATGATTTAATATGGGAAAATGCCTCTAAAATTGCCCCCCAAAAAAAATCAAGAAAAGAAAAGCGGTGAGGAAAAATGAAAACAGATGCAGAGAGACACAACGTGGGACCACTTAGGGAAAGAGAGCGGTCAGGGGGTGGCGTTTGGCAACACGTGAACAATATAATCGCAAAAATTGCTGTTGCCTCCCCACCTTTATTTTTTTTTTCTTCTTTTTTTGTTGCCATGTTGACTCTGCCACTTACCTGTGTCCCGAGCCTCGTTACACCTGTGTGTATGGGTGTGTGGCAGGGATGATGGGGCAACAAGTGCTGCTTTTATGGCCACTTGTTTTATTGTTTTTTTGGCCAAACACAGCTGATAGTTTGCAGAAAGCTGAACAGCTTTTTGGAGTACAACCAAAACAATTAAAAATCATGAATATTTGCTATATAATATGAATTTAACATTTAAAACTAAATGTAAATACTAAATCTTTCAACTAAGCATGCCCTTGCCCCAGTTCAGTTTTGAGTTAAATTGGTTGCCAAACACAATGTCTGTGTAATTTGGTTTTGTTTTCTTTTTATTTTGCAAAATTGCGAAGAGTTGATCTGAATCTTTAGATTCAGATTTGGGGAAGGAGATGCTGGAGCCCGGCTGGAGAATGGACCATCCTGTGGATGTCGGTATGGTGGACACCAATCCGATGTCCGAGAATTCCACCATGAATCAGTTTGTGCCAGACATCCAGTAAGTAGGGGATAACTCTCCCTGTGTGTGGTTTTTTTGAATAAAAACAAAAAGAAAAACCCCTGAGTTTTCCATAGCTGCGAGATACCGGCTCCGCTGCCAGCCAACCTCGAGGAGCTCCAGCGTAGAATAAACAATGTGAAGGCCCTCATCCAATCGGAGCCGCATGGCAACGATCTGCGCATGTTCCTGTTCACGGTGGCGGCCAGCAGTGATCGCTTCCAGAGCACGCTCGTTCCGTTGCCGCCGCAGTTCAGGGCCAGGGCCGGACACGGCTGCCAGGTGGAGCGACTGCGTCAGGCCATTGGCAACAACTGGCCCAGTCTCCGGGTCATACCCACACTGTTTACCAACAATGAGCAGCTGCTGGCCCTGGGCCGAGACGATATTGATGCCTGGGACATGCTGCACTGGCTGCTGGTACCCAGCTCCATATATCCCTCGTTTCGCCGTCTCTCGATCCTGAACCTGGGTCCCCTGTGCCGCGTCATGGGCCTGGGTCAGCCCACCGATGAACCGCGTTACCTGATAAGCATTACCTATGACACCGTAAACAATAAGCAATGGAAGTGGCGTCATCAAGCCATGGAACATCGCTACTATGCCTTCCTCGGGTTGCCCCTGGAGAAGGTGTATCGTTTCCTATACACTGGTGACTTGGATATACCCCCAGGGGAACCCATCCGCCTGCATCTGCAAATGGAGTTTTCTTTACAACTTTGCATTTCACCTGACCAACACCAGCAGCAACAGCAGCAGCAGCAGCAGCATGGGGAAACAAAGCCTCTCGAGTTGTGCTGGCGCAACTCCATTATGGCCAACACGGAGCAGCGGGCTCTCATCATTTGTGAGCTGCCCCCTGAGCTGGATGAGTCGATGGCCAAGTCACCGGATAAGCATTTTCTCGAGTTTCTCGTCCGAGAGTCGAGAACCCTGAAGCCATGCTACCTGCTGATGTTCGATGAGGCAGTGGCTGCCAAAATGATGCTCAACTGGCCGGGGAATCCTATTGAGATGGGGCTACCACCAGGGAGATCGATGAGAAATCGGACTTCCAACGGGTTCACTCAGCTGTCGAATTACTTTAGCGAACGTTTGTTTGGTCTCAAGCGGCTGCTCACAGGATCTAATTCTTCAGAGGCCACAAATTAATGGACAAGGACCACTCAAACTACCCACTGATACCGATTTCGCATTCAAAAGGGGTATTTATGTGATCGGTTCGATTGAATTTTCTTAACAAAAATGAGTAATAAAATCTAAATTCATGAGAAGAGGCTGTATATTTCAGCCCCTTGTAATTCTGTTTAGTTATTTGTCATATTTATATCTAACAAAGATTCTTAGATTATCAAAAGAAAAGCCTCTTTCCTATATACCCTTTAGTTTCCCAACCGTTTAAAAGGCGAAAAGGGGTAAAAAGAAAAGACCTGCCCAAAAGTTTGCGTCACTTTCAGGCCAAAAAACCCAAAGGCAAGAAAAAAGGCAAAGAAAAACTAATCAAGCTCGCGGCTTCCCTATTAGAGGAACGTGAAAACTTGGCCAAAATCACAGCCCACATAAAAGTGGAGGTGGAAATCTTTTGGGGGGCGGGTCACGTGCTTAGGCATTGGGAAATCTCATCAATCAAAATCTTAGTGTGATAATAAAGAGCGAGAGAAATCACAAAGCATTTCTTTCAACTAGAAAGCGCCACTAACCCACAATTCGGTTAAGAAGGATGATGATGATGATGGGGATGATGTCTGAACGAACTCCGCGAACTGTGATGAAGATGATGATGATGTTGGGGAGAGGATGCTGGGGATACTGGGGATGATTGTGGGATTGGGAGTGAAAGACTCCACTCCCTCCGCTGACGTAATGACCCGGCTGTGGGGCTTTTTCGGGTCTTTATCCTTCTGTCAGACAAAGACGTCGCGCAATTTCCCGAGGCCTCCGGCTGGCCGCAGACAACAAATCGAAACTTCCGCCTCATGTCGGCCTGGCCTTAATTTGAAAGTTAAGCGTTATAAACACGTTCATTTAACGCCAAAAAAGCCCTCTTGCCCGCATTTTCCCCAGCCTTAGGCCTGCGGCCATGTATCCATGGGTACCAAAGCTAATGTTGCGCGATTTCGAAACACAAATTGCTGTCATTAAAATCATTTCAATGCGAATAAAAGTTGTGCCAAAAAAAACAGAGAGAGAAGCTGTTGGAAAAAGAACTAAGTAAATAAGAAGGAAAATCAAATGGAAATGGCCGGGGCCACAACCACAGTAAAAATAAAATTAGACAGACTGCGAGTGGAGACAGACTTTTGTCCGCCCAAATTGAAATTGTAATGAAATGGAAAGCAGAGGAAAGCTGGGGCCATGCAATTAGACGTCTGCTTGATGACAGTCGAGAGAATTTAAATAATAATAATGAAAAGTTCATAAATATCCCATGAAAGTGAAATTTGCATAAGCAACATATTTTTTCTAAGGCTTCTCTTTTGAATAATTTATGCTGTATTGCTAAATTGTGTCAACTGAAATATTATAAAGAATTAAATGAAATTGTCAAGCAGGAAAATAAACAAATTAACGCATAAATCATAATAAATCTCTTTCCCTTAAACTATTATTGTAACCAAGTAGTCTTTATAATTGAAACTACACTCTCTGTGAAAGGTGGAAAAAAGTTATCTCTTATACCAGAATTTCCACAAGTTTCCACAAGTTGGAGAGCATTTTCCCCACCCTCTACTGATTGTGTTGACCAGAGTAATGCCTCGATTTAAATTGCATTTGTTGGCAACTTCAGTTGCAGCCGGCAGCGTGTCATAAATGTCGGCAGACAAACGAAATGAACTGGGACACGTCCCTCGCCCCCCCCTGCACGACCCTAAGCCCCGATCCTAATCCGCCCTTCAGTTCTGGAGTTCTGGACAGCGACTTTGGCCGGAAAATTGGAAAACGCCAGCCGCACACACACACAGAGAGAGACACAGAGACACAGAGCCCAGAAGCGAGCCACAGACACACTTGACATCATATCGTTGCGTTTGACAAGAAAACTGATTTGTCATCGCCGTAATGAGCTCGGGGCCTTGGCTCCCTGGCTCTTACCTCAATGAGGAGGCAAAAAGTAAAGCACAAAATGCAATAAGCAGTTGCCATTAAGCACAAGTGTGGCAGAAAGATTCCACGGAAGTTGTGGAAGAAGTGCGGGAATGCCAGATCAATGGAGCTGGAGAGGATTTCTCGGTGACCCAAAGACAACATAAATAGTTTTGAAGGATTGCAAACTCTTGAGGTGATTTTTATACAAGAAAAATAATAATAAAATAATTATTTACAGACATCTTTTGATGTTTTCCTGCTTTGCATATAACTTCTCCTTCCCATTTAAATACCTTTGAATTTGATATCAAAACTACATATCCTTCATGACCTGGAAAATGTAATGAAAGTTGCCTGCATGTAACTCGAAAGTCTGTTGCAGTTTTCTCATTAGCTGCCTAATCCCCACATAAACTTCCGACAGTGAGTGGGCAACAAATCTCTCTCTCAGTTCATTTTAGAGAAGTATCTGAATGTCAGGCAAAAGTATATATTAGAGTATCAAATATAAACAAACTAGAATAAGCTAATAAATAAATATAGTAAAAAATAAATAAGTAGGTTTATAGATCTTTTGGGGAAGTAGAAAGGTTTAGTTTATTTGTATATTTAGTTTAATTATTATATTCTATAGTTTTCATATAGGAATTTATATATTTATAAAAATATAGATATAAATAATAATGAATATGTTTATGTTTATTATTTTAGCTAAGTATAAAATTCATTATTTAATTTATTTATTATATTTTATAGTTGGAATATGAGTATTTCTATATGTGATATATTATTTTACATACCATATTTAGTTTAATTATTATATTCTATAGTTTTCATATATTTATTTATATATTTATAAAAATATAGATATAAATAATAATGAATATGTTTATGTTTATTATTTTAGCTAAGTATAAAATTCATTATTTAATTTATTTATTATATTTTATAGTTGGAATATGAGTATTTCTATATGCGATATATTTTTTTACATACCATACATTTCCTCATATATTGTATTTAATATTTCAAATAACCAGATTTATTTAATAACCATTACTAACCATTAACCCACTTACTATCATTATGCGACAATCTTACCTGTGGCAAGTTATTTCTTTTATTTAACCATCTTCAAAGTTGATTAGCTTGTAAATGAAATTATCGAATGCTTGAGCTTAAATTGGTTTGCTGTTACAATATCATAGAGTGGTCTGAAATTGAATTGTTATTGGATTCCCCCTTGGCATTCCAAGCGCTCCCCAGGTGGTGACATGATTACCTGTCAGTGTAACTAACTTTAGCCCTCGTTCCAGTGAAGAGATGATGGCAAAACGGAATGGAGTGTGTGTTGGATGCTGTTAAACCAGCATGCCTCCTACACTCTATATCTACGTTTATACATACATCCCAAACCCACTTAGACACACACTCATTCGAGGCAAGGTCAACAGGGTCGCAGTGCATTTAAGCGTTTTGCGGCAGCTAACTAACTAACTAAAAGTGGAGAAGAGCCAACAGAGAGGGGTATATTCACGCAGAGAGAGAGAGAGAGGAGAGTGGGATTGAGAGCTGGCAACCTTTTGGTTCTAATAAATGCAGCTCATGAATGGCAACCCGCAGCACTGCCTGCAATTACCAAGTGTAAGTGGTGAGTGGTAAGTACTTGCAACCACTCACCAACTTTTGCCTGCCCTGTGCACGCATTAAAATTAAAATTGCAACTAAAATCTAAATCAACTTAATTATTTTCTACCGAGAATTGACACAGTTCTCGTTTTGGATTGAGTTGTGTGCTCCCATTTATATGGCGGCGAACTGAAAGCAAACTCTGCCAGAGAACCGCTCCAAACACGTTCCATATATTGCAATGTGGTTGGGTGACAATAATTCCACAGCCACAGCATCCGGTTCTGATCTGTTCGGTGAGCTTCTGGTCCCGTTGATGGCTCCGACCGGGTCGACTTCTGGCATCTCTCAACTCGGTCTGGATTCTGGCCTCCTCCTCTCCGTTCTGGTCTGGTCTGGTCTGGCCCATACGCTGTCGTCTGGCCATGTCAGCAATTAGATTACACCGTGTGTGTTTGCAACTGTCTGGGCGTGCTGTTGGTGTGCGATTGTGCGTGATTTGTGTGGACCAGGGTTGGCAAGGGAAGCAGGAATAAAAAATCAAGGTACTTTTCGAAATTTGTGACAGTTTTTGTGAACCTAAAAAAAGGTTATTCCAAAAGCTAGGCTGTAAAATGCATAAGCGTTATGCATCTTTTTATTTAATGCTTACAGTGGTATCTGTGCATGAAGAAGGTTCCCATCGCAGGATAACATTGATAGGCAATTTAAATCTATGGGCGTTATGCATCTTTTTATTAATTGATTAAAGTTTAAAGGGTTTAGGAAAATAGTTGCCTTACAAATATTGATGAATTTTTGTTATTTATAATAAGTATTTGAAAAAGTAAAAATGCTTGGGGTTTGCATATAACAATTTTGCTTGAGCGTTACACATTGTATTATTATATTGTTTTAAATTTTTATATTGGGTTCAATTAATCCTTAAATATAGTAATTGTTTTGTTTAAATATTTAAATATAAATATATATATTGCTGTTTATTTTATTATATTCCTCTTAATTAATAAATCCTTAGATATAGTAATTATATTACTATATTATATTACTCTTTTTTAATAGTATTCTATAAAAATTATTATTATTTTCATTGGGTAAATTTAAAGTTACTATTTTTCAGAGTGACTTTTGATTACTAATTTTTAGAATCCTTCTCTCTGCAACCCTGTCCAATTCAGTTAGCACACAAATAGCATTTGGCCAGTGGCCGGGTCTTGTTTAGTTAACTGCATCGGTGTTTTTGTTGTTGTTTTTGTTTTGTTTTTTTTTTTGTGTTTTTTTCCTGGCTGTCGCTCGCAACTGACGCATTTGTAGGAGTTGTTGCATCGGTCGCAGTTGCTGCCGTTACACATACGCCGCGTTGTACACGTCGCTCATCCGCCGCACGACACCGCCCACTGAGCACCCAAACCACCCTCTAAGCACACACACCACACCACACCACCACCTATACCACCCCCCGTAGCCACCTATTCCCACCCCCTCCCTCCAATGCCGCCCACTCTTGTTTGCACATACGGCAACGTGTTGAATGCAAATGAATTTCATTTGCCGCACTCGTTGTCATTGTTGTTTGCCGCTGTATCTTTCGGATTCTACCCAATGCCGCTTCAGATCCCCCTCCCTGTCCCCGCCCCCCCTCTAGGCTCCTATCTTTGTGCCGACTGTGATTTATGTGCACAGACATTGGCCATTGTCGCCGATTTCTGGTTACGCATGATTTCAACGAATTTTATGCATTGAACCCAGAGATGCGGTCAGAAATTGAAATCTTGTTTACCTCAAGTATGTTTTGTAAACAACGACCAATTAAGACCTGGCTTTAATTCAATTAAGCCGCTTTTGGTTTTAATAAAGCGGAAAATATATATTTTTTAAGCTCATTATCTGACACGAAGCAAAATACAGGAATATAACAATGAGATATAAATGAATACAAATATTGTCAAGAAGGCAATCAAAAATTATAGGTAAAGAAATATATTATATATATATATATATAAAGAAATTCATTCAATAAGTAACATAAAATGCAGATTTTTAAATGTGTTTAATGTTTATAAATCTAACAAATCCATAAATATTCCTATTCTAAATAATATATATGTTTAATATGCTGTTCAGTCATGAAAATATTCCAATTAAGATACAATTTATAGGCTAGTAATTATAAATAAACAATTTATTGCATTTACATTATTGTTAATTACCTTTATAGATGAGATAAGATGCTTGATGCTCAAATTTAAATTGGCCATTAATCTGCACCAACATATCCTGTTTTTCCACAGGAATTTCTTAGCCTCCCAAAGAACTTCATCTATGCACATTAATGGCATCGTTAAGAGCTTAGCAACCGCATAGATACATATCTCTCTCGTTGAGTTAACAATTCACACTCATTAGCATTAAACGAATAACTCTTTAGTGGCATAGTGTTTGGGTTTTTTGCAAATGCAATCTGAATGGCTTGCAATTAAGAGTGGCATTTAGTTGCTGGCCAGTTCGAGTAATGCCATTCAAAGAGCAAGTCAAATAATCATAAATATTTAACAAATTACTCTGCATACATTGGACTTTTTAAATTTAATTAAAAATTTAAGTGCACAAAACTGGCCAGACTCTCAACACACACACACACACTCACACACACACACATGTGCACAACAAGCATAGAGGGGGGCAAAATGGAAGGACTACTGGCTGGTGGAATTTAAATAAAGCGTATAAAATACAAGAAGCGTGCACTTTATGACTCCCCCCAGGACCCTCCAACCCCTTGTACCCCCCATCTTGTATACGGCCATCAAAATGCGCTCTGGAGCGAGCTCCGCTCACAGCGCCAATTACACGGGGCCCGGTCATAAAAATAAAGCCCAAATAAATACACTTAAAGCGAGAGGAAGAAGCGAGCCTCACCCACGAAACGGGCAAAGTTCGGTGGCAAGCGCCGAAAATGAGAGACGGCTACTGGGTCAGGACACACGCCTTACAAGGAACAGTGGGGCGGATAGAGGATATAACGAAAAATATTACTATTTTAGGATATAAAAAGATATTACAATTATTAGAAAGTAAATATATCATTAATAATGTTAATATCTTCTTATATATTAAATATATATCTGGGATTAGCATTATATTACAATTAACTAATCAACTTTAATTAAAATCCTAAAAAGCAAAAATAATAATCATAATAAATAGAAACGAGATAGATATTCTAAGAAACACAGATAGATTTAAAATTGAGGGAATATATCATAACCACTCCCTAAGTGGAGATGTCTACCTATTTGGGATATTTTAACTTAATTACAGTATTTAATACTAGTAAAACAAAGTAAAAAACAAGAAGGAAAGCTAAATTCGAAAAGGGTAAATTTCTATACCCTCGCAATAAGCTATAGGATCAGGGTTTAGAATGTAAAATTTTTACAATTTTAACAATGTACAATTTTGTATAAAATGTAACCAAAAAAAATCTCAATTTATGGGTAGATTGCCTTGGCTGCTGATTCTGAACAAGAATATATATAAATTATAAGGTCGGGAATAAGTCCTTCACTGAGTTACAAGTTTTTGACTCATTTTGTATTACATTCTCACTTCTCACCCCATTGATCATTTTCTGTGAGGATTAAAAAACATACATATTTAAAATTTTATTATATTTTTGTGGACTTTCAAATGAATTGATAAAATCCTGACCATTTATTTGTTATATATTAAAGCTTTTCTTTGAGTTTGAATAAATCATCATAAATCGTACATGCAATATTTTATATTTTATATTATATTTAAGAATACATTAAATCTTAAAACTAGAATTTTTTATTAATATACTGTATTATTATTTTGGTATTGATTTTAAAAAATAGTTACCTATAAAATTGTCACTTAAATACTATTAAGTTAGACTACTTAAATACCTTAATATATTCAATTTTCATTCGTTATTTCACCAGTCACGCCCACTGTATTGCGGTTGGTTTACCGTTTTGCAGCTCGTCGCTGGCATAAATCAAGCTATTTAAATGGACATTTCTCGCAATGAAAAGCGGGGTCCGTCCGAGTCGCTTTTGGTTGTTGGTTGTTGGTTGTTGGTTGCTGGTCGGATGCCTGGACGGTTGGTGCGTGGAGTAATTACAATTACACCTGCACCACAGAAGCAGTAAAAAGACTGTGGACGGGGGGCGGAGGGTCGGATGGGGGAAAGGACCAGGAGGCCGCGCGCGTGCCACTGCAGTAAATTATAATTACGCTCAGTCAAAAGTTGACTTTTATTAAATTTTATTTATAATGCTTAAAATGTCATTAGCCAACTGGAGCCAGGCTAATTGTGTGCGAGTAAAAGCAGGGTCATGGTAAAAGCCTACATCATAAAGCACACACATATTGAAAACCAGAAACCAGAAAACCAGAAAAACAAACAGATTCCCAGCTCCGATTTGTTAGCCATTTATTTTTCTCACTGTCATTGCTTTGATTTGAAATAAATGCTCTACCAAAAAATGTTAAGGCAAAAACCAAAAACCAGAGACAGTGACTGACGTTTATCACGACATTGGACATTGGGGCACGATTTGTCAGAAATCCCATGCAGAAAACAAAACGAAATTGACTTTTTATGTGACTACGTGAACGGCGGCAAGCAAAAAAAAAAAAAAAAGCCCAATTCGATTCTGTAAGCCCGTTGCGTACATGGGTTAAGGCATTCCGCATTTCGAAACTCACCCAGCAGATACCCAAAGTGCCCATAAATAATCAATCAGCGGAAGAGTCATCCGAAATATTCACAATTTTCAAAGCTGATGGTGATGGTGATGGTGATGGTGATGGGTGCGGGTATGGGAGCTGGATTTTTTGCTGAGTTAGATTAGCGGAATCTGGCGGCATCTGCAAGAGCATTATTTTTTCATTTTTCCTACTCTTGGGCAACACCTTGCCAGGCACAGTGCGTTTTATGTATTCAAACCAGAGAGAAAAGCGAAGGTTAATCAAGCAATAAAAATATATTTATTAAGTCGTAAACTTAATGATTCAATTTGATATATTTTAATCGAGTTACTTGAAGGTTTTCCTTAGAAAGGTTTTTCCCTTATGATTAACCATCAATAATTTTCTTATTTACTTTTTCTCCTGTAAATACTTTTCCCTAACCAAGTAATAAAATATTTTTACAATAGGTTTTATTAACTAAAAGGGAGTGAATTTTCTTTGTTCAAAATAGGCAAGGGAAATGCCTGACACTGTAGCAGGGAAAATGATGTTAAAAGTCAATGTGTCAAACTGCTGACCCAGTCGTAAAGCGGCAGCAGATGCCAAACTGGTTATTTGCATATGCGTTTAGTTATTTGATGACCAAACAAGTTTTAGCTCCATTATGCACCAGGAACTTAAATATATTAGCTTTAAAAGTCTCTTAAAAAACAAAGAAGAAAGCAAAAAGAACATTAAAATAAACTCAAAATAATAGGTATTATTAAATGAAAATATAATTAAAAGCTAGTTTTTTGTAAGCCAAAGCTACTCTGCAGTTTTTTAATGTCATGATTTTCTTCTCCATCTTCTTGGAAAATATTTTAATATATTTTTATCATAAAATTTTACCTATACTTAAATTTAATATTTTTTCTTCTCAATTTTCTTGGCAAATATAACCAAGTGAGAATATTCACACAATCTGAGGAATAACAATAAAAATGGTTAAAGTAAATAAAATTTTTATATTTGGGAGGGAGGAAAGAGAAGGAATAAATGTAAAAAGTAAAAAAAAAAATATACAAAGAATAAATAAATATAAAAAGAAGGAATAAATATAAAAAGAAAAAACCAAATATATAAAGAAGCAAAAAATGCCCCTCCCCCAGGGTTTGACTGAAAATGTCATCGAATTTTGTTCTCGAATGTTGTAAGCTCAACTGATTTTCAGCTGTGACTTCGACTCGAACTAAATGTTTCGGAAGCAGCTAAAGCAAGCGGGCCCCGGATGCATTTTGCGAGTTGCACACAAATGCAGCAACACTCGTATTCAGCTGGGAGGCATTACACATACGCCGTGTGGAACACAGCTGGCTTGACTCGAGGTTCGCGCTCATCTCATCAGGAACCAATGCCTTGCACTGCAATTTTACAGAAAGAGATAGAGAGAGAGAGAAAAAATGAGAGAGGGAGGGAGAGGGAGATAAAAAAAGAGAGAGAGAGGAAGGGTAGCTAAAAAATGGAGGAAGTGGTGTACACAGTTCACTGCACTTCATATTGCCTTTGGGTTTGTGTTTCTGCAATGTTATGTTGTCTTAATACCTCGTAATAATTGTTTGCTTAAAGCATTATATTATCAATCAACACTAACTTCGAATTTTTTTTTTTATCTTCTATTTATATTTTGCTTGATATAATCATAAAATATTAGCAGTATCTTTAGCATTTAAAGTATATTTATATATTTTATTCTGAGAAAGAAAAATAACAGTTTAAATTATAAATATCAAGAAACATAAAAATCATTAAAATAACTCTTTATAATTTTAATGTTTTATTTTTTAATTCTATATTTAGCCTCTCTTTATCAGGGGGCACCTTTTAGTCTATATATTTAAAAAACCCTTCTTCAACCAAACAATGTCATTGATTTCCTATCGATTTTCATACCAAACTAAGTAAAAAAAACAAGAAAAAAAACTATTTTCGGGATGCCGAAGTTTGTATACCCTTGCAAAAAAGGTATAAATATTCGTATTCTTTCAGTCATACTTATATTCTACAAGCCAAAGCTTAGAAAAGTCATAACTAAGCCAAAATTTTATCAATTTCAATACGGAAATCAGTCCTGTGCTAGTTTTGAGTAGGTTAATAAATCTGCATACTCAAATTAAAATATTTTTAATTTTAATTTTTTGACGATTTTTAAAATTTTAATAATAGGAATTTAAACAGTATAAAAATTGGAAAAAAAATTTTCAAAAAATGTTTTCCTTCCTACATGCCTAGAATGATTCGCCTGTTGATGCTGATCAAGAATATATATGGTTTATAGGGTCGGAAATGACTCCTTCACTGTGTTGCAAGCTTCAGACTGAAATTATAATGCCCTGCAAGGGTATAAATATTCGTATTCTTTCAGTCATATTTATATGACAAATTTGTCTAAAAACCTAAGCTTAGGAATCTCATAACTAAGTCAAAAATGCATTAATTTCGATTCGGTAAACTGTCCTATGTTAGTTTTTATCGTGTTAATAAATCTGCATACTCAAATGAACATTTTTTAAATTTTAATTTTTTGACTATTTTTTAAATTTTAACAATGGTCATTTTGACAATATAAAAATTGGGAAAAAATTTTCAAAATTTTTTTCCTTTCCCACATGCCTAGAAAGATTCGCCTGTTTATGCTGATCAAGAATATATATGGTTTATAGGGTCGGAAATGACTGCTTCACTGCGTTGCAGGCTGCAAGGGTATAAATATTCGTATTCTTTCAGTTATTCTTATATGACAATTTATTCTACAAATCAAAGCTTAGAAATCTCATAACTAAGCCAAAAATGCATTTATTTCGACTTGGAAGGCAGTCCTGTTCTAGTTTTCAATAAATCAATAAATCTGCATACTCAAATTAACATTTTTAACATTTTAAATTTTTTACGATTTTTGAAATTTTAACAATGGGAATTTTAAGCATATAAAATTTGGAAAAAATTTTTGAAAATTTTTTTACTTTCCTAAATGCCTAGCAAGATTTGCCTTTTGATGCTGATCAAGAATATATATGGATTATAGGGTGGGAAATGACTCCTTCACTGCGTTGCAAGCTTCAGACTGAAATTATAACACTCTGCATGGGTAAATATATAGAAAATATTTTTTACGCCCACAGTAATTTTATGAAAAGCTATTCAATGAATTCTTTTTGGGTGCATAATCCTGAATGAATTATTTGATTCAGAATTTCCACAAATAATCAAATGATTATATATATTACAAGATCTTAATTCAAGTACAATTCATGCAATCCAATAATATTTGCAACCCAATAAAATATTCTTTGCCACTCGACACGTTCTTATAGTTTCTTTCCTTATATTTGTTCTCACGAAATTGGCTTTTATTACGCATACGCAGCGTTGACTGCACTTGAAAACTACTTCAGCGCTTCGTGCTTGAGAAATATTTATGCGATGGCAGTGCACAGGAAAAGTAAGAAGAAAACTGTCCAAATGCAAGACACAAATAAATAAATGCCAAAATATATTTTGCAGCAAGTTGTCAGCACAAAACCTAAGCAGGAAGGAAATTATGAAAAACCCGAGGAAACACGCCAACAAAAAACAGAAAGTCGAAACGGCAGCAAAAAACTTGTATAAAATGTGAGCTCCGCTGCCTTTCATCGTCCTTTTCTCTAGATATATATACATTTTTTTTTTGTGGCCATGAGTGTGCAAATTCCTTTTGGCTTTTGTCTAGCTCAGCTTGCATTTTATAATGTGCATATTTTATAACATGTTTATGTATTTCCACGAAAACCCAAAAACAAGAACGACAGACAGCAAAAAAAAAATGTGTGTCAGCCACAACTGAGCAAAAAAGATGCAACAAGTCAGTCTGTGAGTACTTTGTGGGTTGGCTTTAGAGATGAAATGGACGAAATGTTTAGGGATAGCAGTTAACAATTGGATCATGGAGAAATTACAATTATATGATTAAGAAAATTCTATTTTTATCAAATTTTAAATCCTTAAAATGAATTATATATCAAGGTTTATTGTTTTCTTTTACCGGTTATACATTTTTCTATATGTTAAATTATCATTCCTATGGCAGCTGTATTATAAACACTGTTTCAAACAGACAAAACTTGGCTAGATCCCTGAATAAGCATATATTTAGTGCTGTCTTCTAACTAAATTTAAGCAATACCCTTCCAAGATGCAACAACAATTCTAAAGACTCAGCAAAGTGTCCAAGAAATTTGCATATTTTATTACCACGACGAATGACAAATTTAGACGATGCTCTCTGGGCTTGCATTTTCCTTTTCCAGTCAAAGTCATTTGCGGGCGGAAAACAGATTTTATTAACTAATCTGTCATTTGGTTAAAAAGGATGGCGCAGGACCTCCGAACGAATCGCATTTCGCATTGACGTCACCAGGTCGACAGGCACACACCGGCTCATCCCATGGCTCCTCTCGCTCTCGCTCTGCTCCGCACGCAAAGTGCAATTTCCGGCGGAAATGTGAGAAGGATTCCGTAATCTAATTTTAATGATTTTCCTTGCCATCCGCGAGGCCAAGCAAGCAGCTGGGCTTGGATTCGATTTGGCACCCTCGGAAAATGTTGGAATTAACCCAATTTTGAAAACGTTTTTGTTGCCCTGGAAAATATTCAATTATACGAAAATTTTCTATGTCTGGATGTGACAAAATGCCACACAACAGTTGCGAAAGTTTTTCCCTCCGTCTTCTATATTTAGCCATGTCCTGATGGTAATGACGTCAGTGGCCTGTTTTCCTCCAACTTTGCTCTCAAAGCAAATTAGCCCGGGGAATGGTGAAGGGGGAGACGGGGTTACGGGGCTCCCAAAAGGGCGGGGCGTGGCAAAGTGCCATTCAAGCTGGCATCTGTGTTAAAAGTTAAAAAATTAAGCGAGCAACGCAAAGACGTTCCGGGGTTGAGGGTGAAGATCGTGGGGGTGAAAAAAAAATGAATCTTTGTAGCAGTCAAAGAAAATGAAAGCTGATTAATGATTAAGCGACCTGGGGGCGTCACGATGGGCGTGGCAAGCTGTGCCCGACTGTGTGCTGGCGACTAATTAAACTAATTAAATGTGTGAAACTCACGGCATTATTCGCCAAATGCTCTTCAGATGCGGGCAAATGGGATTTTTCCTCACTTTTCACGGATTGTGTTTTCCTTTTCGCAATTGTCTTTAATTCGAAAGCGGTAAATAAGAGGTTAGGGGAAAGAAAAATAAATCTTTGATTAAACATTTGAAGAGATTTCCTAAATTTGATTACCTTTCTTGTGTAGCGTTTCCCTTTTTGGGCTAAAAATATAAATCAATATATTTCACTTGCACAAATTATCCTTAGGCATTTCCAATAGTTTCCCACAGATTTACATATCAATTTATGAGTTATGATTGCAATATTTTATTGCAGAATTTTGCCGAATTTTCCACTTAGCCAAACTTTGGCACGTGAATTTCGCATGCATTTATGCCGAATTAAAAAAGACTTTTCGGACGGATCAAATTTTATGCACTGGCCTACAAACAATCGGAACAAACCTTTAATCCCCTGGCACTAATTAACAATAATATGTTTGGTTTTGGGCGTGTGTGGCTATGGCGGCCTGGCAAATACGCTCCATAAAATGCTGTCTGCATTTTCTGATCAAAAACCCCAAACAATGCTTGTCTTTGGCAACAGGCAAAAGTTGCAGCTGCCGCTGGCACTAATGAGTTTTACCATATTCACGTATTGTTTGCTTTCCGGCCAGTCCAACATGCCTACATACGTATATCCTGGCCCTAGAACTGGGCCCATTGCGTTGCAAATTTCAACGCTGAAAATTCGAAATAATGTTTTTTTCTCTAATTACGAAATATCAGGCGGCAGCCGCAGACCAGGTCAAAACGGCAATTGGTGTTGATTAGGGCCTGGCAGTTGGGCTGCGTTGCGGTTGGCGGTTGTTCGTTGGCAGCACGGGGAAGTCCCTTCCTGCTTATGGGCCTGCTTATGCAGCTCAGTTTTTGTATTCGCCATTAGCCCATCGAAATGCAGGCCAAATGATTACATTTTTGGTAGTATTTTGATGAATTTTCCGCATCCAAATAGTTTTCTTAAGACTATGTTTAATATAGGTGAATTTTGTGCTTGATTAGTATTATTTTTTTGTTTCTACAAGAGGAAAATATTAAGTATTGAGGGTAAATTTCTTAGAAAATATTGTGTTCGCCATGACATTAATATATTTTCTGGTTGAAAATTACAAATAACAATACAGAAATATTTTAAAATAATAGTTTTTACTATAAAATATAAAATATTATGGCTTATTTAGTAATTTCTAAAAGAGTGGTTTGAAGATCTTGTAGATACCAAATACAGTGTAAAATTACTTTTTGAACTATCTCAAATTTATTTTCATATTTTTTAGGGTTTTAAAAATCCTAGTAATATCTTTAGCATTAACATTTAAAGGCGTTTCCCACTTAAAAAGTGTAAAATGACTCCATTTATAAAAGTACAACATTCTCGTTTAATATAAGATTTATAAATTAATAATTATATAATTAATAATAAATTTATAAATTAATTTTACTTGTAATAAAGGTTTAAAAATTTAATTTAATAAGCATATAATAATTTATCTCTTTAACTTATATTTACAAATATAACTATTTTAATGCAATTTAATAATACAAACTCTTTTTTATATTACAGGTATATTCCATCATGCCCTTCATGTGAGTACAAGCAAAATAAACTGACACAAACTATATATATATAAAAAAAGTTCAATTTCGATTTGCTGCTTTGTGACGCCATTCACTCGATCAAATTCGCAAAAGTGCATTGGGGAGAGCCAATTGAATAGGCGATGTGTCCGTCCTTCCTTGATTTTCCTTCGCTTTTCTTTTCCCTTTGCACTCTCTCGCAGATATGCAGTAAGTTGTATGGGAGCCAGTGGTGTATATCTGGGCCAGAATTTCATCTATTTACAGAGTCTATCAGTGTTTTTCAATCACGACTTCACCTGGTCTTGGACCAGCTACTCTTTCCCTCCGTTCTACCTGTATTTCGTTCACTATTGCCCTTCCACCTGGCCACACACAGCATGCAACACAGAGAAAAGCAATGGGAAAAATCGCAGGCAGACAAGAAAAAAAAAACACAGAATCGAACGATTTTTCTAATAAAGAAATTGAACGAAGGACGCGCAATATTTCTAATGGGCCAGGCTACGGAGACTCCTTCGATTGGAAAATGTTCAAAGGATATGAGGTGTCAACTGATGAGCTTTCTGCCTGTCTTCTCCTCTCTTTCTTCGATTGAACAGTTGTCTCTTTTTTATATATTTTTTCTGTGGAACTTTGCTCTGTTTGCTCCTTGGTGTCAGTGTTGCAAAGCGAAAGTTACAAGAAGCTGACGATGATACTTTTGGGAAATGGATACTAAAAAGATACCTTGAGAGGGCAAAGGTATTTGTAGCACTTCATTTGTGATGTGTCCTTTGAAGCCACAACAAAAAATGGCTGGGGTTTCGATTAAATTGATTGCACAATTTGTACTCAGATGGGTTTGAGTGCAACTGTTTGTTGGATGTTTTTTGGGAGCAGTTAAATACTGTTTGTTACTTGTAAATATTTGTTTAACTATTTTATATTTACAATGTGTGCTCTATTTAAGTGTATTTTTAATTATCTACAAAGTATGTAATGCCAATTGTATACCGTATTACCAAACTCATATTGACAACACAATTCTTTATATTTTCGCTGTTATCTTTACCATTGTTTCGACTTGACCCTTGACGTAAATTGCAAACACCTGTCCTTATCACATGCCCATTCACATGATCGTGAATTTTTACAGGCAGCATTTAGGCATTTGAATAGCTGAATTTGGTAACAAACAAAGGAAGGGACGAAAGTATCCCCTCATTTGTGGCAATGAGCAAGACAATAAACCATTATGAACCCCGATAAGGAGCTGCGTGTGGAACAAAGCGGAACGAAACGGAAGTTTGGGGGCAGGACAGTGCGCCAGGATGTGCGGTTTCCCCTCCGCACCGACCTGTCATCGAGCTGCTTAGCACCCTAATGCGATTATTAAGTGCCAAGTGCTCGGGTGTCGAGTAAAATTCATTATATTAGCCCAATGCCACTTGCCACTTGCCCCCACGCTTGGCACGCTTCCCATGCCCTCGTTTCCGGTTCCGGTTGGCGCCGCCCCCTTCCCCCTACCACAGTGAGTTCGATGTCCTGGTTCCTGTTTCCAATTCCATGTTCCCGGCTGCGAGCACTCGCTCATGCATTGCGCGTACTCAATATCCTGTCCTTTAGCGCTCTGAAACGCGGCCGGTGACTGTGGCGCAATAAATTAGGGGCGCAAATAAATCATCCATTTTAATGTGACAGTTCCGACAAACGTTGCCCCAAAACAGCTCGCTTGCCTGCTGGCTACCAGCATCGGTCTCAATTGGTTTGCTGCTGGTCCGCCACTTGAGCTCTGTCAATCGGAGATGGCAGCCTGTATAAATATATAAAAAGAAATATAAATGCTTGCTGGGTTTACTAACCAAAAAGTACTGGTTGTTCAGAGGAATACTTGTATTTAAAGATATTTACATTTGTTATAGAATTTTACCTTTTGGTCCTTCGAGCCGGATGTGCACATGTAATATACATTTTATTATGATATGTATCTTCATATGTACTTAAAATATATTTCTGCTTGTAAAGGATACTTATAATAGTTTTTTGGAAAATATAATTTTGATATTTGACTCACGCAAGCATCTCTGTTGCCTCCTCTGAAGATTGAGTCCCCGTTTTTATACTGCCTTCCTCACAGTCGAGCCTCCTTCTACTTGTGAGCCATATTTTGTGGGTTCATTTTCAGGCTTGTAGCCTGTAGCTTTTCTCTCTCTCTCGGCCGAGTTCCCATTGTTTGCACATTGTTTGACTGGCATTTAGCAGCCTCTGCACCCCTGTGTTGTTTCCACTAAGTACTCGCCAAAACTGCGGCACTTAATATTTTTGAATTGCTGCGCGTATGCGGTCTTTTGTGGCAGTCTCTCTGGCCAAGAATGAGAATGAGCCTCGGCTGTGGTTAACGGAAGTGCCGCCATTATCTGACACTGTAAGAAATAACGGGGGGTACGGGCAATTTGCTGGACAAAATGCGGCCAACAGGGCGTATGATTAATGGGTGCTGATTAGGTTTAGGTGAAGTGGGAAATGGCCAATGAAACTCCGAGCCAAGCAAATGAGAGGAAATCCTTTTTTTGCCTAAAATTAAACAAAAATTTATTGCACAACATTTCCGCCACGAGTCGAGGGTAATTTTTGGTTAGGGTTAGAATTACCCACATGACGCTTTATACCATTATCCGTCCGAATTCGAAACCCAAAATGCACACACAGCTCGGGTAATGAACATTTATGAGGCAATTTCCTTAGCTGCAAACGCACAATGCCGTGGGAAATACGGAAAAATAAAGGACAGTTTACAAACCCCCATGGAGGCAGGCGCTGCCCATTTCCGCCTTCTCCGCTGTCATCTTGGCGAACAACTTTTTCTGCTCCACTTATGCCCAAACTAATTAAGTGCAGAAAAAAGTTGCCATTGTCATCCCATCTACAACTGCCGGGCTGCAGCTGAGCAACTGCGTCTTGTCTGCTCCAATATTGCTGGAGAGGAGCCTGGCGGAGCTAAAGGACTTTCTTCCTTCATCCAAAAATGGGTGTGAGTTGAGTGTTTCAATTTTTAAGAACAATTTTGTAATAAATATAGTATTTTTGGGATGTTTAACATTTATTGTTTAACATTTTGTGGGGGAAATCTTTGCTTATTCGATTTTTTAATAATGATAATGTTTATTATTCATTCCTTCTCATTATTGGATTTTCATATACAGACTTGCTTCATAAGTTGTTCCACTTTTAGATACTCTGCTTAGGAAGAAGATAGAGGAGAATCCAGAAGACTCTCCTCAGCTTTCTACGCATTCTTTTTTGTTCATTCATCTTCGGTTTAAGCCTTATTTTCTTAGCATGACCAAATATTTAGCAGCCGCTCCCATTTTACGCTGATAGCCCATTCGAGCGTCATAATAACGAAGATAAATGTTGCTAAAGTTTGCTCGCAACATGCCCCAGGACGAAAGGAAGGACCAAATTTCGCCTGCAGCTAAGAATTCTGCTTGCATTGTGCAGTGGTATACTTCTCGTCGGCCGACTCCAGCGAATATTTTCCAAAAAGGACAAAGGGACACAGATATATATATTCGCTGCGTAAAACAAAAGTTGTGAACCTAAGAGTGAACTTTACGGATGTGGTGCATTGTAGGGCATTGGACCAGCGGGAATGCTTTGGCCAAAAGGAACAAGTTTATATCAGTTGAATGTTTTTGGGGACACCAGAGGCAAGCTCTGTCTCTTAAATGAGCTGCACAGTTATTACTTTGAGCAGGAAAATACTAAACACTAGGGATTTGGTATAGTAAGAGATATGTACAGGAAGAATTGAGATAAAATGATAGTTATATACTTACATTTTTACTATATAATTTTAGTAACATTTAATTAACATTAAACTGCATTAAGTTTAAATGAACTTGCATTTCTTCAAAGCCCTAAATTTATCCATCCTAAATATATCTTATTTAAAATCCAAGAAAAACCTCCACTGATTAGCAATGACATGCATTATTATTGGCATGACTTTGAAGTCCACGACTAATGCCAGTTTCTACAACTTTTTGCATTCATTTTTTAAAGTTTAATGAGAAACCAAAGTGGCGGCAGGAAGAAGGACAACGACGACAACATCAGCGACGACAGTTTACACTGATGCTCGTTAGTTCTACGCCAAAAACTTTTCCCGTTTGCCCTTGGTTCGGTGCAGTCTCTCTCCCGCTAGCTGGAAAATCCCCTTCCCGGCCCGATTTTTGGGCAAATGCAATTCACAAATTTCTGTATGTCCATGGGAAAAGAGCTATCGGGCTTCGGGCCCAGCAGCAGTTTTGCTGGACTCGTTGTCCTGCCATGTCCATGTCGGACCCGTTCTCGTTCACTTGATTTATGTCCAATGCGTCGGGCAAATGTTTTCGGGGACATCCCGATCCACTCCCACACAAGTGACCGGCTTACTGCCAAGGATGCAGCCCTTGGCTCTCTTGGCTTTAATTAAAAAACTAAAATAGATGAGTGGCTGGGTAATTTGTCTAGATTGCAGCTATCAAAAGCAATTTGATTACTACTCCTAACAAGCTATAAATTATGGCAGAAAAATAAATGAGACGCGTAAGGGAATGACTAGAATTGCTCACAAGATTCATGGCAGAAATGAAAGCATCTATAAAAAATAGCAATCTATATTTACTGGCATTATAAAATTAAAAAACACTATGAAGCATTCGCAGGATTACATTTCCTCAAAGCAAAACTAATTAGTGAGTCATTAAATTTCCTTTATCTCTTTCCCCACCAAAGGAAATCCTATTTATAGTTCCATTTAACAAAATCTCAATGGCGGAAGCAAGCACAATGATATGCGATCCTTTAAATAGGTTAGTCATACTTATAAATAAAAGCAAACCATACAGCTTGATGGCACATTTTTGTGCCACGTTGTGTGGCAGCTTCAGTTATAGAGATGGGCGTAAAGTAGCTCTATAAAAATAACTCTCACAGATGCTCTTCAATAAGACAGACAGGAGGGGGGGAAGGACACTGCATGCTACACATGCCACACACGGCCGAACAAAGGATGCCAAAAGGTTAAGGGAGGCAACTGGCTCTGGCTTAAGGAAATAGCTCATACGCAGCGTGTGCCGCATGCCTCAAATGCCACAAATGCCGCTTAAATCGAGGCAAGGAGTGCGCAAACGGCGGGACACAATGTGCTAGAGGAAGTCAGTCAGGAAGAAAAAGGATCCACACGAGTCATGACTTCCCCCGGGCAGCTGCCATGACAGCGCTTATTTCTGTCAGTGCACTGGCTTATTTTTCAATTTATACAGGGCAATGTATGTATATTTGTTTTTGAGAAGGAGTACAAACTTGGCCAACTTCCATGGGAAATTAATTTCTGCATGCCACATGATAAATTTAGTTTTTAAAAATAAGAAAACGTAAATGAAGGCTAGACTAGCCAGTCTCCTTATTTGTTCTTTAGGCAATTATTTCTTCAGGTGCACCTGAAATATCCAATTTAAGGCCTCCTAACCTTGAGCAATATCTACTTCCTGGGCTCGCATATTTGAAATCCTGATGCTACCCCTACCTGTTTGATTCACAACAATATTCAGATGAAAGAAATTACTTGATATTTATGTATGTTTTCTTTGAAAAATATTTAAAGGCCGCAGATCAAAGGAAAGGCCATATATATATCCTTAAGCAGAAGTAGGAGGCCGCAATGCAACCCTAAGACCGCATTGAGCACTTGATTTGAATATGCGCACCTGATGTCAGCTACCTGTCCTCCCTGATTGAGTTTACCTGGCTTCGCCCAGGCCCCGTTTACGAACTTCCTTCGAATTTGTGCGAAATTCGCAGAAGACGATGACGATGATGATGATGATGTCGATGTGGGTTTTCAACTTCACGGCACTCCATCCGAAAATCCATCATCATCATCAACATGTGCAGCACGGGAGAAACTCGACTGAACGTCGAGTGGGTGCAATGTATGTACATTGAGCATAGATTGAGCATGTTGCTCCTGCCTCGATGCTGCTCCTCTTCCAACTGGTTGAAACCACAAATTGCAATTAGCGTCTGCCCCACGCCCATTGACCTCGACTGGAGCTGCTGCTGCTCCCAGCATTTGATTGATGATGAACGCTAATTTGTGAGGTTATTTTTTGGCGAAACGGTCCTTGGAAGGAAATAAGCTAACCAGAAAGGATCAAGAAAATTTGCATATGGCGGAATGTTTAGTGCTTAGTGGCATTAGTTAAATGATGGATGCACAGGAATGGGTTAAATAAGTTAATTTGGATTTTTGAAATACAGAAAGAATAGTGGGGACCTAGAAATGGATTTGATTTTGTAGGATATACATAAACGGAATTTATTGTTGTGTATTTATATTGTCTTTTGGTACTGTAGAGTAGTAACTTTTAAAAGGATTATAGAGATCTTAAAATTATTTTGAAGTAGACCATTTTATTTAGCTTGTCCTTGACTTGCACTTCAATATATTAAATATAAAAAGAAAGCCATTAATTTGAAATAAAACAATGAAGTAAATGTTTGCATTGATATATTTTTAATGAATTTATATTTATTTAAAATTAAACGCGTCGATGTTTGTTTATTTTTCTTTAAATAACAATTATACCTAGGAATAAATGCAAATTAAACTCAATTTAACTCTTTGTAAATCTTTTTCTTTATTACTTTCCATCAAATTAAGTTTCTTCAAGTGTTAAAAATACGTAATACATCTGATATGAAATTAAATAAAAAGAATTGAGAGTGAAATCGGCGATTGTGGGAGTGTAGGTAAGGCGAAAGGATCATAAAGGGTCCTTGGCTGGCCGAAGAGTGTGTGAATGCGTGACCATTTCCGCCGCAGTGTGTGTGAAATAAAGCAGCTCGTAAATTTCGCTTCCAGAAGACCCATCTCCTTCTCTTTCCCACCACATCTCTTTGTCTCTCTCTCTCCATTGTATACATTTCCTTAGTAACATTTTTTTATATACGCAATGCACATTTTTTTTGCCCTTCTCTCGTTCGTTATTTTTCATTTTTTGTCTGGTTTTTTATCTGTTTTCGGTCGTTCGGTGCTTCGTTTCTTTGGTTATTACGCAAATCCTTTTGTTGCCCCGCCCCATTCGCGATGTTGCCCCCCCTTGTGGGCGTAACCCGCATCCTTTTCCAAACAATAGCTGTGAAATAATCACTTGCCTGTTTGCACTTTATTAAGTGGACAGTGCCGCGAAAAAGGACAGCAGTGGCATCCTCCAGGCGCCGCGGACTCACTGACCCAACTTTAACTTACACTTTATGGTCTCGAGCTTAAACCGAGTAAGTTTAAGCCACTGAATCCGCTTTACATTTAAATGGCGTTAAATATGCAAATGCTGGAAACCTAATTAATTAAGAAAATAACAGGAAATTGTATTATATTCATTATTTTACTGGCTTAACTGGCGGGACTCGTCAGGTATTTCTTTTATTACAAATTAAAAACGTTTTACAATGAACTTTAAGGATGATTCCTGTGAAAATACCTCTCCGATTGCAAATATTTCAATAATTTCCATATTAAGTTTAATATTTATCTGAAGGCATGGCACAGCACCTTGAAACTTTTGTAAAATTTCAGTTGTCACTTGTTTAATGTCGTTATTCACCTTCCAACTGAATGCAATTATGGTTTGCAGAATCGTTTCAATCGTTCGACGTTAACATGCCATTTACAGAATGAAAAAACATTACCAAAATCGTCATTTACCCGCTCATATATATACGTTTATATATATCTTTATAGTCTGAACAAATTGAACCTTTTCCCACCCACTATTATGGCCCAGTTTGTATGGCTTCGTCTGTCATTTCGCAGACCATTGGCGGTGTTAATCAGCGCCACCGATGTTGGCAGGCAACCGAAAAATGATTGCCCCCAAACACATTATCTGTATTATTAATGAGCTGCACGCCGCACTTGCCGCAAAAGTGCACTCAAAAAAATACAGGATTTTCATTCAAACGAAAATTAAACGTGAAAATATATAAATAAATATTGCGGAAAGCTTTGCTTTCAAAATATAAACCTAAATAATAAGATACTTGTATATTTTTTCTGAAAGATTGTTCTCTTATTTATTTAATAATTGAATACATTTTTTCCAAGTGCTTGGCCATGTCCTGTACATTGGCATCATTTCTGATTGAGTTGGTCAAGGGAAATCCCCCTTTCAGCTTCGTTTGCATGTGTCTTTGGTGGTCCTTGCACACAACATTGCATTCTCATTATATTGCCTTGCTTTTCGGGTGTTTAATTAATTGAAAGCATTTTTGCCAGCGTTTTACCATAAACGCGAAGCATTCACCGTAATAATATTGACTCTTTGGCATTGAGGACAGCAACGCGTGAATGCAAAGGCCACCGGACAGGACATCGGCAGGACATCTGGGCGGAAAGGCAAACAATAACTGTGTGACCTAGAATATATTTTTTTTCTCAGGTCTCTTAATTAAACGGAATATATATGTATATAAATCTTATTTTTTCTACTGGAAAATGTGCAGGTTCATTTTAAAGTTCGTCGATGCATTGTTGAGTTAAAATTAAGGGTTTTGAGTATCTTTAAGTGTTAAATGTGAGCTAAAGTTATGACACATTGAATCATTAATTGAAATTTTATGTTACAGTCATCTTTTTAATAAATTAAAGTAATAGTTTGGATAATGTGTAAAGATATAGTTTATTTGCAAATTAAACTGGGTATTACTGGGTATCATTAAGCTCTTTCTTTATTATGTGTTACTATTTGTACTAAACTTTCTAAAAATCGGAATATTTTGGTTTAATATTCTACATTACATTTGAATATCATATTTTTTTTAAGTTCTTGTTATTATTTTTGTAAATTTCTCCTATTGAAACTTCTCGGCCAGGTTAAATTGTTTCATGACAGTGACCACAGAGAAGGCCAGCTTTACCATCTTGAAAAATAATCATTTAATTATAAGATTAATTATAAGAAACTCAATTTATAATTCAACTTACCGACAAGTTAGTTTGCATACAAATGGGAAATACTCCGCCAGCTGTCAGGGTTATGGGATGCTGTAGATTATGAAGAAAGTATATTAAGGTGGACTTATAGCGACGATCGGCGCCCATCCAATTCGATTGAAAGAGGCGATCGGAGAGGTCCTGGCAGTCATCGATTATGACATTGCATAGATAGCAGAAGGGGAACGTCTCCATGCAGACGTCAAACATGAAAACGAAGGTTCCCAGTCCCGTCCAAAACGATGAGAAGAACATTATGTTGATCATTGAAAGGCCCAGGACAATGCCGATCAATAGGAATTGCACGAATATAGTGCCCGACAAGACAGGTCGCAGAACGTTGACATAACTAAATAACTAAAGATGAATATGGGAATATATGAAGCTAAAACACAAGCTTACTCCAGAATGAACCGATGATCCTGGATGCATTTAGTCAAATCCGCCAAGTGCTCATCATCATCCTTGTCCGGATCCGATCTAAGATTCTTCAGTCGCTCCTTGAGCAACATCAGATGGCATCGTGCCATCAGCATTGTACTGAGGGCGCAGACATCCGTGCAGCCATCCATGAGGACAGCCGTGGTCATTAGAAGGAACTCCGCTCCGCTGGACAGTAGGAAATTGTCATCGGAGTTCAGCAGCGGGATGTACATACGCCAGGCATGGCGTCCCATCACCAGATAACCCAGAAAGTTAATGATCACATAGCTCGTGTACATGAAGGAATACAGGAGGAACAAGGAGTTGCATATGGCCACGTAGCGATGGACCTTGGCCTTCTCTCCATCGCTCAGGCATCGCTCGTCCAGCTTGGCCAACAGCAGCTTCGCCGCTTGAATTTTCTTGTGTCCTGTCAGGATTATAGAAGACTTCAAGGAGCTGCCGATCATGTTAATCAAGATCTCGAAGGAACTGAGGAACTCGTTGGCCGAGAAACTACGAAACCGATGCACATACTCCACGACCATGGTTATTGGCAACAGAATCATAATAAATATGACCATAAATATAGACCACAGATTGTAAACGCGAGTCGATCTTTGAATATGGATTGCAAAATTCTGTTTTAAATGTTATATTACAAAGTGTTATATTAATTCACCTTTTGTTGTCCGCCTCAGTCCATCCAAATAACCACATAGTGCGATCCAAGTAGATGACGGCGTCACGGGATTGAACCCTTTCCGTCACTGGCTTCGGCTTGATGTGAGGAAATAACTGGCTTAGCATAGTTAGTTAGTACCTTCTTTTTGCGAATAATTCAAGTCTGAACACAGTTGCGTTTTTATAGGCCGCAAAACACCCATTGTGTCTTTCCCAAATGACTTGCCTTTTTTTTACTTTCCCATCAAGGACTGAGAAAAACTAATGTGTATTTGGTGGGTTCTATCAACTAACAAGAAACGCCTTCTTTTCGTTTTAAATTCTTAATTTACCGCAGTTTTTCCGCTAGAAACTTTAAGGAAATGTTTAAATTATTTACTTTAGAAATTGATTATCATTTTTTAATTGTAGGTTTAGAGAACTTTTAGCTAAAAACCTACAATTAAAACCAATGCAAGTCACTTGCTTTTCTACTTATAAATTAAAAAGACATTAAATAATACAAAGTTATCAAGAACAATAAACACAATAATGGCAGCTTCTTTGATTTGTTATGAATACATAATATATATATCGATTTATATTTAAAATATTTTGAACTTCATAACTAAATTGTAATAATTTGATCCTAAATTTTGTATATTTATTTTCATCCTATTGGAACTTTTCGGCCAGGTTGAACTGCTTTATGATGGTGACCACCGAAAAAGCCAACTTTACCATCTTTATGAAACAGAATTTAAATTAAATTAGTTTAGATAGAATATAAAACATAAAGCGTTCCATAACTTACTGATAAATTAGTTTGCATGCAAATGGGAAACACTCCGCCAGCGGTTAATACAATCGGTTGTTGCAGATTGTGCAGGAAGTATACTACGGCAGACTTATAGGGTCGATCGGCAGTCATCCAATTCGATTGGAATAAACTATTGCAGAGGTCCTGGCAATCGTCGACGAGGACATTGCATAGATAGCAGAGGGGAAAGGTCTCCATGCACACATCGAGCATGAAACAGCACGTTCCCAGACCCGTCCAAAATGTTGAAAAGAACATCAAGTTAATCAGGGACAGGCCCAGGACCACACCAATCAACAGGAATTGCACGAAAATGGTGCCAGAGAAAACAGGACGCAAGGCGTTGACATAGCTAAGGGAATATAAATATAAATATAAGGGATATATTATATTACATTATCCTATGAGAAACTCACTCCAAGATCAAGCGATGATCCTGAATGCATTTGGTCAGATCACTAAAGTGCTCATGCTCAGCCCTGTCCGGATCCGATCTTAGTATCCCCAATCTATCCCTGAGCAGAGTGATGTGACAGCGGGCCAGGAGCATGCAGATCAGGGGACAGACATCCGTGCACTGGTCCATGGTAACCACAGCCGTCATCAGGGCCACCTCCGCCAAGCTGGAAGCCATAAAGTTCTCCTCGGAGTTCAGCAGTGGGATGTACATCCGCCAGGCATGCCGCCCCATCCACACATAGCCCGTAAAGTTGACCACCACAAAGCCAGTGTACAGCATGTGGTAGAGCATATAGAAGGAGTTGCCCAAGGCAACATGGCGATGCACTCTTGACCTCTCCGCATCGTTCCTGCACCTTCCATCCAGCTGATCCAGCAGGCATTTAGCCTTTTGCAGCTTACCGTGTCCCCTCATAATGTAGATGCACTTCAGGGAGCATCCGTATATATTTACCAAAATCTCGAGCGAACTGAGAAACTCGCCCGCCGAGAAGCTCCTGAAGCGATGCACGTACTCCACCACCATTGACATTGGCATAAGGATTAGCACCAATATGGTGGTGAAAATGCACCACAATGTGTACAGCAGGTTCCACCTATGAAATGATTAATAAATGTAGCATTTATTCTAGGAGAAACCTATTTTAATTATAAGGTTTTATTATGTATATACCTTTTATCACTGGGTTCTGTCCATCCGAAGGACCACATGCACCGATCCAAGTAGATAAAGGCATCGCGGGATAGTACCTGCTCCGTCAAGGGCTTTTCCTTGATCCTGGGAAATAAGCGACTTAACATCTCGAACGCGGTGGCTTTTCGATTGTGAAACTCGTTTAGCCACAATTGCCTTTTATAGGCCTAAGTTCTGTTGTAGATGTCTCAAGACATTAAACTTTTAATGTTACCGAAAACTTGGGTATATCGCATTTAGGGAAATATGTTTCAATTCACAAAAGTTAGCCATAGTTTTCATTTTTGGGACTTAATGTGCTTTAAAGTTGCTTTAATATGACATAAAATAAAGCAATTATAGCATAACAGGCAGTTTTTGGTAAATTAATTTTAATTAATTAATAAAATAAATAGTGCATTTCCCTTAAAGGGTAAAATTTAGTCTTAACCATTTGATGAATGACTGTCTATAAGTTGTGGTACAAGTTTCCAGACTTTTGACTGACAAAAACTAAACTTAAATTTGTTCAATTATTAACTTTGAGAATAGTTGCGATGTGAATTTCCCCCATTTCGTACAAAACATTGGTTTAGTATTGCTTACCGAATAAATGTCTACATGTGTCACACGAAAAGTTGGACATTTGCTGGTCATTTAAATAATTGAATTGTGCAAACCACATAGCAGAAAAGGAAATTAAAAACCTTTAAGTAAAATAAATCCATTACTGATTTACATTTTTACTTGTTTAAAATCACTGGCAAATAGAAATAGAATCAATATTACATACATCTTATAATAGATTTTAAACAATAAAATCTATAAAATATTCAAACTTTCCTTTAAATAGGAGAAAAAGTAAAGAATTAACATAAATTTAAATCTTCATAAATAATATGATAAATATAATAAAATTTAAGATTAAAGCCTCAAATAAGACATTGAAAATCTCTAAGAAATTTTTCATTTTATTTTTATACCATCTACAGTAATAATTTTACTATTCCATTTTTTACTGAAACTTCTCAGCCAGATTGAATTGCTTCACAAGCGTCACCACAGAGAAGGTTAACTTTACCATCTTTAATAAAAAAATAATCCAATGATTATACCATTTAGATAACTTTATCAAATGTGAAACTTACAGATAAATTGGTTTGCATGGATATGGGAAATACACCGCCAGCGGTTAGTATAATCGGTTGCTGCAGATTGTGCAGGAAGTGCACCATGGTGGACTTATAGCGACGATCGGCAGCTGTCCAATCTGATTGAAACAGGCAATTGGCAAGCTCTTGGCAATCATCGGCTATGAAATTGCATAAATAACAAACTGGGAATGTCTCCATGCACACATCGAACATAAAGACAAACGTTCCCAGTCCCGTCCAAAACGATGAGAAAAACATTACATTAATGGCTGAAATCCCAAGGACAAGTCCAATCAGCAGAAATTGCACGAAAATAGTTCCCGAAAAAACAGGTCTCAAAGCGTTTATATACCTAAAAAAAAAGATTTGGTTGTAAATATTTTGTTAAGTATATTAAATACAAACAAAAGCCTACTCCAAAATCAAGCGGTGATCCTTGATGCACTTGGTTAAGTCCATGTAGTGCTCATCGTGACCCTTGTCTGGATCCGATCGCAGCTTCTCCAGGCGATCCTTCAGCAGGGTGATATGACACCGAGCCTGCAGCATGTAAATAATGGGGCACACGTCCGTGCACTGTTGCATGGTGACCACGGAAGTCATGAGGAGGAGTTCCGCCAGGCTGGACACCACAAAGTTCTCATCGGAATTGAGCAAGGGAATGTACAGGCGCCAGGCATGGCGTCCCACCAGGACATAGCCCACGAAATTGGTTACCACATAGGTAGTGTACAGGAAATGATATAGAATGTACAATGAATTTCCCATGGCCATATGACGATGAACGCTGGCCCGTTCCTCGTCACTGTTGCATCTCTTATCCAGCTGATCCAGCACCCATTTCGCTCTCTGGAAATTTCTATATCCTGCGATAATGTAGCCGCACTTCAATGAGCACCCGATCATGTTCATTAGAATTTCAAAGGAGCTGAGAAACTCCCCGGCCGAGAAGCTACGAAAACGATGGACATACTCCACGACCATAGATAGGGGTAGCAGGATAAGAGTGATTACGGTGGTGCAAACTGTCCATAAACTGTAGACTCTATTCCATCTAGAAATAATTTAAAGAAAATTATTTGAGACATGCTTGGGAAATTGATTTAAATTATTCATATTATAGATATATATTTGAATAATAATTTAATTTTTATTTCACCTTTTATCGCTGGGCTCGTTCCAGCCAAAAAACCATACACAACGATCCAAGTAGATGAAGGCATCTCGGGATTGTACCTGCTCTGTCAGAGGCTTTTCCTTGATCAGGGGAAAGAGCTGGCTCAACATCTTGCCCAGGGTGGCCTTGTGGGTACTGGAAAGGGAAACATTTTTAATTGTTACACAAAGGTTTTTGAACGTTTTTATATCGAACATAAACTGTGTAATTAATAGGCTACTCTTTAACTTCGAAATAAATTAAAGTTTACAATAACCATTCTTACCAACAGAATCGTTATAAAAGGCATATGCAATTTTCTATTATTTCCCTTGCAAACAAAATAAATTTTGCTACATTTTATGCGAAAATGTTCATCACATCTAACCGCACCACAATTGGTGAAAGATTTCCCAAAATGCATCAACAATATAAGCGTATTATTGCCATGAAATTCCCACATGAATATGTCCATGCAGTCTCATTAATTTTTGGTCAGTTGTAGTTGGATGTCTAAATTATGACATATGGAAACCGAGCCGCAGAACATGATATGAAAAACACCGAAATGTATAAATTATAAATTGTGTTCTCGATTTTAATTAGCTTATTTCTCGGTGACAGCTTTGCAATTTGGACTGGCGTTGTGACTCTCGCGTAATTGAAATATTCTGCCCAATTAAACGGTCACATTTGTTTGTGTGTCCAATTTACATAATAATTAAATATTGTATTTAATGTCAAATGTGATATTTAATAAGTATGTGTATGACACAACGATGGCAAGAGAAATTATAATTACAGCTTTGGCAGTGAGTTAGTTACCGGTTGCGAATTTTCCATATGGTTTCCTCTTCACATTTTCCTATGAATGACTTAATATTTCCTTAAGAAACCTAATATTGTATTATTCATTCATTGTAATAAAATGATTACATAGAAGGATGCAAACATATAATTTGCTTTGCATGCGTAATAATTAAATATAACAAGAAAGGCATCTTATTTCGGAAAGCCAAAGTCTGGAAACACTTGTAGTTTGCTTTCGGGCTAGTTTTAAATCTATCATAACTAAGCTAAATAAATATTAATTTTAATTCTTATTCCTTTTATGCGGTAGTTCTCGATTTAAAAGCAATAATTTTAATTTTCTTTGCCACCAAATGCCTCCCAAGAATGCCTAAAATATGAACAAGAAATACTTTTTGATAAATATGTAATTTTGCGGTAAAACCAAAATAAAAAAAGGCATAACTAAGCCAACATATTATTAATTTCAATTCGGAAAGCTTTCCTGTATTAGTTTTTATAAGGTTTACAAAACTGCATACCAATTTTAAACATTTACAAAATTAAAATTTTTTCGATTTTTTTTATTTCAATTTCATGATAAAATTTTGAAAAAAAATGAGTAAAAAAAAATTCCTCCCGAACATGGCTAGATCGATTCGGCTGTCGATGCTGATCAAGAATATATATGATTTATGGGGTCGGAAACGACTCCTTCACTGCGTTTTAAGCTGATTACTGAAATAATAATACCCTGCAAGACTATATCGTATATCGTATTCGTTTCCCTGATTTTAGTAGAATTTATTTATGAAAAATTGGAGACAAAGAAGGAAACAATTGTGTTATACAAATTTAAATTTATATTTAAATTTGTTTAATTAAACACAATAAATACAATGAATACAAACATTTTAGTGTGGTCCATGTTTATATTTTCACACGCGCTATTATAGCAATCAAGCAATATAAACCACTTAAAAAAGGAAAGCGGAATTCTATATGATAAACCTTTCCCCAGTTGTCACATTACAAACTGAAATAAATCCTTTATTTGTCGTCCTTATAACCCAAAATCCTTTGAGCGAATGCAGTTTATTTTAATTGCGATTGCAAACAGCGGGACAAGCCTCAAAGGAACATTTTCAAATGAACCTAAAATTAACTTAAATGAAGTATATGGGAAAGAAATTTTGTTTTTTGCTATTTTAACTCTGGTCACGAGCTCATTATAATGATAGAACCAAAATTTGAACTTAGGCCTAAGATACATAAGATTTGGCGAACTAAACCGGGATAAGAATAATCCAGGACATTTCCTCGTGTCACATTTAGTGAAGTACAACTGTACGCACACAATTCGGTGGCAGAGGGATGGGAAATTCCCGCCAAATCGCGTGCTAGAGGAAAACTGCATTTTGCAGCTGTCTCAGCAGGTAGCAAAGTGGACTAGCGCCAGCTGCCTTCTCTTCGGGGATTTCCCCAGAAAAAGGTGCCGGTGGAAAAGTGACACAGATTTTTCCTGTAAACAACAGCAGGTAGATGATACCATCTTCAAGTATAAAAATCTGAGCAGTGCGATCCTTGACAGCACTGCGTTCTGGACCTTCGAGGCAAGCAGATCGATCCGCAGCACTCAGATATATATAAATATATATTTATATAACCGGAAAATCAACTTGGAAACAGATTATCATGGCCGAGCTACTGTTCCCACAACTGGAGCGTCCTTTGCCCTCGCTGCCGTCACTGCACTACACTTTGTTTGCCTACAGGGAGGAGCTGAGGCGACGCGACTCTCCCTTCATGAAGATGTCCACCATCAAGCTCCATCTGACGGACAACCTGATCCTGCAGACGATCAAGAACATACGCCAGTACGACACCATTGAGATTATGAATCTCAATCGGGAGATAACCTTCAAGAGGCGACTGACCAAGCAGATGCGGAAGGTGCGAAAGCTGGAGAAGCTGGGACTGAACATCGATCCCCGGAAAATTGGCGATAGCTCTGGCCAATGGCAATAAATATACATCAGATGCTCCTTCCACAGTATATATATACATATATCTAGTGCACACACCCATCTACTCTTGCATACTCTGAGCATGTGAAATTAGATTTTAAGCAAATTCTCCTCAAGTTTCTAAAACTCAATAAGCTGATTTGACCCTACAAAGACTACCGGAATTTTTTAATAAAAACAAAATTAAAAATGTATGAATATAGTGTTTCTTTTAGAGCTAAAAATATTTTAATACATTTTTGTATCAAGAGAATTTATTAAAGGGAAAAAACTTAAAAACCTATGCAAGGTTTACATTCAAAAAATATGGCACATCCTTAAGTAAACCTTGTTATTAGGCATTCAATGATCCTTGAATAATATAAGCTATAAAACACCAATCATTACCTTATACCATTTTCTCAGTAACTTGTGCCAACTAATCATTCGAGTATTTTGATATTCAAGAGTGGAATATTTCTTTGAAATTGCATTTCAAGTGCCAGGAATAAGAAGCAACAAATAGGAAGAAAAATATACAATCAAAGCAACGCCCAGGAATGCATTATATATATGTAATACGAAAAGGGAAAAGAAAATATTAATTCCAGACAGCACCGAACAGAACAAAAAGTTTCCGCCGTCCTCAAAAGTTTTCTTCTTTAGGAAACTTTTTATTCTTATTATTATTTTCTTTTTTTTTTTTTTGGCTCGAAAGTTTCGGTTCCCACTCGAGCAAAATAGCTCAATGGCAGGAATGCAACTCTGTGCGAGTGTCAAAGTGCAGACGATGCCTGACAGTCACTCACAGATGTATGCATACACTCCCACATGCGGCTTGTATTTAGGCACTGTGGTACATAAGAGTTAAGGAATTGTTATTGTTTTTAATAAACAAATGCTTAAAGTATATACAATATTTTTGTAGGCCTTACTTGATACAATTGTCTTAGATCAGTTTCTTATTTAAACTAAGGTGTGGTATAACCGACTTGTTTCAGTTCTCGATTCGACTGACTTCCTGGGTTTTCCTTTCTTTTGACACCTTTGAAGTAATATTACAATACTTAGGGTGACAAAAGGTCATATCTAACTTGCGTGCACATTAAATAATGGTTCAATTATAGCTTACAAACTAACAATCAAGTTTTCATATAATTTTCATAAGCTTAACAAATGGGTTTTAAGGTTAATGTACTTAAAGACCCATTTTTAAAGGGCCACCAATTTAATTTTAATTTATAAAAACTATGCTGTAGAGTTAAATGTTTCAAAAACTCAACTCTATCGTAACGTTTGCTGTTGAATTTTCTATTAGATAAAAAATTCCAACAAACTAATTTCGAGTCCACCTGATGTGGCCTGGCCTCCTTTGTCCTGTACATATATCAAATTCCAACCGTTGCCCGCAACCATTACTTCTCATTCCCAAAACCACTGTGAACACCATCCACAAAATCGTAAAATATTTTGTCCTGCAGACAAAGGAATTCAGAGGAATGGACGAGACGATGAAGCGGCTAGAAAAGGATCCAAGGCGTACGCCCCCCTCTAAACTTGCTGAAATATGCACAAAAGAATTGTAACGAAACTAGTCGTGACACAATTTTTTATGCAAATTGCACAAGTCATAGGGAAAATATCGAATAACCCGGCCACTCAACAGCTTTAAAGGAAAACGGTCAATTCATAAAATTCCAGCGCCAATAACATTATCGGCTCGTAAACGGAGAACCCCCCCGAAAAAAGAAAAAATACTTGAAAATAAAAAAGTTATGCCCCCCGTCTAACATTACATTCCGGCCAAAATGTCCCGCGCACACGTAAAATGTACCCAAAAAAGGACGAAAGGGAGACATGAACCCATTGGCAACAGATAAATGAGGCACTCGGGAACAGGCGCCCATATTATTGTGGCTAAAAGGAGGGGGACTTTAGCCGGGTACACTGAGTCGTAATATGTGTTGGCCAAAACGACAGCATAAAACGGGAGCACGATACAATCCCAATTGAATCAATTGAATTGAATCGCTAACCAAAGGTTTGAGTTTGAGTTTGAGTCTGAGTTTATTTATATGCGGGAAGGGAGCGAAAGGGAAGCTGTTTTCTTATTTTGTTAGTACCCAGGCTTTGGGTAGTAATATAATATAGTAATATAATATTTTAAGAATAATAATAGAATTATATAGGGGATCTATTGTAATTTTGAAAGCTTTAGTTCTCATTTTTACTTTCTTTAACTTCTTACCAAGAAACATATAAGGAATATCGTTATTTCCTCTTAATTTCAAAGAAGATTTTGTTTTACTTTCACCTAATTTATACATATTTTCTTCTTTATAAATATTTCTACAGGATATTTCAGCAGTCTTTAAACCATTGCACACCTATTTGTTCAAGTTCAACCCTTTTGCTTTTCCCCAAAAACATAGCCATGAACATACGGGGGAAATAAAAGTAAATTGATATTCTCAACTGTTGCAAAGGGCGTAGCGATGTAACGTGTGTGTCACATGGCGTAGTTTCTACTCAATTTTAGTGGCCTCTGTTGCTTCAGCAATTTGTCCAATGATGCAATGCGGTAGCTAGATATTTATATTTATCGCTGCAGAGCAGTCTCTATAAATACTGACACACTGAAACTTACCTTCCTTGGACTTAAGCGACCGAAAACATTTTCATTTAAATCACATTTCGTTGAGAGACTTCACTTTTGACTTAAATGTGAGGACTCTATAACCGCGATTCGTTTCTGGTAGCTCAATGGAGAACACACAAAGAAACTGCGAAACGAACTGAGAATTTTGTAGAAGTTTTGCAATTGAAATAAAAGTGAAGCAACTTGGCGCAAGCAACTGTTGTGCACTGAGCTGTGAACACTTGAAGCGGGTATCTTTGTGTCTGTATCTAACCCGTGTTGCTCAAGAACTTTTCAATGGGGGCCTGGAAAGTCGACAAGTGTTCTCCAGTTGCCACGGGAATGTAGTCAATGTCGCATTAGTTATTGATTCCCGTACATCTCGTTTAATGCGTCAATGTCACTCTGATTTTATTTTTTCGGGATGCAGGAGTACTTAGCATATCTGTGACGTCATCTGATTTCCTTCCCCCCTGGGAGAGCAGTACACGCAAATGATTAACAAACACGAGAAAACACTCAGGATATGTCTGGGTGGCTATATCTAACTTCCTCCCTACATATTTCTCATTCCAAAGCTGAATTTTGAGTGTGCTTGTCCTTGGACTACTGTGCGTATACGTAATATTTGTGCGTATACGTAATATTTGTGCAATTTTATCTTAAGTATTCATTTAAATGTGTACATTTTTAATGCTACTTAAATTTCAACCTGTTTAGTGAAAATGTAAGAATTTCTGCTAAGCATTTTGTCTATATTTTTTGGAAAATAATTCAAATACTTATGTTATGATCCCTGCCACAAAATGTGCGTTTTTATTTAATCTACCTTGCATCTAGTGTGTGCTAATTTAGTCGAAATATTTCATTATCGGAATAGATGAACTTTAAGGTACTTGCATGCCATATCAGTAACAGCATGTGCAACTTTCCAATGGAAACTTTAAAAGTGCAAAGGGCATCAAATCATGGCGAGCACAACAAGTTGCCACAACTTTTCATTACAAAAGCCAGTGGCAGCAGCCACAGTCTGTTCCCATTACGGCGCCATGAGAAATGCCGAAGGCACAGGAGCCAGAGCCGCACGCCGGAGCCAGCCAGGGAGGTCCTGCAAGGATGAGGAGCACTGGCTGATGGCCTGGAACGATGTCTTGATGCTCCTGGCCACACATACACATACATGCAGTGGCAGGGCAGAAATGGCATCAACCGAACACAGCAGTAAACTAATGAACTCGTTCTGGTTTGTTGCTTACACAAAAATAAATACAAAAATGTAAAGAAAAAAAAAAAGAAAACATTATGTATGAAAAATAACATGAAAAACGTTGACAAAATGGCACAAAAGTTGCCCTCTTCCTGCGTTCAGCACCATAAATATTCCATGTAAATATGAGGAATATATTAAATTAAATGTACGAGTAATATCTGCGGCCGTAAAGTGAACGGAGTGGCTTCCCAACTTGCCTGGGGACTTTTCCAATACCATAAAACATTTTCCATTATATTACAAAAGACCAAATAATTCATGAAAAATCAGGTTGTTTAGTGCCTTGTGTGTCAGTTTAAATTAAGGTATATTATAAAGGGAAACTCAACTGAAATGTATCATACAATAAATTAATTTATTTGAGATATATGTAGATGGGTTTCTTAGATCTTTAATGAGGTATCTAAAACTGCTGTTTATTTTTGTAAACTCTCCCTGTTAACTTGCACAATTCCCATAACTATCGTGTAGTTTATAAATGTATATCTCTTCGCCACTTCCTTTGGCTTTTGTCGCTGCTTTTTCAGTAGGAGCCTCGCTACCAACTTTATTATTATTTTTATTTATCTTTTTTGTTCTAAACAAGCATTCAGTGAGCTCTCGACAGATTTTGCTTGCTTTAGTTGAGTGCACTCGAGGGCAGAGTCCACGGCTCCCCCCAGCTGCCTTTCCCTTTGGCTTGCTCACTATTCACTTCAGTCAGTATTCGCTATATCCATTCAGAAAGTAAGAAAAAAAAAATAAATAAATAGAGAAAACGTTCACGTTCATTCATGCTCATTATCCTGTAGATTATTCGGTACTTTAGAGCGTTCAGTGCGATAATAACGATGTTGTGTTGCAAGCCAAGGACATTCACAGTGCACTGAGAGTTTTATACTGAAAGCTTAAAGCAATTAAGGGAGATTTTTAATAAGTAAATAATATAAATTACAATGAATAAATATATTAAAATTAAAAGAATTTTTCATAGAATAAAAGTATTTACTGCCAAGAAGACACATTAAAATGGGAAGTTCATTTTCAATAGACATAAACATTTAATTAATTATTTAGACATTGTTTTTAATAAAGATTTGTATCCAGTCCAGTGTACTTGTGAAGTTTTGAGGCTTCGGGGCGAACTCTGCAGCTGGATTTTGAGCAGGGAGCAAGTTAGTGCATTTTTGGCCTCGTCCTTGTCCCGTTCCCCTTTGGCCATCTTCCTTAGTGTCCTTCGGCAATGTCCGTCCGTCCGTCGCTTCTGCCCCCTTTTGAGGACGATGACGACGATGATGATGCACTTGATATTTGCCGTATGAATGCGGCTTGGATCGGGCGGGGGAACGCTTGGAAAACGCAGAAATCTCTTTGCCATTTAAAGCAGATTAAGGCTTTTGGCCCTTTCAGTCCATATATACATATTTCGGACTCTTTTCGGGACTCCGGCCAGCTGTGGGGTCCTCTGGGGAAGCGGTAGCCATTCAAGAGTCCTGGCTTTTGTTGTCGCTAGCTCCGACTTTTACTGCACATTGTGTGTGTCGGGACTGTCGTTTCGGCTTTTGTGGATTATTTCGCATTTGCTGTGTGGCAAGTTCTTTCACTAAGCACACCTCATCCCAGCTCGGGCTGCCAGCTTTGGTTAATTTTTGTTGCCCATTTAAATGTTAAATATTTTCTAAGGATTTATTAAGTCCAAGGAGGGGAATTATTACACTCGAAAATGATCAGAAAGTTAGCTTAAATTGAATTAATTATTATAGTTTGACTTAAGAAGCTTAAAACTCACTGAAGGAGTCATTTCCGACCCTATAAATCATATATATTCTTGATCAGCATCAACAGCCGAGTCGATTTAGCCATGTCCGATAGAACATTTTTTTTTTAATTTTTTTATCAAAATTTTATGGAAATTAAACTTGTCAAAAATACATAAAATTTGGAATTTTAAAAATGTTTAAACTTGGTATGCAGTTTTAAAGACAGTATAAAAACTAACACAAAAAAGCGTTCCAAATTAAAATTAATGTATTTTTGGCGAAGTTATGGATTTTTTAGTCCTTGATCTATTGATAAAAATGCACTGAAAATTACGCCTAAATTGTAATAAAATTTTGATTTGTCTTTAAAATTTAGGCTCTAAATATATCTGCAATTAAAGTATTCTTTCTAAACATATTGGTGTTGCTAGATTTGTTTCTATTACTTAATTATTATTAAAGAACGTGGCATGTCTGTAAACTTTTCCCTAAGTGCACTCCCATGTGCCCTTCGTCCTTGTTGAATGTGTGCGTACTGGCCGCTTGCTGCCCCCTTAAGCTCCTCAGGCTTTCCCGGCTCACCTGGACTGCCCCCCTCTCCGTTGCCGTTTCCGTCTCCGTCTCCGTCTCCGGCACCAGCAACGCCACATCACGCCCCATTCCCGTGCTCTAATGGACCTGCTGCCTGTCAAGCTGTTGTCATCATCGCCGCTAATCCTGCACTTGAGTGGCAAATGCCGAGCCTTCGCCTTCGTATGCACAGCGACCCCGGGACACCGGCGGCGGAGGCGACGGCGTGGCTGCTCCTGCTGATGATGTCCGGCTTAGGTAATGGCAATTTAATAAGCCCCTAAATGCTGCTGTCGCCTAGGGTGCTGCTTTCTGCGCTCAGCCATCGGCGATTAGGGATATTCCGTGTCAGCCGGGGCAGGCAAGGCATGGCATCGGGGTCACCGTCAAGTTTTTCCCCAATGAGTTCAGGGGATTGGATTTACTTTTCGGTGGTGGTCGCTTTGTTTTCGCGGCTCTCCGATGACCTGACAGAACGGGGTCATTAGTTAATCAAGGGATAGGGAAAATATAGAGCAAGAGTTTGGGAACACTTCATTGATCCATATTTAGAAGATGTTTAATTAATAATTATTTATCAAATCAAGCTGCAAGTATTCATTGATTGTACAAGAAATTGCTATTTTATTACCTGAATATTTTTCACCAATCCCAAGTCACCTGTCCTGCTACATCCTTGTGAACTGAACTTTTTGTGTAGATTTTTTTGCCTGGCATTTATCGGCTTCGCTTCATCATCGATGTGACCTTTTTGCTCTGGCATTTTTCAAGCATATTTCACCTTCTGCTGGCACCTGGACCTAGTCCGAAACTTGACCGTCAGTGTTGGACCCAGGACAATAAAAAAACACGCAGGACGCGTTTTGCATACAACAAAAATACAGGTGTCATTCGGGTTGGAACAACAGCTCTAAAAAAAAGGGCAATTCACAAAAGTCGACAAGCGTAAAATTGACAAACGTTCTTTGGCCAAAATGCATTCAACAAATATATATATACAGGCAGAGAAATGGGGGGTTTGAGGGACTTTGTGGGAGATGGACACAATGGCAGGGTGACAACAAGAAAACAGGGACAGAAACCGTGATTGTTGGCCCACGCTGCTTGAGCCTGTTGACGATTGTTAGTGAGACATTGACTGAGTGTTCGGCCAGGAGGCAGGCGGCAGGCGGCAGGAGTAGACCTCCAGAGTTTCTGGGATCCGGCTTGGATGGACAGCTTAATGACATTCAAAGTGTCGAGTGGACTCCAACTGGCCAGCAGAGCCAGAGATTGGTTCACAGAGAGAAATGATACTCTTTAAAAGATATCTAATTAATCAATATAATTCCTAGAATTTTTTAAATGCTTTTATCTCACCGAGAAATTGTCAAAATATATGATAATGAAATCAATTTAAATTAATTTTAAATAAATATTAGTTGGTAGGACCTTTTTGTCAGTGCTCTTCGAGTACGGCCCTCCTTTGGGCGGTGTCAGAGTGCATTCTTGTTGACTTACTGACACTTTGGACTCTGCCAGAAGAGCGAACACCGGACCCGCTGGCATTGCTCAGGAAATTAGTGCCACAAAAGGGTTGTCCAGAGGTCAGAGATCGCACAATGAGGGGACAAGGGGGAGTGCTCATTATTCAGCTCATTTGCATGCATTTCATTCGGAGTCCTTATTGCAGGACGCACATTTGTACACTTTTACTTGACTGTATTCCATTTCCCCATTACATTTTCTGTACGTACTTTTATTTCACATTGTTTTGCCCGCAAGTTAGAGCATCGTGTGGCTTAGTTGCATTAAGGTTGGGTTGGGTTAAGCTGAAAACGTATACTCTTCTCTTTGGAATAAATATTTTGGTTTATTTTATACCCTTGCAGGGTATTATAATTTTAGTCTAAACCTTGTAACACAGTGAAGTAGTCATTTGCGACCCTATAAATCATATATATTATTGATCAGGATCAACAGCCGAATCGATCTAGCCATGTCTGGGTGAAAAAAAAAATTTGACCAATTTTTTTTAGCTTTTTTTTGTGTTAAATTTTCCATAAAAAAACAAGAAAAAATTTAAATTTTTAAAATTTTAAATTTGATATGCAGATTTGAAAATATAATAAAAACTAGCACAGAAATGTTTTCCGATTGGAAATTAATGCAATTTTGACCTAGTTATGACTGATTTTCTATGCTAGGGTATATAGATTTCGGGTTACCGAATTTAGCTTCCTTTCTTGTTTAAAATATAAATATAATAAAATATTTTAAACAGTTTTTAGGGGGTCAAAAATTATATTTTTTATAGGTTTTTTAATGCTGTATTATTGGAAAAAGTTTCTGTGAAGTTCTCAAAAAAGACCAGTTTTAAAATCATATCTCCGCATTCAGCAAAAATTATCTCTCTTTTTGTACGTGTCGTATTTTATGTTTCCAAATGCAAGTAATATTTCTAGTTCTAGCAATTATTTCTTGCATAATGTCCTTCTGTTATCCTTCTATAAAGCGTCCTGCATTTGGTAATCCCTTTAACAAATACCTGATACCCAGAGTGGTGGAGAGTAGAGCACATGCAGCAAACAAGGCGAGATTTACCAGCTTGATCTCTGGTCACTGCATTCAGATTGGACAATGCCAAGAACACGAGGACGACATCTGCTAAGTTCTGCTCCTGTTCCTGCTGCTCCCGCTGCTCCTGCCGCCTGTCGGGTCCTCGAGTCCTGTCTTTTGTGTTGTGGCCCATGTAATCGCATTTGGTCGGCTTCGGACCAAAGTCGAGACGAATGCAATTTACTAGGAGGAACTTGTTTAAATAGATTTTACTTGCACAAAAACAGAAAACACGAAAAAAAAACAATGCAGATTCAAATGGATATGCAGATGGAGATGGAGAAGGAGGCTGACCTCGAGAGCAGCCAGGATATAAACTGTCTGCATCTCTGGCGTTGTTTTTTTCGGCATCAGGTTCCAGGTTCCAGGATTTTTCGGTATGCTGACATAATTTTTAGCTTTCTGTGTCACTCAGCTGGTCTTTTAATTAAATTGTCAATTGGAAGTCACGCATTGTTGATTACAAATTGAATTCATTTGCACAAAAGTGAAGCATTTACATTGGTCAGGAAGTTGGATGCTTTGTTCCCTTTAAATTTTTAGAGAATTTATTAGTAAAAAAGTGCTACAAATCCTCCGGACTAAGGAGAAATATAATAATTAACATACATAGATATAAATCTTAAATCTATATATGATAGATACATCGTTTCAAGTTTGCTTTAATAACCCCACATAAATCCAAAATGCTCATTAAGTTTCTTGCCAACTTGGCCATTGAAAGGAATTAAATTGGCAATTGAAATGCGCACTCAATCGAAGGACCCAAGTCCTTCTAATGAGCACAGTCCAAAGTCCTGGGCGGGAAACCCATGCCGGACCTAATTGCATTTAAATTGCCACTCGTGTTATGTTAACAAATAATTAGTGGCCCAATGGGCATGAAAGCAGGCTGCTGAGCTGGCCCAAAGGGGCGTGGCCAAAAGGCAGCCGCCGACTGTAATTTAGACCAAGACAAGGACACAGTGCACACACACACAACACACCCATCCAACTGCAGATAGTTGTCCTGACAGATTCACGGCCCGAGAACCGCAGGAGCGGCGGCATCGCCTCATTTGCATAAACTCCGCTGCGACGGCACTTGAGGCCAAATGCGGATTCAGGATTGAGAACTGGGGATTGAGGAATAGCAGTGGTTATACGGCGCCAGTAAGGGATTAAGATATATTTGGGAATGCATGTGCCAGCATCGAGCATTACAATGAATCTCAGGGAAATGGCTGGCACCGTCAGGGGTAATCCATTTAAGTAATTGAAACACAGGGAGACGGCTTGAGACTTGTATGGGAGTAATTTTGATTAAATTTATTTAAAAAAAAGCTTAATTTCCCTGAAAACATAATATATTCATATTATTACAATGATTTAATAAGTGCATTTGCTGTAACTCCACTCTAAGTTCAAGTTAATTGAAGGTAAACAAGGCTTACATCAATATTTATTCAATTTAAAACATTAATACAAATATTTACATAAAAGCAATAATTATAAATATATATTTATCGAAGCTACAAAAGAGAAATGCCAAACATTTACCTTATTTAAATTCAAAAATAAATAAAACAGATGTTTTTATTTATTCAAGTAGTATTTTTTTACCATCTACTTGACTTTACACAAGTCAACAATTATGCCATGACAAGCACTGCTGCACAATTGTGCCATAAAAAATTCATTCAAATTCAGTGAAATGTGGCAATTTGCCATCCGAGTCAAAGTTGCTATAATGCACACACACAAATTAATTATTAGCATCAAACAAAAACAATAGTGATCACATCAAGCTGAACAGGAAGAGCCCCGAATAGGAAACGGAAGCAGCTCAAACAATGTGTGAGTAAATGGTTAGTAGAATGTGTTAAAATCTCAAAAGATTAAATTGGTTTTGTAGACAAGTTTGAGGAGGATGATGATGATGATGATGATGGTGAGCAGGTGGTGGTGGCAGGGGAGAAGTGGTGCAGGTCATCAATATCCTGTCAAGCGCAACAAGGCAGAATTTCACAGGCTTTTAGCAATTTACAGTGGGTGCTAAAAAGCAGCAATTATTATAGAGATAATTTATAAAAAGTATAAAAATAAATAGGAAAATTCAATTAGAGTTTTTGAATATCTATATAAATTGTATAGATTTTATAAAACTGCTAAATATGAATATATGAATGTTTTCTTTAAAGAAAATCACATAAATTAAAATAATTCAAGCATTGATAGGTAGCTGAAAATCCTTAAAAATATCCAATACCTATTATTCCACTCCACCGTGCCTTAGCTATAGTTCAATGAGGAATTCCTCGGGACTCGGGTCCCCGTGGAAAAACCCAGAGAGGCATCCAACGGAGCATGCGAAAATTTGGCTAATACGGAATGCAGGCTAAGGAATCCAAAGTGCATAGATTAAAGCGCAATGAAATTGGGCAAGGGCAATGTGAGACGAGACTGTGCCGGAAACTGTTGGGGTTCCGGCCCTATTTCACCTGCCCCCTTAAACTAACCCTTACCCTTATCCTTACCCTTACCTGTCGCTGCCCACCTCAAGGCAAGACGAAAGCAAACTTAATGCAATCAAGCTTAATGCAGCGCAACGGCTGCCAGGCGAAAGGACCTCGACTCCGGGGAGGAGGCGGCGGCGGCGGCGGTGCAGGAACTGAGGCAAAGTGAATCCCTTGGGTATACCTGCGGTGAATTTTTAAGCAATTTACATAATAATTATCGTGGCAGTGCGCTGCAAGCTGAGAAAGTCGGAGGGAAAGCAAACCAAATAGGGTTTCCGCCCGCAATTATCGAACTTTCGGCCCAACTCGAGGCCCGGGCGCTTTGTGTCTGTGTCTGTGCCTTGCCATAAATTGAAATTGAATATTCAATAACCGAAAGGACGTGGCACAAACACTTGCCATGTCACCGGACTGTAAAGGCAATAATATAGCAGTTGAAATAATGACAGACTTGGTGCAAACCACTAAATTATCCAATTACTTGCAGCTTAAATATAAATATAAATGGAAACGAAAGGGTATATTGACATAATGGTTTAGTAATGGTTTTCGATTTTACATTAAGTAAATTAAATTTTAGAGTTTAGCTCAGGAAGAGATCGAACTTCTGTTGTTATACAAAAATTAAGTTTCTCTAGAAGAAGTTATCAGTAATTACAATATAAACTCAATACAATAAAGAGTTCAAGCTTAAGGAATTTAAGATTCCTTAAAAGGATGCAATAAAGTTTCAAGGTAACATTTATTAAACATATTTATTTAATATTTTAAAGCACGAGCTTTCTTTAATTGGAATTAAAATCACTCCCAATGACTCTTATATATATTTTGAACATTTCTCTAACACTTTGCATAAATATTCCTCAACTAATTCAAACTTCAACAAACTTTAACTAATTTAATTAGCTTTTCCTCCTAAGCTCTTGTCGTGAAATCAATTTAAAGTGAAAAATGTAACCCATTTGATAGACTGCCGAATAATGTCAGCTCAGTTGTTGGAAAAGAAATAAAACTTTAAGTCAATCAGGGAAAGCCATTTTTGAAAAGCGCTCGCAACAAATCCAAGCGAAACGAAGGATTTTGGAAAATATTTGACATTTTCATTGTGTGCAACGCGGGGCGAAAGGACACTGATGACTAGGAGGGTGGAAACTCAGAGAGGCAGCGAGGACAGGGGAAGGACGAAAAGGACGAGAGGGAGGAGTCGCGTTGAGCGCTTGTTTAACTTAAATTGCTTTGCTCTGGCGCTGGAGAGATGGCGAAACAAAAGCCAACAACTGCAACTTTGCTCAATGCGCTTCCGTTTCCGCTACCCAACAGCAGCCGGCAGCCCACTTTCCCCCCTCCCCCCTGTATTTCCTCACGTTTTTGCCTCCCCCCAAGTTTTCTTTCGTTTTCCCCCGTTTTCTCAACCGTTTTCCCCGCATTTCGTACAACTCCTTGGCCCAGCCAAAGTTTGGCATTGTTGTCTTTGGCTGTTGCTTGTGGCAATCACTTTCATTCGCTTTCCCCCGTTTTTCCGAGCGTCCCCCTCGCACCTCCCGAGAAAAACCGCCAAACACTTCCGTTCATCTTCCGGCCCTACCAGCCAGTGTACTCGTCCTTTTGCCTTTCGCCTTTGTAGCAAAGTTTAAGTATAAAATTTAGTTTCTTTTTGGCTGGGAAAAATGCATTTTCCAGAGTCAGCTTGATTTACCCCATGGAATTGCATACGTTTTTTGATTGAGCAATTAGGGAAGCAGCCAGGGGGCATGTAGTGTGATGGTACTGCGGTGTGATTGCTTTTCAAATTTCATTTAAAGTGTCAGGCACACCGGAAAATATTCCATTTTCATAATTTGACAGCCATTGCGGTACGGGTTTCGCGTTGCCTTTCGATTGTGTGTTTCCACGGCCACGGAGCGAGTTGAGTTTCCAGGTGGAGTGTGGACTGTGGAGTGGCCAAGGGGCGGGTACCTCCCAGGAGGTGGCTCCGCCTCCGCCCGAATCCGAATCAACCAAAGCAACGGACAACTGTCGAGACCGCAGTCATGATTAGAGGTCGAAATGACTTTTGTCCATCTCTCGTCGGTTTTGAAAATATGGAATTGCTAAACCATCCGATGGAGAGAGTGGTCACGAAATGGGAATAAAAGGATTTATGTACGTTTTTTTAGGGATTGGTTGGTGGAATTCGATCAAAGGGATTTTAATGCTTATGATAAAAGTTCAAAAAAATAGTCAATCAATTTGAAAATATCATTTATATTTAGCTTGCAATTGTAAATGATATTTTAAAATTGATTTATAATTATTTTGATATATTTAAAATGATTTATAATTGTAATTCAATTTAAACATATCATTATGTGTTTAAAACATTTTGAAAGAAAGTTTAAATCTGTCACATAAACTAAATAAATGTACAATTGTAATGTACATTTGTTTTTCTCTTGTTATGCATACGAATTTGTAGCATACCTTTTGGGATGCAATTCAAAAGATTTAAAACCTAGGAAGCTGTATATTATATATTTAAGACCATCCTAAAAGCCTAAATTGCTATGGCTGTAGTTTATAAATTTAAGCAGAAAGTATGTAAAAAAATAAGAAAATATATATATATATTTAAGTTATGTTAAGAATTTATCTATAAGTGATTTCCAGTCACAATCGATTCCTGTGACGGCTTACAATTAAGTTAAAAAAATGTTATAACATTTAAGCTGCTTAAACATTTAAAAATACAAAATTCAAGGAATAAACCCGTAGCTGAGACCACAAAAGTTGCCGGGGTATAAGTTAATTGTGGAAAGCGCTTGCCACCATTGACATTTAAAGCCAAACGCTTAATTGCAAGTGCCAATCGGCAGTTTTCCTCATCAGCAACGCTTTCCTGCCAACCTCCTCTCCCCCCGATCCCACAACAATTTTGCCACTTTGGCTTATCACACGTTGGCGCTGTCCTTGTCTCATGGCAAAACCGCAGAGAAGTTAAAAACAAAAAAAAAATAAAACGAAAAATACAAAAAAAAAAGGAGGAAAGCGAAAAACAAACAAAATGCAACTTGCAATGAAATGAAACCGCAAAAGGCGGGGACCAGAGAACGAGCAGGAAAAGACAACGTAAGCCATTTACTCGTTAACTGTTAATTCAGGACGAGCAAGTCGATGTAGAGAAAGAGAAAACAGGATATAGGGAACCGTAAAAAAAATATATTAAATTTAAATTAAATTAAAAAAAAAAATTATAAGACACTTCTTCACAAATTGGAAACAAGCGTCTTTACAGACAAATCTAAATTATTTATTAAAAAGAATTAAAAGTGTGTATTAATGTATAAAAATACATATCTTTTATAGAATTTTATAACTATGTGAATAATAAATTAAAGAACAATCAAATATACAGCAATTATCACCAAAAATTAACATCTCTAAAAGAAATCCAACAAATTGTTGTCTTCAAAAGACAATTTTCTGAAATTTTGAAAACCATTTTCGAATTCCTACTGTACCTACAACTCGCAGGATAAGAAGGATAGCAAAAGGGATTGCCAGACGTGCCAGAATGTGGCTAATAACAAAGCGCCAGTGCCGACACAACACATTTGCACATCAAATTAGATTTAATTTCGAAAACAGCCAAAAAAAGACACATTTCTTGCACAAAAACGAAAATAGCAACAAAATGGCAATTGCAAAAATAAAAATAAAGAAAAGCAACAAGAAAACGTAACACACGAACCCAACTCAACACGCAACAGCAACAAAAACCGAGAAAAAATGTGACAACCAACAGACAAAAAGTCGTAAAGATGCCAAAAACACACAGGGAATGGAGTCACGTGTCCCCTACGTTTAAATTACTCCGCTGGGACGTATACACTCATATATGCACAAACACATGCACGCGCAAAGTGCATGGGAAGCCCTATAAAAAGTCCTTCGAAATACACTTATCCCTACAAGGATCCTACACGAGGTTCGTGAATGAAACACGATTATATTAATGGCCAGCCTTAGCTGAATTTGAATTCTTGGCGCCAAAAGTGGGCAGTGTTGCATATTTATGAACTGTAAATTTCACCAACACTGTCGCTCTGTTATTGGTAATATGTTATGTTAATTAACATGTTAATAAAAGAATTTAAATTTAAATTTAAATGTATTTTTATTTATGTGAATATTATTATTATATTAATATTATATTATATTAATTATAATAGGATCGATTAAATAGTAATAGATAACAATACTATAAGCTAAATTTATTTATATTTATATTAATAAATATTTATTTATTTATTTATTTGTACTCTGTATACTTAATTTTAAATTAAGCTACAGGATAAATATCACTCATAGCTTATTATTTGTTATAATAGTTTAGAATAAATAGTTTTTAGGTAAATTAGACTATTTAATTAGAACATTTCTAAGTATTTTTAAGGATACAAATTTGAATTGTTGCATTAATCTTACTTAGTATTTTAAATTTATTTGAACACTTCCCCATTTAAGAGTTAATTTTGCATATTTTTGTTCATTGCGGGTTTTTTATGGGGTTTTCCGGCAAGCTGACCAAAGCGAAACGGAAATACCTCATATAAACCCGTCATAGTAGCGCCAAGAAATGGGGATAACAATTCATATTGGACACACTAAAAAAACGCACACTGAAAGTAAAACAATTTAAACGACTTTTAAATGCCCTGCAAGGTAAATTATATATTGTAATAATCCTTGTATAAAAGCCAAGGATAATTCGTATTTAATTCCTGTCCATTTCGCCAGCATTTTTTACCCAGTCAACATGTTAATTCCTTTTGGTTTTAATTGACTGCCATGGCAATTTAAAAGAGATTTCCATTGCCCCATGAGCACCTTCGATTGCATGTGGAGCAGTCGTTCTTTTCTGCATGGCTTTTCTTCGTTTGCGGGTATCAAGTGAAAATCATCAGTTTTCATTTCTAGCGTTTAGGGGCGGTGCCAGGCCGTTCCGTACATGTGTGCAACGACGGCGGTGGTGCACATTTTTGAATTGCAAATGCGACGCGCAGTGCATTCTTCACATGTGTTGGGGGTGGGAGGAAGAAGGGGATTCCCCTTTTCCAGGCAGCCATTGCATGCCAGCCAAACATTGCAGCTTTGTAATGTCCTGCTGTTAGCGCCCCTTGCTCACTAGCTTTGCCAGCACCTTGATTTCGTGGTAATTAAAACTCAGTTCACCAGTGAGTTTACGATTTTGAATGAGCATTTCGGTTAGCTACTTAACTAATTTATTTCTTAAACGTAAATAGGCAATGAAAAGATCTAGAACTTAAGAGTATTACATTATAACATGAAGAATTCAATTACCTTCAAGTTTTTTCTGTACTATATTTTTACTTAAACATAAGTTTCAAGGAGTTCTTTAATTCAATTTACAATAATATTGAATATTTAGTTTTAACTGTAGGTAATATTGAATTCGTTACGGTCCTTTTTGTGCAACTAATTCCCTTTTTTCTCCGGAGTAAGCTTCCATTTATGGCTAACTAGGGTTAGGTTAGGTTTCTTACTTCGGCTTGACAATTAAAACTTAATTAAAATTGCATGCACTTTAGCCTTCGCCCTGAACTTTCATTGCTTTTAATTACAATATATTAATATGCAGTTCTCGTGACTTTCCCGCCGTGATTATATAATCACTTTATCCATAGAGGCTGTAATGATAATTGTAGTTTAAAGGAGTAAAGGCAAACTGAAGAAGACACATTTTCAATTATTTTGTAGTATTAAAATTATATAAATAAAAATGAAATTATTTCATTTAACATTTAAATTTCCCTTTTGGCGGGAAACCCTAAATCTCCCGATTCCTGTTACGTAGCTGTTAAGAGTTAACAGTAACAGTAAACAAATCAGCTGTGCGCTGAAGTCTGGCAACCCCCTCGTGCCTCATTTGCATTGTTTACATTTTTTGTTTGCCGCACGCAAAGTTGAAAAACATTAGAAAGAATCGCGAATATAAAAGTAATTCAACCTGCAGAGCCTAGACTCAGTTTTACATGAGCTGCCAACGGCAGAGCCACGCGTCCGGAGGCCCCAGAAGCGCCATTGGAGGCCATCGAGTAGTCCCAGTCCTCGTAGGAGTCGCACCTTCGCCGCCACATTTCTGGCGTGACTGCGTCGCATTAAATCACCGGAATCACCGAAGAAATCGCGGCGACGAACAACAACCGGAAGTGCAGCGCAGCAACTGGTGGTCATGGAGGTTTACGCCTGGGTAGGACACAGCTTTTAAGCCCACGCCCTCTTTCTAAGAAGGGAGTGAACAGAATAGACAGGTTTTTCTGAACCGAAACAGGGATACTCTTGTAGATTATTAAATAGGGTTAATTGTTTTAGGAAATCTAGAAGATATATTGCTTTGCTTGTACTGTAAATGAAAAATTATCATGTTCTAATACTAATTTCACATCCGTAATAAGTACGCTTATCACCGAAAGACTTTTTGAAGACCTCTATTTCAAATTTAATCTTTTCTGATTTTACCAAAGCCTAAAATTGTTTAAATCAAAACCTTAAACTTTAAGATCTGTAGATTTCTTATAAAAAATCCTTCATTAGAGCCTAGTTATGTCTAGGTACCTCATATATATCGCAAATACCTACTTTTAAAGTCTATTAAACATTTTTAAACTAATTTAAGTTTCAATTTAAGGTATCTCATAATTAAATTATCTTCATTCAACTTTTCAATTCGATTCCAATTAGATTAGATTAAATTTCATATCTATTCTAAATAAGTTTAACAATAATATCTAGAAGGTTTTGTTTCAAGGAAACTTACATTTAAAATATAACTTTAGTTAGGGTTTCAAACTTCTAACGAAAGGTAGCTTACGCTCTCTAAGAGTATTCCGAAATAACAGAGACATCGCCGCGGGGCGATTTGCATTGCAAATTAATGAGTGATTTCCTTTGGTGGCCTTTTTGTTTGCCCATTTTCGTGATGTCTTAGGGTGCCAATTCTCACGGCCAGCTCGGCCTTGGCTTTGAGTCCGAGTTGTGCATGACACCGCAGCGGGTGGCCAGGAGCTCCTGCTCCTTTGCCGCCGCCCAGGTGCGGTGCATTCGCGGCGGTGGCGGCCACGTCCTCATCCTCGACACGAACGGAAGGGTGCATGCCTGCGGCTGGAATAATCGTGGTCAGCTTGGTCTGGACTCAACGGAGGAGTGCCACAACGAGTTCAAGATGATTCCCACTGAGTTCTTTGGCGTAAGAAAAGATTGAATCATGAATTACTTTAACAATAACAAGTTTCATCGATAAAATGCAAATATACCAGGAAGTTCCTGTGGACAAGATCAGCTGCGGCTGGGACATCTCCGGCGCCATTACCGTGACCAAACGCCTTTATGTATGGGGCTCGAATGCCTTTCAGCAGTTGGGAATATGTCAACGTGGTTTCCTAGCCGTCAGAAGACCCATGCCAGTGAAGCTGCCTCGGGAAGAGGAGTCAATCAGGATCAGCTTTGGATTGCGCCACTGTGCCGTTCTCACGCAGGACCACAAGATCTATGTCTTCGGACGCCTGAGGATTATGGACCCACCGCCCATCGAACTGGATATCACGGCCACCTGCCTGCATCGCTGCAATACGATCAAGATTCAGGCCCATAATCCGAACGAGCTGAAGATCGTGTCCCTTTCCAGTGGCCAGAATCACATGCTGCTCAAGTGTGTGGATCTGAGCGAAACAGGAGGCGGCAGCACCAGGAGAATCCTCACGCTGGGCGACAACAAATTCGGTCAATCGAATGCCTTTCATTTCGAGGAGGATGTGCGGCAGCTGGCCGTGGGCTGGACCCACAATGCAGCGGTTCTGAGGAACAACGAAATCCTGCTGTGGGGTCGCAATTGCTATGGCCAACTGGGAACAGGATCGTTCAGCGAACAGCAGGCCATACCCACTCCACTGAGCCTGAAGCTGCCGGAGGATCAGACCCCGGCCAGGGTGCACATGGGAGCGGAGCACGGACTGCTGAGGACATCGGCCGGAGCGGTGTACACTTGGGGTTGGAATGAGCACGGGAATTGTGGCAACAACAGCACGGAAAATATGTAAGGAATGGTTAATTTGGAAGATCAATTACTTTGTTTAAATGTGATTAATTCCACAAATTAACCAAAAGTTTTTAAAGGCACTTAACTGTTTTAGAAAGCATATTATTTTTGCTTAATTTTTATTTAAATTTCGTTGGCATTAAAAGTACAACTTTGTACTTTTCACAATTAGAGGTGGAAGAAATTTGAACTTAAAGTCGATATATGCAATTATCGATTATTATTTTACAACATTTTCCCTTCTCTAATAGATTTCAAGAAAAATTACACAGTTCAAATATGGATTAGTGGTTGGAAAGCTGAGGATCCTTTGGAAATTAACCTTCGCTCTCCAACAACTCACACTTACCGATATTTGCAAACCTGTGTTGTTATTGTTAGGCAACACCTTAACAATATATTTGATAATATCAAGTGAATGTTATCGATATCGTTCCAGATGCACCCCTACGCTACTTGAGCTGCCGGGTCTTGTTAAGTTGGCCGGGGCTGGAGCCGGTTTCTGTTATACAATTGTTGACAGTTAACTGACTGCTTCCTGTTCTACGCGGCAACCCTGCACCTGTTTCTCTCTCTGTCTGCCGGCACGCTTGCGCTTTAACATCGTCCGTGGTTTTTTTGTGTGCTAAGTTGTTGAATTGTTGAAATAAAGAGCCAATTGTTTATAAAATAGGTTCATTAAAAAGTGGGGACTGTAGTTAAATGGAGGCTAACGGATAAATAAGGAAATCAAATTGTTTATAAATATTTTACCAGGAATATTTTGCACACATTCACATGCAACTTTTTGGCAAAAATCTTTGCACATGTAAGTGTGTGTGTGTGTGTGTTTGTGCGTGTGTCAAAAACATTACCAGTTTTTTTCTCTTCATGATTCAAAAACAAATTTCTCTTGAACTTTGACTGGAGATAAAGATTTATTTAGTTTTGAAACATTTGTACACGAGCAAAAATTGCAAATTCTTATTGCCACATGTGTCAAATGTAAAAGCAAAGACTGCTCTTCTAATAATATTTATATAAAGGCATAACGCCTTTGCTTATAAACAAAAAACGCAGTCAGAAGTGTTTTGATATCCGATCCGGTTAGCTTTTCTAGGGGGGCCTTTATTTCATTCCATTTAGTGTGCCTTGGGAGACAGCTAGGGATAGGGTGTGTCGGCTCTGTATAAGTAATTTTTTTTTCTCGGGAAATTTGGCATAAGCAAATCGTTGCCAAACATTTTGAATAAATTGTTCGTTTCTGTGTGTTGCGACCCAAAGATGTCCGAGAACAACATACCAAAGATGTCCGAGACGAACGGTGACAACATGGAGCCATCGCCAGATGACGACATAGATGGAGATGAGTTGATGGCCACCACTCAGGGTATTGCATGTTGAACTTATAATGACTAGTAAATAAATCGAAATCCCCCTCGACTCGCAGCCAATATTTCCAATGAACTGGCCAAGAAAATCTGGAGTGTGACGTCCAGCGATGTTGCCCTGGGAATACGCGAGTTTCCAGGCGAAAAGCTGCCCTATGTGCCCTCAGATTTTGAATCAATACTGAGACCTGTGCCGGTACCTGGATGCGAAAGTGGAAACGGATTTGGAAGTAAGCTAGAGGCGAATGATAATGCCACCGCTCATATACTCGAGGTGGGGAGGGCTCTGTACGGAGACCCCTACGGTTTCCCGGAGATAGACAGTCCCAATTATTATAAGGCTGCCGAGAATTATTCCCTCTTCGGGGAATACTTTCTCGACTTTCCCAAGGACACGGCTACTTGTTTTGCAGATCTGGATCAAGCACCGAACGGGGATACCATGTCGTCGCCGGGACTCGAGCCATCCACGAAGTCGTCCCTGCCCGTGGATAGAAACCAAGTGGCGATCAATGGAGGAGTAGCTACAGCCTCGGGATCCAAATACCCTGGAGTAAGATTTGCGTAGGGGATTTTAATGATATGACATACTTATAATGTGAATTTAGTCACCGGGCTGCGCGGCCTTGGCACAGCAACAGCAGAGACTGGCACCGCGGCCGCAGCCACCCGTGCCACATCGTCAGCCAGGCGACGAGATGAACCTTCCTCAGATGTATCAGTTCAATCAGCTGGCACCGCAGGCACAGCTGAATCCTACGCACCACCATTCCTGCCCACACTTGCATGGATCCCATGTCCATCCACCGCAACCGACCGTGGGCTCAGCCCCTCAGCCATCGATGGCGACAGCCTTGCAACAGCAAAAGCAACTGCGTCCGGGCGGAGCTCTCATGAGTGGCTCAGAAATGGGAGGAGGACTCTGTGGCCACAGTCACGTCCATTACCATGGCCATAACCATGCCCATCCCACTGCCAATGAGTTTAACTTGTCGCAGCTGTACCAGCAGCTAATGGCTCGCAACATGCGCCCCAATCCGCTACAGAATCAGCAGCAGCATATGGCCCAGAACCAGCAGCAGCACCACCACCACCATCATACAACCACCTGCGCTGCTGCTGCGGCTGCCATGATTTATGCCAACTTTGAGCAACAAATCCGTCAGTTTAATCTGCAACAGCAGCAGCAACATCAACAGCAACAGCAACAGCAACAGCAGCAGCAGCAGCAGCAACGTCACGCTCGCATACCGCGTGGCATTTACGGCGGCAATGGACAGGGAGTTCCGGGAGCCTTGTCAGGACCAGGGGCGGGAGCTGGTGGAGTGGGAGCCACTCCTCCAGCTAGCAAGGAACCTCCAACAACTGGTCACAAATAAGGTCAGTTATAGGGGCCACACCTCGAGAGAAACTGATTTTATATACATTTTCTATTTTAACAAAATTTTAATATGTAATTGGTGAAATTACTAAAAACGAAACTTATTTCTTCGGTCCAATTGTTGCTCATTGGAAAAGGTTTCTGGAAATTAAATCACTATATTTTTGGTTTCCACAATTTTACACTTTACAATTTATACTTTATAACTCATACTTCTTCAATTAATATATAAACCGTTACTTAAAATGTATACCATATTTTAACATTAATAAACATTTCCACTCTCAACCTAATTGTAATTAGCAGAAAACTAACTCATTTGTTACTCTCTCAAACAGCCGGCGCAATGCCCATTCTTTTGTTTTTCAAATCGAACTCCACATAGTTCTCCCTCAGGAAGACATCGCCGATTATCCACTTGGTCAGGCCCCGCATATCCATAATGCCCACGAAGCAGAAATCGGAATACCTAATCACATAGGTCGCTGGATGTACATAGAACATAGTGTCCTCGATCTGGATAACCAAGTGCGGTAGCGTGTCAATCAGCTTGCAATCCATGGTCCACAGATCCAGAGAGGCATCGTACACGGCTTCAATGGTGTCCATCAGGCCATGCACCTCCGTGACGGGGCCAACAATCAGAGAGGTTCCCGTGTCCATGATAGCCGGGCATCCCGACTCACATGACCTGGCATTCGTTCCATGGAATCCTATGGAGCCCATTCGAAATGACCAATACTTCTCCTCCGTCACTTTTGTGTAGGTCAAAGGACCATAGTACAAACTTGAGTTGGTTCCCCCGATTATCAGGAGGCCGCCGTCGCTGGAGCCACTCTTCATGTAGAACGAGAAGATCTGGTTCTGCAGCAATTTCTGGGCCAGCATCATCTGGAATGGCGGCAGGGTTCCGATCTGGGAGAGTTTGGGAAACGCCAAGCCAAGGATCCCATCGAAAACGGAGCAATCGGTGGTGTCATTCACCAAACCAAAGCCCTGGTTTTCGATCCTCAAGTCCCCGACGGTGAGCACATCGTTGGCCACCAAACCCTTGACCGATCCCGAGCCATATGTGATGCTAAATCCAGTCTTATTCTGACGAAGTGTTGCCGATTTCGATTCCTTGAACAAGCTGCTGCCGCATTTCTTGCAGGAGCCGCACTTGGAGCTGGGCAGCCATAGGTCCGAGGACCCGGTATCATATTGGACGGTGAAGGTCTGTGGGTTACTTCCACCCATTTGTATAGTTCCAAAGAAATTCGTTTCGCAGGAGTTCACGAGGCGCGCCACCACAACTCCTTTCGAGTCACTTCCTGTGTCACTTGTTGGCTCCATCCCGCCATTAATGGCATGGATCGGGGTTAAGCCATGCTTTCCCCTAATCCTATTCCGATTGGCTAGATAAATCGAGATATGGGGAAACTTGTGGTGGCGACGACTGTGTTTGCTGAGGCGAACTCTGTGCATCCCAACACAGAGGACGATCTGGCAGAGGAGTAGAAGGGTTATCACAGGCAGGTTCATGGTCTTTAACTGGCTCAAAGCCCGGCCAATGTGTCTGTTTTTATAGCTCGATTCTGATGAATTTATCGCTTCACAATGCTCACGTAAAGGTGACTTCGAATATGTGATTTAAGCGCAATATTAAAATACTGAAAGCGAATTAAAACGCAGTTTAATTGCAGTCTGAAAGTTATGGAAGTAGTTTGTCATTTTTCGAGGGGGATTGTATAAATATTTATTAAAATAAGAATTGTGTAAACTATTATTGTTACAAAGTTTACAATGGTTAATTAATTGATTAAATTGTGTGCCTGTAAAGGACATACAAATAGTCCTCTACAACATTAGGTGCATTAAAATATAAAATATTTATAGAGTTATCTTTCATCTCAGTGCACTGCTTTGCCAATTCCTATTTGGTGATACTCCAAATCGAAAACCGTATAGTAGGCACCCATGAAACTATCACCTAGAACCCATAAGGAGTTACCTTCCAAGCTGGTAAAACTCGAGACACATACGTTTCCATATTGTAGCACATACTGAGAGACCTTCAAGGGCAACTCCTTGCGGGCAATGGTGAAAACCATATCCGGGAGCAGGGAAACCATGGAGCAATCCACAAAAAACACTCCACTCGCATCGTTTGGATTCGTAACACCCAGTAATTTGTTGATTATCCTTATAGCTTCACCCGGCACAACGATCATTGAAGTGCCTGCATCGAGAATTGTTTCACAACTTGAGCACAATTTGGTTCCATTGAGCGTGGCACTTGTCATTTCGAACTGGAAATAGGCTGGCGTAGAGATGGGCACATAGGTGAGGCAACCACTGTATAGACGGGAATCGGTGGCTCCTAGTATCAGCTCTCCACCGCTCAAGGCATTCGTGCCATTCCTTTCGAAGTATATGGAAAAGCCTAGATACTCTATCAGACCTTGATTTACCAAGTTGTACAGGAGCGGGGTAACGCCACCAATGGCTATGGAGTCATAGGCCAGACCCAAGATGCCATCGAAGGGAGAGTTGAGAAAGGGCTGAAGTGGTTCATCGCTGATCTCGGCGAATTCCTGATTCCGGACGGAATAACGTCCCATCTTGACAACATCCTGGGATATGTGGCCGGAAAGTGCCACACCGCCTTCACCCGAATTGGAGGCATATTGGATCTGGAAGTCTGTGTTCTTAGCCACATGTGTCTTTGAAGCCGTTGCATTGTATTTCCTGTGATTCTGACAAGGCAAAGCCGTGCACTGAATCGAAGGCACCCACAGATTGGCCGATCCAGTATCGATCAGCACTGTGAATTCCTGGGGAGGAGTTCCAATCTCTATTTTGGTATAGTACATGGTGTTGGCGTAATTTCCCAGACTGGTGCCGCGATCCTTTGAGGGAGCCACAGTTGTGGCATCGTCCACCTTGAGCTTGTGCTTGATGGACAGGCTTTTGAGTTCGTTTATCAAATTGTGGTGACTTTGTTCGGGATTTCTGTGTTTTTCAAATTTTAAACGCTGTCGGGCGTCCACTTTTACTGCCAATAGAACCAATAATGTCAGACATAATGGCATTAACTGGCACGAGTTACACGTTAACCTCATGGTCGGCGCTTGCGATTTGTGTGAACTGAGGCCTAGCTGGTCACGTATTTATGGCTTGGCAGCTTCACCTGGTTACGTTCCACTCATTGAGATAAACCTTCGACCTCTTCGATCGACTCACACCATTTAGCGAAGAATTTCACACGCGATATGGCCTGGGTAAATTTGAACATTTTTGGGGGTATTGAAAATTGATAAAAATATTTTAAAGTACAGTGGTTTGAGTTGACATTCTGCTAAATAAACTTTAGTGAATAGTCTCTTGAAATGAAGCGAGTCAGGATTAATTTTTTAAACAATTAAAGCCGCTTTGTTAAATATTTTCATGCATATATTTTCGATCAATATTATTTCTTTTTTTTTTAATACTTTTATAACCTATTTAGTTTTCATTACATTTGTTCGTTTGTTCACAGCAATTTAGGATTTTAAGCCAAATTGGCGAAACCCACACGATTTTGACCAAAATCAAACTCGGTGTAGTACTGGCCCAGGAAAACATCGCCCAGGATCCAGAAATCTGTGCCAATATAGGTGAAGGTAGACATGCAGGTGCTGTAGTTACCATCCGTGTAGGTCTGGATGTAAACGGAGGGCGGCAGGTCGAAGTTGGTGCCACCAATGTTGAAGGTCAGCACCGGCAGGGAGTCCACAGTGCCACAGGGGACATAGTAATCTCCCTGGATGAGAACGGCACCGATTAGCTGATTGATCTGGGTGTAGGCAGCCGGCGGGCAGGCAATCAGGGAGGTGCCAGTATCGGCAATGGCCTGGACGCCACTGGACACCACTGTGCCATTCCAGGTGATGTTGTTCACACTGAACTGCCAGTAGCCCTGCTGGGTGACGGGGGTGTAGGTCATCGCGCCGGAGATTAGGCTCTGATCGGTGCCGCCCAGCGTCAGCTGGCCACCGTCCTCGGCGGAGCCATTCCTGCCCAGATAGAAGCCGAAAACTGGAGCATCGATCAGTCCCTGGGTGTAGAGATTGTAGAACGGCGGCACCACATTATCCTCGGCGATCTGCTGGAAGCCCATGCCCAGGATGCCGTCGAAGGCAACATCGGTGAAGCTGCTGCCCGGCTGCGAGATGGCCTCTCCGAAGGTCTGGCTGGTGATGGCCAGGCCATTGATGGTCACGGTGTCTGTGGCCAGGTAGCCAGTCACACTGCCGGTTCCGTACTCGATGGAGAAGTTCTGGCCACTGGCCACATAGGTGGAGGAGGCACTGGAGTTGTACTGGTTGTGCTGCTGGCAGGCGAGATCGGTGGCCAGGCACTGGACCGAGGGGATCCAGAGGTTCGCCGAGCCAGTGTCGAAGACCACATTGAAGTACTGCGGCGGAGTGCCAATGCTGATCTCGCCGTAGTAGTACATGTTCATCGAGTTGCCCAGCTCCTCGGAGGTGTAGTCCGTATCCTGGCTGGGATAGTCATAGTCGGGCTGGACATAGACCGGTGCTCCATCGTCGTAGATCACGAGGTCACGGAGATGGTGACGAATGATCTGGTGCACCTTGTGCTTCAATATGTGAACGGCAATCCGGCGGGCCAAATGGGACTTCTTGTGCTCCCTCTTGTGGATCTTGACCTTGTGAACCTCGGCACTGACCAGGACCAGGATGGTCAGCAGAACCAGCCACTTCAACATTTTTTTGAGACTTTTAAATATACCTTCCCTAGCCCAAGAAATAACAGTTCTCCCCTTTTTTCTGTCTGGGGCTTGACTGAAGAAAACCACTTACCGTCTCATATTTATATCACTGCAGTGATAGGGAAAAAAAAACGCCCGAAATTGATCACCAATCGATTAAGTCTACCTGGACGAAGCTAAGATATCACAATTGATCGATAGTCCTTATCGATCGGGCGGCCCTTGTTTACACGAGTTGGTGCCGTGCATAAAATCTCATTCAGTTTACGGGAATTTAGATAAACAGAACGCGCTAAGTCGGCGAATTTTCAATGAAAAATTGTGGAAATTAACTGCAAATTTTGCACTCCATTGATAACAAAAAGCTAGATTGTTGTAAACAAATCAATTTGTCCAATGATGGGTAAAAATATATATCTTATCTATCTCTTTAAAAGTTCAACGAAAAAAGGAATATTATTTAATACTTAATTTTATTACGCTTTAGGTGTCTTCCTTTTTAAATCCCACATAGCTATCTAAACATAAACCCAGGATAAATATGCCTTAAAAACAAATCTGTTTTCTTGGCATCTATAATATATATATTAATTTACGAACCGGAATATACTTCTCCGATAGATTTTAATGCGCTGAACTCGTATCCGTCCTAAAAACAAATTTTCTATGCCTCAGGTTCGGTTCTCTATCGCTAAATTTCTCTCTCACTCTCTGTCTCTCTTTTAGTCCATCTCTTTATCCCTAACTCTCTATCCCAAATGTCTAAAACTACCTCTCCTTCTTCCTTTCTCTCGCTCCCTCTCCCTTACTCTCTTATTTTTGTGTATCTCTAGAGATTTCTCTTTCTCTATTTCCCTTTGCCTAACTCTAGGGATACTTGTTCTCTCCCGCTCTCGCTTTCTCTGTTCTCTTGACTCGGAGACTATAAATAAAGCCACCGCACTGGCACTGACTTCAGTGTATCCGCTGCCTCTCCAGTGTAAATAGTAGTTGTGATAGTGATTGCCCTTCGACCCCATTGTATATTTTTTAATTTTATTTTCAATCTCTATACCCCGTTAATATACATTTTTATTAACAAATATGTATTGTTTATATTGCTAACTCGTTTTATATATATTTGTTCCTTTTTCATAGCTTTGGAGCAATTCCTATGCGCTTGTATTCATAGTCAAACTCCAAGTAGAAGGGTGCAATGAATGCATCTCCAAACACCCAGAGATTGCTCAGTCCCTGCAGTCCATTGCAGTTTGTAAAGGCAGAGATGCAGGTGCCATTGTAGTTGAGGATATAGTCCGATGGCTTCAGAGTGAAGTCCTTTCGCCCAATGTTAACCGTGATATCCGACAAGCTGGACACCTTGTTGCAGGGCACTATATAGACGCCATCTTTCGCAGCGAACTCTGTGATTTGCAATTTCTGGTTAATAGTTCCAATAGCATTCGACGGAACACAGATCAGTGAGGTGCCTATGTCCACGATGGCATCGAATTTCGAGAATAGAGTAGTTGTTCCCAGTGTAAATCTGGCCACAGGGATCTGCCAGTAGCCAGTGTTCGAGATGGGCACATAGGTGAGGCATCCCTTGTAGAGTATGGGGTCTGATCCTCCCAGCAGCAATTGTCCACCGTTGTTGGGATCCGAAGCGTTGCGATTGAGGTACACTGAGAATATCGGTGTATCAATCAGTTTCTGAGACATTAGATTATAGAAAAGCGGCACAGCTCCATCGATGGCTATGTCAATGAAGCCCAAACCCCAAATGCCATCGATGCCAGTGAGTCTGGAAAACGCTGTCGGCAATGAGGTGACCTCGGCAAAGTCCTGGTTCTTCACTTTCAGACCATCCAACTCGACCGTGTCCCTGGAGACGAAGCCCTTCAGGGTGCCATCTACATAATCGATCTGAATGGCTGTTCCATTCGCCTTATATGACTTGGATTGGCCAGAATTATAGCTATTCCGTTGCAGGCATATTTGCTGTTTGCATTGCGAACTTGTGACTGCCAGATTGGCGGATCCTGTGTCGACAAGGACTGTCAGAGGCTGACCATTGGATCCGAAATCCAACGCCACAGTGTATACGTTGTTGTAGAAATTTGATAAATTCGCTGTGGGCAAAGCTGTTGTCGAGACTGATGCCTTTGATTCGGAAATCATTAAATTGTTTACGTTTCCTTGCACACTTGTATTGTTGAGCTTCAAGGTTCCCAGAGCGTTGTGTCCTTTTCGCCTTCGCATATTTATCCTGTGGTACTTTCGCCATTTCTTCGATTCCACCGCACTTAAGGCCAGCAGCAGAAGCAGCAAGGTCAGTGCAAGACCAAGTTTCTTTAGAGACTGCGTCTGCATCGTTCTACGAAGTGACTTTTTGGCCCTTAACTTATGCGGGGGTCACGTATTTATAGAGTCGAAATTCCATAATTATCAGGTCAGCTGTGCGGTTATGCTGGGGCTGTTGGTAGCTAGGGGCTAAAAGGATTACTTTGTCACGTGGCCGGATGTTACGCAGGAAATATTTCTCTGTCATTACGTGACTTTATTTGATTTAACTGTTAACTGAACCTTAAACTTAAGGGCAATATATATATATATATTATTTTTAATTCGTTAAAATAAATTTAAATATTTTCTTACCATCAGTTATAGCTCATAAAAATATATTGATAAAATATTTTAAGTTCAACCCCTCTCCAACGCCATCTATTCGGATTTTTAGTGCAACTTTGTTGCATTAGTTCCCCGGATAAACTGGCATATCCGGTGGCGCTATTTTAAATAGGTAACAATCAAGAATAAACATGTTTGTAAAAACGACAAAGTACAGCCCCTGTTCGAAAACAACGGTTTGGGACTCCACTAAGCATTTGAAGGGAGTGCGCGCGAGTTAAGGAGATAATTTTATTGTTTCTTAAATATATATAATATATCAAATAATCTCCGATTTGTTTGCCATGTGAAAAAAAATTCCACCTGTATTTATTTGGCTCTTAAAACAAAATTATTTACACATTGTGTTTTAAATGCACAATTGTTTAACTTAAAAGAATGAACAGGGAAGCAGAGTGGGAGGCTTTGGAGGAGCGACAGAAGCCGGTTCCAGAATTCGGATTCTTTCGCAAACAGTCAGAGCTAATGATTATGCTGCCGGAAGTGTCCAAGCTCCATGAGATCTTCGACATGTTTGCGATGTTCGGCAAGGAAGCGGATTTTGGCGGTTCACCTGGTATATTAAAATGATAAAGATAGCCTTCTTTTGTGTTAACAAATCTGCTACCGAGCAGCTGCATCCCGCATAAGCGTTTCGGACATGCCCGACTGTCTGCGCTCAATGGGCCTGAACCTCAGTGAGCAGTGGCTCGCCGCTCGCCTGGATGAGGACATGCATCGGCGCAAGGCACTGGGTCTACTGGGAGCCAAAGCGAGTCAACGGGTGTCCTTCGAGCTGGTCCTCACCCTTTACTGCCAGCTGGCCGATGAGAATGAAGGACCCTCGGCGGAGGAGGTGATGCGTGCGTTGCGCACCCTGGATCCGGATGGTACTGGAAAGCTGTCCTACTCCGAGCTGCACCGCCTGCTGATCAGCATGGGAGAGCGACTCGAAGAGTCGGAGGTTTTCCGCCTGCTAAATCGGGTTGCGGATGTCGATGGCAATGTGCCGTACGAGCAACTGGTACGCGAAATGTTCGGCAAGGAGTCCGGGTCAGAGGAGACGCTGAACCAGGCCAAGATCTACCTGCAGGCCGTCGGCCGCAATGCCATTGATATGGATATGGACAAGCGGGATGAGTTTATAGATGCCTTGCGGCGCGCGGATCCGCTAAACAGCGGCTTCATCGAGATCCCACGTCTTCTGGCTTTGGTGAACCGAAGAAGCAAGTGTTTCACCATCGATGAGTTAGAGCTGCTCACCGAGGGCATGGAGGACCCCAAGAGCTCACGTGGCATCAACTATCGCCGCTTTCTGCGCTCAATCATGAATGAGTAAAAACGTGGGCATAATTAAATCCTTAAATCAAGACAATGGATGGATTAAATATGTGTACATCAAAAGTTATAGCCACTTACTGCTTTTCCCTTAGACTCTGTACATGCCAAAGTATTTTCAATTAATTAATATAAAATAACTCATTTAACTACTCAGCTTTTATTAAGACAACGCTCGCTTTTTTACATTTAAATCTAACAGCTACGCAATCCGATTAAAATTAGACTAAGGTTCTCTCCACTCGCTCCCTCCGATTGCTGTTTGTAATTAATACTCGTGGCCACAAAATTACAATATCCTTGCTTAGGTACTCGCGCTTGTTTCTTGGCTAGTTACGTTTTTAAAAAAAATCACTAAATTTTAAAATTAAAGCAGACTTTGGTGTTGACTGTTAGTTTCCTTCTGTGGTTCTTTGGATATGCGTGGGATCGGATTAAATAAAATATATAGTAGGTAGGCTAACTAAACGAACAACCTATACACAATCCTGATAGTTGGCTGGGTAGTTAGTGGACCATTGGAGTCCCAAGTGTCATTGATTTTAACTTGTGCTGAAAAAATACAATTACTCTCTCTCTTGCTCTGTGGTGCATAAAAATGTTAAAAACGTTTTTTAGAGATTTACAAATTTTGCCTGTGGAATAGAAAAGTCAAAGCATTAATATGAATATTAAATCGATTAGATCAATCAACGGTAACTCATTGAACATTGGTTATAAAAACCCAATATCGTGCCAAACAACTTAAAATTGCAAAATTTATAAAACTTGGATTTTCTATACGTACTTTGCCGATTTGTCGCTGCCAATATTTTCGAATATTTTAGTATGTTGTGAATGAATAACACTTTTCGAGTGGTATGTACAAAAATTTCATATTTAATCATATTTATTTGTAACAAATCCAATTATCTTCAACAATTATGACACTTTTACTTTTGGTTCTTTGTTTGTTTGTTTGATTTTTTTTACCTAACACATAAAACACTTTAAACAATTATGGAGAAAAATATTGCAAGGGGAAACAGTAATTAGCAATTAAAAAGGAGATATGAAAAGCGACTTGTCTGACTCGATGCCTATATATATATATCGTATAAGCTATATATGCCTGTTTATGGATGAAGATGACTGGTCTTGACTTGATCTATGCGGGTAGAGTAGTAGTATTTACAATATACATTTGACTGATCTGGTTTGGGTGTAACACAGTTTAGAGTTTTGGCGACGGCATGATGGACGTGTCCCTATGAAAAATATAATATAAAAAAGAAGAGAAGAAAACAAATATGTTATGGATGAAAAATAATCAATTTGAACTTGGCAATGACTACGGTATGGGCTATGGGCTGAATAATAATTGTCTATGAAATGGATTTGATGTGAATTTGGGATTGGTAATGACGATTTCGAAAGAACATACAATAATTTTGAGAAATTTTGAATTTCGCTTCGGGTTTTATTATTCAGCATTTTGTATTAAAGTTAAAATTAAGCTAAGTTCTGTTTAGGAAACGGGATCAGTAAATTAACATAAAATAAAACATTCCAAAATAATAATAAGAAAACAAAGGGTGCATTAACTAAGGTTAGGGAAAACTATAAACTTAAAATTATGGCAACTAAGAAAACAATTATTAAATCAAAGGCAAACAGTGAGAAGACAAAGCAGAGCACTTTTCGGGGCTAAGGATAATAGGATAACAGGATAGCGGGATAGCTGGAGAGCGGGATATACGGGCGCAAACGAGATTAAACGAACGCGAACAAAACACTTACATATGCTCGGGGTGATTGCGTATGCAATCGATTAAATCTTTAGGCTTAAGCTGATTTGTGCATATTTTGTGGATAGCCGTGAACAGGGGGAATCTGTAATCAATCAGATAAATCGGTTAATCAACAATTAGCACACAGCCTTGATGTCATACTTGTCCTCCAGTCCCTTGTTCTTCAGCATGTAGTTCACCTCCTCGGCAGTGGGTGGTCCTTGCAGCTTCTGGCCGTTGAGCATCTCCTTCTCCAGCTCCTCAATGGTCTTGCCGGAAGTCACGAAAGCCTCAGAGACGCGACGATTACGGCCACCTGTGCATAAGGGAATATATGTCTTATTATTTCTACAAAACTATGGGAAATAAAACTCTGATGACAGCAGATAGTAATTCAATCTTACAATGTCTTACAATTATTTGTAAACAACAATGTTTGTTTAATTAATTTGCTAGACAATTTTGAGACTTTGTAAAGGTGCGCAATAATAAGGAAATGATTGTTTAAATAATTTCCGAGTTGTCTGTATGACAACTTTGTGACTCCGTAAAGCCATTAGGTGGACATCTCTACAACTCAGATACCATTGAATAATGTTTCCAGCACATTACTCACAGTTTGATAAGTTATCGCGACTGTGGCCCATTTGTTGCTGATATGCCTCATTTTAACTTAATTGTTATGTCTGAACTAGAGCGATTTGATAGCTATTGTTTGGGTCTAAGAATCACGCCACTGTGCTCCTCATGACCTCTTTTCCTCCACTCACCGTAACACGTCGTGATCAGATCCGCAACGCCGCAGCTCTCGAAGAAGGTGGATAGCTTGCTGCCGGGATAGAAGACGTCCACGAAGCGGATCATCTCCATGAGACCCAACCGGATGACAGCCGCCTTGGTGTTGTCACCGAGCTTGAGGCCATCCACGAAGCCCGCGCCGCAGGCCACAATGTTCTTGAGGGCGCCGCACACCTCCACGGCGTCGGCATCATCCACCACCACGACACGGAAGTGGTTGGCCTGGAAGAGATCACGCAGTACCTTGCCGTACTTCTTGTCTGTGCAGCCGATGGTCGTTTCGCAGAAGTTGCCCTCGGCCACCTCGTTGGCCAGATTGGCGCCCATCAGCACGGCGCATGGGATCTGCAGGGAAGTCAAGCGGAAGATTAGAGTTTCCTAGAGGGTCACCTCGGCATCGACGACTTACCTTGAGGTGACGCGTGATGATGTGCGAAATTAGATCGATGCCGCCGCCCTCGGCCTTGTCGAAGCCCTTAATCAGGGAGATGGCGATGGCATTGGGCTTGATCTTGCCCAGCAGCTGTTTGCAGAAGTTGGGGATGAACTGATGGGGCACCACGAAGATCAGGATGTCGGCATTCTTGGCGGCCTCAACCAAATCGGGCACGGCAACCTGTGTAGAATTGGCAGTAAAGGAAATTTTTACTAATTATTCTGTGATAAGGAACCCTAGCGATAAGCGGCCTACTGAAGGTTGAATGAAGGGAACTGCAGACGGATTGCGGAAATCATTTTCCCAGCACGTGTTCTTTTTGGGGGCGCGTCTCTCCGTTGTCTAGACTACTTAAATCGCGGGCTCGCTCGATCGCCCGAGCCTGATATGGTCATGTTACCGCAAGCAATACATTTTTTCCACGTCGCTCGCTACACCTTTGCCAACCTGTTTTCTGGCATTCGTAATGAGTTTATGCCGAGCAGCAAAATATATTAACTTGTTTGCGGAAAGTTTGTGATAGAGTCTTTATATAAGTATAAAGTGCAAAACATACAATTTAGATAACAGGCAAACTTGGCATTTGCACAAGGTTACGGTTACGTTAAGTTAAACGTTTATCTAATGATTTGATAAACAGCGAAATAGATTATTTTTAGAGATTGAAACAAATTCAGGTTTTCAGGCTATTGTTTTTCTGTGTGAAAGGTGCAAAAATACAGACATAATTTATTACTGCGGCTGTTAATTATATACATTTATAGACTTGCTATTGGCGTTGATTAGCAGCTGTGTGAAGCCTTAATCAAATGTGCTAACCACTTGTGCCGATCTAAGCCGCCGGTGTATAAGTAACGCGAAAAACAAAACACAAAAATAAAAACAGCAAATATTTCTATAGTATTTTCCGTTTTCGTTCGTGCCAAACCGATTAACTTGTTGACTCATTTTCATTGCCTTTGCCTTTGCATACTTGTTGCATTTCTGACATTGATCCCGATCATTGCTTATACAAAATAGCTCAGTCTCATTTGTTTTTGTTTTTTTTTTTTGGCGCCCAGAGACTATAGTGAAAGCTTGCCAAAATTTACGAATATATGCATGAATGTGTTCCAAATAGGCGAAGGCGTCTTCTAATTATACAAAAAACAAACCGACAAAGCATAGAAAAGCATCTCGCCTATATTTTTTATGTGTGGTTTTCAATACCCTAACAGAGGGTATTTATATAAACCTTGTAAAGAGTTTGTTTATATTATAAACAATTTATACAACATCTTACAGAAATCGCAGAGTATTGTTTTTTAATTGAAATTCTTTCCAAAAGTTTGCTACACCTACCAAAAGAACATACTTTTTTCATTGAGCTTGAAACATATTTTAGCTAATTTTGCACATATTTTAAATTGATTTTAAATCTGTAGAGACCTGTGTGATTTTCCATTATATATCTTGTTTGCTAGAGGAAATTCATTAATTTTATCGTTCAGAATCACTGGAATAAGTATATTTATTTATATATTTCTTTTCTTTGTTTATATATGCGTATGTATTTGATTTATAATATAATTTTATATATATGAATGCTTTTTTTATGCTTTTTTCATCTCGAAATCTTTACGTCTTATACGATTGTTTACTTGAATAGATATTAAGTTTTGTTGAAAACATTTCGGGAGGCTACCATTAACATCACTCTGTAAGGGTGTTCCCCCCTTCGGCTTAGCATATTTTCATGTTGTTTTTCACGTTTATCAATATTCATGCCGCTAACGCATGGCTGTAAGCGTGAGCTATGTGTGTCTGTGCATGGAAGCTTGTTTTTTTCCTAAGCAAGTTGGCAAACACTTGGCATCAACAGGCTGTTTGCAGGGCAAACACTGGTGGACCTGGACACCCGGGATAACCTACTACTGCCGAAGGTGCGCTGGACTTTATCACCCCAACACGAACCCGAAACAGCAGTAGTGGCGCGGCTTATCGATAATCGCCAAAACAGAACAGAACAGTTCAAGTGCTTTGTGGAGGACGTACATATGTCCGAACATAGCCATTTCGAGTGCCGCCCTGCTTATCGGCTGCACAATTATATTGCCTAATGGGGAATATTGACGCAATTTATGTGTTGTGAAAAAAGAAAATAGGAGGAGGAGGAGTAGGAGCTCTGGGGAGGACCAAGCCGGCCTTGACCTATGTCAAAGGCGTCAAAGAGTGCTCCCACGAAGAGCGAGGGCGCAGGCGAAAGCGAGTGCAAAGAGAGTCCAAGGTGAAACTGCAGCGCGCAGCGGGAGAGAGTGCGAGAGCGCAGAGCGATGGAAGGTATAAATAGACTTGCTTGCAGTTGTCGTCTGATTAGATAATTTGGCGCTGCACACACACGGTCAAGATCAAGGCGAGAGCCTTTTATGTAAGCCGCCGCATGGCTCTTAGCAATCCACACACACCCAGCAGTTACATAAGCCTGCTTGGGGGTGGCACATATCCTTCGGAGCACTCACCACATTGGGGGGCAGCTTGTGTCCCTTCAGGTACTTGACATTCTCGTGCGTCTCGTTGATGATCTCCGTCAGCTTCTTGCCGTCGATGAGCTCCTCGTAGACGAACATGGTCACCCGCTCCTCGAACTCCGGCAGGGCGGAGGCATTGGCGCCCACGATTTTCGCAATGGCCGAACCCCTGCAAGGTCAAGGTGCGCGTTGCAAGGGCACAGTGCAATCAATTATTATATAAGTGCATCGTTGAGAGCACTCACCAGTTGCCGGAGCCCACAATGCACACGTTCACTTTTTCCGCCATTCTGAGTGCACTTTATGTGTCTGTTCTGGATTCTTTGTTGTTCTTGCTGCTGCTGCTGTGCTGGTTCTTGCGAGGTACTGCTGCTGCTACTGCTGTGGGTGCTACTTCGCGGTCTGACTTGGCGGTTCTGGCTGGCGGTGATTACGACCGATTGGGCCACAAAACTAAACTGATTGCAAACTGACACGTCCGAAAATGCCAAGCGAAAATCGTGGAGGTGCGAATCAGATCAAAACAGAGACCGTTGGCGGGGCAGGGCGAAATGCTGCGGTGGCAAGCGTTTATTGTTGGTATTTTCATTGCGTATGCGCACGGTCACTTTAATACCAGAACCCCAAGCAAGGACTCAAACCGAAAACTCCTTAAGAAATAACAACATTTAAATATATAAAATATTTTTTAAAGGTATAAGTTTAGAATTCAATAGTCACTTAAAAAGACTATCGAATTTGTCCACAAACAGAACCTTGTTAAAAATCTAGGGACTTCAATACATATTAACTCGAAAGTGAAGAAATATTTAAAGGTTTTATTTAATTTTTTTCAAAACTTAAACAAATGTACAAATATTTTAAAAATATTATACAATTTTTACAAAATATATCCCTTATAAGAGGACTTTTATTACCTAAACGTATTACCTTTTTTGATAATACAATAACAATAAATCATTTATTATATCATATCATTAAAATTCTAAGTTCTACATTGAACATAGTTTATGTAAACATAATAAATTTTTAAATTCTATATATATTTATTTGATTATATTTGTGTTAGTCGTGTGTGATTTATTTTTAAATGTATACCCTTTCCTGGTATCATTATTTCGGTCAGAAGCTGAAAAATCAGTGAAGGAGTCATTTCCGACCCTATAAATCATATATATTCTTGATCAGCATCAACAGCCGAATCGATTAGGCTTTGTCTGACAGAAAAAAAAATTTTATAATTTGTTTTCAAAATTTTTACATAATTAAAATGACGAAAAATTCAAGAAAAAATTAAATTTTTTAAATACCTAAAATTTGTATGCAGATTTATAAACCTTGTAAAAACTAGCATAGAGCAGCTTTCCGAATTAAATTTAATGCATTTTTGACCAAGTTATGATGATTTGGAATTCAGCCTTAAGGTCCAATTGCAAACTGCAAGGGTATAGAAACGTCGGCTTTCTACAGTAGCAGTGCTCTCTTGTTTTTCTTACAATTAATAGAGAAAATAAAATTTTAAGCCCTTGTAAAATTAGTGCATTTTAAGCTTAATATTATTAATTTCATCTGGAAACCTTCCTTGTAAAGCCAAATTTGCTTTCCCTGACCATGGCTTCTTTGTACCCAAGAGAAAAATGTACATTCTGAATATAATACTAATATTTTTACTAGTTATTCTATTGGTTGAATGAAGTAAGTCGAATTACTTAGTTAACAAATAATATGTAATATTATTAAATTAAATATAATAACTAGTAACCACCGAAATTCAAGATGCCCGTTATAAGGAGCAGATTTCTATACAATGTTGTGTAAATAGTTCATCACACTATTGGTAAATGGGTTAACTTATTTAAAAGTTAAATACTTCTCAATACTTCTTCAATAGCTATCCTTGCACAAATTTTGTAAAATGCCCTAGGCTTTAATGTTTTTTGTAATCATTGATTGGGGTCAGGGGCTCTGGGTACCCATGGCTCCACTGGATGGCTGCAGGCCAGATCTCTGGATGGAGCCAGGGACAGGGCCACGCCCACTCAGGAGCAGAGTACACATGCAGTGGCCGCCGCATCGTCCGCATGGCGTTGACCCATGGAGGAGGTTAATCATGCAGCGATGTTACGCGCTAATACCTTCATGTGAGCAGGACCACGTGCGCTCCTCTCGCTCGTTGCGTGTCTAACGCTGTTTGTGGGTGTCCTGGCTGCCCCGGGTCCTGCGGAGGATGGGTGCTTGCGTGGGTAGTGGGTGGTGGGTGGTGGGTGTGTGACTGAGTGGTTTGGCGTGGCTGCGCTCGGGGTTGCTCTAATTCCACTGCCGCATCCGAGGCAGCCCAGCCTCCTCCTGGTTGCTACTCCTGCTGCTGTGCACCCGTAAAATTGATTGCGGCGAAAGCTGGAAAGTTGCACGTTATGCTCGTGGCCTGACTTGGTATCTCTGGTCTGGTCTGGTCTGTTCTGTTTCCGACGGATGCTTTCCTGTGGCGTTCTCTTCTGGGTGGCAGGGAGGTGGACCATGCCCGTGGATGTGGCTGGGTGGGAGCTGTGGCCTGGCTTGTTTCCATGGCAAAAGTGTGATTTTGTGCAGCAGCCAAGGTGGGTCTGCTCCCATTTCCTTCTTTTGTTTTCCATTTTCTTATGTACTCTTTAGGGTCTTAGTAAGCTATTGTCATAATGTTTTAGTTATAGAAAGACCTAAACAATTTAAAAGTTTACAAAAATATTATTTTGCCAACTCATTTTATTTGTATTTACAATTTTATCATACTTTGTGATTATTTTTCAGTTCTTTCTTAAAAGTACAAAATTGTATTTTTCACTAGAAAAACTATGTTTATTTTGTGTTTTGCAAAAGGACCTTAAAGAAAAAAGATATTTTTGGAAAAAGGGAACATGTATTGCAAATACATTTAATAAAATAATAATAATAATTGTTGTTGCTTCTGTTAATACTATGTTGTATCTTTAAATAGAAACACATAAAAAGAGAAACTTCAGTACATTTTTTGGCAAAGTGTTTAAAATTGGAATTTAGTTAAAAAATTGGTTATGGAACACAAATTAATATATATATATATTTTTTTTTTTTTTGTATTTAATATATACAGAAAAGATTCAACTTAGTTTTCCTTTATGTACACTTTCTCATAAACCTCAGAACTTAATGGTTTGTTTGACAATTTGAATGAAGTTTATGTGAGAAACGTTTTAAACATAAAATATGAAAGTTCGTTAAGTGCTTCTTATTACCAATACTTCAGAATTCACAAAAATACAGCCTGAAGCCAAGTTCCATAAATATATCTCTATACACTTCGACCTGTGCTTTCATTGGCATGTAATTTTGCAGACTTTCCGAATAATCATCGATTCCGGTGGCTCATCCTCTTGTAGCTGTCACAGATTACAAGCTTATAAGTGCTGTTTTTGCCCCGGCACTTGGCGTCGTTATTTTGGCCCACGGCCCACGGCCCACTTGGCGTATGCGCAATTTCTATGCACAAACTCAAAATTACCATGCAGCCATCAATCCTTTGCCAAGCCATGCCCACGCTCCAAATTGGATGGACAAGTGCCACAATTCACATCATCAAGATTGCGTGGAGAGCTCCTCGCAACCTCAGCCCATAACCCATATCACATTTCACACATCACACATCGCATATATATGCGATATATCCCATATCCCGGATCCACATCCCACAGCCCACATCCAATATGCAGCCCACCTTTTTGGCCATGGCTAATTCGCATGTCATGCTGACGACGAGGCGCTCCTTGTTGATGATGATGGCGTTTATGGCGTTGATGGCGTTGATGGCGACGCCGGGGTATGGGGAATTAACCCTTTTGCTGAGCTGTGTGCCCAGCAATGTGTCTATAAAAAACAATGATGGACATTGGGGACTTGGGCATAGAATAATAGTACATCAAAAATTTTACAGCAACGAAATAAAATCATTTACGCAACAACGAGACCCAAAAATGAAAGGCAAGAAACGAGTGAAGGAAATGAAAAAGTGCAGGGATATCTTGACTACTGGATATACTTTTAAAAAGTAATAAATGTATAGGAAGTTGAAGGATTGAAAGTTGTGAAACTCATAAATAATGTTATTAGGATACCAACAATATTTTTAATAATTATTTTGTATAGGTTAATATGGATTTTCTTGTCACAACCATTATCGACATATATTTAAGGACTGCAAATGTATAATGTATATATTTGTTAACTATCATAATGGTTATTTTGTTTTTAATCTCAACTTAAAGAAAATTCTACTACAGCTACTACATAAAATGTTAAGCTTACAACAATTCCAAAAATTTTAAACCCCAACACGTATCCGAAGTACCCGTAATTCTAGGCAGTGTATGCCAAGACTAGAGAAAGACAACGCTAAGCGGATGTAGCCCGCTTATCCTTTCACACACCCACTCACAGCTGGACATTGGTTTTTATTTTTGCAATATTATTTTTACTTTATTTAAACCACACAAAATACTTAAGACGATTTTGTGTTTTGTGGCCCAAGATGTATTGCCCATGGCCAGCGGCGGCAGCAGCAGCAGCACTGGGAAAAGTGTGAAAAGAACTGGGCTCTGCTGCTGTGTTTGAAAGTTTTTCCCCGGCCCCAGAGACGGGGGATCCCTGGGTGGAGGAGGGTTGCCTAAAAGGGTAATGTGCAACATGTCCGAGCGGTTTGTGTGGCCGGCCCTGCCCAGTTGGCCGCTCGAGGCGTTTGCATATGCTAAATAAGACTTTATTCCTTACCTTTTGCCAAAGACATTTGTCTCAGACAATTGAATCGGGGCTCTTTGATGACAGGACGAGATGTTCGAGAGCGCCGGGCATCAATAATAGACGCTGGCGCACATGTCCTTTGTCAAGGCATTCCCATTCGGTTGCGGATCTGCTGACAGAATTTATGACAGCTCCAGCTCCCAGCTCCCAGCTCCCGGCTCCCGGCTCCCAACTCCACAGCGGCACACCTCCTTGGACAATCCTTAAGCGTTTTGAGAAATATGCGACAGCATACAAATTGGGGATTTTTATTTTCATTTCGGTTTTTATGATTTACATTTTTATTTGCCGCTCGCTTTGTCCTGTAAAATGTTTTGGGCCACTTTTTTTTGTAATGCCATTTGTTTTTGGCCTTTTTTTTTCGGGACTCGGTTTTTCACCCGAGTTTTCCTGCTCTGCAAATAGTGTGGAAGCACTTAATTGTTTTAATTGCCCAGCATTTTCCATATTATTCTAATTTGTTCTTTTTTGTTAGGCATTACTTCCATTAAAACAATTTACTCTGGCTCGCCAGGGTTTTCGAGTTTGGGGTTTCATTTATTTATTTAGTTTCTGTGAAATTAGCATTAACCCATGCACGAAGGGTAAAGTGGCTCGTAATAGGCGGAGGAAGGCCATCTCCGAGAGCATAAGATTTATATATATTTTTTTAGTATAATCAGACGAATCGATTTAGACATGTTCATGATTGGTATGGAATTAATAAAAATTTGGAGGTGCTTTTTTCTAAAGCTTCAGGATTGTCTGAAGAGTTATTACCTTAAATATTGCCTGAGACGGTCAGTTAAATCTCAATTTGTAGTTTTTGTATATTTAAGATTAATTTACTTTTAAATAATCAATAAGTTTCCACTACATGTATAGTTTTGAAGATAATTATTATTATTTTTACAACTTTTAAGCACGTTTAACGAAACATTTTTAAACTTATGCAAAATATTATAATTAGTATCAAATTTTAAGCCAACAAATTGCAACCTATATTCTAACAGAATTTTGAAGAAAGGAAGGATCCTTACTTCGCCAAGTCGAATTTGGTATACCCTTGCAGTTTAGTATAGGATCTATGGTTCGAATCTAAAATCATCATAACTTGGTCAAAAATTCATTAATTTCAATTCGGAAAGCTTTTCTACGATAGTTTTTGCAAGATTTATTAATCTGCATACAAGGTTTAAACATTTGAAAAATTTAAATTTTTTTCAAATTTTGACACTTTAAAATTTAAAATAAAGTCATAAAATTTTGAAAAAAAATTTATAAATTTTTTTTTCTTCATAAGATAGCTAGATCGACTCGGCTGTTGATGCTAATCAAGAATATATATGATTTATAGGGTCGGAAATGACTCCTTCACTACGTTTCAAGCTTCTGACTGTAATTATAATGCCCTGTAAGGGTATAATTAATTAATTAATTAATTAGTATGCATCTTTCTTTATTTTGCGTATTTTACGTTTGATTTATTCTTTGTTGAAAATCATATTATTAAACAAAAAGGAAAGCTTGTTTTCGAATTAAACTACCTTCCAAAAAAGACTTTATTGTTACCTGAACAAAATGTCCTATATAATAGTAACCTGGTTTTACTTTCCCTAAAAAAAGTAAACTTTTTAAAGAGTTTATTTCCGAAAATCAACATATACCTACGATTATCAGAGTTAATTTATGTTTAAATACATTTACATTTTCCCATCAATAAGAAATCGATTATCAATAATATTTTTTTGGGCAGACCAAAACCTTGCATAATCTTTTTTTTTTTAATATTCCAATCCTGTAATAAAAATCCCAATAAAAAGCCAGTGAATATTTTTGTATTTTTTCATATCATATTTTTATTCATTTAAATATTCAATATCCTTTAGTTGGCCGCTCGCCAGCATTTTACATTCATTTATATTTCTAAGGATTTTTTGTTTCAACTATTTGTGCTAAATCTAATATTAGGTTCATACCGCTTTACGAATCGCAATGTGTGTAAAAATCAATTACCAAGCATTCGGTATGTATAAACAAAGCCTTTATCAATGTGCCGGTTAAATATGTATGTACATCGATACAGTGGTAGATAGATATGCCTTAGCACCGGTTATATGTATAAAACTAACTGAAACATCGGGCCGGGAAATATTGGCAACGCAGCAACAGCAACAGCGAAGCAAAACAGGGAACATACATTTTGGTCGCTTGACCTGCGGCAAAGTTGTTTTTTCATTTTCACGATTTCTAAACGCGTTCTCTGGAAACGCGAAACGGCAAAAAGATATTGAAAAAAATAATCCGCGAGTAAAGGGAAGTCAAATTGGATTGGGTTTTGGGGTGAATCAGGAATGGAGGTTTGGCTGGGATACACTTTCAAGGGAAGTACTTTGGGAATTAAAATAAAATTAAATCTGTAGAAAAATGTTTAAAAAATTTATATTTAATAATTTTTTTGACAATATTTTTTCTTAAGAAGAAATAAGGATATGTGTAAGATAGTAAAATAATCAAATGTACAAATTATTTCCTATAATATTCCAATTCTTGTAGATTTTCGATTTCAAAACATGACTTATTATTTAATTACAATCTTCAAAAATCCCTATAAATTCTCCTCTACCTTATGGTTTTATAATAAAAAGCTGAAAAGGTGGAAAAAGCTGGAATACCTGTGACCAGGTTTCCAGTATCTCAGGATGTGCCGCCAAGGACTCGGGAACTGGGAATGGAAACGCTGCCTGGCAGGTTAAAATAACATGAGCAATTTTTAGAAAAGCGACGACAAAACGTCGAATGAAAGATAAATAAAGACCAGGGCACAGGCAGGCAAAGAATGAAATCAAAAAAAAAAAAGAGGAAAAATCCCGGCGAAAAAGATGAAATAAAATGGGAATATAAAATGTTAGAAAATGAAACGAAAGTAAAGCGAGCGCCAACGCGTCGTTGGCGATAAATCAACATGTGAGAAGGCCAGCAGCAGTAGCAGCAGGAGGAGGAGGAGGAGCTGGAGGCGTGTAGAGGGGCGTGGCCTGGCACACACACCCACACACACAATCTATTACATGGACCACCCTCCCCCCCTTGCGAAATGTCACAGCTGCAGATGCTGCGCGCGGGAAATTGTTAAATTTTTCCGCAATTTTTCCATTTTTGCCTCCGCACCGAATCTGAACTCCTTTTTGGGTCGCATTGGAATACAAATATTTTTGCAGGTGACAAAAACTGTTGCCGCTTAGGTGCTGCGGAATCGAATTCGATTATATATCCATTCACTTGTCCACCTGGGCCGGCTCCATGGTGTACATGTCGCGCAGGAGCCGGGCAATGGGCACATTCCCAATGGTCTCCTTGAAGAACAGCGCCTCGATGGTGGCGGCCCGAATGGTCCGCAGCGAGGGCAGCAGGAGCAGAAGCCGCCCGAAGCGCGTGGCCTGCCGGGGATACCGGAGACGCACATGGTCCGAGAGGATGCATTGCGCCTGATCCTGCAGCATTTCCACCGGCTGGACATCGCACAGGCCAGCGGTTTCAGGGGCAAACAAGGCGATCGCCTTCATGCAACCCACCTCGCTGCCGTCGGGCGTGATCTGGCGGAAGCGGCACAGGATCTCCTGGATGGTCTTCATCTCCGTCTGGGTGGCCTCGTCCTGCAGTACCCGCTCCCGGATGAGTGGTGACTCCAGAATGGGTGTCAGATCCAAGGGAATAGTCCACTGAGCCAGGTTGAGCAGGAAGAGCTCCTTCCAGGACTCCTAAAAGGGAAAATCAAATTGAAAGATTGATTTTTTAATGTTTTCTTGAACATTTTAATGAGATGTATTAAGTATGCATTGTTCTTGCTCACCTGCAACAGCAAGTGCTGGTCGTTCTTGGAGAGCGTCTGGAAGGGCATGAGGCACTTGACCCAGCGCACCGCCATGAAGAGCAGCCGCGCCGTCGTCTCCTGCAGCATCTCCCAGGACAGCAGCCGGGAGTCGAGCAGCTGCTGCGGAAAGAGCAGCGTATTGTGCTGCACCTGGTACTGGATGAGCTCCTGGCACTTGTCCGGGCTGAGCAGCAGCTCCAGGAACCCGTTCGAGGCTGATGCTGCCGTGGTGCAACCGCTTCCGGCTCCGCCCACTCGCGAGCCCAGAGGCGGCGGTGTGGGTGTGGTGGGCGTGGGTGATCCGGATGTGAAGCTGGACAGCTTGTGCTCTCCATTGTTATTGTTATTGTTATTGTTGCTGCTGCTGCGGATCATCAGGGAGGCATGGCTAGGGGGCGTGGTGGCCTCGCTGAGACTATGGCGGGATGGCGGTTGGCGGGGCAGATGCGGCGAGCCGGAGGAAGTGGTCAGCGTGGGCGCTGGCGAGATGCTGCCGGCACTCAGGGGCGGCGATGCCGAGGGCGAAGGTGTCTCCGTCTCCACATTGACCCGGGGACTCTCGCTGCCTAGACTCAGGCTGAGGCCCTCCTCCTCGCCACCGCCTCCGACGCTCCTGGATCCAATGCTCGAGATCGATTGAATGGAGTTGCTGGGCGAGGGCGACGAGTAGTTGTTGTTGTTATTCGGATTCACCACCTGGGCGGCACCTGGATAGGGCGTCGTGGTTGAGGAAACCACAGCGGCCACAGCGCTAGCCGTAATCCCTGGCAGCTTGCTGGCCGCCTCCGCTATGAGATTGTGGTGCAACAGGTGAGAGGGGAAGGGCAAAGCCGGTCCACCACCACCGCCGCCGCCGGTGGATCCGCTGCTCGAGATCGAGCTGGAGTTTCCGCCTGGATTGCTGCCATGTGGTGGCGCCAGCCCATGTGCCGGGTGTCCCGGATGATGGAAGGCCGTGGCGTGCGCCTGCTGCTGTTGCTGCTGCTGCTGCTGGCCTGTACCATGTCCATGAAGATGGTGTCCGGGCAGAGCTGGCGCCTGGTGGAAGCCACCCGAAGCCCCAGCCGGCGGTGGCGGATGGGTGGAGATGTGCTGCGTGTAGTTGAACGAAGCGGAGACGTTGGTCACCAGCGAAACGGGCAGGTGGCCACCGGCGGCATGGTGATGGTGGTGCAGACCCGCAGCAGCCGCCGCAGCGGCGGCCGCATGGTGGGCGGCTGCAGCATGGGCGTGGGCATGGTGGTGATGATGGTGGTGGTGGTGCGCTGCCGCCGCGTGGTGAGCCGCTGCTGCAGCGGCGGCGGCATGATGATGATGATGATGGAGCTGTGGATGCAATTTGGGCTTCCTGGGACCGCGCTCGTGCTGCACAGCTAGGGGGGAGAGAGGATGCAGAAGGTTGACTATGAAAATCATTTAGAAGTTATTGAGATACATTTCAAGGAGTTGTAAAGGCCTGAAAAGGAATTAGCGAAAGAGTCCTGCAGTGATTTTATATATTTATTATTAAGAAACTCTTTTAGATATCTTCACAAAATCTTAAACCCCTGTTTCCGGCATACTTTTCCTGCATTTTCTTTTGATTTCCCCTGGCGATATCCCATCTCGTTTGAATAAAATCAGTTCAAGTGTGTAATTGCGATAATCTGCCTCTAAGTAGTTGAATAAATAAAGTTAATTTCAAGGATACTCTGGCCTGGCTCTTTGAAACTTTCCGAGAAGGCTTTGAAGTGTGTGTGTGTGGAGCGGACCCAAAGGTTGGCCCTGCCCCGCCCCGATTTTCCTGGGTAAATAGTCTCTTAGTCGCAGGGTCTCGTCTCGGTGGCGGGATGGACAAGGCGGGAAGACATAATAAACCGATTATTAGAATCCAGGAGATGCAAAGATACCGGGCTGCGGAGCATAGATGAAGTGTCCTCGGTCGTGTGAACTGTTGCATATGCCCCGGGCAGGACCTGAGTGTGTGGTGGTGTGGAGGGGGTGGCAAGCAAGGAACACACCATGTGTGTGTGTGTGGCTGCCATGACTTTTATTTGTTTGCAATTAAATGTATCTATTGCCGCGTTGCGTATCTTGCGGATGGCGTGACGTGGCGCAAAAGGGGTGACATTTTAATCCCCAGCTAATCGCATATGTGAGTGCGTCTCTCTGTAAAATGACTGCAGCCACTTGAAGGACTTCGCTTCCACTTCGACTCCACAAGCTCCGGGGGAAAACTATACCGAACGAGCTAGGGGGGGCGGGAAAAAGTCTCAAAGCTTTCAAAAGATCACAAATTTCAATTAAAGAAAATGCCAAACTCATCAAATTTTTATGCTGCGGGTTTAACAAACTTCGGGTCCCAATTTCCAGCGGGACTTAAAAATTGTGGTTCAGCAGAAAAAAAGAAAGTAGAGAACGGCGGATGGCGGAGGAAAGTTGGCTCAAACTTCAAGCTAACCCTTTTTTGCCGTGACTCCCAGCCACTCCCCCCGCTGGGCAAACACCGAAACGTGTGAAAAAGGCAACAAAATTAGCTGCCAGGGCAGGAAAATTTAAAAATTTCCACTTGCTTTCTGCATTCGGCTTTTCTTCCAGCGCAATGCCATTTCTTTTTTCTTGTTTTCTCGGGGCACAAAACTTTGCCGGGAAGGCAACCCGGAGCAGAGACGTTGATGAGGAAAGAAAGCCGAGACTGATTTACTTGCTGAAAAGTTATGAAGATGGAAAATGCAAAAGTCGTGTCTGCCTGCCTCCCAAAACAGGGGAAAGACTTGAGGCGCTTTGGATGCGCCAATTCGCATTAAGAGGAGGATATGGATTATTTGGCAGCGGGAAAGGGTATCCTACAGTGCAGATACTATTTAATAAATTAAGTTATATATTCCCTAAAGAAACCAGATCAAAACAGATCATTGAGCTGGATAATTTACGTTTTAAATAATCCTGCATTGACCATCTTTTCTGCTCTTAAATACTTGACAATTGCTCAATTCCAAGCCCATTGTTGGGCTTGACTGAGTCCTTGAATCCGCCCCTTGAGACGGGCCAAAGTGTGGCCATTATGGACTATTAGTTACTTCAGTACAAGCACCCCCTGCAACCCCTCATCGAATCAGATTCCCAGCTCTACACAGACACCCCTGGACACATCATCATCATCAGCCAGGGGGCACATCGAATCACTTCAAGTGTTTTCCTAATTTCACGGTTTATATTTCTTTTTATTTTATTTTCGGTTTCGGTTTCGGTTCGAGTTTCCCCGTCCTCGCGAACACAATTTGCAAACGCTGCCTTATTTACTTTTAATTTGCCTGCCAAACAATCGCATTTTGATACATTTCCTTGTCGTTGGATTTTTATGACGACAGTATCTCCGCCCCGCATAACATATATATATCGGACTCATTATCGTTTACCGATTTATTTATTTCGATTTCTGGGGCACGCATTCCGCTTTTCAGCTTATGGCTCTGGCCCCGCTGCGCTCCTCAAGCTCCTCCTGATGATCATCATTTGGGATTTTGCGTGCGGCATCGTCGTGAAGTCGTCGTCGTCGTCGTTGTTGTGGTCGTGGGAACACAGCAGCTGCAAGGCAGCTCGCTTTTCCACTGCCACTTATCATTAATTTTTCCAACCGCCTTTTCCGTTGCCCATTCTGGCATCCTGACATTCCTGCCTGCCTTTGTCTGGCCTTCGGCCAGGACCTCCAAGGTCCGCCAGCTCCTCGTGTTCCGTGTGGGTGCATGTATTTTGACATAATTGTTTTTCTCTTCACGGCACTCCCGGTGTGCTTCACTCTCCTCTGTCCTAATTAATTGATTAGCTTCAGCAAATCGGTCAATATGTTTGCTCTGCCTCTCGTTTCCCATTTCTTTTCGCCTTTCCTGCGGGGGCAGGATGTGGTCCTGTGAGCCCAGGGCCAAGGTCCTGGTAATGAGTTGCTAATTAGATTTGTAGATTGTAATTTTTTTGTTCGCTCGCTCTTTTCGCCGGAGGGTGTAACTTTTTGTTACACATTTCCGTGAGGCTTGAGAGACTTTCCAGGTGTTTCCCTTTTTCACATGGGGGGGATGGGGAAAGGGAAGCTTCGATAAGGGCAAGTCCCAGAGCTTGGATTTTCGTAAGAGCTTATAAGTCAAGTGTTAATTAGATTTCATATTCACGAGGATTAAATAATGCTTACAAACGTATATCGAAGAGTTTCAGAGAGTATTTTTTCCTGTTGATCTGTCTTTTTGAAGAGACTAAACTAACTATATATAAAATATTTATAATCCCGTCTCCATATAATTAAGTCATCAAATATCTAAATATATAATTTTAAATGTCTAGATTCTTACTATACAAATAAGTTAAGGGTATTTTAGGATATATGACAGCTGAAAATATGGGGAAAACATTTAAAAATAAGAGCAATATTCAGAATAGAAATATATTTATAAATTTCGTAGCATTCAAAGCACTCACAGAAATGATTTGAATTTAACGAGATGACTTTTATCAGGTTCCTAAGAATTTCCCACTATCTTAATAAAGAAAAAGTGCTACTCTCTTATTTTTTTCAGAGTACAAATCAGTTATTTTAGTTTCTAAGTAGAGGTATTTCCTTTACCCTGTACACTTGATATTCATTGAAAGCCTTCTGCCATTGTGCTGCCAACCGGAAGGTGGCTCCGTGCATGATGAGGCCAACGGCTTTCACGCCTCTCAGTCCTGCCCCCTTTGGCCCAATGTGTGAGTGATTTTAAATCCGCTTTTAATGTTGACACTGACACTGATGGGACACTGATGGGACCATCATGGACTGGTGTCCATGACATGTGCAAGCCAGGCGCATTTACATGTCGCACAGTGCACAGTGCACAGTGGCAGCCAGGCCGGACGAAAGTGTATGCACATATCGTAGTAGGCTATAATGTCAATTAAGTAAAACATGCAGTGCCCGTGTGGGCGTGTCTCTCAGCCATGGCTTTCTGTGCCCTGCAGCCATGTGTAAATGAAATTGCGTATACGCAATGTGGGTGGGGGGAGCGCCCGCTCGACCGAACCTGGCGGCTTAAAAGCTGCAAAATAAATATCACAGTACATACATACATCACAGGGCACACACATCCCGATGGGCAAGTATATAAGCGCATTGCGTACGGGCCTGGCACATCAGCAAAAATCAATACGTTAAAATGTGGTCATGAAATTAGCCGAGTCTGCCTTTTGCGCCAGCGCCAAAAAGTCGTCTCTGGAATAGACATCAACAACAACAAAATTAACATTGACACCGAACGATACAACAGCGTGGAGCGTGGAGCGAGCGACTCCATCAGACTTGGGCCAAAAATGAGGCTGGGCTTGTGGCACCGGAAACCGGAAACCGGAACCACAGACTGTTGACAGAAGAGCTTAAGCGCCCAGAAGTAGGCAACAATGTATACTATACACTCTTAGGTGCGTCGAAAACTAGGAGACATTTCCATTTCGGAGTCCTCTTCAATTATTTCACTCTTGGCTGAGTCTTGGCAAGGCTTCCTGTCCACGGCTGTTGCTGTTTGCCTTAGCGCCTTGCCTTGCCCGGCCTAATCCTGGAGCCAGGAGGAGCAGCTGGGGGAGCTGCCTTCGTTAAGAGCCTTGTTTGCACACAGCTTGTAAACTTTTCGATTTGTAGAAAGCGCTAAAGTTAAAGTTAGTACAAACCAACTCAAGCCGGTGTGGCCAAAGAGTCCAGCGTTTGCTGGGTAAAAAACAAATAAAAGCGAAAGTTGATTACTGTTTATATACTACTGACATAAGCCTTTAAGGGAAATTGTAAAATTGGTAACCTAACAAGAAATTGGTAATATGTTTATGAACAATATTTTAAGGCCTCAGGAAAAGTTATGTTAATGTTAATCTTTAAAAAACCTTATGTATTCTTGAAGGAACAAATCTACTATCTGAGTAATTGGCAAACCTCGATTATTGATCCTTAATTTAGAGTACTTTAATTTTCAATTTAATTTTCTCCTCTTGCAGGTTTATTACGAATTTCGGAAAGACATTTGCCAGATCTCTGTCAATTAATCGCAGTTTATAATTTTTTGGGTAAGTTTCAAATAAAGCCTTTCTAAAATATCCATAGATAATCATAATACTCAAATACCAGTGCTGTTATGGCTCAGTTTTCATCTTACATAGCCTTTAATTCATCCCTGAAAACGTCTCCATTTTGTATAGGTTTTTTATGATCCTTAAAAACATCTCCATTTTCTATAGATTTTTTTTTTTTTTTGTGACCATTATAAGCATCATTAGACATCACTTTTCGGCTCATCACGCACCCGGCTGTGGGGGGAAAAAGGACCTTAACATTATCGCGCCCCCATGCATATTTTTCTTTTTTTTATGTATAAGAATGGGATTCGAGAGGCGACACAAATCACTCAAAATGAGAAATCCGCTTAAAATGCCGCGTAAATATTTGCCAAGGAAAGAAGGCAAGGCATCGGTGGGGGTGGCTACGTGTGGTGTGCGTGATGCTGACACTTTGGTGTATACAAATGCAAATACCATTAAATGTGACAAGTGGCAACATAATTTGTTAGGAGAGCTCTCCCGGCGTCTCCTTTTATTTTTCTCCACTCTCGATTCGCTGTCGTCCCTCCCCGAGGATATTAGCATACAAAGTGGCCAACATTTGTAAGGCTGTCAGTTTTTGGGTCCTGTCCGGGCTCCTGGCATCTCGGACAGCGAAATGTGCGAAGCTTGTCATATTTTCCCATAATAACTTATTTGTCAGCTCTAAAGTGCCGTGGCATGGGGATTGGTCAGCTGAATGCTGCCACATTGCCAACCTGCCAGAAGAGGGAAGAGTGATTCCATTTCGTATTTTGTCAGGGTTTTACAGGACTCTTTACAGGTCCTACAGAGGTTTTTTTGAAGTACTAGACTTGTTCAAGTCTCATGTGCTCACTGCACATTCATATAAGATCTGGTAAATCGGATAATATTCATCATTTTTATGTCCTTTCGAGGTTAGATGCTTATAAATCATAGAAAGACTCATTTCCGACGCTATAAATCATATGTATAAATCATATATATAAGGAAGCGTTGTCAGTTTTACATATAACCCTTTTTCGCTTTATATTATCTAGAAAGTCACTCGGAAATATAATATTTAAACCAAAACTTGCATAACTTTTCTACACTTTCCTACAAAAACTTCAAATTTTCTTCACATATAGTGAAACATAGTTTACCAACACTTTATACCCTATTTACAAATATACTTTAGCAACACTGCTGGCTTTTCAGGACCTTTTTCAATTAACTTTATCGGTCCTTTGCGAACGCCGAGAAATCATTGAAAGCAAACGGAAACTAAACAGCAGGAAGACAAACTAAAAATGGCCAACCACAGCCGGAACCCACTCCCAATCCCCTGGGACCCGGGCACAGTCATCACATTTAGAGAATCTCCCGGACAACTTTACTACTCGCATGACCCATCCCGCTCCACCCACTCCATCTCCACACTCACAGGACTCACAAAAAATGTTACACAAACGTGCCTTGAACGATTTTTGTGGCTTTTTTGCTTTCTGCTCTAAACAACAAAAGCATTTTGTCTGGCCGGGGCGTTGCTACTACAATGGCGTTTGGGGCGGAGCGTTCCTGGTGGCACTCAGTTGGGGTGACTGAACATGGGAGGTGTCGGTCCTGGCGGAGGATGTGTGAGCTGTTTGGCGTCCATGTGTGTTTGTTGTTTATTTACGGCAACCAGCCAAGAAAAACCCCAAAAAGGCAGCCTAACATGAGGCTTTGTAGCGGCAAACTAAGAAAATTTCCGCAAAAGAATGTGAGGAACAAGGACAACCCATGGCATGCACAGATCCCTGCCATTATTGTTTTGCTCTTACAAGGGCATGGTCCTTGTGAAGGAAGGATAAATACAAGGAAAGTTATAATACAAGTTGGATGAATACCAATTTTAACTTTCTGAGCAAGGAGGATCAGGGGAAACTTAAAGAATAATATCTAAGATAATGTCAGATTTAAATTTATATCATTTTATATATAATAAAGCTATTATATATTTCATAGAAAGTAGCTATGGGTATGACTGGTCCTTTATTATATATATTTTTGTTAAAATCCTTATGCTTTTAACTGAATTTGAAAGAAGAGCATTTTCTAGTCGGTTTCCTTAGTTATCCTGTTAGCTGGTTTTGTTTTTCCTTGGCCCGTTGTCCTTTTGTAGTTCGTCCCCATTTTTTTTTTTTTTTTTTTTCCTTTTGGTGGCTCATGAGTTCGGTGTACCAGCCATCGTCAGCCGGGAGGGGACTAACTTGGCTCTCGGATCTGCCATGCTTCAGCTGGAAGGTCCTTGAAGTCCCTGGGACGTCTGACGTCTAAGTTCGGGCTCCGGGCATCATCACTTGATTGCCAATACATTTTAGTCGCATTTCCAGCGAGCGGATAATGCGTGTAATCCGCTATTAAGTGCACATTGTCAATCGACCCTCAGCCCAAAAGGGCGGGGGGCGGGCTGTGCGTGCCGGAAAATCTGCAGCGATTCTCACGCCGATGCTCGTGTCCCTTGTTTTTGTCCCGGCTCTTCTGTGCAGTGAACCCGTCAATGGTGGCTTCTGAATACCAAATCCCCGATCCGAGCTTGGCTCCTGAATATAGTCGGCTAAAGACCGCACCCCACCGCATTTCCCGCCCTCTTGGACAGTCCGCGCCACGAGTGTTCATCGCTATTATGTGTTTTTATGCTACATTTAATGTTGGCTTAAGAGCTTTAAAGCTAGCATTGTTGCATTGAGTTGTGTATTCGGTTTGGTTATGGCTATCCGACTGCCGATTACGGACAGACCGAGTGTGAATGTAGATGGAGATGGAAACTGGAATGGAGACCAGGCTTAATGTCTGCACTCGGAATTTGCCAGTCGATTTTAGAGCGAACTTTGAGATACGAAAACTCCGGGTCATGGATGCTCTCAGATATTTTGCATATTTTTTAATAAATACTGACAATTATTGGTTGTATGTATTAACAAATAAGTAAAAATAAGTAAACCTTTTTAATATCTGCTTTAGTTTTCTTACAAGGCCATAGAAAACTTCGGGTCTTGAATGCTAAGGCAATGTTTCTCGGATATTTTGCAAATTTTTTAAATAAATACTTACAATTATGTATTTACAAATACGTAAAAATAAGTAAGCCTTTTTAAGATCTGTTTTAGATTTCTTACAAGGCCATAGAAAGCAAAATTCCTGCGAGTAACTCTCATGTTTTATTGTAAATACTAGGAGACCTTCAATAATCTCATGAAACCTTGATTATTTTTGTGTTTTAGCTTCCTCTGAGTATATAGAACGTAATGAATCCTAAGAAATAACATAAGGAAAATATTTTCGGACTAACAATCTGACTACCTATATGTTAATGCTTTTCTTCAATCGTTTGACTTGATTTGAAGACTGTGTTTTGTACATTCAATTACAACTTAAAGTATTTGCAGGTTTAAAGATATATAATATCTATACATGACTTGTAATGCACAAACTTTTTTCTAGTTATTCAAAATTACCATTTATATAGTATCAGTTAAAATGGTACTAAAAAAGTAATTAATTTAGTAGCTCTTAAATGTCTTCTGAGAAAAGCTACACTCCTATTTCCAACCAGTGTAACAATCCAAGTATATTGACAATAATAATTGCTGATTCCATACCCTCACTCCTAGGGAAGCTACAAAAATCAGTAAAGGCTTTTGCCCCCAAGTCACGACCGCGGGATTGGGGCTCGCATAATTTATAATCAGCTTAATGACAACTACAGCAAAAATTCAAATGGCATTTTCCGGGCTCTGGCCACAATTGGCGGGGGGAGAGGGCCGGTGGAAGCCCGCGGCATTTTGGTTACCGAGTTTAATGTAATTTATGCCCAAAAAACCTTGACGTGGGCGAGCGGAGGCTTCTCGAGCTAATTTGCTGCATAATTAAGTGTGTTTTGGCAAGTAAAACAATGCCTTGTCGGCAGAGACCAAAAAGGGCGTGGAGGGGACACCAAAAAAGGATGTAGTACTCTACTCACCATCCTTGTTCATGGCCGATTGAAAGCACTTGGCGAGGCGACAGGCGCGACACTGATTCCGATGGGTCTTGTCCACGGGACAGCGACCCTTCAGATCGCCGGTGGCTTTGCAGGTGTAAATGCGATTGCGATGAATGCTCCGCTTGAAGAAGCCCGAGCAGCCTGAAAGGTATTAGCTTGGATTACACTGGCATTTATGCATCCTCCCTTCCCATGGGTAACTCACCATCGCAGCTATAGATGCCGTAGTGCTTGCCAGAGCTACGATCGCCACAGACCTTACAAGGAATGTCCAGCAGACGATCGCCAGCTGAAAAAAAGGGAAAACTTTATTATGAGTGGGGGGAAAATGCATGAATATAGTTAAAATCTAAATCTAAATCAAGCGAATTAATCTATTAATTATCAATTAATCTATTAAATAATTTATAAACATTTGTATGTCCTTAAATCTATTAGTTCAGTTCTTTCAGTTCTGAATATACAAATGGATATGATTAAGATTTAGAAAGAAGATTCCAATGAAAAATGGATTAGGTTAAGACGGACCTTAGACCTAATTCTTGTCCTTTCTATTGCTTTATATCCTTTTCCTTAGGGATTTTCCTCAGGATTAGTTTAAGATATCGGGCAGGATCGTAAAGCATTGCAATATGTTGAAAAATAAATTTTCCTACAATTAAGCAAATTGTAGAATATTTTCTTAGAGACTTGCTTGGAGTATTTAACTTCTATTAGGCTTTAATCCTCTCATCCTTGGAGCTCTGCGACCATGTGCAAATAGAGTGCGTTTGCCAATGGCGTTGGCTACTTTGTGGCGCCGCTGCTAGTGTGTTTGCCGCGGATTAGCAAGGATCGCACAGCCCTTTGACTGGCACGCTCCGCAAATTAAGTTCAACACTCGGCACTTGTCAAAATAAAACGCTCGCCCTTTGTTGTGGTCCTTTGTCCTGTGACATTTGACATATTGTCGCTGGCATGTTGGTTTCAGGGCTCAGTGGGACGGCTGTGGCTTTGGGTTGGGCTCAGAGGAGGCTGGCCCTGATGGCGCGTGTTGCCAATTTTCACACCCTTTGCCCCGGCAATTGTCCGCTGTGTGTTAACACCTCTCAAGTGGCAGTGCGTGCCAGAGTCGCGTCCTCCGGGGTTGCATCGGAATCGGTCGCCAAGGACCCTCAGCACCTTCCGCCGCGGACCTTTTTGCAGGCCCGTTGTTTTCGTTTTTAAAAATTAAAAATTTTTCTATTGTTGATTTTACATATTTCTGTTTATTTATGATGCCACTTTCTGGTCTGCAACCCATTTTTTGTTAGTTCGCCACCGTGTGGGTTATGTATTTTTGTGTCAACCTTAAACAATATGGTCTTCGGGCTGGTATGGAAATCTCGGACATGTTTTGATAGGCAAAAAGGAGTTTGTCAGCCACGATGGGTGTGGGAAAAACGTGAGAGTTTTGCATTTTTGGCGTGAGACTTTTTAGAATGGGTAAATTCAAAAATCAAAATCACTTAAGTGACAAAATAAGGGGGAGTGTTAAAGGAGCAGCTTAAAAAGTATTATAATTTATCCAATAAATTCGTTAGAAGAATTCTAAGAATTTAGTGTATATAAAATATATAATATAAATGTAAAAACAAAATATGTTATGTGTTCATGAAACAGAAAAAAGAAAACATCTATATGTAAATAAGTTCGTAATTATAATTATATTATATTATAATTATATCCTTGCAGGGTATTATAATTTTAGTTAGAAGCTTTTAACGCAGTGAAGGAATCATTTCCGACCATATAAATCATATATATTCTTGATCAGCATCAACAGCCGAGTCGATCTAGCTATCTTATGCAAAAAAAAAATTTCAAAATTTTTCAAAATTTTTTAAGAGGTTATTTGGCATCTTTAAAATTTTCAAAAATTGAAAAAAAATTTAATTTGTTTAAATTTTAAATTAAATATGCAAATTATTTAAGCTTTTAAAAATTAGCACAGAAATGCTTTCCGAATTGAAATTAATTCATTTTTGGCTTAGTTATGATCACTTTCAAGTTGGACTACCTATGCCAATTGCGAGGGTATACAAACTTCGGATTCAAGAATTTAACTTTCTATCTTGATTTTTAAATAAGTTCCAACCGTATCATAAAAGACATTCGATCCCAAAAAAGTATAGATTTGTAATCATACAAAAAGGCAATATTGGAATTAATATAATTTTTTATAGCTGTCATTGAATGAAATTTTATGCAATTTATTTACCTTATTTGTATCACTTAAAATACAAAACCCTATTCTGTTTTAAGTCAATTTTAGTCAGAACTTTAGCATGCACATCCATAAAAATATATATTTCAATCCATTAATTATTTCAACCATTATCAACTGCAATGTCAATCTAGACAATTCATCCGGTCAGCATTTACCCAAACTGGTCTCTTAATTTAAGATATATTTCACTTTAAGTTTTTTAATTATCTTCTTTATATTGCCAGCTCAATATAACTCAATCCGATATCTATATATTTTTATGAATTTAAAATCACGTACTGAATTGTATTAAAATCAAATCAGTATTAATAACCTGACCAGGCGGTTTAATACTTTATTTTCAAATATGTACACCTTTTGCAATACGTTTTTATTTTAGTTATGGTATGGATTATCCTTCGACTTAATATTTTAACTGTTTAAAGTAATCTTAATTTTTTGTTTTAAATTAAATTAAATGAAAACAGCACTATTCTTTGAACTCCTCAATTTAAATTGTAACTCATTTCAATTTCATTGTCACTTTGTAAAATTCGCAGCACCGACGGTATCCTTGCCCCGAGTGCAGTGGAAATTCCTCCGCAAATTTTCTTGTAATTTCCGAAAGAGTGTCGAAGTCACTTTACCTGTGCCCATTTTCCGTTGATGGAAATATTTGAAGCCTAGAGTATCCAGTTTGCTTAGATTTACGTTCCACAGTGCGCACTTTTTAAGTTTTCACCAATCTAAGGGTCTAAAAGGGTTTCTATTAATTGCGAATGAATGTCTTTCCGTTGCCGACGCGATTTTCCTGCCGCTGGGAAAAGGCTGAAAGCTGGTGCGGATGCAATTGTGAATCCGTTTCCAAATTCCGATTGCGATTGCGATTGCGATTGCGGGTGCGAACACGGATCGCATGGGCTGACGGACCAACTGCGAATGAGGCTACCGAAATGGGAAGCTATGGCTATGGCAGAGCCAGCAGCGAGCAGACCGCCAATTACGAAAGTGAAGCTGCCAAGGAGAGGTCCTTTTTTGCAGTCAATTTGACAGGAGGGCGAGCAAAGCCAAAGGCAGCGCCAGCCCAGCAGCCCAGCAGCCGGGCAACCCAGCCCAACCCCTTGTAAAGCCACAAACAGCCGAAATGGGGAAAAACTGAAACTGAAAAGCAGAGAGCGCCGAGATCCCAGATCCTGGCCAAAGGAAAATGAACAAAAACAGAGCCAAAGAAAAAAAGAAGAAGAAGGGAAACCAAACGAAAGTCGAAAATTTACGAAAAGCTACCAAATGTTACATTTCATCCCTTGAGAGTGGACCACCGCCCAAAAGCCACCCACTCGCACACATACACAAACAGAGACGGTGTGGTGGACACGCACACACCCAGAAGGTCCTTCCTCACAGAGAGAGAGAGAGAGAGAGAGAGAGTAACAGAGACAGAGAAAGAGAGAGAGCGAGTCGAGGAGTGTCGGGCAGCCAACCGGAAAACGCCCTTTTTTCAGTGTCCCAGCCTGATGCGATTACAGCAAATGAGGAGACTTCCTGCCGTCCACCATTTTTGTTTCTCTTTTTTTTTTTTGCTCTCGTACCACCCAACACCCACACACCCACCCACGCACACATACACATACACATACATACACACTGTCGCGCATATCCTGTGGCTTTCGACAATTCACCACAAAATGTCAAGAATGACGAAAAGCTAGCCGTGGAACGAGTCTGGTCTGCCGTTGTGTTGGTATGCTGCTGCTGCTGTCCTGCTCTCTCCGGCAAGGACCTCTCGCTCGGGCATCCTGCTCCTGTTCTCTGCAAATATCTTCCGCCGGCAGAGGACTCGCACTCAGCTGGCTTCCCTCGTTTTTTCCCCCATCGTTTTTTTTTTCTGTTTTTGCTCCTTGCTGGGTGGCGGCAACCGGCGCTTGTAGGCTGTCGGATTATTAGTTCTAAAGTCAGGATCTCAGCTGCCGAAAGGACGCTACAGTTTTGGGGTCCATTAAGCAGCGAGAGACAGTTGGGTAAATGTTAAAACTAAACTGGGTTAAGTGTTGCGGGGAATGATTTTGAAAGGTTTCATATGGGTTCATAATGGGTTTATTTTTGGATTGCTAAATCTAGAAAATAAATCAATTAGAAAATGTGACATATTTTTAATAATAAAGTTGGATCCTTTATAGCTAAATACAACTATAGTAAAGAGTATATCCTAATTTTGTGATAAATGTGCCTTAAATAAATATTATATTCAATAATCAGACTAGTATACTCGCAAAACAGATATAAATAACATTATTTGTATATTTAAAAATTCAATATATCCAAGTTTAGGATATTTTCGATACGCAATTTGAGCGCAATATTATTGTTAATATATTCTTTTAATTCAATATATTCCATACTCAATATTAAGGAGTTAAAGTACAATTTTTTAAGCTAATCTTGAATAAAAATAATGATAATTCTCGTATTTGATATCCAAAGCTAAATTAATTAATTGAAATATATACTATGTATAAATATTTTAAATATAATTGGATCTATTTAGACAGATGATAAAGTAAAGTAATCTAATTAAATACTCTTAAAGTTTTCATTACTTTAAAGATTTAATTTGATTTATACTAGCTGTATAGTGAATGATAGTGATTAATATTATTTTTATTTATTATTATATTTAGAAGGTATATATTATTGTAAATAGAACTTCCCTTTAAATAATCTCAAAATATTCATAAAGGAAACCCCATTTACCATCTGAACGACTTACGGATAGCGAAAGTGTCCAACGCCGGCTAAGTAGAGCAATTCACATAGTAGTAGAGGTAATGGATATGGCATATGTGGGCGGAATATATAGCATTTCGTACATGTATGTATCCGGGCCAGAGTTTGGGGGCCTTTCCGCAATGGCGTTTCCCCAGCCGGCACTGGCTGGAGAAGCCATGGCGACCGGCCGGTCGGTCGGCGGGTCGGGCGGGCCCAATGCCCCATGTTGTTGGTATGTTGATAGGGGTTGATTTACTGACTCTCATCCAAATTGAACTGACTTCTGCGACACTGCGAGCGGGACGGCTGAACGTCTTGCACATGCCACTCGGCTTAGGGGTGGAGTCTTGTAAGTCGGTTTGGCGTTGGCTGAGCGGGTGGTGGCGGGCTCGGGATTAGCCCCGTGTCCATTACACAGCCCATTTGGCTGACGGTGGTTACATGGCGCGTATATAACCCAACCCAAGCAGGGCCCAAGCCTCGCAATACAATCCTGCGGTTATATTAACCAGTCAGAATGCAAAGTCATTTGCAGGCGTCGTCGACGTCGCCCGTAACTCACCCACTCCCACACACCCAGTCACTCCGCCTCCTCCGACGCTTTCCACACACATGGCAAATTTGCGGCATCAAGAAGTCGCATTTTTCTATGCCACCGACCTCCCACCAGCTCGAATTTCGAAGTTCGCGCTCCTGTGTGTGTGTGTGCCAGGAGGCCACGCCCCTCCAGGCAGGGAAAACTCACCACTTTGCTGCTCTGCGCATGCGCTCAGTCGTGAGAGACGAAAAGGAAATTTTCGAAAAAATAGAAGGCTTTGCCTTTACATTTTCCCTAGCTGTCGGCACTGGCAACGTCTCATCCAGGGCTCATTCATTTCGACCATCTCAACCAAATGAGAACTCTAACAAAAAAATATTCAGCTTTGATTTTTGTTAGATTTTAATTTCAAAATTGAGTCAGGTAAGTTAGATCGCGGTTTTAGTTGCAAGTTTAGGCAGGTCTCGAGTTACACAATGGGAATATTAAAGCAATCATCCCTTTTGAACCCTTGTTCCCTTAGGAACCATGGACGGCTATTATAATAACAATAGCATCTTCAACTGCAGCGGCTACTCGCAGCGGCCGTCGAACAATAACTTTGGATCCTGCACCAATTGTCCAGGTGGCATCTGTCCCCGCAATATGGATCATGGCCAAGGCAAAGCCCAGAGCCATGGCCTGGGACTGGCCCAGGGTCAGGGTCAGAGCATGAGCTGCCAGCGCGGCTGTCCCGGTGGTAACTGCTGTCTTGGCGGCAACTGTTCCATCAGGCAGTCCGGCTCCAACCAGTTTAACTGGCCGAACTAAGGACGCTAGCATCAAAGAGCTGGCGCTTCCATCGATCTCTGAGCCAGGCACGGGAACCCCAATTAACCAAAAGACATGACAGGATACAGGATAAGGTCCAGATCAACCCAAACTCGGAATACGATACGAAGCATACCTTGACTTTCAGGCACGCATTAAATTCATATTTGCATTCACTTATTTAACATTTTCTTTCTACCGAAATAGTGAAATGAAAATACAGGATATCACCACACATACCACACCAAGAATTTACCTTTTTTGTTTATTAGTTGAGGCAAGACGTTAAAAAATTGGGAAATCATATTCTCTGTTTGGGTTTCATATATTAAGTATATATAAATATCTCGTATTGTTCCTGGGGAAAAGCACATATACTTATCCAAAGGATAAGCATATCCTTGTGTGGAAGTTCAGAGTGCAGAGAAGTAATAATTTCCTCCACTCTTTTCTCAATTTAAGATCTATTTCAAAGCTATTTTCAAAATTGTTTTTACATCTCAAATGGTTAATTGTACAAAGTAGATAAAATGAGAAAATATAAATGATTTACTTATTTATAACTGAACATAAAGGTAGTTTTATATGCATGTTTAAAAGGAATCAAGATATTACCTTTTTATGCAAATAAAACAAATTATTTGATAACATATCAAGTAATTAAAAATTTAGACTAGTTTGCCAGGTACCCCTTTTCATCCCATAAAAATGCAGAAATTAGTTAACATAGTTCATTTTATTAAATTGTATTTTGCCCATTTTGCTTGTCGCCATATTAATGTTTTGTATCTCACAAACTAACAGTAAATATATATTTTGTATTCATATTCATATAATTCTTTTTGGTAATATATATATAGGTTATTTAGTTAGTATAGGTTGCTCTTAGGTTTTGGTGTGTGGTGTTCATTCGTATTGGACTTAAGTGGCTAGGATTTTTCTGCATTCATTTATTTGAAATGTAACATTTGAAGTCTTTTAGCTGCATGGGTATAGTTCATTGAAATGTTCGTAGAGGGTATTCGGGGCTTCGGTGATGCTCAAGTCTTTCGATAGAGTTCGGCATTTGACAGAATAGACGGGAGACTATATATAATTTATATATGTATATTAACTGCCACAAGTACATAATATTTGTAAATTATTATCAATGCAACATGTAGATTCTCTACAAAATACCGAATTTTTGTTAATGCTTTCTCTACAATCTCTACATATTTATTTATCTAAATTCATTGTCTAATTGTTATGCATTTTTATTATTATTTGTCTTTTATATTTACAAAATTTGAGTAAGTCGATGGAAGGAAGTGAATGCTTTAGAGGCCACAACACTGAAGTAGACCAAGTGTTTCTTCGGAATTACAGAACATCATCGACAGAATGGCTATATGTACTTGTATTGTATTGTTTGCCTTTCATTTATTTAATCAGCAATTCGAGGGATTGCTTACACATTTAGGGGCTCATTTATAGAATATTTTGTAATTGCTTTTATTACTTTGCGGTTGAAAGTAATGCTGAGATAATCTACATGCCATTAGAAGTATTTATTTTGTAGAGTTCAGTGTGAGGTTTCTGTGTTGTGTGCTAAAACGTGTTCGTATCCGATCCTGCAAAAGTTGCGGGCTCTCCTCCTTTGTAAACTGCTGTCTTTATTTTCTATAAAAGTGTTTCGAGTTCATTTTGTAATTGATATAACTGGCGGTGCTTGGTGTGTTCATTTATTGTTTCAGCGGATGGCTTCGCTTGGGGAAACGTTAAGCTTCGATTACGATATTTGTTAGTTTTGTGCGCTGGCCGTATGGGGAAGCAGCGGTTCTCATACATGCATCGAGGGCCTACCATTAATTACACAATATTTATAGGGTTTTACATAACTAGAAATTGTCAATGCTTGCGGGTGAATAAGCAACATTAATGGGTTTTATTCGGTGTATAAAATATAAATAGTTATAAATAGGCATTAAATTATATTGCAACTTGCTTGTGTATAAAAAAAAAATTCGTTTAACTTATGATCAATAAAATATAAAATCATATAACAGCCTTTGGTTGAAATTAGCTCAACTTGATTTGGTTAAAAATATAAAACAGAGAATTTGAAATACAATTGCATTAAATAAGTTAATTAAAAGTCCCTAACGTCTTTTTCTGTTACACTTAAACGCGTCTCCAAGCTGCTCTTCTCCTAATTGTCAAAGGAATTCGTTCGCAGTTGGCTGTAGCACGCCTGGCACACCCTGACTGGCTTCAGGATGCGAAGGCGAGAGATCTCCGACTCGAACCGGCTGCACTTGTTGCAGAAGACTTGCCCACAGTTTCGGCAATGATGCTTCCTCTCGTAGAGTGTGAATCTAAGATATATAAATAGTCAAGCTTTTGAATTTCTTGATACTAAAGCAACTCACTTGACATGACACTTGACACACTGATCAGCTCCCTCGTCTTTCAGCCAATGGTCGGCCACTCCGCGACCCGGTTGTTCCGTAACGCTCCACGAAAAGATACGACCACGGGCATCGCCTTTAAAATGATTTAAATTAATGCTTGCAACAGTATCATATGTTATTTTCTACTTACCAACATAGAGAATCTTGTGATCCTTGGATACGGTGAGTGCTGTAATGCTAGCAGGCTCTGCATTATCCTTTCGATCGTATGCCGTATGCATCGTCAACTTTGAGCGGAACATTAATTGACGTTGCCATCGGAAGCCTGTGTATAAAAAATGTCATTGAAACTTATTGGATAATCAAATTCCTAAACTTAAACTGAACACAATATAGCAACTATAATCCGTTTTTAAAATATAAATTCATTGGTCGCCGAGATATCTTGAATTTACTTCGATATTTATAAACTTGCAAGGGTATTCTAATTTCAGTCAGAAGCTTATAACGCTGTGAAGGAGCCATTTCCGACCCTATAAATTATATATATTCTTGATCAGCATTAACAGCCGAATCAATCTAGCTATGTCTGACAAAAATTTATTTTTTTCAAAATTTTTCAAAAAAATTGAAGGGTTTACATCGTTAAAATTTTCCAAAATTGGAAAAAAAAATTTAATTTTTTTAAATTTTGAATGGAGTATGCAGATTTTATAACATAATAAAAACTAACATGGGACAGCTTTCCGAATTGAAATTTATGCATTTTTGGCTTAGATATGAGATTTTTTAAATTCGATTTGTCAACAAAATTGTCATATAAAAATAGATAAATATCGACTCAAAGAATGGCATAATAATTTCAGTTAGAAGCACAAAATGCAGTGAAGGAGTCATTTCCGACCCTACAAATCATATATATTCTTGATCAGCATTAACAGCCGAATCGATCTAGCTATGTCTGGCAAAAATTTATTTTTTTCAAAATTTTCAAAAAAAAATTAAGGGGTTAAAATTTTTAAAAATTTGAAAATAATGTTAATTTTTTTAAATTTTGAACAGAGTATGCAGATTTTATAACATTAAAAAAACTAACGTAGGAAAGCTTTCCGAATTGAAATTAATGTTTTTTTGGCATAGTTATGAGTTTTTTTAAACTTTAATTTGTCGAAAAAATTGTCATATAAAACTAACGATAAATATTGATTGAAAGAATTCGAATATTTTTGGCTTAGATGTGATCGATTTCCGAATAACTTTTGAATTGAAATATTTTGAGCTGCTGGGTTACTTTTCTTAAAAAATATACTCATCGGTATTCTGGAATGCATTCTACCTTTTCTTAGCACTTGATCGCCTCGATGGTGCCTATCATTGTCTATAACAACGAATCCGTCCGTCAGGCTTGTATCCGATTTGCTCGGCCTGATGGCATGTTCATCTAATATGTTGATAGAGAGATAAGTTAGTGGATAATCCACAATACATAAACCCATTAATCATTACCCTCATTGCCTTTGGGATCCGAGCCGCTGCATCCGGGCGCTTCTACAGTGGCCGATTTCATCTCATGAAAAGACTTGGCTCCCGAAATGGAGCTATTCCGTCGTTCAACCAGCGGCTCCTCCGTCTTGGTACCTCCCTCCGCTGATTTACTTGATTCCTTGCTGTGCTGAGAGGCCTCTGAAATGCTACTTTCCGAAGCGGATTTCACAATTTCTGCGAAAACGGAATTATAAGTTAGTGGTTCGGAGGATTAATACGAATTTCTATCAAAGAACCTTGCGCCTCATCTTCTGGCTGCGAGAGGCTCTTCATTTGCTTAAATATGCTCATTTTGTCGTCCTTATTGTCCTTGCTGTCCAAGGAGGCCGAGTCAGGCTTGTCTTGAGAGTTGACCTCGACTCCCCGCTTCAGTTTACGATCAATGGGAACCTGTGTGTGCTCCAGGGACCACATCTGCAAGGAAGAATACATTTTAGACTGCTCAGACTAGCACCCTGGACACTTACCCTCACTACGCCATCGGTGGAGCCCGTTATGACTACGTTCTGTTGGTCCCACTCGCGGATCTGTGAGAAGGCCACGCAAAGGATCTGCTGCATGCGATCTGCACTGCCCACGCAGGTGTTGACCATGGCCAGGGCATCGCCGTTGATGGACCAGACGTGCAGCCAAGTTGCCGAACAGGTGGCGATTTCGCCGGTGAGCTCGTTAATGGCCACGGCAGCCACGACGCCCGCATGGCCACGCAGCTGGCGCACAAAGGTGAAGCGCGTCATGTCCCAGACAATAGCAGTGCCATCCCGCGATCCAGACACAATGACATTGTAAGCGGCGCTGGCCGCCAGACAGGTCACGGCATCGGTGTGTCCGTGCAGCGAATGCTTCACACTGAGACTCTTGCGGTTCGCGTCGAACTTCCAGATGGTCACCACCGAACTGGTGCCGGCGGTGACAATCATTTTGGCATTGGGACAGGCACAGGTCAGGATCTCGCCCGAGTTCTGGGCCGCCGCCTCGGACACGAAGGACGCCCGATCGGTGTCGTATAGCCCCACCCGGAGGGAGTGATCGGCAAAGCCCCAGGCAATGTACTTGGTGTACGACGGCGGCATCATAACCTTGTTCTGCTCCACGGCAAACACGGTCTTGTCGGGCTGCAGGATCTGCCCAACGGGGCCTTTAAGTTCCTTGATGGGCTGCAGACTGGGCTTGAGATTGTCTAGATTGTGGAAGAACAGGCGGTCGGTCTGGAGCACTGTACTATTGCCCTGAATCAGAGCCGTGGGATCAATGAGCGCTGAATGGCGTGAGCTGCCCATTTTCTTGGCGGGATGTGCCTTCTTGAACAGCTGCTTCGGGATCTGGCCAAAGTTGTTGATGAAGCCAATCGTAGCGTTCTTCTTGAGCGGATCGTCAATGCTGTGTGATGGATTAAACGATTATAAACTTGTTTAGGGAAATGAAGTTCGATTTACTTGTAAATATCCACGTTTCCCTCGTAAAAGAGATGGTGGAATACATTGACGGAGTCCACGGCGGCTGGTCCCTGCTGCTTGCAGCCAAAGATCAAGTCGATCCACTGGAAAATGGATATTTAGAGAAGTTCAAACAAAGAACTGATGGTAGACTTACCAGATGCAAGTGCTGACTAACGTAGTCGCACTCCAACGCACTCCTGTGCAGCCGGATGAACTCCCGTGGATCCTGCTTGGCCCACGGCGGCAGAATGACATGGTTGAGGGTCTCTCCGTTCTGCTTGGTGCCCAGATCGAAGCTATTAAAGTTGCTCAAAAACTCGGGGAGGTAAAAGAACTCCGGGATGAGCTCCTTAACGTCGGCCATATTCAGTTTGGATGCCGACAGCCAGGCCTCCTTGATGCTGTGGAACATGCGGTCCGCGAGGTCAAAGTGCCCGCCCTGCAGCTTGAGGAAGGGCTGCGAGAAGGGCTCCAGACGCACCAGATAGGAGCATACGATCATCGCGGAGCTGTAGTGGGTGCCGTAGTGATAGGGCGGTGTCTCCCCGTGCGGATCGTCCCACTCCTTGAAGCGCTTCTGGAACTGCTCCAAACGCTCCTCGGCCTGGGCGCCCATGGGACGCGAGAAGTCGCGGAAGGTCTTCGGGTTGGTGAGGTCTAGCTCCTCCGAGTCGTAGTCAGCCAGGATCCAGGGGAACACGGGGTACTGCATCAGGTCGTTGTAGCTGCGCCCGGCCAGCGTGTTCAGGTGCATGAGGTACTGGAAGTTTGAGATCTCTCCGCGCACCCATCGCTGCGTCACCGAGGTCTCGCCGATCAGGCCGCTGAAAATCCCCGCCGTCTGCTCCACGCTCGCCGTCCGCTTCTGTCCGGCCACCGACTGCTGGGCGTTGTCGTTCAGCGCGGTGGCCAGCGCCAGGAATCGCTGGTTCACCTTGTTCCGGACCTTGCGCGGAAAGCTCAACAGGTAGTTGCGTCCGTCTTCGGAGAACACCTCCAGGGCGATGGGCTGCAGCAGGTAGCGGCGCTTGTGCACCTCCCGGATCTCCTCATAGGCGAACTTGGAGCACTGCCGCAGCTTGTGGCTCACGGCTCGCGAAGTGGTCGAGGAGGTGCCGCCAGAGTTGGGAATGATGGGCTCGTAGGCTCCCGGAGGCAGCGTGTCAATGTCCCGAATCTCACGGTTCTTCAGCAGCGTAAAGCCATCCACAATGTAGCAATGCTCCTTGCCAAAGAGCAGCAGGCCCTCGAAGGTGTCCAGTCCCTGGACCCTCGCACATCGGAACATGAAGCTGATCTTCTCCTGCTCCTCCAGCAACCGCAGGAACGTCTCATTGTCACTTGTCATGGAGGTGTCCTCCTCCTCCTCGTCGTCCTCCGGTGCGTTGCCATCAATCGACTCCTGGGGATAAGGAGTCGATCCGTGTCCCACCAGCTTGGGAGAGATGGGCGGCGGGGGTGTTGACGTGGAGCTACTGGCCTCCAAGCGGTGTGGATGCACTGCTTCCAGTGAGCTCTGCTGGTGCATGGAATGCTGATCTCCTGCCGCCTCGGCCAGGATGCGAGGCTGCTGCTGGCCGTGCAGCGCGTAGGTCTTGCTGTCTAGACTGGAGGCCACCTTGTACTTCAGCTGGCGATTGTCCGCCAGTTCCAGCTCCGGCCGGTAGGGATAGTGCAGGTAGAATACATCGTTGCGCATCGTCTTCTTGCGCATGCGGTGGGGGCCCTCGGTGGTGTCCAGGATCCACTTGTCCAGCGAGCAGCTGCCGGCGGGGCCCCACAGACCCCGTTCACGGGTTAGCTCCGTCTCCGACTGGACCCAGTCCTGGTAGACATAGCGCTGGGTGTGCTGCATCATTTGCTGGTACTGCTTCGTCCGCAGCTCGAGCAAATCCTTCACGAGCTGCACGTGGATGCCGGTAGATTCGTAAGCGGCCTCGCGGCTCATCGTCGACTTGGTGCGCACCAGCTCCTCCTTCTTGGCCTTGGTCCGGCTGGTCAGGCGCGACAGGCCGCCGGTGACCTTCTGGATCTTTGACTGAATCTGGGTGTGCAGCTCCCAGGGCGCGCGGTAGGAGGCCTTGCGCTCGGCCTCAACATAGTTGAACCACAGCTTGGAGGCCAGCTCCATTACCTGCTCCCGTGTGGTCTGAAGATCGGGTGCCTTGGAGTTGGCCGGCGGTGGTGTGAGGGAAACCTTGAACACCTCCTCGATGGCGGGTTTTTTGCACACGTACAGCTCCTCCCACACGCGGAAGGCGGCGCCTACAATCAGGTTGCGTCCCTGCAGCTGGTTGAGATCCTCGTCCTTGGGCTCCGTTGTCTCCGTTTGCGGATTGACGTGCCAGGTAGTGTTCCTACTAGTGGCCGGCTCCAGGATGATCTTCATGTCGGCCGTCAGCTGCATTAGGCAGTAGGTGAGGCAGCCGATGAACTCTAGCTCGTGGTTGCCGGCTCCGAAGATGAGCAGACGATGCTGGATGATCTTGTGCAGCGCCTCCAACACACTCACCTGGTCGGTCCGCGAGTCGTCGGTGGGGCGGGAGAGCAGGAAGAGGATGCTGCGGTTGAGCGAGTGGTGTAGGTGCTCCAGCGAGAGCGACGAGGAGCGGCGCTTGGCCTGCGCAATCAGTTTGATGACAAAATCGAAGATGTCATGCGGGTTGCGGGCGAGACAGCCCTGCCACAGCTTGTCCACGATGCGGGCAGTTAGGTAGAAGACATTCGGTGCAATGTGCTGGGTCTGGCTTTGCAGGAGCGGCACCAGAGGCAGTGCCGCCTGCTCCCCCACAAGCACATCCGCGGCCAGCAGGTGGTCCATAAGAGCGATGATAATCTGCGTTTGGTACTGTACCTGTAGCGGAAGTTCCGCCGTATCAGGTGCCGCGTCCAGGACAAGATCAATGACTGGCGTGGCCTTGCCCTGCATGTTCAGGCCCAGCGAATCCACCACGATGACGCGCAGGAAGTCGATGATGCACTTGCAAACCGGATGAGCGGTCAACTTCGGCTGCGGCTGCTGCGCTCCGTGCAGGCTTTCTGGTGGCGGCAGGACAAAGCTGCTGCCAGTGCCGTCCGTGGGCGTGGATGCTCCGCTATTCGGTTCCGAGTCTGCGGATCGCGAGGTCGGCGGAAAGAGAACTGCAACCAGGGAAGTGACCACATCCCCGGCCATCATGACCGGCGCAAAGTCGCTGAGATTCTGGTACAAGCTGAACAGCAGCTGGATGATGGTCTCCGGATGGCTGTGCAGCCAGGGTGCGCACTCTCCGCCATGCACAATGCCGCGCACCATGGCCAGCAGGACACACACGCCCTCGGGACAAACGTTGAGCTTGGGCAGCTGCGTGTTGGCCGAGACGGGAGCGCCCCAGAGGAACGACCAGACGCGATCGAGGTCGAACTTGGTGTGCTCGGTGGCGAGCACCTTGACAGGCTGTCCCATTATCAGGGCGGTCACCAGGAAATACAGCTCAGGCACATCCAGGTGGTGCTGCATCAGCCACTCGAGCAGCTGGAAGCCTGGTATATTTAAGGCCGCAGCGCGCACCTCTCCGGCTATCTGCGTGGGCAGGTGCTGTATGGTGTTTTGCGGCGTGGCCACGATGACCGTGCCGGTGCCATTGGTGGGCCGCTGGTTGAGCTGCTGGGCTCCAAGGCCCATCTTGCGCTGGGACACCATCTCCGTGAACCGCAGATAGCCACCGTTGTGGTTGGCCTCCCGGAAGCGCACCAGAAAGCTCTCGTTGGCGCAAACCACCACCAAGACACGAACAGCGATGATGACGGTGGTGAAGTGGACGTGCGGCTGCATAAAGAGCAGCAGCCAGTCCATGCCCAGGGTCTTGGAGATGTCGTCGCAGATGACGTAGTTCACTGTGTTACGGGGCGTGAAGAGCAGGCCATGCAGCAGCGAGAGGCAGCGGTTGCGGAGATAAATATTCTGGGCCACGCCACCGTCCTGGTCATCGGTCGGATTCTTCATGCTAGGCAGGAGCACAGACGCCTCTAAGCCGCCGTCCTGGGCGCGTGGCAGTTTGGCGGCCACATACTGTCCAAATAGAAGCAGATCCGTGTGCCTCGGCTGTCCGCCCAGCAGGGTCTCCAGCAGGCTGAAGAGTATCTCGCGTGTCGAATGGTCCTGGATCTGTGTGATTATGTGCAGCAGCTTCACCAGCAACTGCAGGTCCCGCATAATCTTCACGTTCTGCTTCTTGTCGCTGGACTCCACCACCAGCTCTAGCAAGTGCTCCAGCAAGGACCGCAACAGGCCGTTCGGGGCGTTGTGCCAAATCTCCAAGTCACACAAAAGGTCTTGGAACGCCGTCACGTTGGGAATGGCCGACATATCCTGACTGTTTACAGTGCCCACCAGGCCAAACGTCAGGTGCAGGATGTGCGAGTTGAGTAGGTGCTTCTTTTTCTTGAAGAACATGCCCAGCGTCTGGTAGCAGCGCTTCCTGTCCATCTCCGCCTGGGCGGCCCGATTACTCCGAACCACGCAGGTCAGCGCCTTAACGCCGGCGTACAAGGACTCCACGTCCTGGGCCATGGCAATGATACCGAGCAGCACGTTGCAGCCGCCAACGGTATCGATCATGGCTGAGACGGGATGCGGGCTGAAAACCCGCACGCCCAGATACCCAACAACCACGCCACCGAGTGATCGACCCGCTCCAGCCAAGTGTCCAGCCGAATTGTGCAGAATTCTGGAGAAACGTAATTGTTTTTCTATCTGTATTCAGGGATTCATTTGTGGTTTACTTACTTGATGGGAGTGGCATTCTCGTGCGAGTTCATGTTCAGCTGCTTGGCGATGCTCTTGTTGTCCGCCCGACTGTACACCTTCCGGATCTTGACCAGCGTAAGCTTAGACACTGCCTTGGCGTTGAGTCCCAGCAGGACGCGATCCTCGGGCACCAGGGGAGCTAGCGGCTCCGACTGTTTGCCCATCTGGGGAGCCTGCAGCGAACCCATGTAGTGCGGCCCCAACTGGTAAATCGTCTGCACCGTCTGCTGGGCCAGCACATCCTCGAGCAGGTGGCACACGCCCTGCTTCCAGCACAGACGCGAGTAACGACGCCAGATGGGCGGAGTGCCGATGTAGCCAAAGATCTGGGTGGCCGACGTCAGGTTGGCGCTGCTCGCTCCCGGATGCTGGGCGATATAGTGCAGCTTCTGGGTGTGCATGGGCACTCCGTCCAGGTAGAGCGACAAACTGGAGTTCTTCAGAACGGCCCGATTGAGTACGACGACCAGGTTGTGCCACTGACCCTCGTGCAGCAAATCGGGGCACCAGATGCGCGCAATGCCATCATCCGAACCCTCCGGTTCCCAGTCACCGATGCCTGTAAAGGATGTGTGAACGAAGTTCTAAACATTTTCGATTTTTAACTCACTTTTTCTGGGCGTGACCAGCGTCTCCTGGGTGGACACAACAATGGCCTTGTCCCGCGCCGACAGCAGAATGGACAGACATGCCAGGTTCTCCTCGCGCGGATTGTGAATGGTCCGCACCAGCGTTAGTAGCCGGACACAATGTGGGTCTGTCTTTGGGTCCGAGAACTTCTCCACGCAAAACCAAGTGGAGTAAGTGAGGCCAGTTTGTGGCGGGAATATCCGATCACCGGCTCCGATTCCGCCAATGGTATTGGCATCAATGGTTCCGCCGGCGGTGGCCGTGGCCTGGGGCGCCAACGAGGGCAGATAGAGGCAACCGAATCCCTCGGCGGACATGTCCAGCTCCACAAACGGCGGCAGGGTGCTCGAACCGTGTGCTCGGAAGTCCCGTGGCGTTGTCATGGAGACCAGTGTCTTGATGCGTGTCAGTGGGACAGGTCCACCCTGCCTGTACGGTTGCTGCAGATCGATGTCCGCACACGAGAGCGGCTCGCCCAGGCGCAAGAACTGGCGCAGCTCTGTCGGCTGCAACGCCTGGGCGGCCAGACGCTCCAGAATGTACTGCATGGGCACGTGCAGCGGATGTGACTCCTCGGCCAGGGCACGTCGCGTCAGCTTGAGCAGCTTCTCGGCCAGCCCGTGGTCGCACATAATCTGTTGGTTACGTTCGCTTCGCACCAGCGACTTGATAATCTCGCTGAGGTAGACCTGCAGTTGCACAGCCTGCAGCGGAGCAGCGTCCAGCTCAACGGCGGGCAGCAGCTGCAGCATGCACAGCACCACGCCTGGATGTACGATGCGCGGCTCAGGACTGGGCTGCGTAAGATTCAGCTGGCTGGGATGGGCCGGGGCTGCCAGTTCTTTGCTCGGCGAACGCGAGTGTGCTGGAGGCTCGCTAAAGAGCGTAATAATGCCGCTCAGATTCGGAGCCTCGAAGTTGTCCAGGGCAATGCTGTACAGCAGCCGGAAGACGATGCACACATAGGACAGCGGATAGGGAACGTCCTCCGAGAAGCTACCGGTAAAGAAGGACACAGTTGAAAGGGGTTACTATGTAGTATTTAAAATATAAATCCATATCTACCTGACGCTCAGTATGTCTCCGCTGAAGATTTCGTGGTAATACTTCAGCAGCGACTGTTGCGGCTCGTAGGCGCCCGTGAAGTCCTGCAGTGCAGACGATCCTCCAAAGCATCCCAGCAGACGGAGGGTGTCGCAGAGGGAGCTACTGCTAATCTCCTGATGGAAAAACTTTGCATTGGCCGGCTCAAAGCGCATGGCTGTGGCGAGGGTCTGGCAGACTATCTGCAGTAGCAGAATGAGATCCTGCTGGGGAATGCCCGGCTGCGGCTGGGCCATGCTGCCGTCCAGCGACACAAAGACGCTGGTGAGGTACACAAATCCCCCAACCTTGCGGAACACAGTCCGCGTGCGATGCGAGTCCTTGAGACAGCCGAGAAGCATGTTAAGAATCTGGATTTTGAACTCCACCTGGAGTGGGCTGACGCTGTGCATTAGCGAGAGCACGTGCAGCATGTCGTCGTCGCCGCCCGCCGACAGAATTAGCTCCCGCACTATGCCGAGAGCCTGCGGACGACAGTGCTTGAACTTAACCAGCTCGTGGACACACTTGGACCCATTGTACTCGCGGAAAAGCTGCGCATTGTTGTTAGCTCCTCCACCCAGCAACATAGTTAGGGCTTCCAGGACGAGCTTGCCCAGTGTGTCCAATTCGTCTTCCTCCTGTTGGTCGGCAGACTGCTCCACTACCAGCGACTCGTCGCCCTTGGTGATCTGCAGTACGTGGGTGGCATAGCGCGTCAAGCAGCCAACGAAGATCTCCAGGATTCCCACCTCGCGGTAGACATCTTTAAATACGCTGTTATGGCGTAGAATATTTAGCAGTGTCTTTAGACAGAGGATGCTGCAGGCCGTCGACTGGTTGTGCTTGAGTAGCAGCGACAGGCTGATCAGCTCCTTGCAGGGCACGAAGTTCAGCTGGAAGACGATGAACTCCAGCAGGTCGTAGAACTTCTCCTGGATCTGCGGGCTCTTCAGGTGTATGCGTTCCGCGAAGGAGCTGAGCGTGTGCTCCGACTCCAGGATAAAGTAATTGGCATTCTCCGAGTGATACACGCGCGAGATAGCGTCCAGTATGGTGCAGCACAATGCTGGTGTGGTCGACTTTAGAAACACGTTCTGCAGCACCTGGAAGGCGTACACGTTCCGGACGCACGTTTCCCGGGACGTGGCCTGGGGCAGCTGGAAGTTCTGCAGCTTGAAACCGGTGTTAAACTGGGCCGCCGGTGGACGCAGCTCATAGAAGCCGCACATGCACAGCGATGAGATCATCAGGACAAGGTTGCGGATGGCGGCCTGAATCTCCAGCGATTGGCTGCGGTTGTTATCGAACCTAGAAGTGATTTTGTCAGTTAAAAAGTATTCGAGTAGATATGTGTGCACATCTTACTTTAGCAGAAAGTCGCTGAGGAATACGTAGCCTTGGGAAGCCCGAAAGTCGTCCATTAGTATCTGGGATACCTGACTAGAGTCCTTGAGGAAACAGAACACGGTGACGAACATTTCGACGATTTCCAATGGATTACCGAACGTCAAACGCTGCATGTTGTCCACGCATAGCGCCATGCAGCCCTTGGCTAAAATTTATAATTAAAATTAGGTATTAACAAGATGGTTACATTTTAAAAATGAGTCAAGAGCAGCTATGTGAAATCAGCTCACTTAATGTATTCATATTATAATGAATGCACAAAAAAGTTACTCACAATGTATATAGCTAACTACGGCATCGGTGAGGCCGTGTCTCGATATTGTGGTTAGGATTTCGGCTGCATTCTTGCGCCAGACAATGTTGTGAATAGGACACGGCGACGTTATTGCCGAAAAGAGCAGCGTCAGGTCGTCCATACGGGCCAGCTCCTCGGCGGGATAGGGGTACGAGCATAGTTTCACCAGCAACTGGACGAACACCTTCTGCAGCAGTGTGCGACGCTCTTGGGCGTTGAAATCGCTCACGGTTCCTCCATCCGCCGCTGGTTCATCGTCCTCGACGATGGGTAGATCAAAGAACAGGTACAGGCACTTAACCAGCGTCGAGGGAACTGCGGCCGCAGTCATAACCTATAAGGATTAACATAGGAGTTAGCTTCGAATTATAAAACGGAAAGGAATGAAAGGTCGAGTCGACCAATAGTAATAATTCAGAGCCCGATATCATAAGTATTGATCAAGTAACCCTAGGCTTATAGGTCGGCTGTGTGGAATTTTATAATCTCAGTGGATTTCAGCGCAATTGTTTTGTTCACTTCCAAAATGAACCAGGTTTGGTTCTTCTTCAAGCTGATCGAGGCGGTAATGGGCAGCATGTGCTTGTTTTTCCACATACGGGGATCGCTGTACGTGATTGAGCCCCTTCCCCACGTCCTTATTTACTGCGCCACGTTCATGTCCTTCGCCCTGATCGCCGCTTTGGGAGCATTTCGGCTGCTTCTCGCCCCGTTTATCGTGCTCTCAACTCAATTGCTGCTAACGGCCACCGCAGTGGTCATGCATTACTTGTGCGCCCTTCTGATAATGCGGACTGCCCTGGGGGACAAACACTTGGCCGCCATCAAAGACGCCTTCGAGTACATGGAGCACCCACACTTTGCACACTGCAAGCAGCAGAGCATCGCGTCGCTGGTTACCGGCACCATGTACCTGATGCATATGTTCCACGTCCTTGACATTCTGCTTCGCGTGGAACCGGAGGAATTGCGCCGTCAGGCAATGGGCGACGAAAACCCTAAAGGGATGGGAGGTCGTGTCGGACTCTATGTGCTCTCCAGGCCAGTCGACAACTTCCTGTGTCGCCACAGCCTCTTTTACTTCAATCTGGCCCACTCCCAGGTCTTGCGTTTGCAGGCCCCAGAGCCGAATGATGTGTCAATTAAGGAACGTCTATTACAGTTTTTGAAAAGCTTTCAAATGAAGGTCTTTATGGTGACTGTCATCGAGAGCGATGAGAGTTTCATGACCACGCCGTCAATAACCACCAGTGACTCTGAGGAGTCCGAGGAAGTTGGAGTCGTTGAAGAAGAGGGTCGAGGCAGGAGGCCCAAGCCTGCTCCCAACTGGCGTGGTGCCAGCGACTCCTCCAGCTTATGGGCTCAGATCGAGGATCACAGCACTCTTCACAGCAGCGATCCCGCGTACATACCCCCATTGACGGATCGCACGGGTCGACACGGTGCGTCCGTGTGGGACGACCCAGAAAACAATGAAAAGACAGAGATTTTGTTGGTAAAACAGAGTTCGATCATTGACACCCTGAATTCGGAGGCAGATGATGCACCCAAGGAACCGGAAAAGTCTTCTAATGACTCAAATGTACGCTTTCGTGCTTCTAATAATGCAGAAGAAAGGGAAGGAGAAGACCAGTCTTCTCCAAGGACTAAAGCTTCCAAGGGAAAGAAAAAAACATCTAAAATAAAGACTAAAGGTAGAAAACGAGGTAACGAAGAGTCTCCAGAAAAACCAAATGACCAGCAGTAAAAGACGTCTGCATTTCACATAAATACACATATCTGAATATATCAAAAGAACTCGTAATCTTTCAACAACAAAGTTATGTACTTCTAAAATGTAGCACAAACTATATTACATTGATAATAAATATCACACACTTGGACAAACAATCAAAGAATTCCTTAAATACATAGATTGATAAGAATTCGAATAGAATTGTATGTTGAAGTTTGCGGAAAATGCTGAAATTATTGAACATTCGGTCTACTAAGAGCGCCTCTTCTTGTCTGGCACATCATTTTTAATTTTCTAACCTCTGAGAACAGCTAACATATTGTGTTGATATTCTCTTCTAACTAATAGTTATTTTCCTAGGGTTGAATAACTTGAAGTTTTTCCGTTGAAGAAAATCAAAACAAAGTGGCTCTTTAACTTCTTCGAACAACTATTATTCTGAATCTGTCATTTAGCCGAGAATAATATACAAATTCGACGAGACATGGTCCTGAAGAATGGCATACATATTCTTCATACCTGTATTAGCGATACATCTCCGTTGGCCAGCAAATTAAGCGTGGCCAGCAGCATCCAGCCGCTGCTGGTTTCCTCTGTGGTCTCCACCTCCAGAAACTTGACGATGGCTATGGACGCTGCCTCTGTGCTCTGGTTGGACGCTCGCTTCCGGATCTCGCTGACCATTAGGCGTGAGACCTGCTGGCAGAAGGCGACCACGTCCCAGAACTTTTCACTCATGTCGTTGGCCGGACAACTGCTGAAGACCTGCAAGTGGAAGGCGTTAGTTACAATCCTGATCTGATAAAACAACTCACATACCTTGCAAAAGAGGGGCAGCATCTCGTAAAGCTTTCCATCGCGCTCCTGCTCGCTCAGCGGCTCCTTTGGATGAGTGTATTCATTGAATAGCTTCTTTAGGGTGCTCAAGCTCATCTGAATGCGGGCATCCAGCAGAGCTTCCTCTCCAGCGCCTGCCCTTCCATTGGCGGCTGCCGAGGAGCCGGAATCCGTGGCGGATCTGGTTCCTCCGATGGGAGTGCCATTGTTGGCGGCGGAAGAGCCTCCGACGCTTCCTGCCCCGGCAGCGCCGCGCAACTTGCGCATCACGTTCATCTCTGTGTGTGTGTTCGATTTGCGGTGTCCTTAGTCTGCAATGAAGATAATGTTTATTGATCATTAGGAAACAAATATAGAATTGGATTTTAATTGAAAATGTGATAGAAAGTGGGTAAAATATATTTTCAGCTTCCATTGTTGGCTGTAATATTTCTATGTCCTTAAAGGGTATTATTTCAGTTAGAAGCTTCCAATGCAGCGAAGGAATTATTTCCGACCCTATAAACTATATATATTCTTAATCAGCATCAAAAGACGAATCGATCTAGGCATGTCTGGGGGAAATTTATTTTTTTCAAAATTTTTAACAATTTTATAAGTGGTTACATCGATAAAATTGACAAAAATTTTAATTTTTGAAACGTTGAAATTTGGTTGCTGTTTTATAATCTGTAAAAAAATCCAGTAAAGAAAAGCTTTTGGAATTGAAATTAATGAATTTTTCGCTTAGCTGTGATCAAATTTCAAATTCGTTCCCCTGATCAAATTGCAAATTGTAAGGGTATAAAATCATCGGGTTCTCTAAGGTGGCATATATTTGGAAACATTTTAAAATGATTTAAAATCCATAGCAATTGATATAAGTATATTAAGATTTGGTTTGATATACATATGTTGACCTTATTTATTTCTTTTGAATGCTTTTGACAATGTTATTTTAACATCTTTCAACACAGTTTTGGAGACTCTTTTTAGGGGGATTAATGTAATAAAAATGCACACAAAAATAATAAATAAACAAAGAGGTAAGAAGCACCACTCTAAAAACGGGTTAAATATGTACGAAATGCGAAATGAAATCAGCTCAAATTCCACGCTGGGTTTTCCACTGTTAAGTGTAGGGAATTACGGTTGGATTTTGGGGTTTGGGGGTATTCTTTGGCATTTACACTCCCATTCGCGTTCGCGTTCGCAGCACCAACACAATCACAACACCGTCAATTGAGTTGTTTAAGTGGCTCTGAAATCCCAGGCTCGCACACACTTTGCTGCAGTAGTTAGCGTTATTACTTGTTTTCGCAGCTATTCTATTTCCAGTGCTGCCGCCGTCTAATTAGCGGCCGCTGGAGGTGACTCACGGTTAAATGAAGTGCCGTCGTTGTGTGTTACATACGAGTATTTACTTTTTATTCGGGGAGTGAATGAACGAGCGAGCGCTGCCTTGTGAGTGTGTGTGGGTGTTCGCAGGAAGCGTGGGCGACAACAACAACAAGAGCAGCAACAACTGCACATTATTTGCATTTGTTTGTATGTTTGCTCTTCCGATGAACGGGACAGCTGTTCGAGGTTTACTTAATGCGCACTTGTTTGTTTACTTCAACTCCGTTTTCAAGTGCTCCCCTATCTCTCCTTCCTCCTCTCTCTTTCTCCGCCAACACATTTGGGGCAGCTAACGGGGGGCTCTCTGTTGTTGTGGCTTTTCGTGGCGTCCGCTTTGTCCACACATTCGTCCGTGCTCTGTGTTTTGCTCGACTCAATCGCGCTTCCACGACAATTTTATTGATTTTTCTTCCTCTCTCGCGCAGCTCGCGCTCTCTGCCCGTCGCCCTCCCCCACTAACTTTTTCCAGCACCATGGACCAAATTCGAACATTTTCACAGCCGTTTTTCCTCTTTATTTCGCGGTTTCGTCACTTACTTTCACTGTTTGTCGCTTGCATTGTGCTTGCAGCGTGTTTTCTCACTAATTGTGCTGCAAATTTCACTAGTTTTACATCTTGTTTCGCGAGTGAAAAATTTAAACGATTTTCGTACTTTCCTCCTCTCTTTTGTTCTTTCAGTGTTGGGCAGCGCCGTCCGGAGCGATCAGCTGCTTAGAGGTGGAAGCATCGATGGCGACAACGATGATTTGCAACTATCGATTATTATTCAACTTCAGTAAAATATGGTAAGTTAACCATTAAATCTATACAATTATGACAGATACTTATTGTTTTAGTAAGTTATTTTTTTAGAAAACTGAATATTTCTTTCGACTTTCAGACATTGAAGTTTCTCTAGTTGTTGACCACTACCGTCTTTAGTGTTGGTCAGCAACCGATATCAGGGTTGTTCCGAAGGCATTATCGGCGGGTTAGCATTTAAATTTAAATTTGAGCGGTTATTGATAACAACATTTGACTTAACAGAAAATGTTAGAGAATGTTGTGATTTGAACGTTTAAAATTTAACTTTATAATTATTTATCGAATGTTAAATTTGTTATTAAGATATTTGAAGTATTTTCTGGCGATATTTTGTATGAAGCTGAGTGTTATATACTTTTATAACCCCTATTTAAATAAGTTTAGTTGAATATTTATCACAAATTTAAATTAAAAAACTACGGGGTATTCAATATTTACATTTTTCTTAAAGTTGTTCAATTAATGGCCATCTGAATGCACTTGTAGCTAATTGCATTTCAGAGATGCCGGGCACAATAATGATTCATTATTTCAATCAACTCATATTAATTGGAGGCCCTAGTGCTGAATTTGTAATTGGAAACATACGGTTGTCCTTTGTCCCCTTTCTGTGGTTGTGTTTTGGCATTTCTGGGCATAAATTCCTGACCAGACAACGTTGATATCTGCAAATCGACTACAGACATTAAGCCATGCATAATTTGCGAGGATAATTAAACAAACTTGTGCCCTAGGAATTTGCATAATCCAAAGGGACTGCTGAGGAATGCTCTGTTCAACTGCAGAGTCTAAATGTTGAGAACTTTAAGCTAAGCAAAATTGTTTAATTCTCATTTAAACCATGAGCTTAAATCCTGTTGTCCAAATTTGACTAAACCCAAATGAAGCCCTCAAAAATCCCTTTCAATTAACTCATAAATTAAAACATGAAATCCATCTTCTCCGCCTAAAAAGCTTTTTATGGTTTCACTAAATCAACAGAATATAATTAATTGTCCATAGATTACCCCCATCTTTTATTTCGAGCCATAAATTGTACATTTTGGGAGTGCCGGGCGGCTAATGATCCCAGAAACTGTCTCGACCGATATATCAATATGTGGAAATTTGCTTTCGGACACATTGCATCTGCCTGCGGGGCCTGTTAATATTTGCATTTGCACTCGAAATCGTCCTAATTATCAGCATCCACAGAGATATTAGTCAGTTGTGTCAACAATATTATTAACATGTTGATTGAGCACTCGATGCTCGTGTGCTCTTGTTTCCATAATGATGCAGCACGGATGTGTTGATCCGTCTGATGGAGAGAGAGCCTTTATTGGATTGGACTGACAGGCCAATCGAATGCAGCTCACGTCCATGTCCCAATTTCAGAGGAGCCAAACCCAATTCCGGCTGGCTCCAAACGAAATGCAGATTGAATTACATTTTTGAATCAATTAGGGGTGCAAATGTGGGGCGTGGCGCGTTAAATGTTTGCCCAGCTGTCTGGACTCCGGGGGAGGATTATCCCGATGACTGTCGAGCCTGTCTGCCTGTCTTCCAGTCTGCCTGTCGTCCAGTCTGCCAGCGCCCCCACAAGCAGTTGCCGCCCCTGGGCGTTGGCCCCTTGCGTGACTACTGCTTTCCACCCGCTGCTCCATGCTCCACCACTGGCGATTCCCTAATGCTTCTTTATGTGTGCCCGGCACTCCTTGCCTCCCACCTGGGCAGGTGCTTTGCCCACCTCTTGGTCTGCCCCCAAAAATAATAGGGGAGCGCCGGCCAAAGACCTGCGTCTGCAGCAATATTCTAATGGATTTTTCGTTTTCAGCTATAAATAGGCGGCCAACAACTGACAACAATTGAAACAATATTTCAGGCCCTAAGAAGGGGTATATTCCGACACTCAGCCAGCTCAGTCAGGCAGATTGATGGCAAGCCACTGCAAGAAACCCTTTAGTTAAATTTCTAGACTCTGAAATCTTTTTAAAATATATGAATTCTAGTTTAAAAAGGGGCACAAAAGCTTTTTGAACCTAAAACAGGGGAAAAACAAAGGCATTTAGATGTTTTTTACTAATTTAAAGACATCCTATCTAAGCAACTATTTTGTCTGTATAAACTTTAAATTATTCAGGAAAGTCCTTTTAGGATATCTTTCAATAATGCTTCTTAGTGAACTAGAAATAAATCTATAATACTTAAAAATCACTAAGTAAATTTCGTGAAATATTACTATATCGAACTTCAAATTTCTCTCAGTGACACGATTCTCTTAAAAGCCCAGATTATTCATAAGAGAAATGTGGTCATGGAACGGTGGGTATCCATATCCTTGACTGAAGTTTCATATCGTTCATTTTGCCGTCTCTTGTTGTTTTCGCTGTGGTTTTGTCTGTTTTTTGGCAACCGATTCCCCAGTCATCCTTTCGCCAAAATTTAAAAGCGTCAGCCCAAAAAATCATTTGCACAGCATTCATGTGGGACTCATTAGGCTGCGGGGAGGATGCATTCCCCCTTTAATTTATTTTTTGGCCTGGAATAAGTTTTATTTTCCGTCTCAGCACTTCGTTCCCCCATTACCCATTCCCCATTCCCCGTCGCTTGTTGACAATGAGCGAAACATTTGCGTATCGGAATTGGCAAGGCTCCTGGGCAGGGAAAAGCGGCTTTCTCGCCTCCGCTCCCGAAGGACTCCGGCATGAATATTCATGCCTCGGGGAAGCGAGCTGCCCCAAATTGAGATGGCAGACACTTTATCCTCAGCTCGCCGGTCGCCGGTTCCATGGGCTTTTCGGATTAACATAAAATTTCATTTGATTGTGTTTTGGTGAAGATTTTTATGGGATATAAAGGATTTTATATGGCAACTAACTTGTTTGGGGATCTGATACTACCGGCGGCCTAGGGAAATCTCAACGGGCCATCGGATTGATGGGAATTGTTTACGTTATGGCCAGGCCAAGGTTGATGCTGACTTCACCGCGCGTTTATGCGTGAGGGGAATACGATTATTAAGGACTGGTTTTCCGCTTAGTTCTGGATTTGATAGACAACTTTAAATACCTTAATGTTTGGTATACTTCTAAGATGGTAAATAAGTCATTCTGGCATAAGTTTTACTTGGATTCAAGCATAAATTAATTAAATTAATTGCTTAAATCAGCTGGTTACCGATAAAGATTAAGCCAATCAATAGCTTATAATGTTTCCTTTAACTTTTAAATACATAAATATTAAACAAATTTGTGTCGAACATCAATTGAAATTGTCATAAAAATTGCATAAATAAATTTATTCAAAGAGCTCCGTGAAGAGCCCTGAACTTGCCCCCATAAAATAGCCATTATTAAGGGCGCCTAATCCAAAGTTGATTAATGCATAAAATTTGCAATATAATAAAAGCAGATCATGACAATAAATCGACCCGGCCATTGTGCGAATGACATCGAAGAGCCATCAATGAGATTAACTTGCAAATTTCACAATAACTGAAAATTGGCTTTGAAGTATAGATACATATACATGTAATAGAGACTCAAGTGTTACACGATGATTGCTGATGGCGTTGCCTTGATGATTTTTATGGGCATTACAATCGATCCGAGGCGAAGTCACGTCAATAAAATGCTCAAAACAAATCCCGACAGAACAGGATATACTGCTGAGTTTGTTTTACGATGCAATTCGGCTCCGATGACGGCACAATATGAAAGATTGATGAGCTTGCTTGAGCTTGATGAGGCCGCCTCCCCCCCCCCCAAGTCAAGGTCGTTCCACTTTTTTGGGTTGATTCGTCGTGATGCGTTCTTGTTGATTCTTCGCCCTGGTTTCAAGTGTGTTTGCCCGCGAAATTTTCAAGCAAATATGAGATGCTTAAACATCAGATAAAGTGCCAAGCGTATAAAAAGAGAAATTCTCGATGGAGATAAGCACAGTTCCCTAATTGACTTCATCATGTTTCGACTGCTGGCAATCTTCGGTTGCTGCCTGCTCCTGGTGGCAGGAAACTCCTTGGAGGAGTCGAAGGAGTCACAGGTAGGAATGGAAAGCGAGGGAATCATCATAAAAATAGTGTACCTTAAGTGGAAATTTAATTTTCCAGGAGCTCGTTGACTCCACTACCCCCTTAACCGATAATGGCTTTCCCATTAGCTCTGATGAGCTCCCTGAGTTGGAGGTTCCCAGTGATCTCGACCAGGAAGTGATGGATGCCCACAAGATCAATTGGCTGCCTGTGTGGGAGGAGCAGGAGCAAGTGCGCATTGCCCGGGAAGTTGCTGAGGTTCAACCAGCAGAGACAACGCAAGCTCCTCCTACTGATTCCCCTTCATCCAAGTCTCCAGTGGAGGAGGTGTTGCTGCCCAAAGATAACAAGCAGTGTCCCAATAACGCCGAACGTGGCCTCACCAATCTTCTCCGGGTGGCTCGTCCCCTCTTACCGGCTGCTCGGCTAAAGAACATCCTGGCCAATGCCGTCGAGGATCCCCAGGTGCGTGGCTTGATCAAGCTGCTGAAGAGTGATCGTCTTAGGGAGGATGTGCAGCGGTTGAGGGCCACCAAGCAGCACCAGGTGCTGCAGGAGTTCATCTGTCGGGAGCTCAAGCTGGACCCCGCCTACTATGTGGAGTACGTTAGGGTGTTCCTCGACATTCACACTTTGGAGCCGGCCACCAGTAAGCTGCCCAATCGCCGGCAGGGCATACGTGGTCTGCTCCTGGATCTCCGCGATGCTATACCCCGCGCCACCTTGAGGGACATGTACCTGCGACTGTACTCCTCCGATACGGAGTTGGTGAATGCCGTGCGCCTAATCCGCAGCACCAAGTTCCGGCGGATGCTGCGGGATGTGCGGTCCCTCAAGGAGTACCGCTCGCTGACCGATGAGCTGGAGAAGGCAGGAGCTCCGTTGCGCCAGATCCAGCAGCTGGTGGCCAATGCACTGGGCTGGAGCACCGTTGACCTGGGTGCGGAGACTGTCATTTTGAGTGTTTAAATGGAGTATTTTATACTTGATTTTTATACCCTTGCAGGGTATTATAATTTTTCTTAATGAAGGAGTCATTTCCGACCCTATAAATCATATATATTCTTGATCAGCATCAACAGCCGAGTCTATCTAGCCATCTTAGGCAGGGGAAAATTTTTTGAAATTTTATTTTTAAAATTTTATAAGGAGTTACATCGTTAAAATTTTCAAAAATATAACAAATTTTTTCATTTTAAATTGAGTATGCAGATTTGAAGACATAATAAAAACTGACAAAGAAATGAATTCCGAATTAAAATTTATGAATTTTTGGCTTAGTTATGAGTACTTTAAACTTTGATTTATTTGCAAAAAATGTCACATAAAGATTTTCTTATTTTCATTTCCTTCCCAAGATTTTCCCTTTTCATTTACACTGTCAATATTTATTTGGTGAGTTCTGCTGGGGATATCCATCGCCAGCTGTGAAGTGTCACATCCCAGGTGCGGTGCCACATCAAAGGGTGTAAGAAAACACCTTTTGTTGTGTTTCATATCGGTGGAAATCGTTTTATTTTAGATAGCTCAGTTAATTGATTTTATATTTGGATTTGTACCAACCTTGGGCGCTGTGCTTGATGCTCATCCATCACAGTCGACTCCCATCAGACAACTGTCACCCAATTTCACTTCGTTTTCAAAAAAAGAAAGAAACCGCTCCTCATCTCCGACTTTATGTTGCCCTCCCTCAGACATCGGTGGCAACAACTGGGCAAGAAATTTATAACTCATTCGCTGCAATTACAAAAGTCCGCCAGATCGGGATACGCTGCTCTGGACATGTTTACGTCTTCCAAAGTCAGGCAACCGAAACCACTTCAAATTCGTTCAGGGTCAGAATCATTAGGGTAAATATATGTGTGTACACCAGGAGAAAAATATTTACTTATTGTAGAGTATATTTTATTTTAATTGTATTTTTTCTGGTATTATATTCTTTATATTTAGTTTTTATTTACCCTTGGAAAAATCCAATAAGTGACATAAGTCTTTACTTTGAGCCTTAACTTGTAGTGTATTTCAGTTTTTCTACATTTTTCCTAAATGTTATAAAGAAACATTTTAAAATGTATTATAATATTAGTATTTATTAAATATATTGATGGACTTTTCTAAAGAATCATAAGGCTTAGTTAGTTAGTTTTGCTATGAAGCCTAGCCTTTGCTTTTTGTTTCGTTTAAAAGAAATGTGCATGATTCTGATAAGTACAATATATATTTATATATTGTGTATGGTATACAATATACAATTTTCGTCAAGTGTCATCTGGATTTTTTTCCAGTGTGCTTGTACATCTAAGATCTGTATACGACTATGTTCTGTGCCACTGTCGCCGATTGCCACGCGGCAGATAAACAACAAACAAAACACTGGAGTCTCGCTGCCACACATGTCGCCGCCTCCAAAGACTTCATCATCCGGGGAGCTGTCAACGCCGTCTCCCAATCGAGGCAACACAGTGGCCGTAAACAAATTACAGACGGATCGGGCAGACAGTAGCCAACGGGAGTAGAGCTATAAATAAGAGCCAAAAAGGGCAAGGCGGCGGCCACATTTACGGAAATACGAGAGCAATTTTTTTTTTATTTTATTTACTCAGCCACAAGACCAGCGGCAACTGAACGTGTCAAAATAAATAAACAATTTGTGGAGCGAAGCTGTGGTAATCGCAATCCCGCTCGATCGATAAGCCAGAGCTGCGACTCCGATGCGGTGGCTTCCATTTCATTGCTCTGGAAATGAGCAATTTGATGAGATTGCCGGTTGCAAATGATAAGTTGGCGAAGAAAACATGGCACAAGGTGCCACAATGCACTTGATCTTGAGCAATTCATTCTGATACCAAACACCTGTGACTATTGAGGAATACTACCAAGCTTACTTAAGTTAGTGAGCAATATTTGCCATTGATTGCTATGGAAATACTAATTTTAATTCCCGATTTTAAATACAATTTAATGCGAAATTATTACATGGAACAAACATCATTTGTAGCCTGTAAATGTATCTGTGTAGCTCACGAGTTGCCCAACTTGGGAGAAAGTTTTATCCAAGTAATTCTGAAGCAATTTATAACTTTTCTTTTCCTTTAAAAGTTTATGCGGATAATTTCATTACAAGTTGTATTCCCTTTGTTTTCCTGAAGGAGGGTAGTCTGTGGGAAAGTGTACTTAATCAAGAAAGGTTTTAATGAGTCACATAAAATGAATATTAATAAATAAATAAATAACTATCCTAGATAATCAGATTTTGAAATATTTCCTTTGAAATAAAGACACTTAACCTTTAGGTTCAAGTTCAGAATTCCTATTATTACCTATTTGTAAAGGAATAAATTTCTGTCCTTAGCTTTAAGCCATTTTGTGAGGATTTCCTTAAGACTTTTCCCGCCCTTCTTTCTGGCTGACACACTTGAAGGTTCAATTGTTCGCCGAGGAGCTGCTAGCTTTTGCGCCATGTCTTTTTCCCCATGGAAATGCCCTCCTCGAAGTCCCGCCAATTGGTCGACGAAAATCACTGCAACGGCAACGTTTTCCCTCAGCCTTTGTTGCAACATTTTCGTTCCGCCATTCAAACTCAATTAAGCAAATGGGAGAGTCGTTCACCTTCCCTGCCGGTCTGTTGTTGTTTGGCTTTTGTTCCATGGAGGAGCCCAAGAGCCCTTCCCTGCGGAGCTACCAAAGGTCCAGGCTTCCAGACACCGATACCCGCCGCCGAAGTTGACTCAAACTATAAACACTTGGAAAAATCCAGGGAACATTATATATTTAGGGTTGTTTTATATTTATAAATATTTCTTTGGGTTTTCCAAATCCATTTTGTTATTGGGAATGTCAAGGATTCCTTTAGATTTTTACTTTAAAATTATTAAAAGACGGGTTATTTATTGATAACAATTTTAAAATGTCTGAAGCTATGTTTAAAAACATATTTGAAATTATAAATTCATAGGTATACCATTTTTTTTAATATTAATATTGCGCTTATATTATTATGCTACTTTGAACTCTCAGTGCAGTCATGTGCTCCACTCCACTTTCAACTTTACGCTTCGTGCTTCCGCCAGTGGAACTCCCCAGGTGTAGTGGGAGTTGAAATAAGAGGAGGAGGAGCTGGAGTTGTCGCAGTCACCCCGCTGGAGAAGTGCTGGAACTGCGACTGCAACTCCGGCTGGAGCTGCAATTGCAGTTGTTGGCAAAAGGCGACCATCTGGACACGGTTGGCCAAGCCGGGCAAATCTAGCAACTGTTTACCCACGCCGGCCGGAGCAACTCGCTCGCTCGCGAGCCAAGGCCAATAACCCCTCGGTACTCGATGTAATCCGCGGCAATCCAACGCATTTACCCCACACAGCATACCGCAGCTTGGATCTGTTTTTTTTTTTTTGGGCCAAGAACTCGGGCCAGTTTTTGGCCATGAAAAGCGGCTCTTTACGTCATCGAAATGATTGGCATGGAAACATATCAAAGCGGAGGGCAGAAAGCAGCTCCAGCCACGCCAACGGAAGCCATTAGAGGCGAGCCAAGAACATGGACACTGGACCACAGTCCGCTGTCCACTGTCTCGTGGAGCCCCGTTTTTTTGGAGGAGGCAGCAGGCATTCCGAGCAATTAATAATAATTTCCGCTGCCTCAAACAAAAAGCCAACTTGGAAGCTTTTTCTCGTTCTCGTTGATGCGACTCTACCACTTGGCAGATGGCTCTGTTTCTGGCGGAGAAGGGTGTGGTTGAGTTTTCAAGTTTATCTTTCCCAAGAACTAAGTTTTAGTCTCTGTTGTTTTTGAGTTTTCTGGGCATGTCTCTTTTGCTAATTCCTGACTATCTGTAGGTGTGAAGAAGCGAATCTCAGCAGCAGGTATGAAAAATAGCTGGGCAAGGCAGGCAAGAGCAACTACGAAAATTGGTAATGGTTTGGCTAATTTTATGTACTTAAACGGTTTCTTAAAGCGCATTAAATAAATGATGATTGTTACAACATTATTTTGAAAGAAAGATTTATAATTTATAAAAGGCAGAAGTTTTTCCATATTATATACAAAGTTGCATAGCGATTTCTTGTTTTCTAATCAAGTATTTTTGAAACTACAAACTGAAAGAGGAGAACTTATCATAATTCCTCTTCCCAAAAACTGGTTCACTCTCCATTACTCATCCCCATTTATTGAAGGGTCAAGTTTTCCTATCGTCGGTCTACACAGCTTTTGTGTCTCGGCCAACAATGCACATTCCTGGGGCTTAGCCTTTGGGCACTATAATTATTTAATATAGAATGGCGTACTTCGCGGCTGCCTCGCCTCGTTTTAACAGTAACCCCTATATTAACTACTTAGGACAGGGCGTTACGCATCTTCACAATTCACGCCTAATGAATATGCTCTACGACGACTGTCCGTTGAAGTGAGGCAAGCCAAACCACAAATCAAATTAAAATTCCAAAAAATGCTACATTTTCCTCGCTGGTCATTAATCTCTGTGGGGTCGATAGAACCAACATTCTCCATGGCGGAGAAGAACTGCAACTGCGTTGATCTCCAAACAAAGCCGTTCTTCTCCTGCCCGGCCACGCATGACTTGGCGTTTGCTGGACCGCTTAACCCAAATCCAAACAAAGTTTTGGAGGAATCTAAATAGGAGAAGCTTGAATACTCTGCCTATTTTTATTGGGTAATTTGGGATTAAATTCTAGCTCAAAACAGAGCTCTAGTTAACCTTTATAGTTGAAGTTGTTGCCTGAATATTATAGATTTTCTCTATTTAAACCGATTATTTCTCGCCCAGAAAGACTCAGTTGTTGACTCGGATATGATTTTAAAATACTCTCTAGTTATATATACCCCTTCATACCCTATAGCGCCAAAAGCAAACCACTTCGATGACAACAATAACCAGAATTGAAAGTGCATATTGCGCTGCCGCACGACTTGCTTTAATCAGCGCTTTTTGATCTGGACAAAACAATTGCCGGCCGGCACAATGCCAGCGCACAGTACATATATGACCACGAAGGCGCCCTCAGCATGGGACTTGGACTCCGACTCGGACTCCGCTCCCTGCTCCCTGCTCCCAGCTCCCTGCTCCCCAGTTGCCGGACTTCTTCGGTGGCACACACAAAAATTGTTTTGAAAACTTGCTGAGTTTTCAATTGGGCACAAAGAGCGCAGCGGGCAGACAGGGGCCCAAAGGGCGGGGGCGTTCAATTTGTTTGGTCAGCTCGCTTCAGTTCAGCTAACTCCTCGCCGGATCGGGGTGCCCAGTAGCGATTCCCAATGTTATTGTTACCCCATTGCTGCGGAGTATTCAGTACTCGGCAGCCAGTGGGTTAAGTGCGTTTTATGGTTTGTCGATGCGAGAGCGAAGCAAATTCACCATTTTAGAGGCTACACAGGGCCAAAACTAATGGGAAGTTTAAAGCGAGAGTTTAATATACCTCTACAGGGTATTATAGTTTCAGGTAGAAGGGTGTAACGCGGTGAAGGAATCATTTGCGACCCTATAAATCATATATATTATTGATCAGCATCAACAGGCGAGTCGATCTAGCCATCTCTGGTAGAAAAATAATTTTTCGAAAATTTTTCCATTTTTTTTCAAACAAAAAAAGAGGTCATTAAAATTTTCAAAATTTGACAAAAAATTAATTTTTGTAAACTGTAAAACTGAGTAAGCAGATTTGTTAGCCTTATACAAACTAGCACAGAAACGTTTTCCGAATTAAAATTAATGCATTTTTGGCTTAGTTATGATATTTGAAAAACTGTGGTATGCCCAAAAAAAGTATCATATAAAAATTTTGATCTAAAGTCTTTATAATGGACATTTTTTAAGTCTTAATTTTAAAGGAGCCATTTCCGACCCTATAAATCATATATATTCTTGATCAGCACCAACAGCCGAGTCGATCTAGCCATGTCTGGCAGAAAAATTAATTTTTGAAATTTTTTCGAAATTTAAAAAAAAAAAGATAAGGGGTTAGAATTTTGACAAAAAATTAATTTTTTAAAATTCTAAAACTAAGTAAGCAGTTTTTTTAACCTAATAAAAACTAGCATAGAAACGCTTTCCGAATTAAAATTAATGCATTTTTGGCTTAGTTATGATATTTGAAAAACTGTGGTATGCCCAAAAAAAGTATCATATAAAAATTTTGATCTAAAGTCTTTATAATGGACATTTTTTAAGTCTTAATTTTAAAGGAGTCATTTCCGACCCTATAAATCATATATATTTTTGATCAGCATCAACAGCCGAGTCGATCTAGCCGTGTCTGGCAGAAAAATAAATTTTCGAATTTTTTTTCGAAATTTAAAAAAAAAAGATAAGGGGTTGCATCGTTAAAATTTTGACAAAAAATTAATTTTTTTAAATTCTAAAACTCAGTAAGCAGTTTTTTTAACCTAATAAAAACTAGCATAGAATCGCTTTCCGAATTAAAATTAATGCATTTTTGGGCTGAGTTATGATATTTGAAAAACTTTGATATGCCCAAAAAAAGTATCATATAAAAATTGTGATCTAAAGTCCTTATAATGGACATTTTTAAAGTATAAATTATAAAGGAGTCATTTCCGACCCATATATCATATATATTCTTGATCAGCACCAACAGCCGAGTCGATCTAGCCATGTCTGGCAGAAAAATTAATTTTTGAAATTTTTTCGAAATTTAAAAAAAAAAAGATAAGGGGTTAGAATTTTGACAAAAAATTAATTTTTTAAAATTCTAAAACTAAGTAAGCAGTTTTTTTAACCTAATAAAAACTAGCATAGAAACGCTTTCCGAATTAAAATTAATGCATTTTTGGCTTAGTTATGATATTTGAAAAACTGTGGTATGCCCAAAAAAAGTATCATATAAAAATTTTGATTTAAAGTCTTTATAATGGACATTTTTTAAGTCTTAATTTTAAAGGAGTCATTTCCGACCCATATATCATATATATTCTTGATCAGCATCAACAGCCGAGTCGATCTAGCTATGTCTTGCAAAAAATGATTTTTTTCAAAATTTTCAACAAAATTTCATCGTTAAAATTAAAAAAAAAAAATTCAAACATTTTAAATTTTTTAAAGTTTTATATTGAGTATGCAGATTTATAAACCTAAGAAAAACTAACATATGAAAGCTTTCCGAATTAAAATTAATGATTTTTTGACTAAGTTATGTTAATTTTAAGGATTGATTTGTCGAAAAATTTCTCATATCAAAATTTTAATAAATATCGATATTATTAGCTTACTTATGATCTATTTCCGAGAAGATTCTTGAATTTAATTGCAAACTTCAAGGATCTGTAAATTACTTTTAATAATAATAATAATTATAATATAATAATATATAATATAACATATAATACATTATATAACTCCATATTCAAAAGCAATATCTTCAGTTCCCTCACCTTTCATTTTAATAATTTATAACTTTCCTATTATTATTATTGCACTATTTAAAATCAATATTTCTTCCCTTGAACCATGTTTTTATTTTATGTAATTATTTTTTTGCTGTGCACTTGAAATTCCGCCAAAGGCTAATGAATTTTTGGTTACAAAACTCGATCTGGTGACAATATTGGAAGCTTGTCGGTCTGGTCCAGACCCCGCAACTGGGGCGTAATGCGCCGTTTCGCCTTTTGATGATTGATGAGCCTGATGGGGGAAAACTTTGTTTGACCGAACCCGAAAATATAAAGAATTTAAAGACAGAGACAGCAGCTGAATAATTGGATATTTTCAAGGCGGCGAAGAAAAGATAAATTGTCTCGCAACAGGCAAATATCTCGCTTTAAAATATGTTAATCCCTGAGTTCTTTAGAACTTTCAGCCCTTCTCTTCCCATACTATTGATATGCAAATATGGGGTTCAGCCATAAACACCTGTAGCCCCAATTAAACCAGCCACAAGCTTCATTCACAAACTATGTTTTTTATCAATGAAAAACTAAAAGCTTGAGTCGAGTTTAGTGAATGAATTCGGATTTTATTGGCTCGAACGAGTCTTTGAGTTGTCTCTTTCAGCCAACGCTCGTTTTTGGGGGCCCACGCAGAAAATGCAGCAGCAGCAGGCCCCAAAATCGAATGCGAACCCATAAAAAATAACACATCAACAGATATGCAATCAAGGCGGCAACAAAGCGATACAAGAGTGTAGGCGCCAGGAGAGGAAAAGTTGCCACGCGCCAACCTGTCGGGCTTCCCATTAATTAGCCCCCAAAAATCAAACCAAGAACCAGTGCTGCATATATATATATATTAGGTATATGGTTATATATTTGTTTAGTGGATACATCAGCCATCCATCAGTTATGTAAGGCGAGCGAAAAAAACAAAAAACGGCAGCTTATGTCACTGCCTCGTGTGCGGGCGGATGCCTCTGGCGAGGCTCATAAAAAACAAAAGATGATTTTTATGCGCCTCGACTTTTATACTTGTGCCATATGTCGGCGGATGGCAGCCATTCGATGACGCTGTCTTGGGAAACCAACGACCTACATCAATGCCGGGTGTAATAGTTATAATTTTAAAGCCACTCGCTTAGGTCGAGTGGGCGAGTGAAATAAGCTGCCCCGATACAGACTCTAATTATGTTCTATGTCTCAGAGCTTGAGACAACCTTGGGGATACTTAAAAGCTACCTATTGCCATATAAAGAAAATAATATAAATTGTGATGGAAAAGTTATTCTACTGCACTTCTGTCTATATATAAGTAACAGCATATGTCAGCCCAAACGAATTGAATTTCAAAACAGCATCGCTCTCGAAGGGAGTGACAACACGCCGCCCACTTTAGCGTCAATTGCGGCCATGCAGCTAGACAATTGCCTAGTATCTGAGTGCACAAGTATCTCATGGATGCACGGCAGTCGTCACAATTGTGGCAGGCAGCTGCAGTGCGCTTTTTCTCACATTACCAGCAAACGGCAACGGAATGGTACGAGCGACTTGTTGCCTGGCTTTCCACATTGCCCGCGCCAATTTGCAACTTTCCACATGGCACTTCAGCCGATGAATTCGTACGGCATTGGATGGGAAAATGTTGATGTTACGCTTGATTTTTTCAGCGATTTATGTGTCATTGTTTTGGCGTTTGGAATTACCCAGACCCCCAGACTCACTCTCATTGGTAATGCGATGTTGATAACTTTCCCTCCGCATCGCCATGATGATCGTTTTCAAGTGCGTGTTGGACGGAAGTCGATTTCATGCCCAGATCTATGCCGCATCTATTATGATGTAATGATAGTGGGTGAAGATATACCCGGCTGTCGATTAGCCGAATTAGTGCTGCATTCGAAAAGGAAAGTTTCCCGCCTGAATGGGCTATGGAAATCATCATTACCTGACTTGTGAGCTCCAAGCTGTTCTCTAAATTGAAAATTAAATGCGCATAAGGTGGGCGATTTTCAATTTTGCTTACCTTCTAAGGTGAAATCCAATACGTGCTGTCGATGTAACATCGAACTGAGCGGGGATTACAAGGTAGTAAATGTCTTTTGGCCATTTGTGGCTAAAGTTTAGAGCTCTTTGTATTTTACGCTTAGCATTTTGCATAATTTAAAGCAATTGGAGACTAGTGACACCTACTAAGACAGTGGCCACTCGCCCACTTGACGACCACGGTCTTTTTTATTAACTGCTGAAATCACCCACGTTCAGACTTATTTTCAAAGTATGAAACTTAATGGAAAAAATACAGAAAAATATATAAAATAAGACTAGTAAAATATATTAAGCAATAACAGTCTCCGGTGATTTCTTTTAATAAACACTCAGCAAAATTATTAAAAAGCAATGTTTCTCAATGTCTTTTCCAACACATGAGAGAGCTCTATGTGAGTAGGCTCAATTACAAAGCCATTTTACTCTGAACAAGCAGCATAATTTCGGTGAATGAAAGTGAATGGTAACGATATCGATTATAATGGAATGCTGACTCGAGATCGGTTCATTATAAAGTGTGCCAATCGCATTGACAAATGCAAATGATCCACTTACGAAATCCAATGCAAGTTCCCGTTTTGTTATTAAAATTAAAGTCTCTATTGAGAACCCACTCCTCTAAAAAATAGCTCTACTGGATGCTCAGAGTTTGTTTCCAGACTGGAGGCTTGTTAGGCTTCCGGGGCAGTGACAACCCGGCTATTATGTGATCCAATCCCCAATTTCGAACCAATAATAATGGGACCTAGCACGCAGCAGAACTCAATTAAAAGACCATTATCCACACCAGAACTGCCTGTGGATTTGTTTAATAAACAATTTCCGCTTTGATTTCTGGCCACACGAGGGCGAGGATTCCCCCGAACCGCAGCTAATTAACCTGGCTGCTTCTGTTCCGAGGCAATTATGCCGGCTCGGGTGTGAAGAGTCGCCCGCTGGTGGCGATTGGGGGTCACCCATCACCCATCACCCATCACCCATTACCCATTCCCTCGGTCACCAAGGGGAGTACGCTGGATGGATGCCCCGGGCACAGGTGCTGTGGCTCCAGGAGGAAGTGGCCCGGCCGCTTCCTTTGTCGGCCGCAGTGCGTCGCGTTCTTTCGCATTCTTCGCGTGTATTGCGTAAAATTAGCCAGCAATTCGCTCTGGCTTCCCCTTATGCCTGATTGATTGGGGACTGCTGCTTGGGTTCGATCGATCCACTCGAACGCCAATTGGCAAACGGCTTCGATTGGAATTTTTCCCTTTAAACAAAAGCCGACAGAACGCGGCGACCGGAGGAGTACGCAGAAGGCAGCAAAACGATGTCATTCGAAGGCATTGCAGGCATGCGAACTCGAATGGGTTCAGTTTTGTCTTAACCCTACTAAAAGGGATTGGAATTGTTTTTAAAATGAGCTGAAGGGGTTGAAAATATGACTTCAGATTAATTTTAATTATTAACAAAGTTAGGTTCCGATTAGTAATCTTTGGCTTACTATTCTGTAATTAGGATTCACTTTAAGTTAAGTTTAAAAGCAGCTAGCAAGGAAATATACATTATTTCCTTATTTTTAGTTTCAAAATGGTTTGATTAAGGTAGAAAATTTATCAATATAAAGCACAATTATTATTATTTTGCTTATTGAAAGCATAAAGTAAGCTCTTTGTGCACTTTTGGGGATACTAAAATATTTTAATAATTCTTTATTAGTTGAGACCCTAAGATTCTTTTTTTTAAATATATATTAAATGTAGAAAAATGTGAGGGATAATGGTTTTCAGTGGGTTAAGTCTAGTGGAATTGAGCTACTTATGAAGTACTAGGGCTCAGCGAGTCCATTAGTCCAATGGACCTGCCCCACAATCAATCAATGCATCATAGAATGATGGAAAAACAAAAACGGAGTGGAACTTCCCTTTTGGCCGGGGCAGCTTCCACCGGAAAATATTTGCTTCCGTTCTGTTCTGTTTTCCCCCCATTGGTGGAAAAAATTCTGCCTGGGCCCGGCAAATAAATTACACTTAAATGCAACAAACATGCAACACACTTACTCACTGCGGAACGCGGCGGATGTTTATTATCAAGTGGATACCTACGACATCATTAGCCCTGGTCCCTGGTCACTCCCCATCGATGGTTCTGTGCCGGGCCCTTTTCCAGTTGGAAAACACACATGGCACGCAGCAAGAGAGTGGACCCGGCATGCTAATCCGGAAGTGGGTCATTTTCCAAACGCAAATGAAAGCGTGAGCTCGAACCGAACTCCAACTGAAAAGCGGCGAAAATCATAATAAAAACACATGCTGGCTGCGAGTGGGATACGGCCTCAGTAGCTCTGGGAAATTGAAACCGAAAACTGCAGCAGTGAAAAGCCGTCTCCGAACGAGAGTCACAGACAGAGCCATCATCATCATAATACGGCAATCAAAATGAGAAATGCGCCATTGTCTCTGTGTGGGAATCGGGAAGCCGGAGAAGATAGCGTCTCCCACTTATGCAAGAACCAAATCGAAGTCCCGTGGAAAGTCTGCTAATTGAGATGCTGCGATGACAAGCTCAATAAAGAGGAGAGATTTGCCGGGGGATAGGAGTTTTTACTTCCTCCAAAGATATAACTAACTTTCGCATCATTTGAACTATAATCTTGATCTGATATTATTGGGATGTTGGCTTTCCGGGTTGGTTTAATGTTAAGTACTTGTTCAGTACTCAAAGAAATATTAGTTGTGGCTTTCCCTCAAAGTGTCTTTGTAGTTTAGATTGAATTTTAGACTTGGATAAGAATTAAGATTAAAGAAATGTAATTGTATTTACCACCGTTTCTCTGGGATTTCTTAGTTTGTATTATTGTATTATAAAAGCACGGAGTTGTATTGCTAGTATAGCTTGTATATATCTATAAATATTTATTTATTAGTAAGAATGAAGCTTACAACTTTATTGTCTTATAACTCTTGTAGAAAATCTACAAACACAAAGAGACAGATATTTCTTTGAGTACAAAAGCACGCCTAAAATCAATAATGATCTTAAGTTGCTCCAAATTGAAAACCAAAATGCGCCTTATTGGCATTCGTTGTGTTCTGTGTGCCATGTAAGGTGAAAACCAATAAGCTCTCGATATTATAGAATAGTTTTGCTTTGGATTATAAGGTAGTAACGACTCTTGCCCAAATGTGGAGCCGGGTCATTATTTCTGGCAGCATGCCGCAGACACCACGCAAACTTGCGCATAATTTGGCTGAATTTTCATCAATTAGCTAGAGTGGGGAGCTACGCCACAGAGTGACCGCTCGCCCACGAGATGGCCATGCCTTGGTTTCAGGCCTCCCACATCCACATCCACATCCAATTCCGCTTCCAATTTGACGCGTGCGCAGGCGCAAGTCTTCATTTGCATAGCGGAGATGTGGGCGAAATTTCAGTTTCATTATTTTCCCACTCCACTCGGCAAACGGATGTTGGAAATTTTCATATTGCCGAGCTGCAGTTTCACTTTTGGCGGGAAAAACAATGCCACTTTCGGTTGGTTCCTTGCCTTCTCACATTCATTTGGCATGGGAAGACTTGGTTCGGCTGAGACTGCTAATAAATCTTTCGTGGCTTAATTAATGAGCATGCATTAATTGCATATATGATTTGATACTATACATATGTATTTTGCATTGCAATGAATTTGATCTCATTCCAAATAGAAGAGAACAAATTCTAAAACAATTCAAATAAATTAGGCACTGTCCCTTGAATGGATCAACTTAGTCTTTCATGGCTTGAAGTTAATTAAAAGCCGTATCGGATTAATTATGCACGGAACAATTGGCATAACTAAAACTATGTCTAGCTAGTTTCTTTATATATTGTCCTATGCAATAGACGACGTTGCATACTTGAAAATGAGAGGCTACCTCATATGGTTGGTTGTGGCGCGTAAGTGTCTGCTGAAAGAAGTTTCACTTAACTGGAATATTAACTTATATAATTCGCCCTAGTGGCCTGCAGCTCAATGGCACAGGACCTGGGACTTATGACGTCCCAGCTGAGAGCGATCAATGAGGCTATCGATATTGAGAAGCACCGGTTGCAACGAATGAATGAATTTAAGATTCAACGCTTAAATGGTATTAAGGAGGAACTCGATAGCAAGATTTCTACTTTACAGAAGGACCTGCTTATCGAAAAACTCGAATTGGCCAAGTTCTATGTTAAGCTGGACCGGAAGGATCTCCTCCTGGGGCACTGTCTGTACTCAGAGAAGGCCCAAGAAGATGTCAAGCGGATTGCCAAGGAGCAGGCAGATGAAAAGGCCGCAGAACTGGAGTCCGAGGCTAAGAAAGAGCTGCAAGCAAAGTATACCAGACTGCTGCTGGAGCAGTCCCTCGATGTATCCAGACTACCAAAATAAAATGGCTAACTTCTTTGACTTTTTAAGTTTTCCCAAAAGTAGAGTATTTCTTTTGAATGTTAACATTAGAAGGACGCAAAGAGGACGATAGAATATTCCTAAAAAATAGACAAGAAAAAATAGAAACAGTATTTACTGGCTGGTTTCAGCGAGACCACGTCATACTTGTACTATCAAAAGTCAAGCAGAATAGATCGTTAATTGAGGGTCACGCAGAACAAATCTTTGACCGTATCAGATTTCCTTATGCAAGGAAGAATCGCATATATAAGAATGAATCTAACTTATGTTTCATTGACTTTGGTAAGAATCGTTCCTATTGCAATGCCCTGCTGTTTTGCGTAAGTTTTCTGCTGAGGATGTAAATTGATTTTCCGGCCAGAACACTGATTCCCTCCGAATTAACACCAACTGACTCTATCAGAAAAGCACCTATAGATTGCTTCAGGGTACAATGGCCAAAACTAGGTGATTTAATAGCAATGCCCTATATAAAAATAATACGCTTCTGGAGGATATGTTAGAATGGATTCAAAATGTCCAAGCTCTTATAGGAGAAAGCAGACTTGTCTTTAGACCTCAAGAAGACCAGACTCAAGCTCTGGGAGGCGCAAGACAAGCTGAACAGGCTGAGGTACAATGGATAGGCTGAGTCGGGGAACCTCCTGCGCCTTCCTACCTCACACCTGTTTCAAGGGACTGAGCCATATCTACATCTAGGAGATAGTTATGGATAGTTCGGATAGTTATTCCATCAAATAGCGTGCTTAATTGAATTATTTCTGCGAAACAAATTCCCATTTCCATTCACCTACGGATAGTCCAAGTCAGGTCTAGGCGCAGTCTAGAGCTAAGTCTTGCACTATGAACTACATCCGAATGCGAGAGTTAAAAGCCCTACTGGCTGGTGATACTCGTTGAAATATACCATTAAAAGTCAACCAGAACAGATCCTTTAATTGGGGGTCACGCAAAACTAATCTTTGGCCGTATCAGATCATCTTATGTAACTGAAGACTATAAAAGAAATTGATCTGAACTCTTTATTACTTAGTCTGGCAAGAGCTGTCACTTCAATATGAGGTTCCTACTGCTATGTTCTGCAGCTTTGCGTGAGTTTCCTGCTGAGGATTTCCACCAGGTCACACCTTGTACACCACATTTGTCCTTCTAGTCCTACTTGCCGCTCCGGCCAAAACAAAACCATCTGAATCTTCGACTACAACTGTGCCAACTCCTGCCGCCGAAGGCGAATCTACAAGCAGTAGTCCCCCACCGGCCGAGACCACACCAAGTGCTTCTACAGAACTAATTGTAGAAACTACCGAAAAGCCAGCGCAACCCATTGCTTCGGAAGAACTAGATCCGAAATTGGTCAAGAAGCTTCGGCAACAGATCGCAGAGGCACAGGCCGAGCTCAAGGCCTTGAATGAAGAGAATAAGATTTTGGAGGACACAATACGTTCGTCGGAGACCAAATTCATCGCGCTCGTGACACAGAGGGAAGGCTTAGCTCGCGAATTATCGAAGGTCAGACACAAGCTCCGGGAGGCGCAGGACAAGCTGAACACAGAGGAGCCGCTGGACGGGAAATGTAAGCCCACCGATTCGGAGCTAGCCAAGCAGATCGAAGAGGAGACTCGTAGGCAGTTGGACGAGCGGAAGGTGGAAATTAAGCGTGCCTACGAAAGGAAGTACGAACAATTGCTCAAAGAGCTGCGCCTGAAGATCAGAAGGGAGTTGGAACTATTAAATGACAGCCCCAAATAAATCCCCTTCCCCAACAACGTGAATTGCGTGATAAATAAAAACACGTCTTTATTTGCTGATTACTGCAAGCTCATTTGGTAACAGACTGGTAATTTATATAACTCTGGTTTTAAGGACTAAGATGTGGGGAAAGTACTGACTTGTTGAGTCAGCTCAATTTCCTCGTACCAATTAGAAATACCACAATTCTAGAACCTCCTTTCAAGTACAACAACCTTTTGGAGTCATATGAGCAAATTATAGTGATTTGTGCACACTAATCTCTAACGTAGAAAGTCTTCCCAAACTGAAAACCCTAATACTAAACCACCTCGCACAAATGCACGCAGGAAATTAATTTTCTCGCATTCCGTTCTATATTTTCTATTGCGTCTACTAATTCCTAAACCTGGTTTCATACGGGTCGCTTGAGAGTTTTGTCCGTAGTGCATCAACTACTAACTAACTGGCACTAAAAGTCAAGCAGAACAAATCCCTAATTGAAGGTCACTCAGAACAAATCTTTGGCCATTCCAGTTCACCTTATGTAACTGAGGAATTGCCTATATAAGAATGGCATGGCAGAAGCTTTGCTCACTCTGGAAAGAGCTCTCCCTTCATTATGAGGTTCCTACTGCTATGTCTTGCAGCTTTGCGTAAGTTGTATCTCTTAGATTGTTACTAGACCAAACCTTGTCTTTATAGTCCTACTGACAGTTCCGGCCAAAGCAATACCAAAACTTCTTCAGGACCGAACTTTATTTACACCATGTTCCTTCGATCCATTGTTTTCCCGCCCAAAGCGCGTTGAGTGTGAGTAACATACACACAGCTACACCTGGCAAGCCAACAAAAAGCGCAAAGTTATGTTAGTTTATTTAATTATTTCGGATGAATAAATTTAATTCTCCCTTCCGTAACGGATATTTCAAGTTGGAGGAAAGTTGGTCAGTTATCGAAACTGTCAAGAACTTGAATTGGAGTTCTTGATCTATGGAGTTTACTGGGTGGTTCCATAAAAGGTGGTAATAAAGCCCACATCAAACTCTGCCACTGAAAGTCAAGCAGAACAGATTCTTAATTAAGGGTCACTCGGAACAAATCATTGGCCGTCTCAGTTCACCTTATGTAACCGACGAATTGCCTATATAAGAATGGCATGGCAGAGTGCTTTCCTCACTCTGGAAAGAGCTGTCCCTTCATCATGAGGTTCCTACTACTATGTCTTGCAGCTTTGCGTAAGTTTTCTCCTGGGGATTGTTACTAGACTAAACCTTGCATAAATTGCATTGTCTTTCTAGTCCTACTGGCCGCTCCGGCCCAAGCACACTCAATGGATTTTCCGAAAGCTAAAACTGATCCTCCCATTGCCATGATCGAAGGATGCCCTTTCTCATTAGGCAACTATGACACTCGAATGCTACGTGCTCAGCTCGACTCCTTAAATGAACAGAATAGGATTCTTGCGGAAAAATTAGAGGCGGCGCGGGCCGAAATATCCAAGCTCCAAGAACCGAAACGCGTAAATTATTATCTCCCTATAGTCACAAAACCCTTTAGTCTCCTATAATAGGTGTTAACCCACACACAGCCACATCTGACAAGGCAATAAAATGCGCACAGTTACAGGAGTTGGCAGTACCGTAAAATTCAGCGTTTGATTTAATTATTTTGGCGAAACAAATTGAATTTTCCATTCCGTAACGGATACTCCAACTCGGTGGAAAGTTAGCCTGCTATCGCCACAGTCTAGAACTAAATCTCGCAGTATGAACTACATTCGCCTCCTGGTCGGCATATTCTGTAAGTGTCTTGAATTATCCGAGAATCTTTGATATTCGCTACTTAACTGATCCATCAGCCTGCCTTTGCCTGTTGCGTTTTGGCAACGCTGAGCCCTACATCAGCATGCGGTCCAGCTCCAGATCCAGCTCTCAGAGGATGGTCAATGGTCAACTGAAAACTGTCTATGACATCAGTAGCCAGCAGGAAGCCAACGATCTCAGTGGAAAGATGGTTCACAGTCGCCGGTATGACTTCCAATCGGACTTTGCACCTCCGATCCACGAAGCAAATGGGAACTTATTTGTTCATTAGTAATTAGTGAACAAGGATGCGAATATATGTATATGCCATTGTAGGAATTTAACTACGTGGAAGCATCCAATTTATAAATAAACTCAGCTTACTGAGCTGTCAAATTTGGTCCTTTTAATACTGTGCGAGAAAAGCAATTGGGAAATTATTTCTGACATCCTTCAGTTGATAAATATTTATTGAATTAAATATATATTCCTGTTATCAAGTTGGCCAAAACACATCATTTGTTAAAATCAAATTCGTTTGGCACCTGAACTAATTAAATTAACATTCTAATCAGACAGAAGGTTTTAAAATTCTTGGAATTCCTTTACTTTAGATTTAATTTAAAGGGAATAGCTTTCAAATTAAAAACTTCCTTGAAAATCTTCAGACATATTTTCTGAGAATTGTGTGAGGTTTCTGATTGTAAATCATATAGATTCGTCAAGATCTGCTTTCTAAATTATGGAATCCGTAATAAAATAGGTGCTAGGGCGCCGCGTTGACGCAATTTGTCCTCTGGGTCTTGGCCCTTTGGTTTTAGCCGAAACCTACCTGATTCGGGCTACCTGTAGCATTCCTCAATCTCTTGCTGATCTCGTTCGATTGCTCTAATTTTCTGGCTGGGAATGGAGAAGATGCTGGCCTTAACCGGAATTCAGTTTAGGGTAAAAGTGTCGCCTTTCGTGAGTTTTAAATGGAACAGACGCCGCTTGAGCGCATTTCGTTTGAAAGATTTATGCATACTTTCAGTTTTTGAGGATCGTCCGCCGCTCAGCTTGGGTTCCCGAAAAATGTCTGTAATTTATGATATGCATTTTGTTAGCTCAACACTTTTATTAGTTTTATTGCCGGCCCCCGAGCGAGTCTGGAATGCGGTTCCGCCGGAGCAATCATTATGCAAATGCCGCCAGCGAATGGAATGTGCTTATGGAGAACACCATTTTAATTTGATAAATATTGTTTTAAAGGGTAGGATTGGTCCTGCACTCGCATTTCATTTGCCTTAATCTCGTTCACCAAATCCTTTCCAGAGTGCACCAGCCCTGAAGCTGGCAGAGCCTTCAGTTTGTTCAACCTCGATGATGATTGCGTTTTGTTCCTTCGCTTTACGAGCCGCATTTCGAAAATTTGTCACGTAATCAAACATGAAAATATACAAAAATAAATTTCATAAAAATACACACACTAAAATGCGAGAATGATATTTATATTTAAGGCACACGACAATCCATTATGAGCCTAAAAACAAAATAAAAAAAACTCCAAACATATATATATATAAATTTATATACCACACACTTCTTTGGCATATAATCAGCCTCGGCTACCATCTTTCATTTCATTTATGTTACTCGTCCACAAGACTCAGTCCGCCCACCAAAGGCATTCGTCCCCAAAAAAGGCAAAGCCGCTTTGTCATGTTGATGACAGCTTTTATAGACAGAACGAATGAGTTCTGGGCATGTTTAACTCGCCAGAGATGATTACTTACACAGAAATATGTCAACTTAAAGAGATATGAAAGATTAACTCGACCTTTTCGGTTTAAATATATGTTACTTCATTTTTAGCGAGCAACAGACCTTAAATTAATCGAACTGCTTAGTAATTGTAACCTATACCCTATATCGTTAAAGGTATTTAAATATTTAACTTAATGGGCATTATTAAAGTTGTTTTCCCTTTGTATACAATGGTTTCTAAAGCAGCTGCTTGTTTGTCACAGGAAATGGAATCTTATCGGAGTGATACAAAACGCAAATGCAAATGCAAAATGATGGCCATTGTGTTGCCAGTTTAATATTGTTTATGATTTGAGGCATTTATTTGTAATTGGATCTTGATTGCTGTCCTTTTGGGGGGAACAAGAGGATGTCGAAGTCGTTCAGGAATCAAATCTTATCATGCCCCCAGTTTAATCGGTCGCTTTTGCAGCTAAGCAAACACACTGTGTTTGCTCAACTGGCAAATATTTGAGCTTCTCGCTGATAAGTATCACAAAATAGAAATAGAAAGGGTTAAAATGGGCATTCTGCACTTCCTAGAATCAAGCGAACTCGAAATAAATACAATGAGAAACTCATTTATTTAAGACACCGAGCAAACAAAAGCCACAACTTGGCATAACGTCTTGGCTTTTATCCATCAAATTCATTGCCAAATGTCGTAAGCTTTTTTTTCCTTTTGCTCAAGGAACTTCGTCGAGGACTTGTCAACTGACAATTAAACTTGAAAAAGTAATATTTGCATATTAAATACTAAAGCGGGGTGGCAAAAACAGCCCCCTGTCCGGAGGTACATCATTATTTTTGTTTGCTTTTCGCAGATTAAACTGGCTAAGACAACGTTTCATGAAACTGAAAACAAGCGAACAACTTGCCGTCCGGCAGATGAAAGATTTCCCAGCTTGAGCTGAAATGCTTTCAAATCCACATTGAATACTCGTGTAGGCAATTTTTTGGTTCATTCATGGGCCAGGATTCACTCGAGGCGGCACAAAGACACCGCAGGATGTCCCCACTGAATGCGAATCGACGTGTTCGATTGTTGTTCGTTTCCGTTTCCTGTCCTGCGGCGCAGCGAATGCGCTTTAATATCCATTGTCCTTGGCCAATCGATACAAAAGTCATTTGGAACCCAGTCATTTGGCCAGCACAGTGTGAGTACCAGGCTAAGTAGTGCCCACTCAACGGTGAAGTGTTGCGATTGCAGCCTCGGCCAGGTGTTCACTTGACTCCGAAGGGAGTGCCAGGTAGACACCGAGGTAGCGTCTTCTGGGATTCGGTTTTAATTAATTGAGAGAGTCGGCCTAAGCCTTAAACGCTCTATTAGGCCCAAACCGAGGCCTTTTGGGTCCTAAGCCAGTCACGGCCTCCCGTGGCAATTAATTAATTGAATGTCCTTTGCCAATCCTTTATCGCCGATACTTCGACCACACGCAGCAGCAGCCGAGGGGAGTTAGATATCACAAAGCTTTATTAAATGATTCATTCTCCAATCGTTCATTTACAATCAATTAATTTGTCATTTCGCTGATGCTTATCAATCATTGATTTCCGTTCGTTTATATTGACCACGCAGAATCGACAAACTCACACGGAAAAAACAAAGGCCTTTTTAATCAGCCGCCGAACAATAAACAAAAATCAAATCTCATTTGCTAATGCCTCCGAACGGATGTGAATGATTTTATAATAATATTGTTTAAGTTTCCCAAATAAATATTTATACACAGCTTGCCTTTTCATCGTTCACTTTGTCGTATTGTTTTATTAAAAGTCCGCCGCCACGTCATCAATAGCCGGTCATGAATTAAAACCGATTAAATTTTAATCAAATTTGCTGGATATATTTGATTTAATGGAATGCAATGAAATTAAAGCAGATTATGGTTTCATTTAATTGTGAGCGATTTTAAGTAGCATTTAAGCACTTGCATATTGCTACGAATTTTGATTTGCCAGGCATCTGGATATAATTTTGTGTACATAGAAGTTAAGTAGGTAATATATTAAGGAAGAACTTTGCCAAGGTTAATTTCTGAATTAATTAATTGTTCAATATCACAGTAAACTTATTTTAGAGCATTAGTAGAATGTTAAACACACTCTGATTTTCTTCTACAATTTATCAAATATATTTCACCATTTGTAATCTCTGTGTTCCTAACAATTAATTAACCTCATCGCATAGTAGGACTCCGTTTATTTGTCATCAGCTATGGCTATCTAGGAGTAATCAATTAATTGCTTGAAACCGGTCTCCAGGTCACGTAATCCAATCCCTAGCATTGTGCGTGGTCTTCCGCAGGAGTTGGCCCCAAGTTCGGGACAAACTTTAATTGTTTAAACAATCGCAAATCACACAAATCACGCGAGCGTAAATTTCCGATAAGACACGAACTCGGAGCCTGGATCATTTCCATCTGTCTGGTGGTGGAGTACCGAGGCTGCTCAGCCGCCTGGTAAATTCCTGGATGCTCTGACATGGCTCCCACGCCTGTCTCCTGTCTCCTGTCTGGTGTCTCCTGCAGGCCACCGATTTGATGGCTCTTTGCGGTTTCAGTTTCACGTTTTGCTAATTTCTCCGCCTGCGATTTCTTGGCTCGTTGTTTCGCCATTTTCCCGCAATCAATCGGATTGAAAGTGAAAACGCTGAAAGTGTGAGTGAAAATGATTTGCAATCAAACCACTTTGATTAGAGCATTCAGTTTGATTAGCTCTAATGAGGCGGGCAACAGGCGACGGGTGCCTGTGACTGTGACTGTAATGCCGAGTCTGCTTTATGCAATTCTCATCTGGAGTGGATCCAATTTTCCACTGCTCTCCGTATTGGAGGCACCCGCACAGTTGGGGAAATTAATTTCGAATTTGCCTCTCCCCGAAAATAATAATCAAAAAAGCCAGCAGACCACAAAATGTATTTCGGTTGCTGTTTCTCAGAGCTGCGCCACATGAGTTGTAGGGTTCAGCTAAGCAATACTCTTACCTGGCGTAGGGTATTCTGGTTTTATAATGTAAGAAAAGTTTGTATTTTGTAATCAAAAAATACTGAAGATATGCTTTAACCCATTTCATATTTACATATTTAATGCATTAGGATTTTTTCCTGTTCCAAAAACTCAATTGTTAAGACTGAACCCAGAAAGAATATTGTTTCTTTTTCTATTCTGGTTTATTAATCAAGTTAGAAATTTTTAAAATATTAACAGCCATATAAGAATATATAAAATAAATATTTACAGAGTATACAGGGTTCGCTGAATATATTCTCTGTACGACTTTCACGTCTGGGCCTCCAACCAAGTGGCACTTGTTCTGATTAACCCTTTGATGGTAGCCCAAATAATTATAAATTAATGTGCTGCCAGCTGCCATTCATTCCCCTTACTCCATTAAAACAACGAACATTATTTTTTTGGGTTCATGCCTCGCATTGTTTTTCAATTTTTCAATTTTTTTGCCGTTGATAATATAATTAAGTGGGTTTTGTATTTGCTATAATTATGCCGCTTTTGATGTTTTATTTGGCACATTTTCAGTGGCCAAAATACAAAAATAAAAAACAGAAAACAAAAATTATTGAAAATTATTTATACTTTATATCGATTTAATTGTATGAACCGCCTTTTTTTAGCTCTGCCAATGATTATATTTATGAATTTGTGGTTTCCTTTAATTAGATGTATCCAAAAGGTATGCTTAAGGCACTAATTGGTGGTTTTACACATCGGGGGTTGTGGATCAGGGAATTATTCACGTGGAATTCACACCTTTGACGGTAACTAATCGGCAAATGCAATTAACCACATCTAATTTGTTTACTATAAGTCATCTGAAATATATTTATTCTTTCGAACTGCACAGCGAAAATGAGGGTCATAAGTACAATAGGTATATGAAACCACGAACTCTTGGATTATTATATTTTGTATTATTTATCCCATTACTAGTCCTAGTTGGTTTGGCCTTGTTGATGGCGGCCCGGCGTCCGAATTATTCCAGTCTTCAAAGTGGTCTTCCATATCCCATCTTGGGAATGACACCCTAACCATTTCAATAAAGCACCTTCATAATGAGAAGTTCGCTATGAATACTTAAAGGCCAGTCGTAAACTTGTTTGAGGCATTACTGATTGCAAATGTAAAATTGTATAGCCCGAATTTCAATGAGTCAGTAGTTCTGTTTTTCATTCACAAAGAATTTTCTAGGAAAAAGAAAGAACAAATCATAAACGTTGGCTTTCTAAGTTGATTCAAATTCGAACCCAATTATAATTCTAATTTTGCTAATATGTGAAAGGCCCCCCATTGACTGGCTACCGTTTGGAGGTTCTTTTCGAAAGATTTGCAAACATTCTAAGCCTCACTTTCCCATGGAGCTTAGACCCAAAACCGGCTAACTTTTTATATACTCCGACTTCATTCATAGTCGCCGCCGACTCTGCCAATTTGTCAGTCATCCACTCATTCAGAGACTCACGATGTGTTAACATGTAAATTGATATCTTAACATTGTTCACTGCTGTAACGATTGAGAATGAGCCCGGCTTGGAGACAGGGTTTACGATCGGCGGAAGAGGCCAGGGGAAGTGCCATATAGTCTGTGTATGTAAATACCCCGATTTATAGGCAGCCATGGTAATGATGCCCTGCCAGCGGATGAACCCAGCTAGTCTCGACGCACCGATCAATGGGTCTTCGTGTGGTTTTATGCCCCCCAATGCCATTGTCTCTGCGGTCATCGCTGGGTTTTTGTCATCAGCTCTGGCTTACACACTGCCTTTTCATTGAGTTAAAGTTGGAGTTGGAGCAGTGGCCGCTTCCTCTTTGTAAGTGATTTTTTGCCGGCGCTTTTTTCACGCAAATCCGGTCGGTTGGATTGGCTCTGTTGGCTTGGTCTGCTGGTGACTTGGTCTCTCGGCCGGCCGGTGTCGATGTCATGGGACTGCCGTGGCCCAGAAATCTGTTTTCAGGAAGTTGTCGAGGGAAATTGATTTGAGCAGACATTTGTGTCTTGTTAAATATGGGTTATGGGGAAGATTTTAATATTAGCAAAGCGGCTGAAAAAGATTCTGGTAATACGTAATCTAATGATTACTAATTCGGCAGAAACAAGCAGCTTAAAATATGGCCAAGAAATAAAGTGATGGTGCTTCGGCAAGCATCCAAACATCCAAACTGTAGTTAACAACTATATTCATTGTGCAATTTTAATAATGCCCATGCTGGAAGTTCAAATACATAATGTAAAGATACATCAAGTGCCAGAAATTAATTTATAAAGCTATATGTGTGTGTGCCTTCCTTGTGTGCAGGCTCCTCAAGGATTAAGCTGCTGCTGCTGCTGCTACATAGCCTCTGGTTAGATGGCCACGGTTTCATCATTCTTGAGGGATGCGGTGTCCATGGGTTCCGCATTGGCGGAGAGGGCCACGAAGCCAGCGGCATCCTGGGAACCATTGGCTACCATGGGAGACGGTGCCGGCAATGGACTTGGACCAGCCACAGGCTTGGGATTGGCCACGGGTTCCGGTTTGGCTACTGGCTCTGCCTTGGGAGCGGGATCGGCCACAGGACTTGGTTCTGGCCCAGGCACTGGCACTCCGTAGACCCCATGGAGCACCACGAACGAAGCCACTACCAAAATGACGCCAACTACTTTTAGTTTGTCAAAAGTTGGAATGCTCATTCTGGCTACTTACCACAGGCGAAGGCAAAGATGGTCAGGAATTTCATGATTTTCAAACTGAACTGAAGTGGCAAATACTGGAAGATGGCCAGCTTTTATAGGGCGCCAGACCATTGGGCCAAGTTAGGAGTACTCAGAGCATCTGGAATCAATTAGCTTCGTGGCCAATTAACTTCATTGATATTGCAATTTTGGTATAGAAATTAATCGATTTTCATGCGGGAAAACAATCTAGACAAGAATCTTTTCAAGTGGCACTTGTGGTTTGAGCAATATTAAACAATAAAGTAATTGGAAATCATATATAGAAATAAATATATTATATGCCTAATGGTATATTATTATCAACTGTTATATTAAGTGTGAACTATGATTTAACTATAATTTTGTTTGCCAGGCTAACATAGAATTCGTAAATATTTAAAGGACCCTCTTTAAGAATCTTTCATTAATAATATAATAATATAACCAATAATATAATCAACAGCTTCTCGGTTAAAATTATATCATTTTTGGCCTCAAACCAAATTCTCTTTAAAGTTATCAGTGAGATATTTATTGAACCAAATACCAAGCAATTTTTTCACATTCTTCTGTGAATCTATCTATAAATTTTAATTTTTAAATACACATAAACCATTTAATTAAAGACATCCTAAATATCCCCAGAGATTTTATAAGGCGTTTTGTGAGTTGAGAGCTGTTTTTGCCATGGATATCCGGTTTTATTATCCATATCAGAACCAAGTCCTAGACCCATTATAGAAAGAATCACATCTGCAAGAAGTCAATGTGTAGCCATTATTACTATATAAATTAAGTCGTATAGGACTTACACATTCCGGCAAGAAGTTGGCTCAAAAGCATCGCGATGGAACAGTTTCCTTGCACTAATGCACTCAAAGTGTTCCTCTGGCAGTTTATACTCACTCCCAGGGCACTTTCATGGCATCAAAGTGCTCAATGGATGCTATCAAATCAATTTACAACACATTACAGCATCGAAGATCGTAAAAAACTTATAACGATTGGAGGGGGGACCATTTGCTTAACTGGTGTCAAGTTGCTTCCGTGCAACTCCATTATATAGCCACTTTGTGGATGCAACGTTTATATCTTTGAGGTGATGTGGAGTAAGAACATTAAAGAGAAAAGTTTTGAAAAACATAGACATATTTGCAAGTTTTCCAAATATCATAATTTATAGGGCCGGAAATGACTCCTTCACTGCTTGGCACGCAGTTTGCTTTCTCGTTTCCCGGGGATTGATATCCTGTGTTTAAGTGATTTAATTATAATGAACTATGTATATCGGCAGATTAAATACCTGCCACACTGCCAGTCAATGTGGAAATATTGAATGGGAAGATCAGCTGTATAGGGATTTTGACTATTCAAGAATTAATTCAACAAGTGCAATTTAACAATTTAAACTTACATTGAATGCAGTTTAAAATAAATATAGTGGACCCCTTCTTCTTGATGGTTCATTATACTTTAAACGTTTGTGAAGAAACGCGTTTGTTTAGAAATTAAGCTTGCATAATCCCATTATTTCTGGTGTCCATAAAGTACTTGCTGCATTACGAATTTAACTTCTTTTATGTATTAGATGCAATCTCTTTGTGATGACTTAATCATCATCTCTTATTAGGTATTTGCAAGTAGATTAAAATCGCATTAGACAATTAATTTTCCACAAAACTGAGATAGTGGACACTATCTCAACCGAAGCCTCGTGGTCTGGTTGAGTGTCATGCAGACAGACATTATCGTCTTTCATTGTTTTGTGAGTAATAATATGATTTGAAAAGTTATAGTTACCCCCCTCGGAGCTTAAGCTTTGAACATTATAAAACATTTATGAAATTTGTTTAGCAGCAGATGTACGATGGGTTTGCCAGCTCCGCGTGCAGCTCTCTGCTGCGTCAAAACAAATAACTTTTGGAATATTTGAAAAGTTTTTAGTGCTTGGCATAAACCTTGTGGAGTTGCAGCGCGTTTCCAAGTTTCTCCTCGAAACCCGTTCCACTAATTTTCCTAGACTTTCCCCCTTCGCGTATCGGATAGAATTCCCGGACGGAGCGTTCTTTACGATTCGTGCGATGTAATATAGACATTTTGGGTGTCATTAATATCCCGTTTGATTTGTGGATATTGTGTGCTCGGAATGGGAATATCATTATGGGCTGAGGAGTGTGAATTATTTGTAAATGATACTGTTAATGCTCCACGGGGAACGGGAGGGATCCAAGGGAGCTAACTATCCAAAATCTATGATCAAAAATCGATGAGACCTGGTCGAAAGTGTCACAATGCCTTGATCTTATTACCCATGAACATTTCACAATATTAGCTTGAATCGAAATTAACATAATTGACATTTGATAACGCCTTAAATCGACTTGGCTGACACAAGCAATTTCCCTATGATTTTCCATTCCATTTTTCACATTTTAGCATACTGAGAACGTGAATAAAAAGCATCTTTTGCATAACATAAAGGCTTGGGAGGAAAGTGCACAAGTTTGGCCCGAACAAGTAGCGATTGCTGTCAAGGCAATTTATTATGCCACCATCGCCACGCCTCCTCCGCCAGTGCCGCCCCCCATAAAGCGACATTTAATGTTGATTTATAGTGCGCCATCCGTAAGATACAATTTCTTGTGTGTGCGCTGCGAATGCGATTGAAATCGAAAGTTGGTGCGCTCAACAGACATTAGTCGAAAGTGAATATTTAACTCGCCTATTCAATGTTGTTGTAGCTTTTTTTAGCTGCTCAAAAGGCATTATTAAATACGTTCTTGGCCCAAACGATGAGCATAATAATTAACAGGCGAAAACGAAAACGTTTCACACAATAAATCATCCAGCATTAATATATCATTTTAATTATCAAAATGCAGAGTGGCAAAAAATAAGCAAAGCAAACATTGTTTGCTGAGTGAGAATGAGATATATAAATATTCAGCTTTGTACATCTTTTCAAATGAATATGATAAACGTCTTTCCATTCCCTTTAATATAAATAAAGATTAAAGTCCCTAGAATCCCCACCGTACTTGTATGATAAACTACACCTTTCAGACTTAAATGATTTGGAATTCGAATAGAAATCCCAAGGAGATACAATTTTGCATAACAAAATTCTGTGGAAACGCCACAAACTCAATTAATACCCAAAAGCCACAGCCAAGCAATTCGCCAATTCCTAGTAAGGCTCTGAATACAATGAAAGGCAATGAAATCGGTCGACAAAATGAGTTATGAAGGCCAGAACGTCGGTGATCCCTCTGTTGCAGGACACTTCGACGCCTTTCCGCTTGACCTGGCCCAGAGCTGGCACACCTGACGACGCTGACAGCGGATATGGCCAAGACGTCGGCGGTCCCTGTGCTCCTGTTTCAGTCTCTGATCCAACTGCCGATCCCACCTGTTCGGGTCCCCAAGCTGTTGCCGCTCAGCTGCTTAAAGTTTCAACTTTAAACAATTTTTTTTTGTGCTTTAATAAGGCACTTGGTTTCGTTTAAGGCCGCTCGTGGCACTTGCCACTCGAGCAGACGCCGCAATCGGAAGTTCTTGTTTATGATATGGATCCCGATGCCAATATCAGCTGCCACCTGGAGGTTGATTTACTGCCACATCCCCGATCCACCAATTTAGCCATTATCTCGATAAGGTTAAGTGATGTTTATGCTCAGATCAAATAAGTTCTAAGTACACTCGGGCCGCCCATCTCTCGCAGGCAGATACAATTGTATCTCGAAGTGGCCGCAGCATGATTGATTCATTGCATCAATAGTCGCGTCGCTTCTGCCAGAGTTCTTCTCGTTTTATTTATGATTTACTGCCACTATTTATAGGAAATGTGCTTGGCACGCAAAAAGCGAGCTGCAGGGGAAGTCGGCACCGCATCCATCCGGGGGCCCAGATGCAGATACTATTGCCAGACTCGCACAAGTGCAGATTCCGATTCGGATACAGATGCCGGCCGTAGCGACTTTTTAGCCCCAGCGATTTTGTTTACAATTGGAGCACGTCTGTTTTGGCTGCGGCAGCTGCTGACCGTTGGCCATTAACTTGCAGCTGAGTCTGCAATTACATCTTCAGTGTGTTCAGGCGGCGAAAACAGGGAAGACTAACTAAGCACGAACTTGTACGGCTTAGTGTAAAATTATTTCAATTCCCTCAACCAAAAATGTATGAAATTGAATGAAAGTAATATTATTTATTCAATTTATTAGTACATACTCCTGGTCTTCAGCTCGTAAGCCCCACTGTATGAAAAACTCGCTGGTGCTTTCTGTAACTGGAGCATACCTTCGTCACGTCTGCATCTTCATCTGGAGGATGGAGCCAGTGACTGACTCCCCGCATCGCATGATGCATACCTTCAGAGGAGCAAAGACCCAGAGAACAACTCCCCCGAGTGGCTGGCTTTGTGTGTACTTTTCACACGGTCGTGTGAAAAGCGTGCTATGATACCATTTCCATTTGCATTGCTGTTCTTCACAAATATTTAACCGTTCGACAGAGGAATGCCGTGTAACTAGAAGCTGTCATTTCGTATACCCTAGCCCTCGAGGGTATAGACAAACTTTGGGGCTTGCTATAACTCATAATAAAAATATATATGAGCCATGGTAGCCTCCATATCTAACACCTTTGAAGCAATCTTAGCCAAGGGTCTACCTGTTTCGTGGCGGCCTCTTGGAGTTCGTTAAGCGGTGACCTCTAATTAGGGCCTGATTCATGAATTCTTAATTGCCACCCCGGGTTAGGTTAGTTGCATAAGCTGCCGTGCTTCTGCTAATTAAATCAATCTCAATAAGCAAACAAATCAAATTGGTTCCGCATTTTTCGCACAAGTTTTTCACAACTCCGCGAAGCCATCAGCACCGACATTCACTCATCATCTTCATCTATCAAGATCTAACGAATTTTTTCAGCTCCGCAAATTATCGAGCATCCACCATAAAAACAACTTCGACTTTATCTATTTCTGTTTTCGGTTCGTTGATGATAATTTCACTTTCATTAATAATTTTTGGACTTTTTGACTTTGTCATAATTAATTTCTTAACTTTTGTTTTTCCTTTGTTGTTTCTGTTACGTTTTTCGCTAAATAAATCATACCAACGAAATATTTTGACAATGTCGGGGAATTGAAAATTGCGCTTGAGGTTGGACTTTCTTTTCGCTTGGGTTGGCTTCGCTTGAGGCCAAAGTTCAGGGCTTTATTACATATTTTTATTGGTAAGACCGAGTTGGCAGTTGCCATAAAAGTGTTTAACCCATAAATGGTCGGAAACGTGCTCATAATAAATTGAAGAGTGTGTTCTAGGCAGGAATAATAATGGTGACTGACGGAATATGTGGGAGTGCTCAGAGGCAACCAAAGTATTCAATGTTTATTTTAAAAGAGTTTAAAAATAATCTCTTTGAAATAATAATAGAATGAAAATACTACTGTATAAGTTATTGAGTCTTTTATTAAACCATTTGCTTAGGCTAACTGTGTGCTTAATATATTTTCCAAAATTTTCCACGCCCTATTCGAGAACTGTCTGCCCCGCCCCTCTGCCTCCGCCATCCAAGCCCATCCGGCGTCACTCAACTGCGTCTGCCGTTCTCGGTGGCTACCCATCCCCAACTCCGATTTCCACGAGGAAACCCACATGCCGGTCAAGTCCGATTGGAAACCAGTTTTTCGCTCTCCAAAAGTGAGCGAACGGTCGGCGGTTGGAGCCGCTCGCACGCCCACCAGCAGTGGGCACTATCGACTTCGAACCGCAACCCACACATGTTGAGTGAAGAAACTATATTTTAGGTTTTTAGAAACTCTAACATTAAGCATAAACATGACTTCTTTGCAACAAAAAAATAAATTGTATCTAAAATAATATATTGTATCTCAAAATGCAAGTAACCTGTACTTATGAAACTTAAATAGTTATATCAGTGGATTCCTATAAGCCACAGTTTATATATATTACCTGGTCAATATATGATATGTTTATTTGAAAGTATTTAAAAACATTAAGAAAGTGTTGTTTATTTGTTTTTCTGAGTGTTCAGAGAGCGAACGAGCGTTCAAACATGTTGCTATAGAGCACGGCTACACTGATAAAAATATAATGTTTCAAGTGTAAGACTTATATTCGCTTATTATAATTTTGACCAGAAGCTCATAAAACAATGAAGGAGTCATTTCCGACCCTATAAATCATATATATTCTTGATCAGCATCAAAAGCCGAGTTGATTTAGCCATGTTCAAAGGAGAACAGAAGCTCATAAAACAGTGAAGGAGTCATTTCCGACCCTATAAATCATATATATTCTTGATCAGCATCAAAAGCCGAGTTGATTTAGCCATGTTCGAGAGAGAAAAAAATTTGATCAATTTTTTCAAAATTTTATAAGGGGTAACATCATTAAAATTGTCAAAAATTAAACAAAAAATTTTTAATTTTAAAATTTTAAACTTAATATGCAGATTTGTTAAGCTACAAATAACTAAGACAGAACTGCTTTCCGAATTGAATTTAATGGGTTTTCAGCTTAGTTATAAATAATTTCAATCTGGTTCCACTGCTCCTCCTTATTTCTTTAAATGTACAATTTAATAATTCAATAAATCTTGATTTATTATTTTTATCAGTGTATGTATACACACACTGCCTGCCTGCTGGCCCTTAGCTCGATCCATCTCTCGCTCGCTCGCTAGCAACTAACCCTCGCAGGTCTGTCTCTCGCCTTCAGCTCACTTCGCTCCCAGAGAGAGAGACCGCTTCTCCCCGACTTCTCTGGCGGGTTAGACCTCGCAGACACTAGCTCCGCGGCTTCATTGAGTCCGTACACCTCGCCGAGAGCAGTCGCTGCTGCGCGCTACGTATCTTTTTATTATTTTCCACTATTGTTCGTGAACCCGACTAACCGTGTGCGGCTGAGACTGTCGAAGCTGAAGCGAAACCGAAAGTGCAACTGAATCGAAATTAGTATATAGCTTGCAAGCCCGAAAATAACAGTGAACAGAACTAGAATCGAGGGAAAACACAAGTGCACTGCCCAGTGGAAATCACTGCACACCTGCACCTGTTTCCTGTGTGTGCATCCGCTGCGCCCCTCGAGCACCTCGCTCCTCGCGGCACACGTACGCACCTCTGGGCTGAGGAAATACGCGTAGAAATGCGGCTCGTATGCAAAGTACAGTGGAGTGCTCGATAAAAGTTAATGCCTCAAACACAGACGAAGAAAAACAAAACTCCAAAAGGCAGAGAAATATAAAACAGTGCGACCTTGTCTTGTCTTCGGTGGAGCCTCTTTTCCGCCATCCATCAAAGTCTTGGGATTACACACACATACCGCATTTGGATATATATATAAAACCTCATCAGCTCAAAGGTAAGCCTAAGCCCCCAGATCATAGGTTCTCCCCGATCGGATGGGATCAAATCTAACCCAGTTTCCGAAGGCGGCTCAATAATTTACTCTCTTCCTCTAGAAAGTTTTGATGGGGCGACAAGATCTAGTCTGGTTTTCGATTGGTTTTCTTTTCGATTTGGCGAAAGTCCAGAATTTTCACTCAATCTAGTTTTACTGTCAATTATCGAATTTATGACAAGATCTTGGGAGATTTTTCGCCAGAGCCAGAGTTGATTGAACTGTGAGAGCCAAGTATGTGGCAACGGGAACCGAGTTGTTGGCAACTCATTTCCGCTTCCCCGAGATCATCTAGGCGATTATAATGCAAATACACGGACTTTCTGTACGTCATTGTCCGGTTCTTTGGCTCACACAATGTACATTTGCAACTGAGTAATTTAGTAAGCATTTTTATGCAAATACCTTGGGGCCACACACAGACGGACAAAAGACCTTCCCAACTATTTACAAAAATGCATAAACATTTTATGTAAATTGCTCGGATGGACGTCTCCCCTAATTAGTCGAAGTCGTTGGGCTAAACGATTATAAATGAATCAAAGTTGTATTGGATTGGGATTGATATCTTGTATCAGGTTGTTATGAGAAAAAGCTGTCTCTTTTGTTTCGAATACAAATGGTAACGAGTTCACATAATCCAGACACTATAATCTCGATTTATATACTTGGAGCTTAGAGCTGAGATTTGAGATCACATACCCAATACCTTGAAATGCTCTTAATCCGAGATACCCATATATCATTTCGTTTCGCTTGAAGCTTCTGTAGTTCTCATCTCCCTTGAGCTTTACAGCCAATAAACGCAAATTTTGCGTACAAATTTCATTGGAAAAGAAACAATGAAAAGTTATTATTATTTTCCAACCGACGAAGGCAAAGTCAAGTCCATGGCCAAGGCGCTGATGGAGACCATGTGATGGTGATGCTGACTGGGGGAAAATTCGCAGTGTCCAAAGGCGGTTTTGGGGCTATTATAAAATTTCCAAACTGCGGTGGATTTTCACTTTCTGGCAGAGTTCGTCGTACTCACTATGATATTGATATTGAATTAATTTCCTGTCTCCTCGAAGTGTGAGAGTATTTTGTCCGATGCAAAGGCCTGAGGACCTGTGTATATGCCAGGCACGTCTGCTCATCCCCGGGATAAGCGTTTGTACAACTTGTTGTCTTTGTTTGCTGCTATTTGGCTAATTAAAAATCAGGAAATGCACACGAACAATGCACCCCAGCGGGAGGGGTCTCAGATCCCCTCCGATCCCATCCTGGGTTCTTGGACAAACTACGTGAGAGTTCCGATTTTGGGCCTACCTGCTCGTGTGCTACTGTCAAGTGCGGTTTGCTTTGGTTTAGCGCCTGTCCTCAGGTAGGACTCTCTGAGCCATGTTTTAGGATCGATACGTGCACCATGAAAGGATATTCGCCTGATTTAACTCTCATATTGCACCCACGTACTTGCCCGGGAAGTAGCTCAATGATATCCATTGATTAATTGAGGCTGAAAGTCGAGTGTGGTCTGGCCCAAGGGTCATTTATCTTTAGTCAGAGATCTAGCCAAGCATTCTTATAACTCAATTCGTACTAAGACGAGCGAATTGAGATATCTTAGATATAATCTCTGGGTGTGGAGTGTGTAGTGTGGGGAGCTCTTTAGGTTTCTGCTTAAAATGTGACTGATCGGTGCTTGGTTTATCTCCTATTCAAGCTTCAACCGATACGCGCTTGTATAAATCTTTCGGGTAATATATGCACGGGTTTATGGCTTGAGGAAGTCTTGAGTCTGACTTCCATATACAGTTATGCGCACTACGGTCTATTGTCTTGCCATCGAATCAAAGACACACCCGCGCACTCTCTCAAAGGCTATTGACAATTGTCAGAGAATTGTACAGAAATTGCCATAAAATTGTGCCACCCGGACTTTTGCGACTCCGACTCAGACTCCCCCTAACTCGTGTCACAAGCAAATTTCAAATGATTTGCAATTCAATGAGGCGTTGGCAACACATTTTCTTAGAGCTAAAAAATTCAAAAAGTATACCGAATTCAATTGAATTGAAATACAGGCTCGAATTGGGGTTTTTTCCTCCGTTGCCTGGGTTATGTATGGCAACCTCGTTTAGCATTTCTTGCTAACTTGGCTAAATTACAGCGAAAATCATACTTAGTCAGCGACTTTAAAAGGTGTATTCGATAAACAGGTACATATATATACACTGAAGTACAGAGGCAAAATGCAATAATAATAATAAAAGGCTTCGTTATTATTATAAATAATGGCACAGTGTCAGCAAAAAATGGAAGTTGGCGCTTTTACTGGTAGCTTCTCTTGCCGCGCCGGTGGATATTTTTTGTTGACACTTCGTTTTGTTAACAATTAATTAACAAAAAAAAGTCAAAAGTACACAAAGCCTGGTAACTGTTTGTTTGCGTTCCGCAACTGTGAAATGGAGTGGCCGTAAAACAATTATGTGGCTTTTTAGCCACCACCGGTTTTCTCTCTCAAAACTGCGAATGATTAGATATTGAGGAATTTGTGTTAAGTGATTTGCTATTGACATGGCTTCTAGTGAAACAGGTGTTAGTCATGTTTGTGGGAGATTTGAATATGCGATTATTACTGAGAAAATACTTTAAGATTTCGTTGTGCTAATCGAAGTTGCCTTGTATATAGTTTTTGCTATTTCATTCTAGACCTGATCGGTGTTGCAAAGCGGTTCAACTAGCCTAGTTCAGACCTTTCTTGGGTTATCTGAATACAAAACTCTCTTTAGTCGCTTATGGCCTGTTTTATGGCCAATCAAGGTTTATCTTGAACTTTCTTTTGTCAAAGTGTGAGGGGTCTAGCCTTCGCTTTTCTCGCTTTTCTCACCTCGCTTTACCAGATCGGATGATCCATTAGGGTCAGCCCGTTGGTAGTAGCTTCTGTTAACCTTTCATTTTGAGCCCGAGGCTCGTAAACTTTCGTTCGAGCGTAAACCCCACTAGAGCGGCGAAGCTGGGCTTATCGAGTGGGAAATCGCTTTCCTCCGGATGCAACACGTGCCTCCATTCCACCCACCTGGCAAAGCACCATCTCTCACGCCGGTCCGCAGCTTAGAATTGTTGTATTCTTAAACTTGTATGTGGATGCTCGCACAAACCGCAAAATGCAACCGCAAGTGGTGGCTGGTGCTCCGCCAGTTCCCAGCTCGAAGCTCCTATCCTGGGACAGGAATGCGTGTTCCCCCTCAGCCTGTGTGTGCTCGGGATGTACTGTGGGAATGCGGAATGTTGGGGCTAAAAGTTGATTGACTCACTTTTTGCCTTTTGCAAGTGGACAAGTCGGGATTCATTAACTGCAACTCTCACTTGCCTTTAAATCGCTGGGAACTCCCGGTTTTGAGGCCCTGCCAGGAGGTAATCGATATGCGTGTAACACCCGTTGGTTGGGGGCACTGCTTTTTTTGCTAAAGGCCGGAAACTGTCCGGATTACAGCCGAAAAAGGATTAAAAAACAGCCAGAAAAAAAACCCAGAAGCAGAGTGACTGAGTTGAAGAAAAAAGCAAATCGTTTGGAGCTCTATTTGAGCGTGATTAATTTCTGTACATCAGTCAGTGCCATGCCGGCTAAATGCAAACACTTGGCGCAGACATCCAGGCCCCGAAGGACTGAAGGACTCTCTTGAACCAATTGCATTTTTTCCCTCACATTTTGGACATTTTGGCTGTACTCATTCCTCCCCACTCCTCCGGCCGGTCTTGACAAATTAACCAACTTAAAAGCTGTTGCAGCTGGGAGGCTCGGATACGGGGATACTGCTGCCGAGTGACAACTTGATGTCTTCGTTGGCACATCATATACACAGCAGGAAGCCCAAGAGGGACCTCTCCCAGGCGGCCTAATTGTGCGTTTTGCAAATTCGTGTGGGAATCGGCCTGGCTTAACATTTCTGGCCCATTGTTTTTTATGTTGTTCCCATTTATGGCCAAGACTGGGGCACCGCAGTTAGCAGTTTTCTGTACTTCAATTTTTCTTGCTTCGCCTTAGTTTTAGCTGCTCCGGCAGATAAAGTACTATAAATAACAGACCCAGTAGGAGTGGAAGTGAATCAGTTGCCCACACAAGTTTGTGTTTTAAGAGCTTATCGGACATGCAATGGGCACAAGGCCCTCGAATGTTGCATCTGCCATTGGCTTTCTCTGCCAGATAAACCATACACATCTCGGGGAGAGCTCTGGAGTTGTGCTGCTTAGTATTAAAACATCTTAATCGGCACTCGAGTAAACAAAAGGGAACGAAGACGAGATATGGAAAATATTAATTGTCGGCGCTTAAGTGGAAGTCTCCGCCGGCTTTTCAGCATATTTATGGAATGAGGAGCGAGCAGCTCATAACTTCATTAGGGCGAGGCAGAGTTCTTCCCGGAATTTTTAAAAACCCAAGTGGGGGAGTTGCATTTGCAGCACATTGTTTTTTACGGCCTTGTGCATATAGCATTTTATGATTAGTTCGAGGCTGTTGTGACTGGCGGAGCATTAGAGGGAACGTGTGGGACAACACCAGCAATTTGTGCTGTATTTTTAGCTGATTTATCCGAAACAAATGTGCAATTTGTATGGAGAGAACTCAGCTAAATGCGTCGTCGCTCATCGCAGACAATAAGCGGCCTTGCCTTGGATCACAGAGACAGAACTGCGAGGCTGGGAAATTTTCCTAACTTATTGTTTCGAATTTGAATGGTTTTGTGCCCGATGAACTGCAATTTGGCAGGGAGGGGAGGGGCGGAAAATCGGGAAATTATCTAAAAATAAATGGGGAAAAGCATTTCGCCGTTAAACCGATGTTGCAATAATTTATTGACAAACCACAAAAACTGTGAAACAATACCTGGTCCGCGATTCCACGGAAAGCTGAAATCGAAATTGTGTTTGCTTTTTGTAATTGTGTAAAGCAAAATGAAATAAATCGAGAACTTTTGCTCTGAATTTATAATTTCCGCCCAGAGCTGAAAGCTTTATGTGATTTTTTTTTTTAGAATCATCCACTTGCTGGCTTTAAGTTTTGCTTTTATTTTATTGTATTTTAAATTTATGAGGTGGCAAGTCGGGGAGGGAAACCTCAATGAAATATGACAGGATTTTAACAGATTTATGAAGCCATCGGGTATTTTTTAATTTGGAACTAAAAAAATGGAATGGAATATTTAATATGGAGCGATGGTTCTTTCTGTTAATCACTTGCATGCATAATTTTAAAGCGGCATTTAATTAATTTCAACAATATGCAACGGTCAGTTGAGAGATTTTAATGCAAATGAAGTGTGGCTGAAATTAATGACTTTTGAATGCTCTATTCTCACACATTTCATTATTTAAATAGGAACCCAAACACAAAGATAGGAAGCTCTCAATGAGTAGCAGAAGATATTCTATATATATTCCGACAGATTACCAGATATATCCAATAGCAAATATATCCAATCCCCAAAAACAATCTGAAGAAAAGCAATTCATTGCCGTTTTTATAGCTTTGCAATATTCATTCGAGAGCCAAATAATTCTGTTCTACAGCGAACATAAATTAAATATAATGTGCCGTATGAAAATGCATAATTGATTAATTAATTGAACAACAATTGAGTTTAATTGAGTGTCATATCGAGATTTCCCCGCTTCGCGACCCGCCATTTTCATTGTGGTTGGGGATTGTGTTAATATATATTTTTTTCTGCCCATTTGTGTGTGTCTGTGTTAGCTTCCGACATGGCCAGGAAGATGTCAGGGGCAGGCATTAACAGTTAATGCATCATCGGCCAAACAGCCAGCATATTTGCACTAAATACCAGAGTCGCAACTTTTTTTTTTGCCGGCCCAACGACTCGGAGGCTGCCAGGGGACAATCACCTTCTGGCCGATCAGCCACCTGTCCCGGAAAAGCGCTTGGAAAATCGCCGACGAGTCAAAGACCGCCAGTAAAGTTGCAGCAAGAGTGCAACCTGCGTACATCTGTGACTAAGCGCTGACAGCGGCAGCAGTGCGATGCGATACGAGCGATGCGATGCGATGCGACGCGATGCGACGCGTGCTGCGTCAAAGCGGCAGCGGCTACGTCAAAGCGTGACAAATCGTTGCGAGATGGTGATGTTGTTGTTTACGTAGCAGCCTCCCTCCGCAGTCTAAGTACATGTTCTTGCTGGTTTAGTTAGTCACTTGAACTAGAGATGGTCGCGTGACTTGATCAAGGCTCTTAAGGGAAAGACAGAGAAGTTGTAACGAAAGAACTATGTTAGTTATTGGGGTGTTTTATCTCTTATCATAAGCAAATTGATTATAATTAAATCTTGGTTAAATAATTTACTTACATGCCAAAGAAGTACTTTTAAAGACATGAATTTCCCTTTGCCTTGTCACCTCTAACTTGGTCCAACATGTTGGACAACATTTCAAGCGAATAGGCCTGGCCAGAGCCCATAGCTGGCCAACAACTATGGGCCAGAAGTCAGAGATAATCGGCAAAAATAAAACGGAGACAAGACACTGTGGTGTGGGCAAAAATGTTAATTTCGTTTGCACAGAAGCACACAGTTCGGAGCGAAGCCATTAGCAGCCGGCCACAGCTGAACTTAATTTTGGCCCAAAACTCAGATTCTGAATCGGCCTCAAACACAAGTCTGAGCACATTTCGCGGGTAATTCCATTAGTACTTTGGAAAACCGAAAACTAGTTTAGTTTAATTTGCAGTTCCCAAGAAATTTCGGTCACGGGGAAGATGCCAGCAAACAGGCGCAACTGGGAAGCTTATGGCCGGATCTCATTAAAATACTAGAAAATTGACTTTTTGCCAGTTAGGCCCGAGGGCCATTCCCGGCCTTTGTAATTTATGGCCAGCAGAACAGAATAGTTACACAAAAAACATATTTTCGGGCAAACACAATCGGCTTCCTGTCCAGCACGACCCACAATATGGTCTATGTACTGGGTTATGTCTGCGATACAGACTCGAATACAAAGGATTCTGTCCACTCATGCCGACAAATTGTCGAGTTGACAAAATATCGCTTACCAAACATTTTCTGAACGCTCCATAAATTCCCCTCAATTTGCCACTAAAAAAAGGGAACAAAAACTATTGACTCTGGGAGTCGGAGGACAGGAAGTAGGCCCCTGAAGGAATCGAAGTGTGAGAGCGACTAATTGATAAATGAGGAGATTCCGTCAAATGAAAGGGAAAATGGGAAACTGATTGGCCGTAAGGCAATAAAAGTTATGAGAGTTAAGGAATGAGGAAGTCCATTGAAAAAAAAAGAAGAAAATCTTAAGAAATCTGAGTAATGGAAATAATTCGAAATTAGAAAAGAATAATCCGAGGAGATGACGGAATTTGTGTAATGACTGTTGAATCTAGATATAATGGGTTTAGGGCTAAATATGATTCTAAATTTATATATGCTCCTCGTAAAAAACGAGTTGAGGCCTATAAAGAACCTGATGATAACCCAAAGGAGACATAATGATTCTTATCTTGATTGAACATAAAGCCAAACAGGTTATGGGAATGCGGAAAGGGAACTTTAGCTTGCTAAAGGGATTTTTAGCGATTTCAAGGCATTATTATATTACGTTATTAGTAGTGTTAAGCCCCGATATGGTAGTCAAAAACTTGTGCAACACTCCCTGTATAGTCTTACCCTAAAGGGCTCCGAGTGTCAGTCCCTAAAATTCGATCAACCCACGACGTGGCTATCTCTGTGCATGCATCAATCTTGCACTGACAACCCAGAGCCCTTACCTGGAAAGATAAGACACTAGAAGCCGCAGACAGCACACCTCTTTTCACACCTCTTGTGTGTGTTTTTTTTAATGTGGGCGTTATTCTGAGACAAAGGTCACACAATGCCGCCCTAAATGGATCTTGTTAGCAGCTGACCCCTGAACTCGAAGCATTAATGCTGGAGCCGGAAGAGGAAACGGCATTTGCATCCAACAAACCTAAAATTCGAATCACTTTTGGGTGTCTGTGCTCGCATTTATTTAAATAGCTCCACAAAATCAAAGTGCCCGAACCGAACCGGATTTCAGAGTGCCAGGGAAAACATCAGCATCGACATTTCCCCCATTTCCCTGCCGCATTTTCCACATGTTGTGCATACGCGCATCCGAAGAACTGATGCCTGCTACCTGCTACATCGGCAGCTGCTGGGACTCGAAGGCGAGGTTTCTCATGGCGAATTCCCACACTGCACTATCTACGCTATATCTCTGCTATCCAACTATCCAGGGAAGGACTGCAAGTCAGCTGCCAGCTCAGCTTCCATTCGCCGTATCAAGTGTATCCCATGGATGCGAGTCGGCGTGGCGAAAGCATATGTGCGTGGCCAGATTGCTGCTGTGCTGCTGCTGCTGTTGCTGCTGCTGTTGCTGCTGCTGTTGCTGTTGCTGTTCAGAAGAGTCTTTTTTGTTTTTGGCAGATTTTCTCATATGGTTTTTCATAATGCGCACCCAGTGGCAGCTGTCGCGTGGCCATGGGAAACTCGCCGAGGAAACAGTTGCAGGTTGCAGGTTGCACTTTGCATGGGGCGAACCCTTAGGCGGGATTGATTTATGTGATGGGAAATAGTTGAGCAGAGACCGCGAAATAGTTGGAATTCGTACAAGAATAAACTCCTTGCGATAATAGAAATATATTTCCTAGCTGCCTACCCATTTAATCGATATTTATAACACAATATAAACTAAAAGTCCTGAGATATTTGATTTCAGGGTTCTTAATGTTACTTTACCAACCATCTTATGCTTACCCAACTAAACGAATTTCCTCATTTTCCATTTCGTTACAGGTAAGCACATCTGGCGGCCACTAGATCGCAGCTTCTATGGCCATCCTTAGCGACTTTTACTAGCCGAGAAAACTATTTATAAGGTAATTCGAGCCCTCGGCTTAGCAACAGGCCGGCTGTCCGGAATGCCTGAAATGACAGGGCAAATAAAAATTAATAGCCGAGATGGCGAAGGCTCCTCCTTTTTGTCCCCGCTTCCTTTTTTGTGTTTTTTCCCCTTCGGTTGCGTTCCTGCCCCAGATTACGCCGCCCTAAGTTGGGTTTGCTCGGCTCCTTTGGCGGCCTTTGTTTACCTTTGAGTCGAGGTTTTTTCCCTTGTGTGTTAGGGGCCTTTGTTGGTTTTTGTTCGCGGGCCCAGGCCCAAAAAATGTACGAGTGTATGCAAACCTCGGCATCTGTATGTATTTTCGGGAAAAAAGCACTCATATACATTTTGCGTAATGCGGCGACGGCGCCTGAAAGCGTTGTCCTTCTTTTAATAGTCTTAAATTCCTGGGCAAATAATTTGACAGCAAATAGAGCCCGATGCCAATGGCCAGAGACAAAGCGAGGCGAAGGCCTGGACAGGGAATATCCTGAAGAGAAAACGGACAGGGATATTTCAAAAAAATATTTTTGTCCTTTAAAGTTTTCCTTTCCCCGTTTCTCTCTTGACTACAAATTAAATACCTTGAATTTTAATTAGATAAATGGAGAAGGCGAAGCGAAAACGTGTCTGAGCTGCAGGCAAACGACACTTGCAACCAGAGCTTCATTTGGGAGCTGTCAAGTCGAGGGACACATTTCTCCATTTAACTTTCCCAAGAGAGAGAGCCTACGCTGCAGTGGCTTCCGCATTCTACGGCGGTGCAACTTACAGTTAAATATATTCTCATTGCCGTCTAATTGAATTTCCGTTACCCACATGGCGCTATTAATGTTTACATTTCCTGTTTTCCACACGCACCGATTCTCCTAAAAATACAAAAAAGAAGACTCGGCTGTAGGAAGCAAGGGAAAATAAATGTCGGCTTCAGTTTTCCCAAAACCCAAAACAAGAACCTACGTTTCCTCGTTGTTTTTCGTTCGAGCGTGTGGCTAGGTGTGGCTAGGAAAACTTATTAATGAATTTCGCTCGGGGCACATGGGACCTAGCTTAGGAGAGGAGAACTCTTGGAATACCACTATCTTTTACAAGGGCTTAAATGCGTAAATATTTGTAATTACTTTAAAGGAATAGGAATGAAACTTGAATAAGTTGTGTGAAATATGTTGAAAGATTTTATATATTTTCCATTACTAGAGATTTAAGCTATCTTGAAGCTATTTCCTCTATATACAGCTTTAAATTTCTAACTAACTAACTATTTATAAAGTACATTTAACTTTCCCTAATTCATATTTGCAAAATTTACTAGAAATTCCTTACTGTGTGTGGCCAGAATTAATGTCTTCTTCAAAGTCTTCCTTGAGTGTTCGAAGAAAGTGCCGGGTTTTGTGTGGGAGTGACTGTCGCAAAAGTGGTGACATGTTGCACATACCTCCTGAAGCTGCCAAGTCGAAATCGGTGGCACGTGCAGAGAAACACGTCGATTTGAGGAATTGCCAAAATCGACAGGAAAGGAGCATCCTTCTCCCACACCCCCACTGTATTGATGTGTCTGCAACAGCAGAACAATTATCCCGCCCCTGATTGCTCTGTGACGCAAACGGATAATCGAATCAGCAGACACCCTTCCCGCCCGAGTAAATATAGACCACAAAACAACAATTTAAATGCTTAGACATATCCAGCATAATTTAGCATAACGTTGGTATTTTCTGTTTTTTCTCGACTGCTACCGGATGGCAAAGGCATTTCGAACCAGTTTGTGTCATGGGGCGATGCAAAAAGCATCGCCTCGGCCATAAATCATATCGAAAGAATTTATGCAGCAGGCAAATTCCTTGGCCTGGAACATGTTTCCACCCGACAACAGGTTGTTCAACGGAAGTGGCTGGAAAAGTCTTCAAGCCGCTGTTGTTCCCTGCAGTTGCCTCTTAATGAGCGGGAAGTGATTTCTTCCAATTCGACTTCCTGTTTGCTGCCGCTGTCAAGGATGCACTCTAATAGGTCGCTTTCTTGTCTCCGGGCCCCGCGAGCTGAACTCGTTAGCGAGGAGTATCTCATGGATACGCGCCTCTCGATGGCTAAGTGCGTCTCAATCTATCGTTTCCGGTGACACTTAACTAGTTTCGACTGTCTTCAAGCTGAGTTATTGAGTGTTATCAAGGCTGTGAAGATAATGGTGTTTTATTAAAGAACTTAATTAACAAATTATAGGTGAAACAGAACAGGGAGATAACTACTTCTCAACAAATTAATTGTCGTCAATTTAAAGCCTGCAGCAAAGTATCTTCTGTTTGAAATTAAGCTGTCACGATCAGCGTTCTCTGCTTCTGTTTCGTTTATTAATTATACCAAAAATATCATAACTTATCCCCTGAATTCATATGCAATTATTAGCAGAGCTCTAAATCTTCTGGCACTCCCAGCACCACATATGCGAGCTGAATTTATGGCAGAGAGCCCGAAAACTTTCGCTGCAAAGTATGCAATGCCAAATTGCGCGTGCCTCCTTATCCTGGCGTGTGTCTGTGTGGGAACGTGTCCTACGGGTGTCTGTCTCTCTGTGTGCGAGTGTGAGTGTGCCGGCTCCTCTGCATTCGATCCAATTTCATAGTTGATTTTCGCTCGCACCTACGCAAAAATTTACGACACTTTTAAAATGTGCAATTTATGAGCACGCCAAGGATGCCAAAAGGGGCGTGCTAGGAGTCCTGCACAAATGATGGAAATTTTCCTGCTAAAATTGTACTTCGTGCATTGTACATAAGTTGCATACAATTTCTGGGTTTCATTCTGTAACGATTTACAAAGGCAGCAGCAGCAGACTAACTCTAACGAAGTTTGTCCAGCGAACAAAAGGAGCTGCAAGGTTGGCATGACAATGGATTAATTTTAAGGCTTTACTGCCAAAACTTTGAGCTCCTCTGACATCTGCCCAACAGTACGTATACGCATACAACATATGTTTCATCGATCTGGCTATAAATTTCATTCGAAATGCCGCAAAGTATGCAAATGATTAGGTGACAAAAACGCAGCAAATACCCGCGGGAAGGCATCAAAACCAACAGCATTTGACCGCAAATTTTAAACACTCTCGCGCGGCGTGACATGTGCCAGGGGGCTTTGGGGGTCGGGAAATGCAGCTCGATGGCGAGTTAATGGAAAATGGGCTACCCAAAAGTGTGCTCTAAATAATTGGAAATTATTTCTGCTGTCATTGCAATGACATGTGAGGAGGGGCCTGTCCCTCCTGCTCACTCGTGAGCGTGTAGTTTTGACATGGTGACAACATCTACGCAACGCGGATCCCTGTGCATCCTGCCGAGTCCTGTGCCCCCGCTGTTTATCTCACACTTTATGCTTACATAATTTCCGAAACATAATTCCCCACTGTCCCCCTGAGGGGGTAACTCACTGATGGCATGTTAATCCGCTCGCTCTTGTTTTGCATAATAACTACGCGGGTTAGTCGGGAGGTAGGGAAAATTTACAGGGGGTAGGGGGTTGACCAGGATTTTTCACAAGGGGCGCCGCTTAAATATGCCAAAAATTGTGCCCCGAGCTGGGAAATGGTCGGAGAATGATGAAACAATTGGAACACCGCCCCGTTAGGGAGTGGAAAATTCAGAAAGCAGCAGCTGCATTTTGGCTTATTTAATGGAATCCCGGAAAAGCTGTTCACTAGGAAAAATTAGCATAAATTAGAGAACATATTGGATGCATTAAAAAATATTAGTGAATATAATGTATTTTGTTCTTTGAACTACAAGCTGTATGTTAGGGGACTGAAAATGCGAGTTCATGTTTATTAAGCCAACCTATTCGTTAACAATTATTATATATCCTTTTTAAACTGCTTGTTTTAAGTTAAAAGAATTTATTTATTTCCCAGTGTCCTTTGTTAGCTGCATTTTTAAAAGAAGCCAGAAAGATGTTTAATTCGCTGCGATCCCTTGCAGCCACAACTGCGCTTTGTTGCAAGCGTTGCTCCTAATTCCGCTTCACGCACGAGCTGCTTAATTTTTGCCCTTTTAATTCTATTTCTAGGACCAGGCACAGCCTTGGAGCTAGTGCCAGTGCCGTATCCTGTATCCCCGTACTTAGCCACCTGCATTCTGGGCCCCACAATCCCCACTTGGCGCACTCCTTGGCCAACATTTTAATGAGGAGCCGCGCGTTAGTAATGCTTCCTAATTTTAAAACTAAAACAAAAGCACCCAAAACAATCCAGAAAACAAGCCACAACGGGTTAGGGAAAGAGTTAACGCTGGGGTCTCCGTAAAGTTGATTTAAACTACAACTCAATTTAGTTCTTTTTTTGTTCCGTCTCAGGCCTTGGCGCCCTTTACTATGCAACACTTTTTTTAATTGCCTGAAAAAATGGCGCTGGCTAAGCGGCTTACATAAAAAACAGAGGCAGCAGGCAATAAAAAATGGTCAGAAAGGAGGCTTAATGCCGCCAAAGATAAATAAATAAATACCCCGCTTAAGCAAAAATTATAAATGTTAGCTGGCGAGACAGAGCCACTTTTTCAGACTAACTTTTTTAGCCGTTTTTTATACCCTTTCAGGGTATTATAAGTTCAGGCAGAAGCTTTAAACGCGGTGAACAAGTCATTTCCGACCCTATAAACCATATATATTATTGATCAGCAGGAACAGGCGAGTCGATCTAGCCATCTCTGGTGGAAAAATAAATTTTCGAACTTTTTTCGAAATTTTGAAAAAATGATAAGGGGTTACATCATTAAAATTGTCAAAAATTGGCAAAATTTTGAATTTTTTCAAATTTTAAATTGAGTATGCAGATTTTATAACGTAATAAAAACTAGTATAAGAAAGCTTTCCTAATTGAAATTAATGCATTTTTGGTCGAGTTATGCTATTTTTATACTTTGATTTTCAAAAAAAATTGTTATATAAATTTAATTTATTATTTTATTATCGATTCAAAGCATGCGAATATTTTAAGCTTAGTGAGGATCGATTTCCGATTCAATCCTATTATGCGATTGGAAACTGGGGAAACAAGGGTATATCAACTACGACTTTCCAAAGTAAGTTTGCTTTCTTGTTTTAGGTTTATTTTATTCTGAGGTTTTTATTTTATGACTGTCACTTGCAACATATTACGAAAATAGTTTTGCACACAGTTTTTCTTTGCCATTTTTATTATTTTTAATTTTTTTTATATATATAACTATATATTTTGCTTAAAATTTTGTGTGGGCTTATAAGTTTATCACCTTAATAAACACTGTATTTTTTTGCATTTAATTTTGTTCGGTTATCGTATCCGTTTTACTTAGCGGACTTTCCATAAACCTATTAACCCATAGCCAATGAAAATGCCATAAATAGAACCAAAGTCTGTAAAAGTCTAGCTCTTCGCATAAATTAACCGTAAAGCGAAACATCAAAAATCACTCAACTAAGAATACGCAAAATAAATGAAAAAAAAAAAGAAAAACGGCGAAAAGAAAACTCCCCCAGATGGAAAAATCTCTGGCAATGCTTCGCTGAACATCGGGGCAAAAAAATAATGCTAGAACAAAAGTGAGACCCCCAGCAAAGCCATTCCCCCATAAAAACGGTTAACTTAATTGACTTTTGCAAGTCAATTTCATCAATTGCATTGAAGTAAAAACTTAAATACGATTATTGAATTTATTGGCAAACAGCAAACCGTTTTTTTATCCGAATTTACTGCCATATGGCATCAGCAGCTTTACATATGCAATGAAATAACTGATGATGCGGAACTCCAGCAGGGCTTCAATGTTGACAAGTAAATATTTAATTCCTTTCATTTTACCGAATTCATTTGCATAGATGTGCTTGAAATGGGCTTATATATATAGTTGGTAAGAGCAAAAATATTCCCCTTGAACCGATTGCAATCTGTCAGTTGATCGATGGTGGAGCACATCCTTGCCAGAATGTTACTCATTTGCTCGTCTGGTGGGGTAAAAATTATCTGGCAGACATTTGGCTTTTGTGTCTTCATGATTCTTCTGCCCTGTTGCATTTTCCCCTTTGCCATGTGTGTGTCTGTGTCAGTGTGTTTTGTCTGCGATTTTTCATCTTGTGGCACAATTTTTCCTCAGCCAGGCCAGGCAGTCTCTGACAATGACAATGATGGCAATGGCATCGGCGACGATGGCCACATTTGGCAAATGCTCTGAGGTTGTTGTCACTGTGACTCCGGCTTCTGTCTTTGATTAATAAAGCCAGCGTAACGTGACAGTCAAATCTTATCAGACAGGAGGCAAAGGATCCAGGATAAAATTGGTCTGGGGGCCAGCTTAAAGTATCTTTCCTTGTTCCTTGCCAACAATATTCACTCTGCTTTCTGCCTTTTTTCTCAGCCTTTTGCCGGTGGTCCCTTTTCTAGTCTGCTGGCCATGAAAGTATTCTCTAGCTCCTTTCCGCTGGTCGGGCAACACAATCAATAATCCTTTCGCTTTTGAATGTGTGAAAATGATAAAGGACCCCGAAGGCAGGACCTCCGTTCCTGATAAAGTTTTGAGTATGTATCGGTAACTGGAAAACCCCGGTGCTTGTCAGCAACAAGTTCAAGGACATGTTGACGGCTGCAATTTGCATCACTCCAGAAGCTGAGATAAATCTCAAGTTGAAGTTAGAGATGACAATGTACACAGGTTATTAAATAATACAAAAATATTTAATACTTGAATTTCAAGCCATAAAAACATATTTTCAAGCTCTTAAGTTGGAAGTATTTTTTTTTGCAACCTGTTTTAAGGCGTGAGCGATGCTGTCATCTCCCATTTCGACGGCGAGGTTTACGACTTCCTTGCAGGGAAACTTAAAATTAAAACATTCCTGGCAAGTTCTGAACATCTTTCGGCTGCTGTCTCCAGCTGGTTTTTATTGCCTCCTTTGTTTGTAGCCAACAGTTGTAAGTTGTGTAATGTCTGTCTGTCTGTCTGTCTGTCTGGCAGTTACTTACTGCTCTGCCGCCTCCTTCGGCGAGGCTTCTTCTTGGCCCTGTTGTATTGCCTTCTGGAATTTATGCCACTTGTGTGGCAGCCGTGACCTTTGGTACTTCGATTCTACGGCATAATTGGAAAAGTTCGGGGGGACATATTATGATTATTATCAGTGACCCAAAACTAAGGCTAAGCAACTCAATTAGAGTTGTTCTTGACCAATCCGACTAAGTGCCACCGTCGATGACAACCATAAATCTTTCGCTTACTTCCACTCACCGAGCCCATGCACCTCGGACTGGTTGCTATTAACATTTTCCTTGCCTCTCTCGGCCTGGGCAGCAATTTTCCTCGTTCTTGAGCTTCCTCGAGCTCTTCCAGTTTCTTTCAATTTTTATGACCAGCCATGTGTAGGGTCCTAAAATTTTATGCGAATTTCTAATTCAATTTCACGTTAACGATATTTTCTGGATTTCCTTCCCCGAGTCCTGCGCCCTCTGCCCTCTGCTGTCACATTTGCTCATCTCGAGTGGCTTACTTACACTTTATTCGATTTAAGCTTGTTGTTGGCTTTGGCCTTTTCTTTTGAATTTGGAATTAATTTGCTTGATTTGCAATTTGGAGCCACAGAAACGTCTGTCAGTGTCCCCAAATTTATTTCATCATTCTGCCTGCATTTTGAGTTATTGCTGGCAGATTTTAGTTCAGGCTTCATGGGGCATCTGTCAAAGTGTTTTTCAAACAATTTGGTTGTCGTTATAATAAGGCAGTGAGCGAGCAGTGAGTGCTATGAAAGGGAAATATTTAAGATGTACTGAGAGAATTTTCAAACTTTAAAACAAAGCAAGACAAGAAGCCAAAGATTATAAGTCCTTGAAGTTTGTCATAATAAAAATATCATAAATAAGTCAAAAATGCATTAATTTCTGACTAAATAAATAAGAAAGAATTCTATGAACTGCATAATAAAGAATATACAGTAGACAGGCTTATGGCTTAATATTCTTAGGATTCTTAGAAAATCTTAGCATTTCCTTCGAGTGTCTGCTATAAAGATGAAGTCTCTTTGCCAGAGAGTTCAATTTTGCAGTGACCCGAGTGCCATCATCGCGTGAAACTCTGCAACATTAGCCGCTAATTGCGGGAGCAGCAGACGTCGGCACTCAAGCGGGTCCACCCGCCCCCAGTCAGTCGCTCCCTTAACCCCCTGATGCCACTGAATCCACTGAATCCGCTGAATTCCAACCCCCCCGGACTCCGCTCCTCTCAACCCACAATCTGGCCCAGTGCATGTCGTTGGACGCAGAGCTCCTCGTATCGTTTGCATTGCTCCAGTGCTCGTTGAAATTTTATGCTGGTTCGCCACGGTTCACTGGCTTCACTGCCACGGCGACGACACCAACTGCGAGTGCCAGTGCTCCTGCTTGGACTCTGGTTCTAATTAATCGTGTGAAAGTCGCGCAATCATAGTTGCCCCCTTTGCAGCAATTTTTACATTTTAATTAAATGCTGAGCAGAACCAGGCAAAATATATATTTACCACACACACATAGAGCTTGGAGGCTGGCAGGGATTGCATAACCGGATGTTGAGCCGGGCCATCCCATCAACTTCCGCCTGCAATCGGCTCACAAAGCGGCACGCCTCGAATGAGAGTCACAATGCCTGGCTGCTTGGGGGATCTCCAAGCACACAGGGATCACGGAGCAGCACGGCACGGCTTTCAATCAAACGTCAGGGCGGCGATTTCCCCGATGAACGCCCCATTTCGCTTTCATGGCCCATTGTCAGCGCCATGAACAGCGCAGCGATGCGAGGCTGCGACACAGCGAGCCCTTTATTAATTTCAATACATCACCCCCTCCTCGGCGTCTGGAGAGCTGCTTCGGCTGAGGACACTTCTCCTCGATGTCTGCCCCTCCATTTGCATGCCTCAATGAGCTCTGGCTGCTGCCTGAAAGTGGCTGCATTCATCAGGGAAATGCGTGCATCCAGAGGGTTTGTAAAGAAGCTGCCCCTCCCTCTGAGGGAGGCTTTCATAAGGGAGTGCCCACATATCTTACACGCAGAGCACAAAATCAGGAGACATTAGCATTTTCTTCATCAGGTTTTATTTTCTTTAAGTTTAGAGGTATTTTTTTAACGAGCAACAATGCTTAGGAAAAAGACGGATGTTGCAACAGATTAAGTGTTCCAGGAAGCATTTATATATCCGTCAACTCTATGACTAACCCGCATGTTGTTTTCCCTACATTTCAGATGCTGAAGCACGTGCAAATCTCGCCGCTGCGCAATCGCTCCGACTCGGTGTCCCTGCGCTCCTCCAGTCATGCCTCCTCCTGCGCCAGCTCCATGTGCGGCAGCCCGGAGCCGCCAACGGATCTGCAGAGGACACCCTCGCGGGCCTCCAGCTACTCCAGCCTCAATGAGCAGCTGCCACAGACCACCATCAAGGTGTACACCAACTGCCTGAAGATTGACATCGAGTACAAGACTTTGGGCATTCAGTGGGACACCACCAGCAAGGAGGTGATTGCCATGCTGCTGAGACGGTAAGTCGCGAATATATTCTTTCCTATTACCGAATGAGAGCTAACCTAAAGCTCTTCCTATGCAGCCTCAAGATGCGCCATCGCGATCCGCGACTCTTTTACCTGTCCATGGAGGTGGCCGTGCGTCGGGCCGGTGTAAAGGCCATCCTTGTGCTGGACGACGACACCCGGCCGGCCATCATGCAGGCCTGCCACCCGAAGGGCGAGTCCCGCTTCTGCCTGCAACTGAAGCCCGGCGGTCTCATCCGCGTTCACACATCCGCCCTGCAGCCGAGTTCCCAGTACAAGTCGCTGGTGATCAGCGAAGAGACCACCAGCGATGAGCTGCTCCAGCTGCTCCTCGGCTGCTACAGCTCGCCGGAGCCCGTGGAGAGCTTCTCGCTGTACGAGGTGTGTCCGGGACAGGAGTGCCAGCGCAAGTTGCACCCGGATGACCTGCCGCTGCGCACCCAGGCGGAGCGGATGAAGCGCGGCGAGGGCTGTCACTTCCTGGTAAGGCGGACGCCCAACTATGCCCGCCGGCGGCAGCTGCTGGCTAACCTGAACGAGGCCATTGGACAGGCTGCGGCAGAGGCGGCGGCAGCAGCAGCGGCGGAGGATGCCACCAGTCTGCTGGAGCTCTCTTTGGAGTCGGATCTGTCGCTCTCCGAGGATCTGCACAGCTGCAGCAGCAGCGAGGATGCCGAGGACGAGGACGAGTGCGCCAGCAGCTCTGGTTCGTCGGACAACTCCACGGAGTGCGCCCTGCGACGTGACTTTTATCCAGCTCCAGCTCCTCCTGCCCCTGTTCCCGCCCCGACGACGGTCACTGTGTCGCCGCCCGCCCGCGCCTACAGCCCCGTTTACAACATCCGCGAGATCCGCACAGCCTCGCACTCGTTCTCCTCGCTGGGCAAGGACAAGAAGCTCCTGGACATTCATATGAACGCGCGCTACTCCGCCGCTGGAGGCCTCTATGGAAGGCTGATGCCAGTCGCGGAGGCTGAGACCCTGGACCTGAACGGCAATCCCGGCAGCAAGCTCACAGCGGAGGCGGTCAACAACAATCCGGCCAAGGGTCTGGGTCACTTTGTTTATCTGTAGCGTCGCCACGGGAAGTGAACATAGGAGCGGCAGCAGTTAGTTTAAGATTAAAAGCCCCAAAAAGTAGTGTGGACCAAAGATGCATTAGTAGTTTAAGCCTCAAGATTGGATGAATGTAAATAGAAAGTAGAACTAACTTAGGCGTATCCTAAGATAGGCTAAGATACTCGCTAGGAGAGTGCGAAACCCTTAGTTTAAGGCAATGAAACCATCTGCTAACAATCCCAAATCAAAGGAGTCTATAGCTTAGTGCCCTAGTCCCGCGACTAGGGTTTCGACAAGAGTAAGAATCTGGACAGCTTGCGGCTAACATACGTGTAGAAACCAAAAGATATTTTAATAATAAGCAGCGAATATATCCAACTTAAGAACATGTGTTATTTATTAAGGGATGTGGGGGATTAATTTCGCCTCCACTTCGTTTTTAATTGCATTAAAATCAGGTTAAACACGTGAGCGGCGAGGCAATGGGGCCGCAATTAATGCGGCCAGCCGCGCAATTTGTATTTCGAAGAGCGCCGCCTGGCCAGGTCCGGGTCCGCGTCCGGAATTAAGGCTCTCCATCTCCGCTCCGGGTGTTCGGTGCCAGCTTACGGCGAATGATTTATGCGGCGTATGCGTAATTTCCAGAGCCATAAGCTTTTATTTTTAAACGAGCTTACTTTACATAATGATCGAAGGATTTAAACATGGAAAGGCTTTCACCAACTCCCACTTATCGGGTCAGGGCCTTCGCTTCTGTCCCTTTTGACTAATTTAAGTACGAAGGTTCCCTTTCGGGGCAAATTAAAAATCAACAAATTTACCCAATCAAATCCAATTTGCTTGCATCCTAAAATAATAACTCTGCGATGGGTCAAAAAGATCCGTTTAGGACTCTGAAAAAGGTCTCATTTACCGGATTGGAGGGCCGAGAGTTTGTTTTGTTTTTCGTTTCAACTCATCTCAACTCGTCTGCTCATTTTGCCAACTTTTAAAGCTGAAACTCTGGCAACCAAATTGCACCGAGCCAGGAGACTCATGAAAAATGCAAACTGAGTCCGAGTTGGGGCAGGAGGCGAAGCCTGCTGCGGCAGCTGTGCAAACGGAAGCGGAAATGCTAAACAGCCTGCTCGCTCTGCTGGCCAGCATAATAACTTAAGCACTTTATAAGTCGAATTTAAAATTTTCCAAGCAAAAGGCAAAACTTGCCTGCTGTCTGGCTGTCTGTGTGTCGGCATTCAAATTTTGGGCAAACTTCAGCGGCTGTTGCACTCGAGATAACTGTCTGTCATTGCCTGGATCGAGTCTGGGTGTTGGTTATATGCAGTGGGTGAGTGGTGACTGTGACCTATGTGAGTGGACATGCATATATGCAGTCTCTGGCCTGGATTCCTTGCTGTTCTGCTGAGCGCCTGGTTGGTAGTACTGACCCAGCATCGTGTCCGGCTGCTTGACCCCACCTCACGCAATCCCCAGACAAGCCCCCACAAATTGAATAAAAATTGCAGAAAAATCGGCCAGGAAAAAATCTGAGAGCCAGGCAAACAGCAATCTGCAGCAGGCCGATCCTTCAGGTATGGCAGACTTATCTTGTTTTCGGGCCAAGATGCAATCGCTCTGGGCCAGAGGGTAGGAAATGGAAAATGGAAAATGGAAAGTTTTCAGCAAGTTTTATTTGTCTTTAGCATTACACTTAATATATTTCATTCAGATTAATTTCGAGAGCACACACGCAAAGAGGCGGACGAACTTTCGTCCTGCTCTGGCTGTCGGCAGTTGTTGTCCTGTCAGATTGCATGGAGGAGGGAAAACTTGGCCGGGACAAGCTCAAAGTTTGTGTTTGCGCAAGATTGAAGCCAGCACTAAGAGGAAGAGGAAGTGGTCAGTGTAAAAATAGAAAATAGAAATGCTTTTGCCTTTGCCTTGGCCCTGATCACGGTCGCCAGCCGTCTAATCGCCACGCAACGCGACGCGTACTCGCAACAAAGCCGAATCAAAGTTGCATCCTGTGTAACCCGTTCGACTAATTGCCATAAGCCGTTAGGTAAATTTGCACACGCTCTCTGCAGAGCCATCACTCTAACTGTTATTTTTACACAACTAATCGGATTAGTGTGGTGGTCACCTGCCCACGCCGAGGCACATGTACCTCATCCTCCTCCTGTCCAGACTCTCGTCCTTGTCGTCGCCCGTTTTTGTTGCAATTGCCTTTGGCGAGTGTCGTAATTTTTCACTTGAGCAGCCCGTAATCCCCTGACTCTGCTGCAGGCTCAAACGCTGGAAATTAATTTCCATCGGTCGGGGGAAATTATGAAGTATGACTCCCTATGCCACCCCCTAATGACATATTCAAATAGCAAGTTTAGTTTCAATGAGTTAAGCCGCCTGGCATTTTAATTAAAAAGCTATTGCATAAATTGGCTCGCAGTTAATTATGTCCTCAGCTCCTTTGGTGGTCCTCGACAGCTCATGGGGCAGGATCGAAAGAGGTATGCAACGAATGAGGTTGTATAACTTTAATGGGTGCCTTTAAGAACTTTAAAGAGCCTTACTTTTTTGCTTTTTACCCTAAGCAATACTTTTTATGTATATTGATACCATTTCTTCATATTACTACAATTTTTTGTATACGTTTTGGAATATATGCAAAAGCCTTTAGCTTTCTATTTCCGAATTGTTCTGACCATCTTTTCTGATAGTTGGCTTTCTATTGTAGCCACAAATGCATCGACTCTTTCACCTTCACCTCCCCCCATACAAATATCAAACTCTCCTTTTAAATGATGATGAAGAATTTTCGTCTAGGATTTTCTATTTTGTTTTCGTTTGAGCCCATTCGACAGTTTGCCACTTTTGTGAGCTGAGAGCCTGGTGTTTGTATTTTTTATTTTTGGCAACTTCTCAATTTCCCCTTCAACATTTGAAAGAGTTAACATTCGCTCAGAGGGAATTTTATTTCAGTGCAATGCGGCTTACTGGTCTGAGAGCTTGGTAAAAGCAGTTTTGAATATTTCACAATTTGTATACATCTACAGGGTATTATGAATTCATTCAGAAGCTTGAAAAACAGTGAAGCAGTCGTTTCCGACCCTATAAATCATATATATTCTTGATCAGCATCGACAGCAGAATCGATCTGGCCATGTTTGGTTGAAAAATAAATTTTTGAAATTTTTTCCATTTTTTCAAAAAAAGATAAGGGGTTACATCATTAAAATTTTCAAAATTTGACAAAAAATGAATTTTTTAAAATTGTAAAACTGAGTATGCAGATTTGTTAGCCCTATAACAACTAACACAGAAACGCTTTCCGAATTGAAATTAATGCATTTTTGGCTTAGTTATGATATTTGGAAAACTATAATTTATCAAAAAATATGACTATGTAAAAATATTTGTATAAAATATATTAATATATATACAGAGGTTTTAGGTTTTCTGTAGTTATACGCAGGCTAAAAGCCAATGGTTGCCAAATGATATAAATATATATTTTTGCAATCAAAATCAAAAAATAAAACAGAAAAATTTATATACAGTAAAAAACAAAAAATGTACATAAAATTTCAAAACCAATATCTATAAATATATCAAAAAAACATATATTAAATATATTAAGAATATTTGCTACTGGGTATATAGTTATTGAGACTCCTGCCTAGATCGTTCGTTTATTGTTCATTTCTCACTTTTCTGAAGTCCTGGCCAATGATTTCAAATAGAAAAATGCCAAATAAAAGTCTTGTGGTTTGTAGTTGTGTTTGTTTGCTTTCAGAGTGCTGAACAGGCGCTCTGCAACCCCACACACAGTCCATCCATGGGAAATTGTGGGTGGGTTATGTGAGCTGTTCTGTGATTCCCGGCACAAGTATGTATATTAGTAACTGGACATTTGAGTGCAATTTCACAAGCATTTAATAGTTGGTAGAATGTGTGAACAGTATGGACAGACCTGAAGTATGCTGCACAAATGTACGGGCTCATCCCAAAAGTGTGCTTCAGAGAAAAGTAAACTGCAGCAAGATGGTTTTATATCCCAGGAAACAAAATGAACTTGGCTAAATTAACTATCATAATCAAGTTCTACAACTAACTAACTTTTAAGTTAGAGAAATATTACTATACCAATATAAATTTTCTTATAATTACTAAGCCATTTTTATAGTCTTGCAGGGTATTATAATTTCAGTCAGAAGACCGAAACACACTGAAGAAGTCATTTCCGACCCTATAAATTATATATATTCTTTATCAGCATCAACAGGAGAATCGATCTAGGCACCTCCGGCCAAAAAATAAAATTTTCAAAAATGTTCAATTTTTTAAAAAAAAGGAAAGGGGTTACATCATTAAAATTTGCAAAAAATGGCCAAAAATTTATTTTTTTTACATTTTAAACTGAGTATGCAGATTTGTTGCCCTAATAAAAACTAGCATAGAACAGCTTTCCGAATTAAAATTAATGCTTTTTTGGCTTAGTTATGAGATTTTTAAATCTTGATTTGTCGAAAAAATACCAATATACAAATATCGAAAAATGTACTAAAAAATGGCATTATACTTTTATTCAGAAGCTTGTAACGCAGTGAAGGAGTCATTTCCGACCCTATAAATCATATATATTCTTTATCAGCATCAACAGGAGAATCGATCTAGGCACCTCCGGCCAAAAAATAAAATTTTCAAAAATGTTCAATTTTTTCAAAAAAAGGAAAGGGGTTACATCATTAAAATTTGCAAAAAATGGCCAAAAATTTATTTTTTTTACATTTTAAACTGAGTATGCAGATTTGTTGCCCTAATAAAAACTAGCATAGAACAGCTTTCCGAATTAAAATTAATGCTTTTTTGGCTTAGTTATGAGATTTTTAAATCTTGATTTGTCGAAAAAATACCAATATACAAATATCGAAAAATGTACTAAAAAATGGCATTATACTTTTATTCAGAAGCTTGTAACGCAGTGAAGGAGTCATTTCCGACCCTATAAATCATATATATTCTTTATCAGCATCAACAGGAGAATCGATCTAGGCACCTCCGCCCAAAAAATAAAATTTTCAAAAATGTTCAATTTTTTCAAAAAAAGGAAAGGGGTTACATCATTAAAATTTGCAAAAAATGGCAAAAAATTTATTTTTTTTACGTTTTAAACTTAGTATGCAGATTTGTTACCCTAATAAAAACTAGCATAGAACAGCTTTCCGAATTAAAATGAATGCTTTTTTGGCTTAGTTATGAGATTTTTAAATCTTGATTTGTCGAAAAAATACCAATATACAAATATCGAAAAATGTACTAAAAAATGGCATTATACTTTTATTCAGAAGCTTGTAACGCAGTGAAGGAGTCATTTCCGACCCTATAAATCATATATATTCTTTATCAGCATCAACAGGAGAATCGATCTAGGCACCTCCGGCCAAAAAATAAAATTTTCAAAAATGTTCAATTTTTTCAAAAAAAGGAAAGGGGTTACATCATTAAAATTTGCAAAAAATGGCCAAAAATTTATTTTTTTTACGTTTTAAACTGAGTATGCAGATTTGTTACCCTAATAAAAACTAGCATAGAACAGCTTTCCGAATTAAAATTAATGCTTTTTTGGCTTAGTTATGAGATTTTTAAATCTTGATTTGTCGAAAAAATACCAATATACAAATATCGAAAAATGTACTAAAAAATGGCATTATACTTTTATTCAGAAGCTTGTAACGCAGTGAAGGAGTCATTTCCGACCCTATAAATCATATATATTCTTTATCAGCATCAACAGGAGAATCGATCTAGGCACCTCCGGCCAAAAAATAAAATTTTCAAAAATGTTCAATTTTTTCAAAAAAAAGGAAAGGGGTTACATCATTAAAATTTGCAAAAAATGGCAAAAAATTTATTTTTTTTACGTTTTAAACTGAGTATGCAGATTTGTTACCCTAATAAAAACTAGCATAGAACAGCTTTCCGAATTAAAATTAATGCTTTTTTGGCTTAGTTATGAGATTTTTAAATCTTGATTTGTCGAAAAAATACCAATATACAAATATCGAAAAATGTACTAAAAAATGGCATTATACTTTTATTCAGAAGCTTGTTACGCAGTAAAGGAGTCATTTCCGACCCTATAAATCATATATATTCTTTATCAGCATCAACAGGAGAATCGATCTAGGCACCTCCGGCCAAAAAATAAAATTTTCAAAAATGTTCAATTTTTTCAAAAAAAGGAAAGGGGGACATCATTAAAATTTGCAAAAAATGGCAAAAAATTTATTTTTTTTACGTTTTAAACTTAGTATGCAGATTTGTTACCCTAATAAAAACTAGCATAGAACAGCTATCCGAATTCAAATTAATGCTTTTTTGGCTTAGTTATGAGATTTTTAAATCTTGATTTGTCGAAAAAATACTCATATACAAATATCGAAAAATGTACTAAAAAATGGCATTATACTTTTATTCAGAAGCTTGTTACGCAGTAAAGGAGTCATTTCCGACCCTATAAATCATATATATTCTTTATCAGCATCAACAGGAGAATCGATCTAGGCACCTCCGGCCAAAAAATAAAATTTTCAAAAATGTTCAATTTTTTCAAAAAAAGGAAAGGGGTTACATCATTAAAATTTGCAAAAAATGGCAAAAAATTTATTTTTTTTACGTTTTAAACTTAGTATGCAGATTTGTTACCCTAATAAAAACTAGCATAGAACAGCTATCCGAATTCAAATTAATGCTTTTTTGGCTTAGTTATGAGATTTTTAAATCTTGATTTGTCGAAAAAATACTCATATACAAATATCGAAAAATGTACTAAAAAATGGCATTATACTTTTATTCAGAAGCTTGTTACGCAGTAAAGGAGTCATTTCCGACCCTATAAATCATATATATTCTTTATCAGCATCAACAGGAGAATCGATCTAGGCACCTCCGGCCAAAAAATAAAATTTTCAAAAATGTTCAATTTTTTCAAAAAAAGGAAAGGGGTTACATCATTAAAATTTGCAAAAAATGGCAAAAAATTTATTTTTTTTACGTTTTAAACTGAGTATGCAGATTTGTTACCCTAATAAAAACTAGCATAGAACAGCTTTCCGAATTAAAATTAATGCTTTTTTGGCTTAGTTATGAGATTTTTAAATCTTGATTTGTCGAAAAAATACCAATATACAAATATCGAAAAATGTACTAAAAAATGGCATTATACTTTTATTCAGAAGCT